>LR999959.1:85267356-86467356 GCA_905220385.1 Xylota sylvarum
TAGCCGATGAACTATAGTCCGTTTTTGAAGGTTAGGTAGAGGTTAAGAGCTCTAGAGGCAAGATGTGAATTCTCTTGTCCTAGATACCTCGCCATTACACAAGTGAAAAATATAAACATATCGAATGCATACATAGCTACTTTGAAAAGCAATAGATTGACATTCACTTCTGAAGGACACTCCTCGGGTATAAATAAATTCCTTATGACAGTATCTAAACGTTCCTATTGTACCTGTCCTAGCAATTCCAATCAGATACATTGCCATCCGCCCAGCAAACGTCATTTTAAATTCAGTCTTAAGAGCCAGCGAATAAATTACAAATGTTAATTGCATGTTTAGACTAATTAATTGTCGCCGTAGCGCACTGTGTCCTCTGTCGCAGCCCTGCCACATAAACAGCGCCGCTGCTGTACCAGGACCAATTTCACGCTATTTTCACAACTCATGTTTGCCCAGAGTTTCACATTGCACTGTAATCATGCATGCAATTTATGAGAGTTTCAACACTAGGTGATATTTTAATTTGCCTCCAGTCTGTGGCCAGGATACCAGAGACAACTGAAAACAACCAGCCAAAGCCGCAGGAAACTACTACTTTTTCTGAATTTTTTGACAGTTTTTCCACCACCACCACAGGGTAGCTATGTGCAAAAACTAGTGAAAGAAGGCAGCGGAAAAGTCAACAGTCGTACAAAAATTTACGCCTCCAAGCAAGGTGAGGTAGCGCTACTAATTTACACCGCAACTAGCATATCTACGCTTCGGATCGCGTTCGCGTACAATGTGCGATTTTCTCTCTCTCGTCCTGTTGTTCTCCGGTTGGTGTGGTGTGGTGTGGTTGGTGAAAAAAAACATTAGAAAATGGTTCAAAAAGAATGTGCGGTGGTAAAGATAAATAAATAAATAAAATATCCACATGGCCGATTACGTTGGCTGGCATAGTGTTGGCTCATTTAGAATGCAAATTCGCTTCACTCTTTTGGCCATTGTAAGTGTTTTTTTTTTTTTTTTTGTCATCCAGCCATTCGTTAAGTGCGACGTGACGTGGACGCCAATTTGTGTGTTGATGTTTTTTTTTTGTTGGTATTAATTACCTTGGATTTGTGTAACAACAATGTGATGATGGCAAGGGGTGGAGATGGGTGTTATGATTCATAGGTAGTCTGGTGACAGGTTTTAGTGTCACTAAGATTCACCTTAGTGTTTGGACGGACACGTACAGGTACATAAGTGCGTGATGTCTGATAGTACGTTGTACGACAGCGTAGCTAATTGAACATCTGAATTTGTATGGTGGTAAGGGTTCATTATTCACTGAAATTGCAGACGAAATCGGTAATGAAACACAGGTTCCAGGTAGTACCTAGTATCTCCAGTGCTTCGGATGGAAATGAAAGCTGAACGTTCGGCTTGGACGACTAACATTGTACTTATTCTAATTCTAAAAAGTAGATTACACTTTCTCTTAGTATGTACAGTTTTGCAGTAGATCTGCATAAAGACTAGTTATAGTTAGTGGTAGGTATGTAGGTACATATATTACAAACCTATAGATAGGCTGAACTTATAAGCACGAGTGTTGAACAAGAGGAAGTGGAAGCACTATAAATATGAAAGCGGAACTCTCTCGATGGCGTCAATACTGGCGTCACAGCTTCAAACGGAAGCATGAGCACACTTTATCTGAGCTACTTCGATATATTCGGAGTTCAGGCCTATAGAGATTTCCAACAATAAGTCAGGTTTTTGGAAAAGAAATGGAGGTGGATATGCCCTTATTGCGCTTCTCCAGCTTCTCTTCCTAGGGGCTTAAGAAAATGGGGATTGAGCCGTGGAAGTGACATGCTTACCAACGTAAAAAAAAAAAACAAATTATGAGAGAGACACCAGCCTCCGATAACAACGGACCCCCTCATTGAATATCACGACCCGGAACGTTCATGGACCACGACTTGAGTACGTTGAATATGCACCTGGAACGTACGTACACTGTACACTCCTGGTCCTATTGAAAAACTTGAATATGTCCTCAAAAAGTACAAGGCAGATATTATCGCGATCCAGGAGATACGATGGATTGGATCAGGTATGGAAAAACGAAATAATTGCTGCATTTATTACAGCAGTCACAAAAGACTGCATATGTTAGGATGCAGAGTCGTCGTGTGAAATCGGTTTAATTAACTTTAGGCCGGCCAGCGATTGCCTGACTGTGATCCGCATCAAGGCAACATTCCAAAACATCAGCATAATATGTGCACATGCCCCTACCGACAAATCTGAAGACTCTATTAAGGAGGAGTGACCTCGTGGATGGAGCCTACGGAGCTTGACCGGAGTATGATGTCAAAATCATACTTCAAAAGCCAAAATCAGTAAGAAAAACATCTACAAACTGTACCAAGATGTGGATATACGTCGACTACACTGACTCGGTCCCATCGAACGGATGGACAATAATGCTCCAGCAAAGAGAATTTTGGAATCACATCACATCAGGTTCGAGACGATAAGGAAAACTGAACCTCAGTTTTAAAGAACAAGCTATCACGGATGCCAGAGCGCTTGGTCTAGACATTTGGAAACAGCGTGCTTGGGATTCCGAAGAGAACGGAATGCTGCCATGTCTCACGCAGAAGCTCTTCAAGGGTCGGAAGCCCATTAAGTAAGCAAAGTAAGTAAGGAATTAGTGATTGATGGACTAATAATGGGGCTTGGGGCAATTTATCCAAAGAATGGATAAATGGCCCGGTGAGTGATCTGACTCGGCCAGTACTAAACATCATCAATATGTAGATGTTAAATGATGGGAGATATATTATATCTGTTATCATGTTCCAAACATACACATCTTCTTGCCCAATTCCGGTACACGTTCGGAGGAACTATTTCTACATAGCACGTTGCACTGCGTGTTGTCCAGCATCATGCAGTTTAGCTGGATCAATTTAGCTGGGATCCCGAATTTGATTTGCTTTGCTTTAGTGTGCAGATTTGTTCGATCGTGGATTTGAAAGACTTCAGACGTTCTTGAAGATGGAGCGTATAATCAAGTCATAGATTACAGTTTAATCCACCCACAATCTTTGACCTGCTGAAGTTAGGAGATTGTATCTTAAAGCTTTGGTGAATAGCATTCTCCTTTTGTCTTCTGTATTCCGCTTGAGTTTTTTTTTTACCTAATCTGTACAAGGGCTCCAGACCAAGGAACGTAGTGCTTGTACTAACATTGCCTCCTATCATCCATACATACATTCTTCATTTGATTTGTCATACGCGGGTTGAAGCGTATGCTGCTTTGGAGACATGTGATAATGTGTCTTACGTCTGCAAAGTAAGAGTGGTAGACACTACACCTACATACATAAGTACACTGCTACCAGTAACAGGGGAATGACATTGCAGTCTAAGCTCTACCGCTACTGCGAGATTAATACACTAATCGCTTCGCTTAGTAACAATAGAACAACGCTAAATATTTGACCTCACTCCCATCCATAAACACAGCCTGGGCTTCCATCTAACAAAATTGTATCTCAAGTCATGCAACTGAACAAGTAATTATCTCTCCCGTTCGTTCTTTATTCAAATTTAGCCGCGTCACCTTAAAGGGGGCAAAATGACTATCACTCCACGCCGCGCCGTCACAATAAAATAAGTTTACACTTTAAGAGCGATGTCAAGGCACTTTCGTCCGCCCGACACACAACTCACTAGCAATTAGTTCGAACCATTTTTACATAATTAACGCAGCATCAAGCATTCCAGACTCAAGCCAAACACTCTCTCCCGTCACTTAGTCACAGGCTGTTTGTGACGGGAGACGACGACGACGAGTTTACAACCATTTTACCACACCACTCACAATTATTATGGTTGCCCTATCATTATTTTAATACGAAAAAAAAAAAAGCGGCCATCAATCGAGACGACGACGACGACGACGAAGCGATGACTTAATGGAGGCAAACACCGCCGCCGCACCACAGCAGCTCTATGCGGAGCAAATCCATTTTTTTAATTACTAAACGGAAAGAAAGCCATCGCCACCGGAGGAGGGATCATTGATCTCCCTGCGCAAAAGGAATACCCACCTCATACCAACCCTGATTCATTCTAACCACAGATTACCGCGGCGGTGGCAAGGTGTTATCCTCTGTTTAATCCAGTTCTAGACGAAAAATCAGCAGCTGACCACCTGCAAGCCGCCGAGTCCATGAACTATCATCTTAATTACGTCCCGCGTCCAGAACTCAAGTCTCTTAGACGGACGGACGGACACAACGCACATGATACGATGCGCTCACATCTTCATTTGCATTTTCCAGCACACGACGACGAGGCCATTCCTTTTGGACTATTTTTTTTTTTTTTTTTTTGAATAGAAAATTGCTGGCGGCTTTTAGTGTTGTTATCTGCGATGACGACGACGACGACGATCGGGGAATAATTAGAAACGGGAATGCAAGAAAATTTACATAAGCCCGATGGTTGATGTGGGGACACTTGTTCATCACCATCACCGTTGGAATGGATCATCTTCTAGCACACTTCCTGGCAAATACAATATTTTTGATAGACTTGCCCGACACGAAAAAGGCGTGATCGCAGCGCGCAATTTGTTTGCCAAAAAGATCTGAGAAAAGACCGCCCGCCCGGCCGGCCAACGCACACTTAATTGCTTTTGCGACTGTGTAACCACCAGCAACTTCCAGGTAGAGTGGATGTCGATTGGTGGTCTTCACAGTTGATTTGGACGCACCAAGTCCAAGAAGGAATCCAATCGTTCCGTACCTCTTCCGCGTAAAACTGCAAAGAATTCCAACTGTGCGGCGCGCAAGAAAGCCGAGAATTTTCACGAAACTCTTGCTACTGGATTCCACGACAATGATCATCGTCTCCCAGCCCAGAGTCCCAGCCACAGCCACAGAGAGGATAATAATTGCTGAATGGATATCCAGCCAAAACGAACCGAAGCAGGCGGTGTGGATGGTCGATGTAATCGATATCGGACTGCGCGTCCTCCATGGGACTACTCTTTTGCTTGATCAAGTCATTTTTGGTGGCGCTTTGTCAGTCCGAGGAAGGTCCTTAAGTCTGGAATTGCTCAGTTCGGTTAATTCCACGAGAAATTTCTCGGATTCCAGTGCCACCGAAAATAAAACTCCGAATGGTTTGTCTGTCTTGCAAAACAGTGATGGTGCGCGGTCCAATCGTGATATCCACCTGTGAACCTTGCTGCTCGTCGCAAGATAATTACCAACGGCGGTCCAACCGATTAGCTCCTATGGGAAGTTTCAAGCGATTTGGTGGTGGTATGTTTAGGTTGGCAATCTTCTCTACTGGGCTCGAGGAATTTGGTGACAATTTTGTTTTTTTTTTTGGGAAAGATGCTGGATCGTTAATCTTCTGTTGTGTGTTGTGTTTCGAGGTCAGGTCGGGAGGATGTGTGGCATTATGTATGTAGGTATGACTTGAAAGGATTTGTGGAGCCTGTATGTATTTTTGTGGTGGACTCCAATTAATTAGCTCGATCTAGGTGGATGGACTGCGCGGTATTTTTGGCGTCATTCAGGCAGAGGTTGAATGCAGTTGTAAGGGACATACTGTTAGGGTGGATGCTTTCAATTGGTGATGGAATTCAATTGACTTGACTTTGTACCTTTATGTGGACTCAATTGGTAATCAAATTCCTGAAGCTAAAGGGCGTTCATCCTCTTGCCAATGCTAATTATTTTTTCATTCAAAGTCAATCTATTCTATTAATCAGTCGTCATTGTTGACATAGAAGATGTCCTTGCCCTCCAAGCAGATTTGCAAATATGTAGTTCAAGACTCACTGGGTTAGGTATGGGAGGGCGATTCGAGTTCATTTACTGCGATTTTCTGAATCCTCCTCCAGCAGCTGCTCTGGTTCTATTGTGTGATTCGATGGGTTCTGTGTAACTATAGCAATGAGCATTGTAAGGTCGAAACCTGTGCAAACCTTATTGTAGATCGTTGGTGAAAATCTCGTCCTGTGTCTACCTATGATGACGACAAGTCTCATTTGGAGGGTGTAGTATGATTGCTGAATGTTCCTTCATTACTAACATAATCTATCAACATTTACTCGCCCTTGAGATTCTTACCTTAAAAACGTCGTCATGCATTATGCTCTACAGCAAAGGACCTAGCACGCCGCATTGAGGAACACCACTTGTATCGTTGCGTTGGGTTGTTCTAACCTCAGTATAATAGAAAGTCCTCCGATTCTAGTCTAGAAAAACGAGACATAAAGCCAAGGTTAGTGCCAACAGAGTGACAACTATGGGTGAAGGTAACATTGGTAACCACCAACATTGGTGAACCAACCACTCCTCTGGACTTGAGTTTTCAACTTTAAAAGCAACACACTTACCCTTACAAACTTAAACTTTTGTTCATCCTCCACTGCAGGTCCTATAGAGACCAACAAATGACATCTACTCCATGTTTCATTCCCTCAGCGGACAATCCTTGAAAAGGGGCAAAAAAAAAGACAAAAACCACATTGACTTCCAGTTAACTGCGAAATTTGACCTCGAACGTACATAGGTACCCTCGGACATTGGCTGGTACAAGAGTGTATACTCCATCCGAACTGTAATTACCATGGTCGCTTGGAATTTTAATTTCCTTCGTTGAGGAGGCCCAGCAGAGTGAAGCACCAGCAGCAGCATCAACAGTACCAGCCATGCACACTGCAGATAGGCCATTGACAACCACTCCGAAATTGAATATGCGGTCAGAGATATGTATGGGCGCACTCCAGAGGGGGTGACTCCATTTCGAAGGACTTGTAATGAATACATATTCCGTGACCAGAGTACACAACGAAATGAGAAGTCGCCCGGGTCTGCCAGTCTCCAGTAAGTTTCTCCCAAACCATGACTAGAGCAACTATCTTTACAGGAGTCAGGGGGGAAGATTTTTGTCGCTCTACATTTCCACACCTTCGACGTGCTGGTGGTGGTGGTGGATGTTTGCAATGATTTCACTCGCGCTGCCATGTCACATGACGGTGGCAGTTGCTGATTTCGATGGGATTTCCCAGGAGAAGTCCGCTCTGTTGCTGTCACTAATCACTGTCATGCTGGCGATGATGAAATTGTAAAGGACGCAATGGTAGCTGTATTACGGAATTGGATTTACATCATGACTGTGTCGCGTAGGAGTCGAACAGTTTATCTTAACAAAAGCCAAGCTTTCCGAAAGATCAACTCGCTGGCGGTGGAATGTGCATCAATTAAACGAAACAGGTGTCGAAACAGCCACGGATTGCATAACCCCACGACTCAATCAATTTTCATGCAAATTAGGATCTCAGATTTCATGGTGTAACAGCAGCAGCAGGGGGAACCAACCCAAATCCATCACAGAAATACAAATTATGTATTTGCTGGGGTGGCTGGCGCTGGTGACGGAGGAGGAGGAGGGCAATCGTTGTAGTATCAATCAGCTTGGATGGAGCACGACTTTTGTGCGCTCCCTCTGGCAGCCTGAAGCGGCGACACGGCGAATCGCGGTGTCTTTCTCACCGACCTACGACGAACGCTCTTCGCGGTGCAATTGTATAGCGCGCGCGTCATCGTCCGGGAAGCATGGACGAAGCATTGGCTTAGGGTTCGGTAGCGGTGATGCGAAACTAAATGGGAAAAGTGAAAGGCAACTACTGCTAGGGTTAGTGAGGGGTAATGCAGTTATGGGATTCTATTCGCTTCTGCTTCTAGGGTTCAGTGGTCCTCCTCCTTGTCCTCCTTCTCCTGCAGAACGCAGGATGCACTTAGGTTCGTTTCGGGTCGCACAGAGAGAGCGAGCGAGTACCCGCGTGTTGGGTTGGCAAGATTGATGTTTTCAAGTATCCAAAGAATCGTTAATTAATTGCTTTTAGGTTCGATATTTGTTTGCTTTAGTACTTTTGTATGTAGTTGGGGAAGGATATTGAATAGCATTCACTTGGGATGGGGGTAGGGTTTTAGTGCTGTTAGGAGTCGCTTTGAAACCAATCCGCTAGAATTGGGGATGATTATCGACAGACGGGTTAGTATTTATAGCTGGATTGGATTAAATGAAGGGTGGTTGAACATTTTTTTTAGAAAACAAGTTTTACACTTTTTTTATCCACTGGGAAGCAACACTATAGGCTTTGTCCAAAGTATCTCACAGTTCACACTTTATTGCAACTTGCCGTGGAAAGATTACTATCTCACCCAAATCAGCGTACCTGAAGCACCTATCCGTCTCTACTGGTGCGAACGAGTACAAGATAATAGAAGGAGTCCCACAAGGGTCGGTCTTGGGACCAATTCTTTGGAACATAATGTACGATTGCGTACTAAGAATACTGAAACTGAGGGGAGTAGATATCATTGGATATGCTGATGATATTGCACTTATAGTAGTGCCCGAAACCTAGAGGAAGTGATTCAAGACTGAATTCGGAGAATCGCGAACGTGCAGCTATGGCTAGAGACATCAGGATTGGACCTCTCTGATAATAACATCTCAGCAGAAATTAAACGAAGAATAACTCTTGCCAATCGCTGTTTCTTTTGGCTGAGAAGGCAATTAAGTAGTAGAGCTCTATCCAGAAGAACTAAAGAGACTCTGTGTAAGACCTTGATCATCCCAGTCCTGCTTTATGACGCTGAAGCTTGATTCTGCTTAAAATTTTCGGTTCCATTTGCGTTTACGGGCTTTGGAAGAGGTGATTCAATAGAGATTCAAAAGACATCGATCTAATAAAAAAAGAACTGCGCATCAGTCGTTTGAGATGGCTAGGACATGTAGAACGAAGGGACACCAATACTCCGACCCGCAGAGTCTTCGAAGGAAAACCTTAAGGAACAACGCAGTAGAGAAAGACCTCGCTTTAGGTGGCGAGCACATGGCGAAGGGGACCTCAACCGACTTTGAGTGCGCAACTGGAAGTTAAGGACTGGGCTAACTGGAGAGGCTTGTTGTGTAGAAAACCAGAGTTATGGGATTGGATGTCCAGAGACTAAATAAAACGACCACGCTAGGAGACGTACAAGTAAAAAGTGTTTGACCCAGGTTCATCCTGAACTGTAGCTCCACCTAAGTAAGTAAGTAAGTTCCAGTTCTTATAGATTCATTCCATCTTGTGAATTCTAGATCTACTCAGGCCTTAGTGGATCCAGGGATTTATTACAAATTTCAAGCAACCCAAGAACTAATCATACCAACCAGAATCAGAAAACACTTTTGACATGGCTGCAGTCGCCAGCTCATCAAGGTGATCAAGAGAACAGACTCCCTGGGACTTTCGTCTAAAGTATATAACACGTACTGCATAAATGGTTGTGAGAAGTTAGGTCCTCGATTCCGTACGCAATAGAGTCTTAAGTCAAGTCATCGATCGTTCAAGGACCTTGAGTTCTTTTGGACTGTAGATACTTTAGAAGCTTCGATTTTATTTCTGACTGTCAATGTAAAAGGCGATATCTCCTCGTGGTATTGTCTCATTGCAGTCTTACAAGTAGCTGTTGGCATTGTTAGGACCTCGTCTTGAAAACATTGCAACAGTGACTAGTGACTAATTTGGATAAGCACAACGAATTAGATGTGCGTTTTGGGCAGCTATGGAATGCGTAGTTGGTGCCTTTCACCATAGCCATTCCTCTCCACTCGGGTAAAACCTTGACAACGGTCTTACAGAGTTCAGATGGGACGCTGTAGTCAGTTCTTAGCACTTCAGCTATGCATCCTTGTAGGATCGAAGCATGGCTTAACGCTATATGCTCTTAGCTTAAAGAAAAGAAGATTGGGGATGATCCTCTCTTTGGAGTGGTTGTCATTACAAGACAGGCTTTAATGCACGCTAGCCCTTATTTATTCGTGATAAGCATTATGCTAGTGGTTTTGATAGCTGCTTGCCACCATCTACGCTGCTATAAGTAGGTATGTGCCTTTTGATAGCTGTGCACACCCATGAAATATCTAAGGGACTTGGTTCACAAATTTGACCGAAGATTCTGTTGTACGAATAGAAGACTATCGTGGCTTTCTTGATTCTTTGATTCTATTCAATCTACAATGCGTCCTTATTCGCCATTTTATCGGCCTGAACTATGCTACAGCGAAGCAGTGGGATACAAATCATTTTATGATGGGATCGGGATTTTCGAAAACACTGTCTGTGTAGAAATGAACTGAAGGTCTACAGTTGTCCAGAAGTTTTGAAATCTCAGTATCGTTGGGGTGTACTCTGTACTTAATCTGTAAGACTTTCTTGATCTAGGTATGCAGAATGATGGCTAGACCACTACGGAGACGCATTTTTACAAAAAGGAGAGCTGCTCTTGCTATCGGTCCACTCCAGTATAAGGTCTTGGACAAGTTGTCTAGGATGCTCGTCTACTATTGGTGCAGTGGGACATTACCCGTCATGTTGCGCTCCATATCTCTCCTTACCTTGTACAAGTCCATGAGTTGCTTGATTTAAGTATTTTAAGTTATTCAAACATGTGGACATTCTTAAACCAACAGGAAGCTTAAATTCCACTTTCAAAATGCTTAGGACTATAATCATCAGAACCAGATATTTCAGTATAAAGTATCCTGTCACCTCAACGAAGTTGATGCACCCATACTTACCTACATAAGCTGAAACGTATTAATTAGAATACAACTTTAAAAAGGATTATGCAGTGCCTTCGCCTAAACGTGGATCAGTGTAATCCTATCCTATTGCGGAAATCTCAGAGCCCACAAGTGCAAACAGGACTTTAACAAATATTGCATAGGGTAGGTATACTGTATCCTAATTGAACCCAACCACATCTCTGTATACTATAGGTACACCACATGCATGTCCACATAGTATACCCTTTTTGGGAGCATTTGCCAAATGCAAATGACTGTCATCGTGCCATGTTCCTTACTACTCGTACACAGGATATGCAGGAATATATTTCGCCACCTAAATCATGTACCATTGCACTTCCTCTCCAACACTCAGGCTCACCTATGTATGTAACTTGTACCCTATGTCTCCGAGCTGCAACGGCAAACAACCATCTCAATGTCGGTGGAATATTTATGCGCACATCAGCTATCTCTAAGAGTGCTGGCTGCAAGGAAGCTAGGTGGGAAAATATCGTTCGTTGTAACAGCTCATAGATCTACAAACGACCATAAACACAAAAAAAAAGGATAAGGAAAGGAAAACACCTTTGCTACACTTCGACATCGTTTGTGCAAACACCGAGCACCGAATGAAAGAGAATGTAGCGCGCGGAGATTTCGTGAGTGCATCTTATAATGCTATTAATTATTTGCATGTTGCATCTAATGTCACCTATTTGAGGAATGTTGCCTTGGCCGAACGCCGAAGGAATATTTTATTGCCCCAAGAGAGCGAGAGAGGATAGTGTATGTACTTGCACATCATAGTGAATATCATGCCATTGCCCCATTCTGCATTGTATAGGTACACACGAGAGAAGGAACGAACAACGCCACAAGAGTGGTCGCAATCGCAATACCAAAGGAAGTGTCTTATATGCGAAAATCCTTGCGACAACAACGCGCCCGGCCCGGCCGCGCCACGCCGCCTACCGCAGCAACTGTAACAGCAAACGATAGCGAGGATGACTCGGTACGCGAACGCGACACAACACATAACCAGCTATTATAGTACAAGTACCTACCCTCGCCATATCGTCGTTGTGTCTCGAGGCTCCTTCTCCTTATTCCTTGGCTGCTGCTCTCGTGTCGTGTGTGAATAACACACACCATTTTTCGCGTAGATTTATGGCGAAGGCATTATGTGAAATTGCAATAAAATTTGCATTATTACAGCGAATGTTGTGCATTTCAACAAGGCAAGGCCCTTGCCGGCTGCTATGCGCATAGCGAATGCGACAACGACGGTCGGTGGTCAGGAGAAGAAAGGCCGTTTAGGCAATATACGTTCGAAGGAATTGCTATCTACAGGTCGATTGCGCTCGCTTTTGCTAATATATTCGGTGTCATCATGATCCTTGTGTACCTGTACGTGCTGCCGTTATAGTGGCGAAGAATGAATGTGTTGGTGGGTTTAGACGGGAACACCATACAAGGGGAATCGTTTTTTTTTTCTTTTAAATGATCAATGTATGTGTTTGATCTCGTCCTTAATTAATGTTTCAAGTTATGGATGGGAGTGCTATATAGATGACACGGGACTAAGAGTCAAACTCGTCATGAGAGGTATATGTATACCACGTGTTCACTTGGGAGGATAAAAGGGATTAAATGTACGGGAAGACCGACTAGGAAGCTTACAATGACCCTAACCTTAAATCCTTTTAAAAGGCAACCTAGCTATATGTTAAGGATTTGACTAGAAGAGAAGATAAAAATGCAAGGGTCAAGGACAAAAGCACAAAACTGGCTAGTTAAGCCTGACTCCAAGTCTTCCTTACGTACTTGAAGAAGATACCTCAATGGGTTTGCAGTTTACAGAACCATTGATCAATAAATTTATTGTCAATCACCTAAAGGTAAGGTACACGAGGAAGAGAGAGATAGTTTCCTGTGATAAATTTTTCAACTTCTTTAATATATCCTTCCTTACAAGATCCTTAGCGATTTGAACAGCACTTCTAAAGTAGTCTTCCACCGGAAACTAAGCAAGATATGTTTAAGCTAGCAACGCCTTACCGCTCAGTCACTCTGTAGTAGGGTACACGTTCGAAAAGTGGTCGTAATGAAAACTGAGAACTGTTTGAAACCTTCTTATGATACGAAGTTACTGATAGATTGCGTAAGATGTCGTGGGGTACGCGGATAACTGACGTAGTATTGCACGAATAAACTTCAACTTGGGGGAACTCAAACCTATGGAGCAGATCTAGAAATCCAGAAATGTCCACTGAGCTGGAAGATTAGGTAGGCGACACTCAGACCTATTGTGATACCCATAGAAGAGAGATGTCCCTTGCCCATTGGTTAACCCTAGTTCTACAAATATAGTTCCAATGAACTAGCAAACCATCCAGTTGATTTGATATAGTTGAAGATGCCATTGACTGGTTTGGTGGATTATTCTTCTAGGTCACGGAAGAAATGTACATCTAAGACGGATAAGACCTGGACAGTGACAGAGAAAGTGGATTGTATCCTCATTGACTTCCTCATCTCCACATCTAAGCTATAAGTCTTCTTTCGTTAGTTAGTCTAGACACCTATCAGGGTAGAAAGGAATTTTCTATCCTTTTGCCTAATTCTGTCGGTTTTACACTTATCGAAACAAGGCCGTTTACTTCTTGTGATGCCACAAGTGTCTAGGAAGGACCATCTGATGTTAGCCTCCCTACGGGTCTTAATCCCTGCTTCAAGCCTCAGTGTGCAAGGCGGGATGAGTACCGATTTATCGACGTGTTCTGATGTGGATTCCGAACTTCTAGCCAATTTGTCGGCTTACTCAATATCTGGAATATTTTCACGTCCAGCGACCCAGCAAAGTGCAACTTTGTTCTGTGGTCCAAGAATCTTAAGCTCTTTTCGACAGAACTTCACTAGCTTAGATTTTTATTTCGATAGGAGAAATCGTTTCTATTGTTGCCTGCCTGCAGATGATAAAGGTGATACCTTCCCGTGGTATTGCTTTCAATGCAGTCTCACGGGTGGCTATTGTCAGTGCTAGGAACTCCTGGGACTGATTTGGATATACCCAGTGGTTAAGAACAGATACCTGAGCCTACTTCCATCTTTGATCCATCTGTGAAGACAGAAATGGTACGTGTAGCTGATTGCTTTTCCATTCTTCTCTGCTCGGGAACGAGCTTGTGAAGGGTCTCTTGATATCAAGAGACGTATGCTTCCAACCTCGAAATCTCCAACCCGGCCAGGAAATGAAGGCAGCGTTAGAAAGCCAAGTGTACGAAAACTCAACCGGGTACGTGCGTTGTCGGCCCTGCAATTGTTGATATCTCCAAAGGTTATAGATATATCCAATTGGAATGGTCAATTAAGAAGATAGCATGGCATATTCAAATAGGTTCCACTCGTGAATATGTCAGTCTCAAAGAAAGAGCAGGGTAGGCAAAAAAACTCAATATCTTGACAGTGAAACAGACTACCACCATTTGATTGCTTTTGGAAGGTGAACCTTTTTTTAAGATGCCGAATGACCCGTCTAGAGGCTTTTGTGACCCGTCTAGAGGCTTTTGTAGTTTCTGTGATCAAGCCCTTAATCTCTTCAGCATCATTCGCCACAGTCTCGATAACCCCCATACCAGCTACCAATTACTCGGACTTCAAGTTGCTCAAATGACTTTGTTGACTCTTAACCTGTTGATTCTATGTTCTGCATCTGTTTCCTTTTTTATAGGAATTCGTACTCATAACAGCAGACTCTACCTTTAGCATGATTCTTGGGCCTTTGTCACCTCATCAACTTAGCAGCTTTGCATTCTGGACCGAAAAATACGGCTTGATCGTCGACGCTTACCTTTCCAGCCATTATCACACGCACCTGCAAATAAGCACCAAAAATTCCTAATTTTACGTCTTCCCTTTTTGACCCATGACTTGCATGGTCAATCCTGAAATGTCCTTAGGATTTCGTTGCAGATATACCCCAGACGGAGTCTGATAGAACCAAATGTCTTTGAAAACTCTAGCGATTTCAATCTAAATATTTCATCATACATACCTCATACCACTCCATCTCGGACACTGTACTCTCTTTAGTTTAATAGTCGGTGGCGTATAAATGCTAGTAATCGGGCATTCTTTTGACCTTAAGACCTCGTTTATGGGGTGTCAAATCTTCATCTGGTAACTTTTTTGTCATGCTGTAGATTTCATCGATGACGTCGATCATATAGCGTACCTTCCACAACCGATATATGTAAGTTTTTGAAGATCCGCTCCAGTATTTCGACTCTGGTTGTAACTTAAATAGGTCCGGGAATACGTGTTGTAGGCATCTGCAAAAGTTGGTAGACGATGTCCAAGTAATATCTCGGGAACTGTTGTCTTTTCTGTACAGATTCTATTAACTATTTCAGCAATGCAGGAAACTGAGATTCGTCCGTGAGGCATACAAACCACGTTCCCTCAGATGGTCGTCTGGTAGCCAATTTGGGTAATGACATGGTGTTTCAATAGCATTTTCAAGGAGGGTAAAGCACATCACTTAATATATGCATCCCTTTCACCTATGCAGTACAAAACCTTCTTTCCGCGACCAGAATACAACACTTACTCACGAAAGATACTCACTTCCCCTAAGCAACTATTTGCAATGTTTTGGTTTTCATGTTGAAGGCGAAGACTGTTTGAAAAAATCTCCCAAAGGTAAGCTCCCAAAATACCAAGGTAAACACAACTCGTGCGCGATGCTATTCTCGAAAAAAAAAAAAAAAACTCTCCTACAACACGTGTAGATACATCCCATTTGACAGATGTTCAACAATCGCCCTGTGATCTCCTTCGTCTCAAATAAATAACCAAGATCCCCAAGAGAAAGGCAATTCCCTAGAAATACTCCAACAGCAGCAGCAATTCCACATCGAATTCAAATGTGTATATTGCAACTGGCAAGCTACTGCAAAACCCACTACAAGAGTTATGCGACACAGATACTCCGTGTGACACTTGAGACAAATTTCCAACGCTTCGGTATCTAAAACTTGGCCGATTTGCATAAAAGGCATGAGCTGCTGCTCTCACTAGCTCACCGCCAAAATAACAATAGAAGTCGAAGTACAAAAGCCTTTCATTCAGGAGATTGCCGCACTCGGTGTGTTGTGCGCCCAACAGAGAGAAACCCTTTCGCCAAAGGTGGCAAGAAATTTGCATATCTGGATATTGAAATGCGATTAACCGATTTGGTGAAGATTTACGAGCTATACGCCCGACGCCGCGCCGAGCACAATTCAGTTGAATTCGGAAGATGTATTTGCTTAAAGCTGGAGAGGAATTAGTCTTCGGGATTATGTACGATTACAGATGTAAACGTGGATTTTAAAGGGTATTGCGAAATTAGTGAGGATGGAGGAGCCAAGGAGCTTACGTGAGTAGTAAATAAATGATTAATATTCTGGCATCACAGCATCCCTGACAAGGGATTAGTGTTACTGTTTTGTTATGTGTCATTGGTGAAGACAGGAGCAATGAGGTGGCAACACTTCGTAGGAGGAAGAGATTCATGTTTCAGGAGATAAAGCTGCAGAGGTCAAGTCTGTCAACAATGCTGCAGTACGTATTTCTTTGTGGAAGACGCGTTTTCTTAATGAGAATATGTTCGGAGGATTCATCATTCTCCAAACGAAACCGGCATTGATTCAGTTTGTTAAGTACCTCAGGCCACAGTGGCATGTGACACAGCTCACCAGTTTTCTGATGTTTTCCTTATCCATCGGGAGAGTGGTCTAGACGAAGTTTATTAGAGCTGTGACGGCAACCCACAGTAAGATTCTGGTCCTAGCAACCCTGATTCTGACCCATTCCTTGGTGACTTAAAACTTAACCTTGTCATGTTAAGCAATCCCAAAGCATCAGAGCAACACTTAACTGACATTGACTCTACTGAGTCGATGTGCTTTAAGCGATGCTTGACTATCAGAGAAGATTTCGTGGATTTGACTTATCTGTGCGCACACCGACTCGATCGCAAAGAGATAGACAGATCTAGCCAGCTTTGGTTTTGAGGACATAGTGGTAGCCTTATAGATTTCAGGCAGCTCACAAGATCTATTGCTGGGCTTGGGGCGTTTAGCTGTCTCTAGGTGATCAGGATGTATCCCCATCACTAAAACTGTGATTATTTAGTCTAGTTACTAGACCTGATAGTGCTATTGACAAGAAACAGTGCTAAATTGACATTTTCATCGACATATGTGTCGCTGTCACCCCTGCAAGATACGGTGTCGAAGTAGAATGGGGTCATCGAACAGTCCACCTACAAAGAAAGCGTTAAACTCCTCAAGAACAAAATTATATATGCGCAGGGAAACTCTTGAAAACTTTTTTGTGAATCTATGGATTCGACCAACGAAGCATCTCGCCACAGAAAGACTGTAGTCAAGACATCAAAGCCTGCTTCTACTATCAAAAAAACCAATGGTACATGGTCGGAGTCGTAAGAGGAAACGCTGAATACTCACTTTCAGATCAAGAACCGTACACTCAATACTGGCAGATACAACTATCAGAAAGAGGGTTTGCAGAGGAACGCTCCAAACCATATCCTCTCTCCCCTAATATGGCTTCTCATGGTTGGCGAGATCTGAGTAAGATTGCAGGAACATAGCTACATCTTGTCGGCCTCTGCTGATGATGTGGTCATCCTTGCCTCAGGGAAGTTCCTACCAGTCCTAAGTGAATGGCTCAATAGCGCATTACAACTATTGGACAACTATGCTTGCAGCAAAGGACTAGGAGTCAATCTGTCGAAAACGGAGGTGGCTCTTTAGAGATCGATCCCTACCTTTAGCCCCGTCCAGATTAGCGAAGTTTAACTCAGACTCTTGAGGAGTTCGGCGCGATATCTGGGCTTAATTTTGGATTACAAATTAAATTAGAAGGATGAACGGATGAAGAAAGCAAGTGTAGCTTTTTATTTTTGTAACAAGGCATTTAGTACTTCGTTCAGCCGTGGTATACTGGCAGTACACGGCGATTGTAAGACCCATTCTTAGTTATGGTTCACTAGTGTGGTGGAAGGCACTTGAGAGCTTTCTAACTTTACAAAAAATTCGGTATCATGGGAACACTACGAACAACACCGAAGCGGCAATGCAGACCATGTTCAATCTCATTCCACTGGATTTGTTTGGAGGCCAATACTGCTGTAAAACTGAAGGCAGTACGATCATGGTCATCGAACCCTCTAGGTCACGCATCGATACTTTCTTGATGGAAGGCCACCAATGGATCGACGATAACTATTTGAAAGGAGATTTGCTATACGATTTGCTGAACGGAGCCTATAGGAAGCACCATCGAATCGACAATAAAAAGGAACTGGCCTTCTACACCAACGGTTCTAAGATGGCCATTGGCACAGGGGATAGGGTCATGGGTGCATATATCGCAAGCTCTCCCCTTTGCTACAATCGCAATATGCAAAAATTAGAGGATGAAGCCACTGATCGAGTCAATCAACAATGGACTCATGCGCAACGGCCAGGACGGTATGGCCGGCCATAAACAAGAAGAGTTCTGTTTCTCTGGTGAAGCTCAGTCGTCACAATACACGGGTACTTTCTGGCATACTTACTGGGCACTCTACCACTGGTATTCATGCGAAGCGCCTCGGTGTACTACACAACGACTATTGCAAAAGTTGCACTTGCCATGTGACTGTCCTACCCTATCTGCCAGATGAATGAGAACTCTCGGTAATTTCTTTTTTACTGCCTTAGAGAACGTGGGTAATGTCGAGCTGATGGACCTCCTGGGGCCTGTTTCATAAAACTACAAGTGTTGTACTTGTAAACTTGTAACTACAAGCACAAATAGTATGAATATGGAGTTGTAATTTTGTGTTCCATAAACATTTTTCAGCACTTGTAGCGCGGCAAATTCAAATTACAAGTGTAGCGATCGAAATGCTACAAGCCTACAAGTCTGTAACTACAAGTTGAAAATTATTTGCGAAGAACTACAAGTCTGCGGCTATACTTCACAGATGAGCGACCACAGTACGTGATTTTATTAGTCTCTCTACTCTTGTAAGAAATTCACTTGTAGTTACAAGTCCGTCGCTAATAATTTTTTGCGCAAATACTTTTATGAAACAGAAAAGCTCGCCGCAGTTGTAAATTCACTTGTAGTTACAAGCCTGCAGAACAATGGACCTCCTCTGGTCTAAGTGCATCTTCCCATTGTGCGCCAATCTTAACCAACCAACCTACAGGCCTGGCATACTTGTAGTTATAAGTGAATTGGCATTCTTTATGAAACAAAAATTTGCACATAATTTACAAGTTACAAGTGAATTCACAAATAATTATAAGTGTTGTAGTTTTATGAAATAGGCCCCTGATGTACGGATAGATACAGATTCTTGAACTAGGTTCTGAAGGCGAAAGTATCACAACATTGAATCCTTCCGTACATGTGTTTTATTTAAACTAGCTTCCGAGGTAATAAAAATTCAAACAAGTCACAGAAACTGTTTAGATTGTTTTAAACATAAGGAAGTGGACAAGCTGATGAATTGACTTCGGTGAAAGGTTTATTTAAATACCACTCTGAGCTTCGACCCCTTTCATTGCATATGAATGACTTTATGGCCGAAAATATTTATGCATCTACGACTACTCCTCAATACAGTAGAGATTCCAAGACAGTGTATAATAAATCAAAAGAAAAGCTATTACCCCAGCAGTAGATTTAGCCATCCCAATACGCACAACAGCTAAACGCTAATGACCAACTTTCGTGGAGAATAAATAAATCCTCGGAGTGGGTAATAAAACTAACTCCACTAGCTGCTTTCACTTTGGCATGTTCCAACATCCATTGGATATTCATTTATAATGAAATGTCCAGAGAGCCGAATTACAAGCGTATCCCCATCCTTAATTGAACACAAGACATTATTCCTGCACACACATTGTATGTTAGCAGCAATCATGTCCCATTTAAGACGGAACAATGCAAACATTTGCGCCACCTTAAGGATCTCGTCAACAATCGTCGTCGTCGTCGTTGTCGTCATCGTCATCGTCGTCGTCCTACAATTTGCGGCCTTGTCAACATGTGACATTGCCTTCACTAGCTATGTTGGCCGAGCATCAAACGCGCCTGGCAAATGATTTGATTGCCTTTAATACCTGGCCAGACCTCAAAATGTCATCGCGGCCGAGGACAATGCCTATGGGTAGTCATATCGACAGCGGCGGCGGACGAGACGATGAAGATTCGCTTGTCACATTAAATTGTCGCTTTATAGCATCTAATCCGGCAATTTAAGATAATCCGTCTATTCGTCGTTGCTTGTCATTGTCATCGCCGCATCTCAATGTTATGTTGTTGTTGGCTGTGTGTGGTGGTCGACGCCGGCCGGCCGGTCGTCTTGGCCGCCGCCGCCAGCGCATCGGATAGGAATCATGTCCCTTGTCAATTGCAATTCCAATAGGTGCATCTGTTCGAATCGAAAACCGAAGCAAAACAGCAGCCAACATCAGCAATGATATGACGATTCCGATAGATAGGACGACGACGACGACGACAATGTTGATGATATAGCCTATTGGTGGGGCACCCAAGGCCTTCACAGCCCCTCCCTCTGTCTCTCTGGCCCATTCTAATGGTGTTTTATGTTTTGTTTGTCATTGGGAATGATGCTAGCGCAACGAAACATCTAGCGGCGACTGGAGAACATCTTCCCATCACTGGTGTGGTGTGGTGTGGTGTGGTGTGCTGCAACGAGGAGTCGGGCGGTTGAGATCGGACAAAGTGAACGGTGACGCTCTGCTGGGAAGGTGAATCGCACCACAACAGCACAGGAACCGTAACCGTGTGCCGGCGCTTTATAGCCGTGTAATGAAAATACCAATGTTTACAATGACCATGCCATGCCAAAGGCAAAACAGCCACAACAAAAGGGAAAATATCAATTTACAGCTTTTAATTGTTAATTTTTGCATTGAATTACTTGTGATCGAAGGTTTGTGTGCGCCGAATTGCTGGTGCTGCGCAGCCGCGGCCGTCGGTCGAGGGGGACACGAATAGACATACCGCCGCGCCGGCCGCGCTATTGGAATGCCTTGTGGTTAGGTACTGGCGGATGGGATAGGATAAATGGTATTTGGAAAGGTCTGTCATTCGTCTTGGGTTACACTCGTAACGAGGCCGTTCACCTGGCGACTGAGCATTTGCTGTTGCTGTGCCATCGATGATAGATTTTAATCTTAAGGAATGGCCACGGTCGTTGCGGTGGCACGCCGGCCGCCGCCGCCGCGGAGTAGTAGTCTCACAAATTGATGAAGACCCCGATTTGGGGTGGGAAGAAAAATTAAACAACACACTCACACACCGGAGTTTAGATGGAGGACAGAAACTATGGAATCACACATCACTTAACTGCAGGTCATGGCGGAATGCGGCGAAGGAGAAAATCTCAAGGTTAATGGAGGTCTCTTTGGTGACAGTGAAGCGGGTGCCACACGCAAAAATGGGTTGTATCTACATACACGTGGCTTTTGTTGAGCTTAGTATGCTGACATACTTGTCATTAATTTATTTTTAGTGGTCAGGACTCTTGATTTTACTGATCGAGAGCTTTGGTATTGAGATCCATAGGAGATACATATTTTTCGGGCCAACCATGAATCGATATGACCTGTCAGGAGCCTAAGGCAATTGCATGAGACCATGTTTTTTATAAAATCTAGAATAATCTCTTCGAAGGAAAGAATTGTTAGAAACCTTCTTCAGAACATTAACGAAGAACAAATGAAAGGGGGCATGTCATCAATATGGTCACAAACCTCTATGGATCTACCACAAAACTGCGGACAATTGGACTCTGGACGATAGTAGAAGCTAAATACAAGAATGAGGAACCTCTTGAGTTGATCACATTAACATGCTGCACTTCATCGTGAAGTATAAAGGTCCATTCACAGCTCAGCGAACTGCGAATGCGCGAACTGCAAACAAAGCGTTTTTATCTCATTAATAAGCACGCCATTGTTAATTTTATTATTCCAAAAGAACATAAATTAATTTATCTATCGATTGATGTAAAAAAAGTTGAATTTGAATTAGTTTTTGAGAAGAAATTAACAATTCGCTGGTTTTTCCGCGAATAGGTGAATGCTTTTTACGAACTGTCAAAGTTTATTCACATTCCACAAAAATGTAGGACGCAATCCACATTCCCGCGACCAAAACCATAGCGAGAGTTTAACCTCACAATTCTTTAGCTTTGTAGTAGGTAGGACGATTCTTAATCAATCAAAGCGCTTTGGGGATCCATTTGATTGGGATCTTTATAAGCGTAGTCTTAGGAAATTTAAGTTAGACGTTAGGATACCAAAAAAAGTCTCTTGGTATCTTGGTGAATCTAGTGATTCATCTCGGATTAGGAAGATTTTATTCCAATCTCCAATTATTCCTGGTTACATACTATATAAACCATAGACCTTCTTATGCACACCCCATTTTCCTGGTAGCAAATTAGAGACAGTACATTCTGTAGAAAACCATAATAGAGTCCAATTTACAGTACCAGAGGATGTTGTCACTCCCAAGAAAATACAGTGAGCAGTGTACAGCTCCTTCCCGTCTAAATCCCCTGGTCTCTATGGTGTCTTCCAAATGGAATTACACCAAATTTTTGATACTTTAAATCCTGGACTCCACATTATCTTTAGGAGTTGTTTAAACTTCGACTACATTCCTAGATCCTGAAAGAGGCCCAAAGTAGTTTTTATACCAAAAGCCGGTAAGACCACCCAGGCGTTTCCTAAAGACTTCCGTCCGATCAACCTATCCTCCTTAAAGATCTTGGGAAGACTGATCGACGTGTACATTCATTGAGAAATCTTTTGAGAACAAAAATTTCACTATGGTGTCCTTCCTTCCCAATTAGATACCGCAGCCATTAGAATGGCAAATAGTGAGTGGAACAATATCAGTACATGCCTGTCTTTTAAACAAATCTGGCCAGAGTTGGATTATAGGAAAACCTGCAGACTTATTTCCGTCAAAAGGATAAATCAGAGAAAGATAGTTGGCGTCCTCACCGAGAACTATCTGGAAGGCAGACATGCCAAAAGGCTTGGTACTGCCTTCAACGATTTCTGAAGCGATAACACATCTTCTGTGTATTTGACCTGACCTATCGGTCTTGAAAGGGAAAACTCTAGGCGAGTACTTCTTCGAGAATCTTAACGATCTAGCTAGACTAGACAAAGCAAAATAAAAAGCTTTGTCTCAAGGTCAAACTGGTTTAATGTCAAAAGGGTGAACCATACTTCTTCGGCATGGGTTTATACCGAAACTAGTTCCCCTACCTTCTGTCCCATTGGGAGGTCTTCATGTCGGTCTCTGGTGCTGATAATCCATAATGGTATCACAATGAACCTTCTTTTTTTGGTATAAGTGTGTCCCTGCTGAGTGCGGACAACCACCCAACCCAATCAACCTTCTTTAGCGTCAACCGAGATCTACTAGCCTAACGAGGCTGAGTCTGGCATGGAAGAGTCATCTAAATTTATTTAAAGTTTCACATTATTCACAGGTGCCCAGGTGGCTGAGGATTTTGATGTCAAAAAATGGATACCTCAAGGTTGCATGTTATTACCTCTGCTATGTGGGATAGTGATTAGCAATGTTCTTCATGCAGCAATAGATGGAAAAATTCGTAATATTTCAAAGCCCTGGTTTGTTTGTTTTCAATGGAATAAGGAAGAATTTTAATCCTTCGTCTTGTGCAATGCTCCATTGCTGGACAGCAGATGTAGAATGTTGGACATTTTACTTACTTGGGCTCCATTGTTCTGGTCGATGGTGGAACCGAGTTGGATGTGCGCAGTATGGATGGAATAGCTAAGGCTATATTCGGTATCCTGTCCAAGGTCTGAACAAGAAATATTTTTAGCACAGAAACCAAACTGTCACTGTTTCGTTTCAATGTAGAATCACCAGTGCCAGTGGCCCTGACATGACATGACATGACAGAGGTTCCGACATGACAATGCTACAACTTTTAAATGAAAGGAGTACGACGACATCTAATACCAGTTCCAGTCCAAGTAGACAAATCGATTGTTGCAAATAAAAAAAAATATAGGACTTACCTACACTTACGCGTTCTTGGGCTAAACGTTAAGGAATTCAACAAACGTCAGCAAAAGGGAATATCATCTCGTCCAACTTCACATTTTTGAGAGCCACTCGCGTTTAACTCATGCATTGCGGATCGGAAATGGAATTTGGAGTTGCAGACACCCGTTGTGAAGGACTCCCCCAGGATGTACTTGAAAATGATATTAAGTGCAACGAAATTTTTTACTTTTTATATATTGAAGCAGCACTCAAAGTATTGACCTCCAACTGAGTGGATTTCAAGTTAACCAAGCTTACCGGCTACAAGAAATTCAAACCTGTTCACAAAGTAAACATACTGAGAATACGGTTTAATTGTCTTGGACTGGGTTAGTCATGACATTCCTAATCCTTAATCCTTCCTGCGATATAAACTGGTGGATAGTAGCTATAGTATTTCTTAAGAATTGAAGGCATGGACGGGCGTTCGATAAATGTTCTCAGGTTCACCTCAAACAAGAAAAAAAGTTCATCAAATCTTGCAGGGATTACACAAAAAAGCCGGTGGGATTCTACGCAGGATATTATTGCCGCAAATAAGGTACAAGCTCAGGCTATTTAAAGAGATTTTTTGTTGCGTTGGAAGTTGTGAATTTGACGGAACTAAGCCCGTTGCAGTATCATTGTGAGTCCCCAGTTTCTACGACCCTGCCGTCAAGCATTTCATTACCAGGGGGCACTCCACACGTATGTCAACAACTGTAACTCTTATTCTTTGCTTCTGACTCGTCTTCATTATCGGCTATAGTCTCGTTTATTGCTTTGTAGACTTTACCGTCTGCTTAGTTATATTCTCTGGGCGATAGCCTAACTTCGCCTCTAATTTGTATCTTTCGGTTGTCTTGCGCGGGCAATGTAATGTGATACGTTCCACTTCTTTAATTGTTTCTGGGCAGCTTGGATAGTGTAGATTACTGTCGCCAAACCGTGGCCAAACCTGTGTAAATACGTCCTGAATGGTCTTGTTATGATCTAGGCTATGTAAAATTGCAGCTCTCCATGGGTGTATTCCCATCGATGTGGGGTATGAACAATTGAACAATTTCAAAGGAGGATCTCTGTTGCCATTGGATTTGACTGGTCACTCTTCGTTGTGCTCCCATGTGGTTGCACGTGTGGAAGACTGTCGTAGCATAGTCCATGACGACGACCATGAAAATAAGGATCCACTTAATGATCGTTCATAGAATTCTCTTGAGCTGGCATGTGGTCTCAATGAAATTTAGGCTAAGCTATACTACAGACCTTCTCTAACATTGTATGCATTGTAGTTCATGCTACAAGTTCTATGGTAAGGCTTTTTGGAGTAAATTCTTGAAATCCTTTCCTTACCTTCTCTCTTTGCTGGAAGTCAGCTCAGAGAACCTTTCTTCGAAATACAACATAAACAAGTGTACCTTCCAATTAGTAACAATCTTGTTATATGTTGCGATCACTAGATGCGATCGGTTAGCCTCATCATCTCACTATTCGTCTTCCATTTACGACTTTAATTGAATTTCATTTCGACTAAATCAATTCATAATCCAAAAGTTCAACGGCAAATCGTGCCTACCGTGCGGACAGGAGGATCCATTAAGAATTCCAATAATTTGTTGTACCACTTCTGTCCAATCTTTAACTTTTAAACGAAGAATCCTATGTAGGTATCCAGATACTTGTACCATTCATGATATTTCAGAAACTCACCTAGCCTAACCACTAATCTCCGTTTTACCCAGTTTGAGATAAATCTAACTAAGCCATTGAACCGAAGGAAGATTTATATGGCAGCTGAATGAAGATCTCTCATTCTTTGGTATCGGACAGACCGCAGCATGCACAGCACCAGAGTGCGTGACTGGTTTAGGATGTGCTACATGACTGGAATAATGTTGCATAACAGCGCGCGTTTGCATCGTCTCCTCATCGTCGTCGTATCGGTTTGTAGTCGTCCGTCTCGTTCGTCGTCATCGTCATCGTCATCGGCTTCATCAACATTGCATTGAACGTTGTTGATCGTTCAATTGGAATTGTTGAACGCGATGTTTCTCATTCATTTACTACTGTTGGTGGCTTAGCGAGCCTAATCGCTGGGATGTAATTACCTATTGATTAAATTGGAAGTCTTTCGCATGTAAGTATTCTGGAGTGAAGTGGATTGTGGTGTGCGATTGGCATGACCGCGGATAGTTGATATGAATGGGAAACCAATGCGATGCGATGGAATTCCACACAATGTTTGATGGACGAATAACTTGATTCAAAATGTTGATTAATTTGTTTTAGGGGTTTTAGGAGTCTTCAGATTTTAATAGTTAACTGGTCGATTGAATACTGTCATAAAAATGTCAATCAATCAATATGATTGTGCAGATCAAATGTATCTGTCGGAAGTATCTTCCTATTCAAGAAGGATACGCACGAAAATAATTCGTCGAGGTGATCTAAGACGGTATCCTATCATTTTAGGGTCCTGAAACTTCATGAGAAGATTTATGTATCGTGGATCTACATGGAAAGTCTACACAGTTCTAAGCGATGGTTTCGTGTTTTCGTTGACAGGCTAAATATCAATATTTCTTTTGTGGCAGAATGAATGACAATGAAGGAGAATATGGTTTCGTCCTGGTTGTGGTTGTTTTCAGTGAGAATCTCCTCTCTTGGTGAGACGGTGGTGGTGCAAAGAATGTTTTAGATACTTTCAGGACTCATAAACTTGCCAAACATGGTACTTTCGATTGAATTCTGCCGTAAAAGAGGAATCCTGGTATTCATCTCGCTTCATCCAAACATTTACTCAAGCAATGGGTGGTAGTTCAGCATCATATGCCATACTGCCCGAAGCTAGATGATAATGGTTCTGGTTATACCCTGTTTCCAAAGGCCAATACTCAATATCATCATAGGACACGAGGGGGTATTCTATACTGTCACTTCCAGAAGCTGTATGGACGACGAGAGCCCGCATTTATATCTTTTTAGACAGTCCAGTACACTATTCCTGAAATCCTGTATAGTAGAGTCTAAGCTTGTTTGAGACTGTGTCAATCTCCTCGAAAATCTTGCATCAATGAACAAAGTTACTGCACCATGGATTACAGGACATAAAGGTTTCAAGGGTAACCAACCGACTGACTGGGAGTGAAGAGGCGTTTGTCGCCCAGTCGTTGGTCCTGAGATCTGTTTTGGGGGAACCACCTAGCCATGCCCACTCCAAGATAACACAATGGAAGACCGACAAACAGACTGACTGCTCGGCCAAACTTCAGGGCAAAAATTCATCAACCCCAACCGATATAAGGCCAAGACCTTCGGAAGGTACGTAGGTAGGAAGTATAGGGCTATGAGTTTTTCAAAAGCCACTAGGCACCATAGTGGGCCCATCGCGATCCCTAGAGAACCATTACCTAAACCATCTATTCCCTGCATTTAATCACTCTACAAAATTTTGGTTCACAGATCCAATTTCCTCTAAGTTGTGAAAGAAGTACCTTCCTAGGTGTTGCTATGTCTTCACATTCACAGAGTAAACGTGTGATGTCCTCCGAAATGTGAAGTATCTGCATATATCCATATTTGTCAATCCTAATCTCATGCCATGCCTCCCCAGAGAATCCCTACCGCTATTCTTAACCGCGACCTTCTTAGTTTCATTATTTCCGCAGATTTTTTTCGATCTGACATATGCCACAAGGCTTATACTATTTATGCTTCTGTCAAAACTACATCAATCCATCGTCAATCGTGTCATCCTAACTTTAGACACTCAATGTCCTTCTAGGTCAACCATATTGATGATCCTATCGAGAATAATCGTCTTAGCCACGCATATTGATTTAGTTATTTTACTTCTCTAACTGTATTGCTTTGTGGAAGCTCCTATCCTTTCTTGGCTAGTATGTCGGCCCTCTCGCAATGTCCAGGTACCCAGCTCTGAGCATTGTGCAGCGATTCCTGACTAATTTAGATTTTATGATGTTGGATTCGAACGCCTTAAGCATAGCCTGACTATCAACATTGATGGCCATATTCTTGTCAGATATTACTCCCATCTCTAGTTCGCAGATTTGAGCACAGCTAGAACCCCTGCTTGCGTCCGTAAGTCTCGGAGCCACTTGCAGGTTTATGTATATCGCTGGAGTATATATCTGCGCTTGTACCCTCACTTGTTTTGAAACCATCTGCGTAAACTGGAATCTCACTTTGTTGAGAGACGACTTTCTATTACTTCTTACATAATATCGAAGTCGAGGAAGAGATTATGGTCCACTTGAAGCTAGACTCTGGCAGTCTAGTAAAACTTCAGAACCTGGAACCTAAACTTAAAGCCAAAGCTTCTGGTCAAATTATATGGACCAGTGCAAATCATCTTATAGTTCTCAGTCTTCCATATACATATAACGTCCACTTCCCTTTTTAAACAAATGTCTATGACATTGCTTCTGATTTGATCATTGTTTCAAAATCATGCAAATGTCCTCCAATATCAAGTGGGAGGTCCAATATCCAATATCAATTCCAGATAAATTGTAAATTTTCTTAATAAATAAATTTTTGATATGCTTCATTTGACAGATTTGTTGTCACAGGTCGTTCTGTCAAATATCTAAAAGTTTGGAATTACAAACTAAATCCGCTGGCAGTCTTGGCTATATCCAATCACGACCATCTTGTAGTTCACCGTATCCATCTCCAACAAAACTCATGATTTGCAAATTATTTTGGGACCACCTTGTACCACCAACGGATTAACGGGCCAATTAAAGCTCTCTCAGAGAATAGACACAGACTACTCTGACATGTACCGAATAAACCCAATGAATGTCAGCACTTTAATCAGCCACTGTGACAGTTAGAGTTAGTTACCAAATTTTTCTTCTTCGAGTAACTGTTCCAATTCAAGTGTTTGTGTTAAATTTTGAAAAAAAGGTAAGAAATCTTTAATTAAATAATACAACGAATATACAATTCGAAATTCTTTTCTCATGTGAAGTCCGTTTCCCATAAGTTACGACGACAACAATCGTCAATCGTCGATTTATTGAATATTCATTCCACATGCCAGGAATTTACATGTTTACCCGCAATAAATCAAGCAACCATCGTGGTATCGCGCGGCGCGGCATAAAAGCGCCCAGCTTAACAGGTGTTTTCGTGTGTATCACAGGTAACCACTAATTGCGATGCATTGTGCAGTCCTGACTTCTACAAATGTGCCTTCTGAACTTATCTAGAAATTTGCGCAAGTCTCACTTGTCATTTCCTCCTGTCTCGTCAACTCTGACTCTCTGACAACTAAGCGTCAATTTAAAATAGACTCTGTCAAAACACTGGACAGGTTGTTTACCCACTCCCCGTCCATCCCCGGAAGACACCATACACACACGGAATTAGTATTCCAATCATTCGGTGGAGGGAATCATGTGGGAATTGATGATTTCGGGGGCTCTTGGCCGTCGTCGTCGATGACCACCACTCATTCAAAGGAGTGCGATGGAATTTCTAATTTTTCAAGAACCAAACACGAAACAGTGAACACTGTTGACGGAGATCCAGCCGCGATATGAACCGAATCAATCCATTCGGGGATCATATTTCGGTGCTGTGGGACACATGTTGTCGGAAAAGACATCATTATCGTGAAGCGACTCCTCAACCAAACACACATAGGTATCAAGACATATATTACACGCAATGGCGCATTCAGATATTTCTCAAGATAACAATCTAAGAAGGAACTCTATATTCAGGTTGTTGTTTTTATGAAGCCATCACGAGAGGTTTTATCAGTGACATGTGATATACATGTAAATTTTTGATTCGCCAGAGAAGTGCTTTTCTTTGGATTATGGCCCAACTGGCATGGCGTGAGTAATGGGGTTGGATACCGAATAAATGGTTCCCTACCACTCGTATTATGTTCGGTCTCGGGCGGAAATGTAGGTGCAAATTATACCCTCAGCATGTGGAGCGGCTATCAGGAAACGATATATGACAGTAAATAACTGGGTTATCTGTCTGAGATCTGGCTGGTCTTGCTTGATTGAAAAGCTGCATTCAACTTGGGTTTCAGAGAGTCTGGAGATGGATTTACTTTAAATGGGAAAATTTAGAGATTGAGCTATCGTTGTGGTTTCGGGTAAAAGTGATGAAGGGTCATGTCAGAGATAGCACTTCATCGAATTTGTGGGAGTGACGACAGAGTGTAATATATTAAGTTTTTCCATCAGGCAATAGGGAGAATGATCAGAAGGACGAAGTACACGTGTTCATCAATGTGCAGCCTATAGAGTATGAAATCATAAATACAGGACCAAAGGCATTTGTGGTACCTGTGTAGCATTCTAATAGAAAATTCAGTTCGCAATATTTTCGCCTTCAGTAATTCTATCCCAAAAGGAAGAGTTAGGGACAGAATGACAAAAACGTCCGACTGATCCCGGATTCACAGCATTTTTTTATCTATCGCGAACTGGGGTAGTTTGTCTTTAATCGTCTTCGATCGCTTGGTTCTTAAACCGAAAAACCAGCTTTCCTGGATCTACATCGAACAATAACATTGCAAGGAGAGATTTTGACCTAATTTTTGGGGTGAACACCGGCGACTGTCTTACGTCAAAACGTGAGCTCACTATTCAATATGCATCCATTGGATATATACTGATCCCATAAAGAGAAAACTACCAAGATTTGATAGTAAGACCTTTAGTAGTGTCCTCTAGCCTGGGGATATATAGTCCTGGGCGTTGATTTTGTCTATTGTCTATGGAACCTTACGAAGTGATCGTAACCGATGTTGAAGGCTATTTTTGGTAACCTGACACAGCAGCATCAGTATTTACAGCGGAGGGTGCTCTGCTATTTTTCTTATTATCTCTCGTAGAAGTACAAGTTTATTTTGGAGATCCGGATTCCTATTGGAATTTTGGCGCCATATTGAGTAGAAATTCGGGGTTTGATTCTTGGTCATATCAAACTCTTTTCAACGCGAATGTCCAGGAGTATATTTTTGTCAAGAAAAAGAATCTCAAACAAGAAACAAGCCGTTGCCTGAACAGGGCATTCGTAGTGCGAAGAATATAGCACGCTCTATACAAATGGTTATGAGAAGCTAGGCCTGGAAACTGTTCCGCCAAATATTCGTATTAACATGACCATCAGGACTCATTAGTTGCTTTGTCTGATCTGTGTGGTCTTACAGCGTGAAAACCGAGCTTGATTTAAACTGATGGATTTAGATCCAACCCTTGAACGCTTAAATACTTTTTAACTGATCACGGTGGATGTATTGACTTTTATGCTAGTTAGGATGATAGGAAGATCAGTTCTCGGGAGAACTTGGGAGAACCTTTGCCTCGAAAAGACTTGCGTGAAAGCTTCATCAATGAGGCAATTGCGAATTCCTCCGAAAACATTCCGCAACCTACCCTCGTATTGTACACCAGACTGATCGTCACTGGTATCGGCTTCAATGATCTGATTATCGAATGAGATTTAAAAGTTATGATCTTTCATTAAACCAGCCCAATGCTTTCGAAGATACTCCTCGCAAATGAATAAATAAACAACACGAATGGTTCTGAATAGGTAGCTGGGCTGGATGCGCATGTGTTTGGATGAAAGTCCTTGTCGAATGCACGGCGCTTAACATTACTCAACCTAAAGACTTCATTCTAAGTATACAGTCTACGACTTTTTGTGGATATATCATCCATCCATACAACATCTTTATAAAAATCGCAACAGGCTACCTGCTGTTCAAATTTGTGTTGAATACCACCCCAAGGCATGGCATGGAGACCGAAACTTGAACAATTATAAATCATTCGAAACTTGCATATAATTCACACTGATCGCCCAGCATCGATTGCATACATTAATTATAGTTTCCTGCCCCTCATTCACTTTGGTTACAAGAGTAGTCACCATAATGACACGTTCCAAGCACCTGCAAGTACATATATGTAGGTACCTTTGGACTACACCAGAGGTAATAAGAACAATCCGATCAGCTCTCCGATAAGAGTAATGCTTCTGCCGAACTGCGCGTACGCAGCAGTTTCTATCTGCATATCAGTTGCATACTTAAACCAGTTCGTGGCTTTCATCACCGAATCGCAACATACTCGCTCGTACTACCAACACCATACACGTCGCCATATCACGTGGACGGGATCGAATCCCCCCAAGCTCAGAGCAGCACAGCAATAAATCGTCAAATAAAAACTCAAGAAGTCTCGTCAGTGGATTGAGCTGTCAACGCGGACGTCTCGATCTACACATGTTAATCAAAGTTGCAAGAATTGCGAGGACAGTTACGTAAACAGCAATTTATTCCAAGTCAGCCTTAGCCAGCTTGGCCGAAGACTCCTAGTTGCACATCCTGCGCATATCCCGATCGATCTCACTGATTTGCGTTTGTCCGTTTGTCGTCTGTGCTTTCTTGTGGTTTCTTTACGTTCGTTTGTCTGTCTGTCTGACTGTCTATGATGTTGCACAAGCTGCCAGATGGCAAATGGAAGCATTTTGTAGGCCGTTTAATCTTCGCCTGATCGGGTCACAAGCTAGAGAGGCTAGCGTGCGCTTCCTGGGACAACTTGTCGCGCCTTTACTACACAACTGTGGTGCGTCTGCTTCTGGCTGGCTATTGTCTAACACACATTGTCAATTCAATTCGTTCGCTATGCAAATTTTACTGCACACTCACTCCTCCTTGGTGTGCTGTAGTAGTTGCAGTACAACAACGAAGCTGTAAAGATTCCTATCGATTGCATTTAACTGTTAATGCCCGCACTTGTCCTTTGTTATCCAGCTACGCGGTGCGATAGAATCGTTTTCATTGTAACCATGACTTCAGGCATTGACCACTGTGTGCAGTGACACTTTGTTACGTTTCCGTTTAGAAGAGGCTCCTTGCTCCTGCTCCTGCTCCGGCACCTACTACTACTGCCCCCCTCGGGCAATTTAAATAGCTACAAATGGTCTTGCAGTGAATGCAGATGCGAGTTGCATTGGCGGATGTGCACAAGGGGAAATTATTGTTATGATTATTGGCTATTTGTGCTATGCTACTACGGTGTGCTTCAATTATGGAATGCTATTGTGTGTGTACACAGGAGCCCGACCCACACACCGTCAGTCAGCCAGTCATGCTGGGTGGTGGTGGGCTTAAGTGTGTTTGTTTCTGGAATTTTTCGGGATCCGATATTGCCTGGTGGACACCTGAGATTCGTCCGTCCGTTATGTGAAGTTGCATATGGAATTGGCTTTCGCGTATGGACTGATCAAGTTTTATCTGATTTGGTGGAGAAACATTGTTCCACGGGGACAGTCGTCTGGAATGCGCGTAAAAGTGGGTTTGCAATGCGATGCCATCGTGGTGGGTAGGCTTATTCTATACAAACTTGCAACGGTTGACGTCTGTTAGTATTTTGGGAATCGATTGGATGCGTTTCTTATCGTTTTTTAAATGAACGGTTTCTTCATTCTATGGGTTCGCTATAAACTTCTTCGATGTATTTGCTATAAGAGGGGAAGTCAGTCCAACGTCTCTCTCCATGTAGGCCTACACTTATGAAAGTTCTTTCCGATATTGCAGGCGATTGGACGATTAATATCAAATTCAAAGTTTCGTTCCTTGAGCTCTTAGTAAACTTGTATAAAGATACTTTCCTATAGTGCGAATGTGTAGAAGAAGTGTGTAATACTTTAGTTAGTGTCTGTGGTGCGTACGGCACAGTATCTTGCCACTTTTTTTTTTGTTAAGATACGAAAAGCTTCTTTGTCCATGCAAGTGGGCTTCTCGGGGCAGTACAATTCCGGACACAAATATGCCAAGCATGGTGTCAAAGAAGCCTCAATAATTGCAAATCGATGAGTTGATACTTACTTACTTAATTATGTCGTGTATCCCCTTGTCGGTCCTAGGGCCTCTACAACGCCTACGTGCAATCGTGTGCGGTTACTGGCAATGTGCCTCAGCTCTCCCCAACTCTTTCCCAATTGCCGTGCTTCCTTCTCGACTGTTCTGCGCCATGTACTTCTGGGACCGCCGCGTTTTCTGCCATCCTGAGTAACAGGGTTCCATTGCATCGCGTGGTTAGCTATGGGCCTGTCACCTTTTCGGAGAGTGTGATCAATCCTCTGCCACTTTCATCGTTGTATGGTTGTGCCTATAGGTTCATGACTCGTTCTCTGATAAAGCTGTTCGTTAGAGATACGGTGTGGCCAGAAAATCTTTAAGATGCTGCGTAGGCACCTAGCAGCTTCCTCGTGATAGTAGTGGTCACTCTCCAGGTACCACATCCATATAGCAGCACGGATTCAACGTTGGAACGGAACAGTCGTAGCTTGGTGTTTAAGCTACTTGTATTACTACGCCAAATTGTGGATAGCATCCCAAACGCTTTCCTCATTCGTCTGGCTAAATTCAATTCGGTTTCGCCATCAGTTGAGACAATACTCCCAAGGTATTGGAAACTCGCTAATCTCTCAACTGTCATTTGGTGAAGGTCCATTATTCTGTGAGACAATAGGCATATATCGTCGAGTCCATCGAATTCCTCCATTTCCCGTCAATAAAGCCGCATTTAGCACATCGCTTATAGAAACAATATTGGTGAAAGAGTGCAGCCCTGCCGAACCCCACTTTGGACTTCGAATTCCTCAGACAGCCTTCCTCTGTGCAAAACGTGACATGTAGATCCATCGTATGTAGCCTTGATAATAGTTATTAATTTATCAGGAATGCCTCTCTTGCGCAGGGCAAGCCAAATACGTTCCCGATTGACACTATCCAACGCCTTTTCGAAATCGATGAACAGCAGGTGTAGTGGTGATCGATATTCAACGGATTGCTCGATGATGATCGGCAGGGTGTTGATGTGATCGACACAGGAAGATCCAGAGCGGAAACCTGCTTGTTCAGCGTCGAGTGTGTCTTCGAGGTGTTCTTTGATTCGCTCCAGCATAGCTATTACTTTAGCCACAGCACGTAGCACGCAGATACCTCTCCAGTTTTTGCACTGCATTAGGTTGCCTGTTTTAGTTAGCTTGACGATCATTCCCTTCTTCCACTCTTGGCTTCCCAGGTTTTCCCAACAAGTGGAAACAGTAGCTCAGCCGATGCCGTTGGCGCAGCTCGAAAAAGTTCCGCGGGTATGCCATCAAGTCCTACCGCCTTATTGGTTTTCAGTGCTTTGATCGCGGTAATGATCCCTTCTTTACTAGGTGTTGAGGTGCGAATTCGGGAATTTCTTACCATGGATGTCTGACTTGGGTGCATATTGCTGGCGAATACTCTGTTCAAAATTGAAGCAAAATGCTCCTTCCATCCCTTCCATCCTATTACGCCGGAAGGGTACATTTAAATAAAAAGAAAACGGTGAGAGTTACCCCTGCAGATGAATTTCTAAAATCTATCGATGTAAGCCTGATTTTGCCTTCTAGTGTCCTTGGGGAGTTCTGCAGCTTCGTGCTTTTCTAAACAGATCTTCCACATATTTATGTCTTTTTTGAATCAGTGATCAGGGAGTAGGGACATAAGCCTCTAAATGATTTCAGTGTTGCAAATGAAATTTTCTCTTGATTTTGTTACGATGCAGGATTCTTTTAGCCTCGCCGAGTCCTTGGATTCGGATTGAGACATATTGCTCGTTGAACTACTTAAAATTTTGTTATGTATCTACGTCCATATCCTAGTATCCACCAGAGTTTGATTCCTCCAAAACATGATGCACTTTCAGTTTATGATCATGATTTCATTCAGATCCTTCACTACATGTCTACAATATCGCTTAGCAGAAGTTGATATTTTCAACGGTTTGAATACCTTCCACATTCCTGTGCTCTGCTTTATCTTTAACATTAAGCATCTGTCCCGCTATCTTGGTCTGCATGTTACTGCTACCTATGTAAGTCCACTTCAATGTACCATATCACTGAAATCAAATTGCCACAAAGTGTGGTACTTACAATATAATATATAGAACTGACCATCGTTCCATGAGCAAGATCTTCTTATCAGAATCACCTTCTGCCTTAAATGTTGCTTTTTTTTTTCGCCGGCTTATCTCGATTTCTACACAGCAAACACATGTAGAAGGACTATGCAATCTTTAACCAATTTAGAACGATAAAACGATGAAGTATCCCAGATAAGAGCGGGATCATCATTCCTTGCATCCACCATATGCAGGAAGACTGTCAGCTCAGATTGCACACCTGTGCGCACACTTATCACCGAGGTCAGAACGACGACGAACAACGAAGATCCTCGTGAGGACCAGTAGGTGATCACTTGAAACGATCATTGATCGAAACTTACCGCAAAGATAGGTGAGATGATGAAAGCGCGGCATTTCACCGGATGGTAGCTGCTGCAGTCCATAGTGCCCTTTGCAGTACAATATGAGATACATAGGGGGCTCCCTTGCATGGGTCACCACCACCATCATCATCATCATCATCGTCATAATCCGCAATGCATAATGCAATGCAAGTGGGAAACCAGAACAACATCGTGTTTCTTAAAGATTCACAGACACGGTTCGATGGAATCAACTGATATCCGCGCGCTGATAGATACCGAAGCAAGAAAGGAAAGCTGGTTTGGGTAGTAGGAGGGTATTGCGCCTATCGTTAAATACGGGCGCAAGTCCTAGAGCGTTCTTCGGGTGTAGGAAATTCCTACATAATAATACGGGCACACATGTACGGTACTTGACTCTCTGGTGGTGGCACAACAGTTGTTTGGTGCTTTTGTTGAAGAATTCGGGTTCAGCTGGACTGGTGGGTTGCTTCAATGGCTTCTGTTGCTGCTGGTTGCTCTGTTGCTGATGGTGTACTCTTCTGTGCGCCCTGGACACGTATCGTATATTATGATAATAATATTTCTCTGCCATATATCTCTCTCTGGGTTGAGTATCTTACTTCCTTCGGTTATCGGCTACTTGTTCGTGGTTCATTGGGAATGCTTTTAGATTTTATTACTGTGCGCCGCCGGCCAGCCGTTGGGAAAGAAGTTAAGTGCAAGATGACGAAAAATAAAAAGGAAAGATTTTCTCTTTCTAATCTGGGATGGGCTATTATATTTGGGACATTTTGGGTTACGTGAAGCCGTATAGGAAAGTTGATCATCCATGGTATAGTTATCTACTGCAAATGTATAAATATTTTTGGAATCCATTGTGGAAAGGATTCATTTGATATAAGTACTACTATAGCTAACAGAAAAACAGACGTTTACCTTAGAATTTCATAGTGGGACGCAAAAGTCTCCAAGAATCTTCAACCATTAAAGGTCTGCTGCTTGATGAGAGATGGATCCTTCAGCTCTTCCTTAAGAGTAGTAGATACATATTATATCAGCCCCTTCCAGTTGTTGTTTTCCTGGATCATGCTACTTTTGACATCAAAGTGAAATGGGGGATTGAACTTTGTCATCTATAAATGGTTCAAACAGCAGTCAGGCATAGCTTAGAGCATGTTGGCTAACAGTTGTCATTGACACCCTATGCCCATCAAGATTGGTCCTAAATAAGAAGCAGAATCTTGGAATCTTTGGGAAGCTGTTTGTCGAACTATTGCCTATAGCTGCTGATACCTATACAACAACCTTTCAAAGCATAAGTGCTCCGCTTCATAAAACACTTGAGAGATCCTAGACTCTCTTTTCGTATATCTCCCTTCCTTTGCATCGATTTTTAGTGTAAATTTACTGGACATAGCATCTTGATAGCTTTGGGTTCTCGATCAAAAGGTAAGAGAATGTGGCAAGAGTTGAACTTGATCTTTCTGATAGCTTTGCTATAATCAGCAGGTCCTTGTCAAGAGGTTAGGATTAACTTGACTATTTCCCCCATAAGTGTATGTACAACTCCAGATTAAACTAATCAACTCCCTTTCTCTTTCAGGAATAGAGCCATTCAGGAACCAGACATAAATAAAATATAGAATGGCGCTTCCATACTTCATGCCGCCTGTAGATGGATATTACCAAAACCCAGGATTGTCTGCCAATTTTATGCAACAACTCGGCTACAACCAACCTACATTTGAAATGCCATATGCGTACGACACCAACCAGAACATGTATTACGCACAACAATACTATCCAGGATATCAATCAAATGTTGTAGCACCGCAACCTGCACAACCCTATGGGGCAACTGGAGCAACATATTCATATATGCCTAGCATGCCTTATGCTAACATGTCTTATCCTAGCATGCCTCAAACAGCAGCTATACCGACACAACAAGCACCGAATGTAAGTTATACATCACAGGCTCCAACAGCAGCTATATCGACACAACAAGCACACTATCAAGGTTCAGGACCTACTGCTAGTTATACATCACAGGCTCCAACAGCAGCTATACCGACACAACAAGCACACTTTCAAGGTTCAGTACCTACTGTAAGTTATACATCACAGCTTCGATCAGCAGCGGAACGTGTACTAGAATCGGTTGCTAGATCCCTATCATCTCCAACAGCACTCGCTAAAGGCAGCAGATACATTCAGGAAAATGGAGCGATGAAAGGAAGTCGATCGTATGCAGGTCGTATAGAAGCAAAAGCTGATTCAGTTTCTAAAGGTAGTTATCCATATGGATACGGACAAACTTATGCACAAGGAAGTGGAAGTACACCCCAAGTGTATGAAGGTAGAACAGCATCAGAAGTTGGTTCAGTATCTGAAGCTAGATACTTGTACCATAATAACAATGGAGCAATCGTTCAAAAAAGAGGAACAGTACCGGAATCATGTACAGATACAGAAGAGATAATAGTAGTGGATGAACCGCAAGTACTAAGACCTATACCGATAAGAAGTTCTATATCAGAAGCACCAGCTAAACCAATAATAGTGTCAGATGTCTTGATAGTACCTCCAACACCAAGAAGTTCTATCACCCAGCCGTCATCCCAAATAATAGACATCACAAATGACGACACACAAGAACCTCAACCACAAAAACCACCGAAAGTACTTTCTGCATTAGAGCTCCGAACTGGAGCAGGATTTGAGCTCGAACTATCCCAAGATCCTAGTTTAGGACAAAAAGCTGTACTTGGAGATATATATAAACCAGGTCCAGGGCAGGAATTTATATCAAAAATTAGTTCAATGGCAAACGCGCAGATGCCAATGTCTGCATTTAGACGACCATGTGTACCAAACCCAAACCAAACTTCTAATAAACGAAAGGCTGAAATAACAAACCATGTCAGCTTTGCTCCCCAACAACAGGACGAACCAACAAATCTAGTAAAGAGTGTCAATACTGCTCCCCCAAAACAGATGCAGCCAGAGATGCCATCATGTTCTAATTATCGAAAGGTTGAACCAACAAATCTTGGAAAGAGTGGCAACAGTGCTCCCCCAAAACAGAATCAGCCAGAGATGCCATCATGTTCTAATTATCGAAAGGTCGAACCAACAAATCTTGGAAAGAGTGGCAACAGTGCTCCCCCAAAACAGAATCAGCCAGAGATGCCATCATGTTCTAATTATCGAAAGGTCGAACCAACAAATCTTGGAAAGAGTGGCAACAGTGCTCCCCCAAAACAGAATCAGCCAGAGATGCCATCATGTTCTAATTATCGAAAGGTCGAACCAACAAATCTTGGAAAGAGTGGCAACAGTGCTCCCCCAAAACAGAATCAGCCAGAGATGCCATCATGTTCTCATAAACGAAAGGCCGAACCAACAAACCCTGGAAATAGTGCCAACACTGCTCCCCCAAAACAGGTCCAGCCAGAGATGCCATCATGTTCTAATTATCGAAAGGCCGAACCAACAAATCTTGGAAAGAGTGGCAACAGTGCTCCCCCAAAACAGGTCCAACCAGAGATGCCATCTTGTTCTCATAAACGAAAGGCCGAACCAACAAACCCTGGACATAGTGCCAACACTGCTCCCCCAAAACAGATCCAACCAGAGATGCCATCATGTTCTAATAAACGAAAGGCCGAACCAGAAAACCATGAAATGGCAAACTATTATCTACCCCCGTGTCCTTGCATCGAAATGAAAAAAAGAAAGATTTTTGGTACCTCAGGTTCGTTAGATAATCCAAAACTTCCACGTCACGACTGGTATCCAAAGCCAGCCTCTGCCCAATTGGACCAACTCCTTTTGGGTCCAAATAATACATGCATTCCAAGCCAGATCTATGCGTCTATTCCGTGGGAGTCTCTTGAAGACAGTACAAAGGTTTTGATGGAGTTCATCTTTGACAATCAAACTCTCGCTACTCACAGCATAGAGGGAGACCATCCCTTAGATCCAGCTAAAGTGGAGGACATTGCTGGTCTTGTTGCCGATAGGTGCTTTGTTACCGAGAAGCTTGTTAGGTCTTACATGGTCACTATATGTTCTGATAAAGCAAAGGCATCGCAGAAGTCTGAGTAAATTATTGTTTCAAAAAAAAAAACAAAAAAACATCCAACCAGTCACTTAATGAAATACAATCCAGTTTCCAGTTTAGCTATCTATAAGATGTAAGGACATAGACTATATCTAGAAAGAGAGTATCGTGTCTCGCATAAGAAACCTATTCGAAAAAACATAGAACGTACTTGAGGAATGCCTTTTCAATGTCAAAAGTCGCGTGTATCCCATTTAATTTGTGTTAAATCGTTCGAATAAAGTCTAGTGTCTAACAACAATGTGAATCCTTTTTTTTTGTTTTGTTTTGAAGACATCAACCTTTCCTGTCGGGTGATAGGTTAAAGGATAATTTTATTTAAATATTCGTCGCAAAAGTTCTCAACACTCTTTTGGCAACTATTTAAAGTAGAATACGAAATGGGCCATCCTAATAAATATTAACCCCCAACCAATTCAGAATGTACTGTTGGTAGTTTCCCGGCCAGTGACATTCACCCCGACTGAGGTTAGACCACACCAACAGCAGCAGCAGCAACACTCAGAGGGTATAACTCACAGCGAAAGTTTAAAGGACCACTACAGTAGGTATGTCCCTACCCCCGGCACCTTGTATTCGGTAAGTAGTCTGGAATATTTGTAGTTTTATAGTTTGCCCACAGGACCACAGGGCAAAATGAAACAATGCAACCAGGTACGACTACTCGTGACTAGCTATCGCCATCAGAATCAGAATCTCCGCCTGGACCCACAGAATAAAAACCACTTCAGCGCCATTTTAGTCCTGTGAGTAGGTACCTACTATTTTTTTACATCTATTATATTTTATTTCTGTTAAACGAGTAGTCTTGATAGGGGTGGGTGAGTGGCTGGATGCCGGGTGGCTGGTTAATAATGGTTCTGGTGTAGTCGAGCGAACACACAGTTGGATTTAGATCCGAAATCCTTTTATGTACGCATCATTGCAATTCGCTTGGATGCATAAATTTTCCCCAAAAAAAAAAAAAAGATTATGTCCTGAAAGCCGGCACGTACATTCATATGATTGTATGTACTATAACTCGTGTGTGATTCCCAGAGAAGGAAATTATCCAGTTTGTTTATTATATTCGAGTTGACACGTTCCGGGGGAGCCATATCAGATATGTTCTAGATTTTCGATGGAATAGTGAAATGTTTCCCAAGGGATTCGCACAAAATGAACAAGAAAATATCCATATGTAGGAGAATGAGGTGGTCAAAGGATACATAAAGTACTGAATTTCATAAGGATTGGATAACAAGCACGTAGACATAATGATACTTCATCCATGACACCAGGAACCACACTTATCGACGGAATCTAGAGATTTACTGGCATTCACTCCAGAACGACTACTGGCACCATTGACTACATAAGATGGAAGACATTAACGTAACGTGATAGAATACGTTAACGATAGAATACACTTTGACCAGGTAAGATCCTGCAGATACGGAACTATCTTTTGAGAAAGACAAGACCCTTCACAACTGCATGTGAGAAGCGCTTAAGAAATATGAAAGTGAAGACAGAAAGTGTTTATCATGGTCAATGTTTGACCCGATTTGGAGAATGGACATCATCGGCTGATGAAACGTTGGAGCAAGTCTTTTAAAAATAGATTTCGTAAAGGAATGGCTACAGACATTGGATGAGATCCTAAGACGAATGGATTATCAATAAGTAGTAGGAAAATACTAGAGCTCCTCATTATACAAATAGGTGAGCATACTATTAAGTCGACTTCACACATTTCAAATACTTATGGGGATCTCGACCCAGGAAGAGTTTATGCCTGAGACACTGCGGCCTCACCCTTTTCGTCCCAGTCACACTGCTGCGATTTCGTCAGGCCAAATACTCCGACCGAGTTTTCGGTCTTCCTTGATGTCTCAAACCACAAGATCTGTTCATCAGATTCCTGGTAATGCTGCTGGACCACAGGATCAATTTCATAGAGCTCATGGTAGGTGTATACACAGGAAAGAAAGGAAAGTCGACGAAAGCCTCCCGGACAGTAGAAGCAATGTCCAAATTAATGTCAGATATTGGAGGACTCAAGCAACAAATTACAAACAGTAGCAAGCCGATCCTTATATACCTACGGGTGTTCTATACAAACGCATGAACGTGGCGAACAGAATCCCTTCGTTTAGAGTATGCTGAGCTTCTAGAATCATGTCAGACTGACCATCGTTCTAGAAGCAACAAAAATTAAGCAGAGGAAGATGAATATGTACACTGGTCCCTAACACAGAGGAGTGTACTACCAGAGGACATGATTTTGCTCGGGTCATGGATACTTTCGAGAAAAGCTCCACAAATACCTAGATGATCCATATTGCCTGCAGTCTGATATAAATCGGAACATGTTCTAACCAAAACCAGACTAAAAGGATAAACAGATGGACAGCTGACGCCAAGAGGGCTGACAACATTCATTTTTATGAGATACTGTCAAAGTAATTGCGAAGCAAGCCTTGTTGCAGATTCTTATTTCGACTTAGGTGTGACAGTATGACCTACCAATAAAGTACTAGGCTGCAGATATTCGATTCATATATTCAGTGGATGAACGCGTTCCACTTCATATTTTGCAATGGATTTGACTTATACGATTACTGTGTACATCATATGGTGGCAAGGTTTCCATTCGAAATCCATTTTGATTGATTCTACTACAATATTGTAAATCATTTGACATAAATCCAGTATCCTATGGAACCTGAGAATTCTGTATGAAATCTGAGAAATCTAGATCTCGCCATTATCATTTTATTTCGTAGCTTCTCTCATCAGATTCTGTTCAAACTACGTCTCTAATGATCACTCAACAAAAAAAAAAAACATGGCTATAGTTTACAACCTTCTGGTATCCCACTTTGGATATCAAATTTACTCACATACCGCCCTTGTATAAGAAAAAGACACCTTCGTGTGTAGTCTTTGGAAACAAAATAGCATCTTAAGCATGGAAACAGGCTAACAGGCATTGATTGAGGCATCTGGAATCTTGGTCCCGTTTCTCAGTTTTTTACTTTGCGAAACCGGATGACAAAACGTCCCGAAGTTAACCGGATTTACACCCACTCGGAGAGCCGTCGCACAGAGGTTGTGCCCAAGGTATGAACGCGGTTTTGAGAATCAAGCTTGTTGGCTATAAAGAGATGCTTCCACGATCTTCCTGTTGCAGGAACTAATAAAAAATAAATTTGTGTCTTAGCAGATGTATCTTCTTTTTTTTATTATTTAATAGCAATTAAGAAAAAAATTACAAAATTTATACAATACTTGCAACGAATTACAAAAATTTTGTTAAAGTTAAGAACAAGAAGGATATCTGTACTAGTACGTATCCAAACTGCCTACCACATGAGATGCTGGCAAGAGATTCGCAAAACCAATCAAGATATGTCTACCTGACAACTTGAGAGATTATAATAAGCCTCCTGCCGCCTCCTGCTGCCAGCAAGACAAGAAATCATAGTGTACCGCAGAATTGAAAATAAAGGGAACAACGACTCCAATCTGCACAAGAATGACACACTCCATTCGGATGAGTGTAGGTTTTCTCCATTAACTTGACTCCTCGAAATCATGCATAAGAAGAGCCTCGTCGTCTCGTGTGTATATGTGTCCATGCCCTCACGCATAACCAGACCAAATCCAATGAGAATTACATTTCTATTTTGTCTTCTATCAGGGCACTTCATCGCTCCTTGTGAAGTAATTCTGGAAAAAGACACGATTCGCTTAAGATGTCGAAATGTTTCCAGAAAATGATCATCAAGACATGAGCCATGTCCTTAGGGGCTAAGCTGACTTCGAATGATTCTCTTCAGTTTGTCAAGAAGATGTCATCTCGACAACTCCGTTTCGTTTGTCTGTCTTATTGTGTGTCTGTGTATGTGTATTGCTTTGGTAATTTCCGTATGTGAGTGCTCCTCGGAGTTATTAATCCATTTAGCCTAGCATGGCACAGCTTGTGCACAACGAAGACGACGACGACGACGACGACGACGACGCAACGATAAGGATCTTGACCTACGATGATGGAAAAGAGTACTTCAGCTGCTGAGATGATTTGTTGAGAGGCCTAGCGAAATGGATTTGGATCTACACACCCGAACGAGGGCCTATGATCGATACTGGAGCAGCATCAGCTTCAACACACGGCCGGTTCGGTTATTGCATAACAAGCAATAATTGCGGATTTATATTCAACTGCTGTGTTTCGGAGAATCATCATTATCGGCGAAGCCAATGAGTTATGCGTAGGAATTGAAAAAAGGATTTTGATTTAATTTCAGATAGACGATGTGGCAGAAAGGAAGTTCATCGAGGGTCAGTGACGCCGCGCGCCACCATTCCAACAACATCACCTTCCTTGTGTTCATGTGCGATCGCGATCTAAATCGCTTCACGATTTAACTCTTAACTGCACCCGATAGTGGAAAACTACTTAAGATCATCAATTATACGATACGTACCTACCGCCTAGAATATCGAAGTCAAGGTGAAGCGCTCTGGCTTAGTTTCGCCTGAATGCTGGACTGGAGGTCTGTTCTCACAACAACCGGACCGAACTGTAGTTCGCTGGCCACTGCAATTTAACAATCACCTGGCACAATGACAGGTGAGTAAGTATTTAAGTGGATTTCGAAACGATAATGGATAACAATGCACGTAAGAGACAGAAAGCGGCACTTTTCTTTTGCCAGATGTAGTGCAGGATTATTTAAGGAATCTCCTGTGTTATACGAGATGGTTTCTTTGCTGGACAAAGGAGAAATTTCTGCAAATTTTAATTCGGAGTAGTTCTGCGAATGCGAAGTACTTACATAGAAGCATTAGTCTCGATTTGCATTGTGTAATTTATTGATCTGCGTGTCATATGCCACATGTTGCACAATGAGCAACTCAGTGTCCCAAAGTGAAAGTCGTTCTCACTTTTGTTCATTTTTGGCCATTTGACCCAAAAATTAAGGGAGAGCTGATAGTGGACTACTTGCTCCTAGCTCACGTTCCACTATCATAGCGATAACTTTTGATTTTAAAGCTGATGAGCCTTCTCACAGGTTACTGTGGCCTGCGATATTACCTTAACAAACTCAATCTGTGCCCAGAAACGGAATATAGGTTCTGCTCGGAAGCTGACGAATCTTCTGACCACATTCTCTGTGCATGCCCAGCATTACATTGGTTAAGGAGGCATAATTTCCATAAGGAACTATGTTCGTCAGCGGGGTTGAGAAATTCTGCTGCTATGGACGTACTCTCCTTCATTAGGGATGTGGTACGACTCTTGGTTTAATCATACCCTAATCGATACAATAGATGTTTTTTAGGTCGCACTGTCTGCCATAGGGGCAAGGATCTACACAAAAGAGTGTTGAATGTATCAAGATTTGCTTTGTTCACGATCACTTGCAGTACTTTCTTTTTGCCAAAGAGAACGTCTTCACTATATTATCTGGCTGGTTATAGCCCTTCTGCATTTGACGTCTCTATACTTGTCTTAATCACAGGACTGTTCATACATATGTATCTTGAATTGCCTTGAGTAGCCTAGAAACTTCTGTCAGCTTTGTCTTTTGTGTACCCAATGATCTTACCGTCGGTTGCTGGGGTCTGTTACTTGGAAAAATCGCCATAGATACATTATGTTTAACAGTAGCCAACTCAGTATTCAGCCCTGTGGTTTTCCTACTGTGATATGATACTTTGGGTCAATGGAAGACGCCCTATTAGTGTTTTCCACATCGTTTGCCACCTATAGTAGACTGGTTTCATACAGTCATAAATCAAATTAAGTATTGTTTTATAGAATTCAGACACCAATGAAGGAAGGTTGGATTAGGTTGGTTCCTTGCAATAGAGTACTTCATGCAAATTGGTAAAGAGGAGTCTATGTTTTCAAGTTACTCTGAGTTACTGATGAAACCAACGTATCCTGACGTTATTTCGGTTTCGTGAATCAATTCACTGCCAGAAGCTGTTGGAACGCTCAAAAATAGATCTACATCCACTACTCACTAGAGTTCCTTACTTTGTTTTTCTTGGTCAAGATTGCACTACAATCTTGAGGGTAACACTTAAACAGAAAATCGTAATGCATGGGTCGTTTGCCCCATAAAGCCTTCAATTTTAATTGCAGTCTTGCCCTTTACATTAATACTCGTACAGCATTATACACTGTAATATGATTCCATCCTCCAACCTCCAACTTAAATAAATTGCAATTTTGTTCCTTACCTATTTGTACAAGTTGTCCAACACCTACGGTAGGAGGCAGGACTTCCAGAAAGAATAGCAAAAAATCATTTCCACCGCACACAGGCGGGCATGTAAACGCCCTTTTGATTATGTCTCCCCATTGACTACTGGAAATATTTTTTCGTCCTCATACATACATATATGTAGCTGAAGATGCATAATTTCATCTGACAACCGGCACAGTCATCCCGGGCAGCAGCAAAACTCCTTTCAATGCGGCGAACAAGGTGTATGATTTTGCGTACGTGTTCCATTTGACAAGTTACACGGCTGACCATTCAACGAGACAGAAGGGCTTTGTACAAATAATCAAATCTCTGTGATTATATTTATATCACGCGTTGTCCGGGTGCCTGTCCATCGCTTAGATAATAACTCGCTTAGTGGTGGTGTGCGTGTATGTGTAGGCTTAAACCCCATTTGATATTAGCATAAATCTGTCAGGAAACTGTTAGGGACCAGAGCGCGCACCAGTCAGAACCTGCTGACAAAAATCTATCTGTTGAAGTTCCGAGGAATTCGTATTCATTTCTAGTTAGATAGAGGATCGGGCCGACAGCAACCGATATGGCAAAATGCGTTGGCAATCTATGAACAGCCCATTCAGCCTACCAGTCGGACATTTTGCGAGTGCTAACTGATTCCAAAGCGCATGTATGTTCGATAATCATCTCGGTGGTTATTTCTTCTCCTCTGTTCACTGACTCGGTTTTAAATTAACATCCTTTTGGAAATTTAATAACCTCATCAATAATCTCGCGCGGACTGGACTGGACCTGCTGGACTCTTGTTGGGTTGTAGACGACTGCTGCACCCAACTCTGATGGGACTGCTGCTGCTGCTGCTGTTGCTTTTGCTGTTCCAAGTTACATATCGACCTACACGCGTCTTTCCTTCACATTCGGGCGACAGAATTTCGAATCTCGATGGGTGAATGAAATAAACTGCGGCCGGCGTACTCCGTCCACAGTCACACTGACTGCTGTGGTCACAGTCGAGTAATTCAAAAGTGCACCGAAAGAAAGGAATCCCATCGGTCATTGTCAGGTGCTTTCATAGGGATAATTCCTGTTGGTCCGCCGTTCCTTTGGGATCGCTGCTTATTGAAAATTGAGAATGATTTTCGTTTTTTCTGTGCAAATTGTCAGGCTCATAATACTCACAGCGGGACAGATGGTGGTACTCGAATGTATCATGTGCTGATATGTGTCCAAATGGAGGGAATTGAGTGTCTGTAATTATTTTCAGCCAAAGACAATGGACTTGCCGAATGGTTATGTGAACAGATACATACTCTTTAGTTGAAAGATGGATAAATAGAGTTGCATGCAGTTTAATTAATTAGATTGATGGAGTTTGGTTCTCAAAAGAAAGAGTCTGTTTCGAACGTTATCCACAGATGCAACAAAGTGTGGTTTCAATACATGAAAGTATACCTTATTGATGTAACAGAACAATGACCATGCGCAGGTGTTACCATCTGTATCTATTGCTATAGGAATCTCTTGTATCAATACCAAACCCAAAGTATTTCAACTTTTGTATGTACATACCTATACAGTATCCAGCTAAGGCCAGATAGTGCCGTTAAGGGCTAATCAATGGGCAAAATGGGGAAAGTTAATTTTTTTTAATGTCATGGTCAGATGCAGAACTATTTTACTAAATACTTCTTTACCAAGTAAGTGAGCATTTTTATGACAAATGTACTCTTGGTCATTGACTTGGTTTTACCGCCTTAGATTACTGAGTAAGACCAACATTTTTTTAACAGCTCCTATCTCTTGCGAGTGTCTGACAAAGTATCCAAAACAACTTCGAAGGTAAGCTTTTGATGTCCTTTTATTTTGGAGTCTGCGAGATTCCGTAAAAGGCGTATCTTCCCCTCAGTACTACTGCCCATTGTACTTATTTCGCATATCTCCTGGGGCATGGATACGCTAAAAAACCATCAGCTTACCGGCAGTACGTTTTTGGTAACAAAAGGTCCATTGGTGAGATATGAAGATACGAATATATCTATCAGTCTGTAATTCACCAAATAAATGCTGGCCTACCTATGTCATTCAAAATCATCAAAAATGCTTCAAAATGTCCTTAAACAATGCATAACATATTTTACTCTCTCTGATTTGGCTGCGGATTATAAGGCATATGTATATCTGCCCCAAGAGAGCAGCCTGGGAAAACTTCTGCAATGAAACCACCAAAAACGCTGTCAGACTCAGAAAAGTCCTGTCAAATGTTTAAACAGTTCCGGGGTTCCTTAGAAAACTGGACGGCACCTGGATCGAGTCTTGTTTTGACACCTTGAAATGACTTATCTACACTCACTTCCTTGACTGCTCTTTTACCAACTCAAATCCCACAGAGAGGGTCAACAGCTTAATGTCACCAAAAAGAACACAGTCGGCCGTTCAAATTGACGAAAAGAGACTAGCTTGGGCCATTGACACCTTTTCCTCCTACAAATTGCCGGAACCCGACGGTATTATTCCCATAATGTTACAGGCTGCTTAAGTTACATCTATGCATCCCAATCATGGAGAGAGTTCAACGTCATTTTTATCCCCAAAGGCGGGAAAGCCCAGCCACATCACCAACATCCTTTCTGCTCACAATCTTAGAAAGAATACTGGACATCCAAACTAACTCCAAGGGACGTTTCATCTGCCCAACAACCTATTTGAAGGGCCAATCAGTAGGGACAGCGCTACAAAGGGACCTTCAACAATGTAACATGAAATCAATCAGAGCAGTACTAGACCAGATGCATGTGAATCGTATCCTATCAGATTGGATAGAATATGGGCTCAGAATACGAAAAAATAAATCGGAACTGGGTAGTAGCCAAGCATATGATGTGGGCTCACGTGGAACCCTCCAAGGAGTAGTCTTATCGCCACTACTCTGGAAAATAGTGAACAACTAAATCCTTATAAGATTAGACCAAAACGAGGTTAGGAAGAACAACACCCACCGCTGCCCTTGAAGCTATGCTGGAGCTTTGCCCACTGGACCTCTTCATCTAAGACGTAGCGACAAAAAGCGCCCTCAACTCCGACAAACCTGGATGTGGAAAAGCAACCAAATCGGACACAGCACCATCACCAAGTGGTCAAACAACAAGACGCCTTCTGACTAATTTACTCAAATTTCTCTCTCTAGAGAGCTGGACAAATGGTGAAGTCACTAATCCCGCCTTCATACACATCTTCACAGATGGGTCAAGATTGGACGAAGGTACTGGCTCAGGAATATTCTCAGAGGCACCAGCAATTGCCCGGTCCATAAAACTTCCCAACCATGCAAGTTTGTTCGAAGCGAAAATATATGAAATAACCGAGACCTGCTGGGTCTTGACAGCAACTAAGCAGCCATCAAAGTCATCACTTCCATTACAACCAAGTCAAAACTGGTCAAGTGATACAAAGAGGAACTCAAATCCCTTAGCTTGAGGTACATCATCACGCTCAGTTGGATTCCGGAACATATGGGCTTCCACCGGAATAAAATGCCCGATGAACTAGCTAGAATCAAATGACTTAACAGCGGATCAAACGGTCCTAACACCCATAGGTCCTATTATGTCCAAAATTTGTTTTTTCTTTTTTGACTTTTACAGCATGGCCAAAGTATGGTGGAGTATACAAATCTCATTCCGCGTCTCTACAAAACTTTGGGTCCACTACGACAAAACAAGGTCTGGAGACTAGAGTCTAGTCTAGAGGTCTATCGCTAAATAGATCACAGATGAGTCTCTTCATAGGTATACTCACAGGCCACAAATAAATAGTGGCCATCTTCGAAGAATGAGAATCAGCACCACAGACCAATGCAGGGGTATAGGAAGACACAACACATTCCTTCTGCAAATGCCCAAGCTTCAACAGAAACAGATACTCAATCCTGGGAAAAGTATCTAAACCACCTAAAACCACCCTGAAATTCATTATAAAGATGGGATGGTTCAAGAGGGCCGCTCCCGTCATGGATTCAGTTTTTTGTTCAGGTATCCCACACCGGGGAATATAATGGATCCACTGAGATCCGAGTGAGGCTGCACCTAAGTTGAAGTTGTAGTCACCCCCCAAACCTACCTAGATCGATATTGGCCCAACTGCCTCGTTAGTTGGTTTTGGTTCAACTGGTGATGTGAGGTCTTGCTCTACTGCGTTGTCCTACCGGATTGGACTCGAAAGTTTCTCGGATCGGAGGGTTTATTCATTCTACATGCCCTAGACTGATGCGCATTTTTCTGACCAGGTCGGTGTACAGCTGTTATATTTCTTCCTCCAAAGCGTGTCATCTTAAACTGGACCGAAAATCATCCATAGAGTTTCGAATATCTTCATCCTCTTTCGGTAACGTCCATGCTTCTCTGCAGGTCTGGGATGATGAGAGTCTTATATAGAGTCTCCTTAGTGTTTCTTGACAAGGCCTTGTATGGAGAACTTCCAACCTAAAGAACTTACAAAGACAGAACTTCTTTGCTAGGTTTTGGACTTCATGCCCAAATCTCTTTGTTTAAATAGAAGTTTTGAGAAAGAGATCTGGAAAGGAATCTTGCTGAATCTTGGTGAATTTTCCTATGAACTAATAGTTTTGTGCGTTTAAAAGGGACGTGGTTTCCTTGCTCGCTTTGTCTTCCTTAATTTATTCACATTTGAGTGTTTAAGCCAGATTTATTTACAGATTTATTGAACCACTTATTGCCTGAAAAATAAATATAGGCTACAAAGTATGTGAAACGGTCAAAACCCCCCTTGGTGGCATGCAACAACGGCTACGAACAACGTTACGTCTTACAGTACAGCGCCTATTTGCTTAAATTTAATTGGGACTCCAGTTCATGGTGGTGGTTGAAGCGAACATAGCATAGCTTTTCCTGATTCTTCCACATAATTTGTCCACTTCTCTTTTATAGCGCTGTCATGCTCCGTGACATGACTTATTAAAATAGCGTGACTCCCTAATCCCGAAATCTCCCCCACGTTACACTCGTCCAAACCATATCACATGTCCCTGAGTTGAAAGCCACATAACATACGTACAAATGACGAACGGACATTTTTTTGTTTTCTCTCGGGTTTTCCTTTTTTCCTTTCCTTCGTGTTTATTTGGCGAAAAAATTAAACGAACATCCGAAGAAACCAGCGCAAAATTCTTCGTTTTCGCGTAGAAAAACAATCATCATCGTTGGGCTGATGCATACCGCGGATTTCAGCATTTTGTCTATTTGCGCACAGGAATAATCATCATCACGACAATCGTGTCCTTTGCGGAGAACCAAACAACGGGGATTGGTCAAATTGGTTGGAATTCAATCCGCCATCGGGCGACGACAACGCGGTGACAAAACAAATCTACAAATAATTTTCGCTTTCGATGCACGGGACGGACGACGGGCATTCCATGCGAAGTTTGCCCGCTTTACAGTCGCCTACTGTGAACCTAATCCTCGTGTCCTGCCTTATTAGCCAGTTAGCGGCTGTTGTTGTTGTTGTCGCCCAGCGAATGCAGATTTTGCAGCCCTTTGAGAATAAATTGCAACACACACACACACACACACACACTGTGGAACGTGAGGATGTGCAAATATCACCTCGCACAGCATGCAGACTTGTCGTATCTTTGGTGCAACAACAAAGCATATAATTCAATTAGCCCTGTCCTCATCATAGTAAAGCCAGTCGGCCAACCAGCCCCGAAGGATGTGTGCCATCTTCACGAAGGCGTCGTGTTACTCTCTTACCAGTTTGACGTCGTCGTCGTCGTCGTCGTCGCCGGTATCTCTAACCAAGTCCAGACAAAGAAATAACAAGTAACAGGATGAAGACGCCGTAAAACCCTTGAATGACAATTATGACGATTACAAGGACTGGTGGCTGCCTTGCCCTTTTCTTTATTTTTTTTTAGCCAAAGTCTGTCACATCGTTTATGTGTGAATATTTGTGCGAACGGAGAAGAGCTCTTTAAGTTGATTTCCTGTCAGATTGTTTTAGGTTTATGTCCGCTTGCATTGGGCTCAAAACGAGAGCACGCTGGGGTCTCTTAAGACGCTTTTGAGCAGCCCATCCCTGTGGTGGATCGAAGGATACAAGCAAATTCTCTGATAATTGGTTTTATTGTCACTGAGGATGGACTACGTCCATCGATGCATCCATAGTCGAACTTTAAAGCTGTCAATTGCAGTAAAGCCTCTCAGTCTCAGTCTGAGTCCCTCGTCCAGAGATGAAGTTGTCGTCGACGGCTCTGAGTGTAAACATATCAATTTGATGGGAATTATGTCAAATTGTAGGTATTGTGCTGTTTGTGTAAATTTGCATATGGAAGATTGAGTTTGTCGTCATGGTCATGGATAGATCTTAGTCTCTTGGACGTCCCTCTTTGGTTACATTGTGCTCTCGTCACGGTGTGAATCAGCATCGGTGCTGGATGATGACGTGGTACTGCAATTGATTACCTGTTGTCTTCCTGGCCGTGAGATACTTGTTTGCACAGTGTTTTGCGAGAGATGTGAGAACGTATCGCGATGTGCTTCGATTTGAATTGAATACACCGACACGACAGGTTGAACCAGAGGCACTGATTCACGAATTTATTTGTGTTCAGTGGTGTGTTAGGGATGTGATAATTGATTGACTAGCTGTTGGAATTCGTTGGAAGTGTTTGTATCTATCAGATTTTAAAAATAAAATCAGTAGTTTAGGCTAACAATGACGGGTACACATTTTTTTTTTAAGTGTTCTCTCATTCCTGTAAAAATCACACCGATGTATCTAGTGCGGCGCGTGTATCTACGGCGCGTCACTGTACTAGTTATACCCATCTGTAGGTACATATGTCTATCTAAAGTATATCCTGATCAGGCTCACAAGAAAATTGAGTTTTATTATTGCCAAAAGATCAAACAAAAAGCGGCATACTTGATACTTTACTGCCCAGTTGTGTTTGTCCAAATAGCTACAGAGTGGGAGTGGAGTGGGTCAGCTCTCATGTAGCATCATCCAACAAGAGGTGCCATTTTAAATCAATAGAAGGTTGAAGTCACCTACTTGTGCACGCCACTTAAAACGAGCTCTTTTACTTTCCACTGAGTTCTCCCTCCGGGTTTAGTTCGAAGACTCTAAAAAGACTCCATATGTCCTAGGATCAAGAAAGGTGGTTGTTTTGTCTATCATCGTATAGATTGAATGGGTCTTTCTGCCTGAGAACGGGATGTTGGTCTTCATCGCCGTTATACAGTCTGCAGAAGAAGTTTTTCCATTTTCTCAGGACCGACTGTGATTCTACTACGAGATTTGTGTACTCCCTAGAGCCTCCCACAATGTCTGCAGGGATAGGAGTAAAGATCTAACGATTGGTTGCGATGCTAATGCTCACTGTATAGTGTGGGGAAGCACCAACGATAACTACAGAGGAGAAGTTTCATTCGAGTTTGTAGTTCTCAAAGAGCTAACTATTCTCAACAGAGGTACAGAACCGACCTTTGTGGATGCTTGACGTGACTCTGTGCATTAATAGAATGCTTGATAGAATATCAAATTGGAAGTTAATGGATCAGGCAATGATATCGGACCACAGAGCCATCTCATTTGATGTTCGATACGGATCTAAAAGAAAGAAAGATCGAAAATATATCAGGATTCCCAGGAACACGGATATAGTGAAATACCAGGAAGTGTTACGGGATAAACTGAATGGGAGGGTAACCAAAATACCGAAAACCACTTGAGATGTAGAGTCACAGCTGAAGCACTTACAATCAGCTGTTGAAAATGCTTACCAAGAGGCGTGTACACCTACTTTGGTAGATGATAAGGACACCACGCCTTGGTGGTGTAGGGACCTTGAACTTCTAAGGAAGGAGGTGAGAAAAGCCTTTAATCATGCCATGAGAAGGTATGATCCAAGAAAGAAGAAAGAGCTAAAAGCAACTCTGTGACGACGTAAAAGGGAGTCGTTGAGGGAAATTTGCCCGAATATGAGAAACACACCTGAGGTCAATAGACTTCAGAAAATTGTCTCGAGGGATCCAGTTTCCAAAGTCGGACTCATTCGCGATAGAACGGGGGAGATTGTTGAGACACTGGATCGTACAGGAGCAAACAGGATGGATAGGCTGAAGCGGTCAGTGGGGCGATAATTAGCAGATGTTCCCCACAAGGACGAGTTTTGTCACCTATTCTGTGGAATATAACTGTGGACTCTCTCCTGAAAAAACTTGACGAGATTGGCAACCACACTGTGGGATATGCCGACGATATAGCGATAATGGCAAGAGGTAAATTCATGAACATCACAGCAGATACAATGAGAAATGCTCTCAGAGTGGTGGAGCGGTGGTGTCACGAACAAGGACCCACCATTAATGCGGAAAAGACAGATCTGATCATCTTCACAAGGAAGAGGAGAGATTTGGAATTTCAGTCCTTGAGACTTTTCGGATCGGAGTTACAGGTGACCAGGAAGGTTAAATACCTGGGTGTATACCTAGATGCTGGACTAACTTGGAACTTCCATGTGGAAGAGAAGATTAGAAAGGCGAAAAGGGTGCTTCATCAGTGCAAACGAGTATGTGGACTAAGGTGGGGAATCTCATCTCATTTTTACGGATGGGTCCATGATGGATGGCAGAGCGGGGGCAGGTATCTTCTTAGAAGAACTGGAACTAGCCTGTCATATTAGTCTTGGGAAATATACCTCATTCTATCATGCCGAGATGATTGCTCTGTTGCATGCGTTGGATCACCTGAAAGAGGGTCAGGTCAAGGGTAGAAACGTTATCATAGCACTGGACAATCAATCAGTGATTAGACGCATGGACCAGACAGATATTAATACATCACTGGCATTGGAATGTGCTCATAAGGTCAATGAGTGCTCAGCTCGAAATGAGATGACGCTGCTCTGGGTGAGAGGGCACGTAAGGAACCATTCGCAGCAATTGGTAGAGGGATGGTGGAACACCTAGCAACTTGGCAGCGGCAGAACACCAAAGAAGGTGGTCAACCGTAGAAGGTTGCAGACAGGCGAAAATGGCTATTAAAATGCCGGGTGGCACCACTCATAGAGAGGTTCTAAGCTTAGGGCGAAGAACACTGAAATGGGTGGTAGCGTTATCTACAGGTCATGGGAATTTCGGGTATCACCTAAAGAATATGGGTCTTCTGAAGGACGAAACCTGTGAACTATGCCTGGAGGAAGTCGGGACGGCAGCACACATATTGTGTCAAAGTCCGGCATTAGCTAGCAGGAGAACGGAGGTCCTGGGAGCGACTGGGTAGAAACCCAGAGGATGAACCAGATTTCTGTTACGCAGATGCTAGCGTTGGCACGAGGAATCAAAGCCAGAGAGGAACTGTAAAGGGAACCAATACAGTGGTCTGGTTCGTAATCTCTTGAACAATATATATAATATATTGTAATAACATATATACTACGAGATTTCCTTCTTCATCTCTACAGGTTTTCGTACGCGTCTTGTCGGCTTGACACATCCCTTTAATTTTTTTGGTAAAACTTCTGAACATTATTCCTGGAGTATAATCTCTCAATATCTTCGACCGCTCGCTTCTCGTGCTCTTTTTTCTTCTTTTGAAAAAGCCGATGTTCTTCCCGTATCTTTTGCTCGTAGCGCTCATGAGCAGCCCTCATTCTTCTCTGCAGCATCTTTTTATATTCCTCTAGTTTAGCTGCATGTACTTGCCGCATCAGACTACAGACTACAAGATTTTCCCTACGTCTCTGACTGTCCTTCTAGGATTTCGTAGATATGAAAGATTCTACTCGACTCATATCCAATTCCTACCAGCATTGAACTTTTACATAACCTTGTACCAAATGTAAAGCCACAGTCAACCTCATGGCAAAAGTTATGAACTTATTTCTAAAAAAAACCAATTAATTCAACGTTTTCGTATTTTTCAAAAATCAGAAACACGAAATCCACACCCCAATCATATCCGCGTGAACAATCACAAATCGACATTTACAAAACAAACAAGGCGCATAAAGCTCAAGAGCCCAAAATGCATAGGAACACAATTCAGAGCATATTTCCTAAAAATTTAACGTCTATCCTCGTCCTACACGCGCCCGATAGAAAACCATCTAGAACAGCAATCCCTTCTCGTTAATTAGTTCTGCCTGATTGACTCCTATCGAAGGCACTTGCCTGCCTCTTCGGCGATTAAGTCCTTAAGACATTTCTAATACCACATAATCCAATACTCCCAATCAATGAGAGGAGAGCAGCAGAAAACAGAAAAAAAGGCTCCCATTCGGCATCGAATTTCAGGCCATGGTGGAAGGCATCAATGCTTCAACCACCGAAAAGCCATTCAAAAGGATTAACGCCGAAATGATTCCGAAGTGAGTGGAACAATTGAACTCCAGACGGTATCAGGTTCACTTGCCTACCAACTGTCTCCCTCCCATCCTCTGGTACGGTGGTGGTACGTCATCGCTTGAGTATTGATTTTTGTGGAGAGATTTACTTTTTATTTTGGTTGTGGACGTGCAGGTTACCCTGTTGTCCGATTAAGACATGACACTGTGCGCGCCAGTTGTTTCCCGATTCCAGCCGCCTGGGAGTACAAATCGCGTGTGAGCAGGACATTAGCCGGTGATGAGATGATTTTCCACTTTTTTTTTTATCGGTTCATGCAAAACAGAAATTAATAACCAACGTTCTAGAGATGCTCGATAACAATCATGTTTCCTCAAAGTCGATGAAAGCAGTACATCCATCGGGCATCGGGCATCGGGTATCGGGTTTTAGTAAAAGGAAACGCGCGCGCTCAAGCTCCTCTTCCAATGATTTATTTGGGTAATTTCGCAGCGATATGTAGCGAGTACGAGTGCGATTCATCGATTTTCGATTTTGCTGGAAAGTAGGTTGGGCGGCTGGCTGGTACATTTCAAATTGGAACTCACCTCCCCCATTTCCAAAAATTGGATCTGAATGGCCGTTGTGCGGCAGGGAACCACATGCACATGGACAGAAAAACAAACCTGAACTGAACTTTTATTTGAACACGAATTTCTGCTTTTACCTTGACCACAAACGATGCATATTCGGCTGTGGTGCACCGACCACTAAAGAGTGGCTACAGTGTGTTTTTGGCTGGCCGTTAAAATTTATTTGTACTCCGACTACTGGGGTGGTTGTAGCAATAGTACAATTGATGGTCCTTGTGTTGGCCAACATGGCTTGCTTGCGTTTGGTAGTGGTAATAGTTTTTTTTTTTTTTTTTTTTTCATTAAAACAATTCCTCTTGGATAGAGAACAAATTCTTGCTAGGATTTGCAATACTTTCGAATAAAATGGTTGGTTGGACCCTCATTTCAGACATCTGTACAAGCACCGTACGTACACTGTATTCACTTTCGATTCCCTGAGTGCCTTTCAATTTGTCGCGCAATCAAATAAAATCGCGCTTGCAGCAAATAACCTCATGTATCTTTCAATTCAAATCAAACTTCAGCAAATATGACAGAACACTGAAAACGTGGTTCGTGTTGATTCCAGGGAGTGGGAGAGCCTTCAATTAAAAAGGCAAAAAATAAATCTCAAGCAATCCGAAAATCTGCGGGATATCGCACAAAAGTCACCAGTACAACGGCATTCCAGCAGTAGCTCGCCAATATTGTAACGAAAATCAATAGGATCAAGATTATTGACACAAGTTGGTGGTGGTAACAGTCGGAGCTGGATACATAAATGTCAGGGGATTGGTTCGGAAACGACGGAGAATTTTTCCGCAAACATAATATGGTTCATTGTAACTGGCAGCGAACAACGATTTACAACATTTGCTTAGGAGCAGATGTGTGTTTGATATTGTTTAACTTGTAGATGGGAAGGTGTCTTAGAATTTCCTTAAGTTGTACTGTACAGAGCTTTTCCCTTTAAATGAATTGAATCGAAATTTAGTCTAGGATATTCCAACTGAGCAGTGGAAGTACCCACAACAAATTTAGGAGACTTGAAGATATAATTGAATTAACACCAACACCCCTTGTTGGATGACCCTATACATGATATCCAGGGATGTACCTATATAATGGGCTACAGTTCGAGATGAAGGTAGACCTCAACCAGTAAGCCAATAGCCCAGCCTATTTCATAAAACTGCAAGTGTTGTACTTGTAAACTTGGAACTACAAGCACAAATAAAGTATGGAGTTGTAATTTTGTGTTCCATTAACATTTTTCAGCACTTGTAGCGCGGCAATATCAAATTGCTACAAGTCTACAAGTCTGCACCTACTAGTTAAAAATTATGTGCGAAGAACTACGAGTCTGCGGCTATACTTCACAGTTAAGCGATCACAGTACGTGATTTTATTAGTCTCTCTACTCTTGTAAGAAATTCACTTGTAGTTACAAGTCCGTCGCTAATAATTTTTTGTGCAAATACTTTTATGAAACAGAAAAGCTCGCCGCAGTTGTAAATTTACTTGTAGTTAAAGGCCTGGCATACTTGTAGTTATTATGCATTCTTTATGAAACAAAAATTTGCACATTATTTACAAGTTACAAGTGAATTCACAAATAATTATTAGTGTTGTAGTTTTATGAAATAGGCCCCTTTTTCAACTTTGAAAACTTTTGAGAACCTATCCGACATTCACATTCGCAGTAAACTATGCCCCGAGGATATATCCACGGCCCAGCATGCCTTCGCTAAAGGAAAAAGTGTCGAGACAGATCTGCACTATGTGGTTAGCTCAACCAAGAAATCGTTAAAAAATAAAGAATAGGTTGAGTTCCAAAATGATGATGCGCATCTGCAACGCAACTTCGATAATTTGTATACATTTTACACTGCACAAGTTTAATGTTTCGGAACGTAGTTTATACAAAGCAGGCAATTGCCAAAATTAAAATGACAAACTTTGAATTAAAAATAAATTTAAACGAGTGACTTGAATGTCAAATGAAAGCATCGAAAAAATGATCGATGCACAGTTTGCTCAGTTGATGCGATAACGATTAGGATACAATTAGAAACTTGCGACTTTGTCAAAACTTTCTCATTAGACTTTTGAAACTTATGACTTTGCATCTATGACGCATCTGATACATTTTGGAACTCACCCATACTTTTTAGCTGCATTCTTAGGCATTGAAAGAGCATTTAACAAGTTCAGAACGAACACGGTGGAAATTCTTGAGGAAAGACACATTATAACAGAGCACGAGGGTACGAGGTTGGAACTATATACCTCCAAAGGTACCGGAGTACTCAAGGCGGCGTAATCACCCCACTACTATGGGTCAAATGAGAAGTACTCCTATGACTCAGGTATAGTGGTGTCAAGACCATTTCTAATGCGGATCACGTCATATATACTAGCGGTCAATTCCGAATATGGTATTATTTACTAACAAAAGGAAAATTTCTGAGTTTACATTTCCTTCCATGCAGGCGCATCCCTTAGAATCTCAGACCAGATATCTAGGCCTCGTTTTTGACAAGAAGGAGGCCTTACATGCAGTAGAATGTTTGGGAAAACCTGGGGACCAAAACGGCTATAGTAAGGCCTATTCTGACTTATAGTTGTTTTATATGGTGGCAGTCCGTTAGCCATCAACTTAGCGGCTCTTACGACGATATAGACATTGGCTTGTCTAGGCTAGTGCCATGAGAACCACAAAACTACTGCAGGACTGGAGGTTATCCTCAATCTACTTTGGCTGGATATCTTCTTTCAAGCCTCGACACCTATTAGCGCCCTAAGAATAAGTCAGTCATGATCCTGAATAAATATCTAGGAAACGATCCCACCACCTGACTCTGTACCTAGATTTCAAGAAACCCTTGACAAGTTCGTTCCCAAGCAGAAAATAATGGAAAAGCGGTCCGCTTACCAATACTGTCTTCACAGATGGAATTAGGCTTGGGCTCAGGTATCTTTTCTGAACCACCGGATATATGTACATTGTTTTCCAAGCAGAGAATCCAATACCACAGGTAGGCATCACCTTCGACAACCAGGCAGCACTAAAAGCGATTTCTGTTATCGAAATAAAATCCTAGCTTGTGAAGTGCTATTCCACCTGCCTACCCAAGTATCTAACCTAGCCTAAGCCCTGTTCTTAGCTAAATGCTTCCAGGTAACTCCAGAAAATGCTGGGATTAGGTCCATTGTGGTACCATTGATAGACGAGCTACCGCTTCGACCGGAACTTTTGATCGTGACCTTAACAAGTGATATCGAGATTGTGATGGATAGAGTATGTCCTTGGTTGTCTACATATACTCGTATGAAGACATGAAAATACATATAAAACCAATGTGCCTCGCAGATGAAACTGCTGATCTTGCAGATATCAAGACGTTATAGTTTGTCTGGGTCATGGAAAAGGTATTCGCCTAAGATACTTCTTCTACTTATGTGTGGATAGCTCAGATCGAATGCATAACAGATGGATTATCGACTCTTCCTCCTTCTCGTCTCTAAATGTTCTACAGAAATCATGGGAAGGTATACCAAATCTTCTTCTATGCCAGCCTAACAGTGCCCAGTGCCAATTGTCACTAATCTTTTTACTAGAGATACATAGGTGCTGATAGTGGTCTTCGCCATTTTAGTGTTAAGATAAATTTTTTTTTTACATCAATAGGGGCAGAGGAAGCTATACTGTCTTCACTGAGTTCCTGACTTCCACCTTCTCTTGCCAGCTCATCCGCTAGTTGCCTGAAAAGAGGGATACGTCCCAGAGGCAGAGCTTCAATATGTTGAATGCAGTCATTGTACCTTCGTTTTGACATTATTTAAGGTACCGTCAATGTTTCTAGACGAAACTATTGTAAGAACTGTGAATCTAAGTACGGTCTCAGTTTTAGCGCGGACTTCCATCTAAGATCTCAGAGCTTTAGCTGTATTCTGTTTGTCAACTTTCTTTCAGATTTGATGTCAATATCGCATACGTATCCCAGAAGCTAGAAGGACTTGTAGAATATCTGTATCTACAAGGCCTTCCGTGTTCATATCCTGAACATTATTTGTCCCAGATCGATGTTGAAGAATGTTGATTGTATTCTTTCTGTCTGAGATATTCTTGACTATACTTTTCAACGCCACTGTATATATAAGGAACTCTCAGCATGAGTATACTATAGTCTAGGATACTGTCCAGCTTTTTGATATAATTTTTCCAGAATTGGTCACAAAAGTAAAGCCTAACATTGAATGGAAATTAAGTTCCTTCTACCTATGCTTCGGTTGGCCAACAAGCTGCAAATCAAACTCTACCCAATTAGCAAATCTGATCCTGGTCATAAGTTATAGAGCTCGCTACAGCGATCTCTAATAATTCCTGTTGTTGGCTTAATTAAGATGACAAGTACCCAAGCAGAATGTCACAAGAGGATGTCGTATGTTGTCCTCCTGCCTGGGCCGTATGTCCTGCCTCTGCATTTAACAGAGGAACGTTGTTGCATCCAGCGAACTCATATGTGGCAAGAGGCGCACGAACCATACCACTCGCATATGTGGGATTGCGCACCAAGGGAATGAATCCTCCTTATCTACTTAAGGCGATTTATTGGTCACCATTAAGAGTGGATAAGAGCGATAAATAATTTGCGCTCGTAAAGCGCGCATTCCTTGTGTGGTGTGCTCCTTTTTGTTCTCCTCCCGGGACCGTATTTAAATGTGTGTGCACTGCTTATGCTAGAGCGCGCGCACACATCACACAGGTATGGCCGCTGGGCCACTTTTGTTTCCTTTTTTTTTTTTACAGAAAAAAAAACAAACCTGTCCTAGGTCTTGAGTGGAGCCTCTTTGCCTCAATTTACGCGCACACTGGAATAAATTTGATATGCCGCCGTACTCTCTGGAAGAGGATTTGATTACAGGGACAAGCGTGCCCTTGACTATCATCCCAAGTTATTATTATTGCGCGTTTATTTTTGTTGTTGTTGTTGTTGTTCTTTTTCTATTCTAGGAGATAGATGGGATATGCGAGCGTTGATTAAGAAACTTTTTGTGGCCGATGTACGCTGACTAGCTACGGCCGCAGAGCCTTACATTTAAGGCAATCAATTGGTGATGATGATGGCCGTGTCGGTGGTGTAAAGCTGAGATCAATTCTGTAGAATTGAGTCATTTTCATAATTTTTATCGGAATCCGTTGCGACTCTTTATTGTGGTGGGCCCCGAGAGAAAAACGCAGACAGCTCTCAGAAGGCGTGTGGCGCATATTTTATTTCATTTTTCCTTTTTTTTTTTCTGTATCTAGGATAAAAAAAAAAACTCTTAAGGAGGGTTTTATGAGGTGTGAAATTTAATTGGGTGGGATTTGGTATAGGACTACATGTTTGTCCATTGGGTGGTAGTCGTATGGATCTTGGTTTTGAGAACTACTGTACTTGTGCTAGATCTCAATATCTTAGGATGGATGCGTGTCTGTGGTAAGTACTTTTAAGGCCAAGAAATAAAGTATTCTACAATCGAATGTTTGAATGACACATGACATCAGAATTGAGCTCGAAATTCTTCTAAACTGTCACTAAACAGTCGACGAAGAGTCACTTCAATTGGGTAGGAGTTAGAGAAGCCTGATTGGCCCATATCAGCACGGTCTTAGGCCCGGTAAGTCCAAAACTGATCAAATATTCACACTACAGCAGATCCTGGAGAAAACCCAAGAAGTCCAGATCGATACTTGACTTTTTTTTTTATCGGTTTTGAGGTTGCATATGACAGCATTTATAGAGACGGGCTATAAGAGCCATGTCTAGTTTAGGCATTCCTGCCAAACTCGTTCGGCTGTGCAGGATAACGATGGAGAATGCTTACTGATCCACCAAGATTGGTAACGATCTTCTACTGAGGCCTTTGATGTCAAAAAAGGATTCAGACAAGGTGATGCACTGTCATGTGTCTTTCAACACCAGAGGCACAATTATCCAAAAGTCTGTGCAATTACTTGGATATGCTGATGACATTGACATCATTGACAGAACACAGCGGGCTGTCACTGGTGCGTTTGTAAGTATTGGATCAGAAGCAGTAAAAATGGGTAAATGATCCCCGAGAAATTTTCCCAGTGGGCCAAAAAAAGTTTGTGTTTGTGTTAATCGTTAATCAGCATTGTAGCGACAGCGCAGTTAACACCACAGCAGGATTCAAGTCCTACGAACGCAAATTCTTAGCCAGCCCCAGCCAGTTCATCTGCAGATTCGTTGCCTGCAATTCCTTAATGACCAGGGACCCAACCGAGTTTCACCCTGTTATGCCTGGCAAGAGATTGTAGTGCAGCATTTACCTGATATTAAATTGGACTGTCTTCATCTTATCTATCTTTCTTTACCAAAGTTTATCGTAGCCCAGATTTCTATTATACCTCAAATAACCTCCCTGACCATTATGTCGGGGATAGTGCAAAAGCATGTCCTTTTTGGACTGATTCTACGTCCTTCAGTCTGACACTATGGGAAGATTCAGCGACGCCTTCTAAAGTCTTGAGGGAGTTCAACTGCTCAACAGCAGACCGAGAAGTTGTGCCCAGTATGGAATTAGCCGTCGAGAGCTCTATAGCATCTCGGGATACAACGGGTTGATCAACAGCAGAACTCGAGGATAATGGGGTTTGATATGCATCAGTCTCATTGTCAGTCTCATATATTTTGTAAAATGTTGGACCCACGAGTCTGCAGGAAAGGAGATCGCCCATGAAAGGACCCGGTTTGTCATAAAAGAGTCCGCATACCAGCGACTAAGCTCCCTTTTAGCCATGTATCCTCGGCATACGCTGTTTCAGTTTCGATTAGGAATTTAATAGAGTTCTCCTCTTGCGTTGCACACTTTAGCCGGCTGTCATGCTGTTTCTATAACCGGACATTCGGGACAACCTGAGAGATACACAGGCAGTACCAAGTTTCCCGATTGGAAGGTGACACTAAAGCCATTGCCCAGCTACTGCTACGAGAAGACAATGAGTCTTCTGGAAGCGTTCGCATGTAGATATCGTCCAGTGACTTTGCCCTATAGATACATATGCACCTGGCAACTGCACTCTGTGTTGGCCGTGCTTTTGTCATTCTTTGAAGGATCTCTTGTCACTTATCCGCGAATTAGCTTCGGATTCAGACTTTTTCTATCGATCTTAAGATCATTCTAAAACTTGGTCCAATCTTTAGCTAATTGCCTCCACTTGCTCACTCAAAATCAGTTGAGGTTCCTCTGTACTTGTCCGAACCACATACGTTCTCTTTCCGCTTTGGATACAAAGACTCTGCGGACCGGAGCGTTGATCCCAGTTCCTTCTACGTGTGCAAGGTATCTTTTAACTAGATCGATGTTGCTATATACAAAGCTCGTATAGTTCGTCGTTGAATTTCGTCCTTCAAAGCTCGTCAACGCAACCAACAGCGAATACTTTACAAAAAGGTTTACCCTCAAAATTGGCGAGGACATCTTCATCTTTTGTAGACAGAGAATGCCATGTTGGTGAAAATGACCTCCTTTACCATTTCCCTGAATAAATTCCTTAGAAAATGCCTCCAAGATATGCAAGGATAACGCGACAAATCTATCTGTAGATACGTGACGTATCCAACGTATGTAGTCTACAAGCCAAGCCCAATAGCTACCTTTACTATCACGCAGTGCATGAGAGTCTAAATAAATGTTTGTTGGTTCACAAGGACGATCCAAATGAATTCCGCTTCTAAAACGAGCTTTAGACCGATTTGATGTTTGATGTCGTAATGACGTTTGAGTGTTTTCCAAAACAAACACATACCTAATCGACCTCTTATTGTGTACGAGTATGTACCTCAATTATTAGATATTTGCGCGCGCCACAGCAGTCGACATTCCCAAGAGTAAGAGTATAGAAACACATAGAAGAAGAAGAAGAAATACTTTAGCTCTAGGGACTTGTGGTACGCCCATAAAAACTAAACCCATACACATGCAGATACTATAGTATTTAGCCGCGCGTTCACTTCCCATTCATCTTGATTGCCCGAATATGTTTTTAAAAGAACCCAACCATTGCAAATTGGTCTGATATTCGAAAAGGGCCCTCGAGCGTTAGTCAGGATTTGTTTTGTTACCCACTCTCTCTCTCTGCCTTTTTTGTTGTAGAACGTAGAACATGGAGTTCTCTAGCTTCTGATATTATGGATGACCGATGATTACCGCCAATGAATAATAAAGCGATGCGAGGATGTCGGACAGCGGATGGACGACGATGGACGATGTCGACCACGACCAAAAGACTGCAATATGTGGACCACCAGAGGCTAAGCCAAGCGTCGAGAGGATGATGATGATGATGGAGTTGCTGTTGCTGTTGTTGAAGCTGCTGATGCTGATGCTGATGCCGGTGATGGTGATGCGCGCAATGTGTGTCTTTACATACGCCAAAGCGTCATAGCAGGTTATTTTCCATCGAAGAAGGCTGTGGTGTGTCTGCCTGCCAGTAATAGTGCGGGAATTAAGACATTTACTCCCTGCCAAGGTACATATTTACGAAAAAGAGCAGCGTGCGATTCTCCATGGGGGCAATAAGCGCAGTCTCTGACAGAAACAGAGACAGAGACAGAGCTGGGTGTTAGATTGTTCTTGTTTTGTTCACCTTTGTCGTCGTCGTCTCCTTTCGCACTTGTTTTCGAGATTCCTGAGAACACACAATGGACCATGGACACCATGGAGATGAAGAATAAGATGAAAATGATGATGATGATGGTCATCATACACACTGGTGGTGTGTATCAAAAGATCTGCGCTGATGCTGAATCTCATCCTGGAAATCCCAGCCAAAGAAGTTTCACTCCCTCCCAATTTGAATGGCCTCACCTCACGTAGGTTATTTTCTCAATAACAAAAAACTGTACATTGGACATAAATAAGGTGCCATGGAGTGCTGGTGGTGGTGGTGGTGGTGGTGGCGGTGGTGGTGGCGGCTCACAAGTGGCTTGTAATAAGCTTCAAGTGAATCTTGGCGCGGCAGCGAGAAGGTGTTGTGCAGATTGTTGCCTGTGCATTGTTAGAGGTGCAATTTTCTTTCCGCGCTGTTGTTGTTGCATGTAGTTGGGTCCTCTCTTCTTGATCGGCCCAAGTGCGGAACGTCGCACTGCTTGTGCGAAGTGCTTCAATTATTTTCGGCTGTCTTGTGCTGTGTGGAGAAAAAAAAAGAGGTGGGGCACCAAGGGAGTGCCAGTGCTGAGAGATACCTGCTAAAAGAAATGCTCCTTTTGCGGCCAATATGATTCTGGCCAAGATAAATTGGTATTGTGCGTTTTGAGGACGGGTTCGCGCGATAACCTCTCTGGATATCCTCGTAACCTTAAAAATTCTCCAGTCTCTGTTTCTGTCTGTCTGTCTGTCTGTCTGAGTGTGTGTGTGAGTGTTTGATATCTGATTGATCTGCTTTAGGATTTTTTGGTTAAAATTAATAATAAATCGTGATATGAAGTGCTCTGCTGTTGTTGTTGGCTCATCCAGGTCCCCATCTTGTGCACCTTATGACTGCGCGCTGCTTGCGATTTGATGTAAGATTCCGGCTGGCCACTGGCCAGCATTGGGTTATTGCACTTCGAGGAGAACGCACTAAAGAGCGACTATTATCGGTTCGTGAAAATATAATTAACTTGCGCTGCAATTATCAGATATCGCTGGATGTGAGAGGTCAGGGCTGCGAGGCAGATATTGAATCGAATCTGTCGATGCCGCCGTTATCCAGCGCAGGTATCACACATTCAATTATTTTGAAATTAACAGATCATTTTTATTTCGACAAAACAAGTTTGTCTGTGGGCTATTCCTCGAATCGGAAGATTCAAATCTGCTCACATGCTCAGGCGAGGCTTTATCGATTGATGTGATTTTTCCATGAAATAAGAACGTGCTCGCACAGTTTCGTGGGGGTAATGTAACTGGATCGAGCAAATTCGCATCCAGTTCAGGTAAATAGTGTTGTGGGATGCCACCGATAGAATCGGTGTTATTGCCGTTTCCATGGTGTAGGTAATGCTATGGCAACTCGTCATCGTGTCATAAGGGTATTTTCATAATGTGGGTGGTCCTTACCTACAGCTCATCCCAATAATTTCTACATCAGACCTAGCTACGAATCAATGTCGGTCTAAGACTTCGCATTTTTTTTTTCATAGCACCTAGCTTCGTCTGGAGATGTTACTTATCATAAGTGGACTTGTGTAAGCTAGCGTCCCACAGTCCTACAGGATGATTGTTGCAGTGACCTAGTGGATAGCGAAATTTTCATTTGAAAAGTATTTCATGACACTTTTACTCTCGGATGGTGGTCCTAAGCTCACGAGAGGTGGGGGGGTGAAAAATGAGCCTTGCTTAGCAATCTCATAGTAAATCGAACGGGTTACAGGGTTGAGTACGGCCTTAAGCGCAGCCTGACTGTCCCTATACATGCAAATACTCGCCATTTAGTCGGCAGCCATTAGGACAGCATAGATCTCGACTTGAAAAACACGTCCTTCCTACTTGACGAAACAAAAGTCAATTGAGGACCAACATTGTTGATGACAATGTCAGATGATAGTGGAAAGTGTAGAAGATGGTTTCCTTGTAGATTGCATTTGTTGCTGCCCCAGACTGCATTCGTGCATATGAGTAGTCCTATTTCCCGAGAATCACAATACTCTACACATCCTTGGGGGATGGAGGTATGTATTTTTGAATCATAAGGAAAAGTAAGCTGACACAACGACAAAGGTTTTCTCTATAAGATACCCTGTTGGCCAAGCTTCGCCACTGAGATAAAATTCAAAGCTCTTCACAGAGTACCGTGATACCCCGAACACCACCAAAACCACAAATGCTCCGAATGCTCCGATTCCGAACATAATGGCCCACCCTGATAGAAGAACGAAGCTGTCAACACCAAAGTCACAGCCAATAAGGGTACCTAAGTACGCAATGAAGCATTATAGCTTCGGGCACTTGGAACCATCTCTCTTAGGAAATAATTTGCCAAATCCAACTGCTTCAATGCCACCATCTACCCCAATAGGTACCTACTTCAAGAACAGATGAAAATCATTCATAAATCACAACATGCGTGGGAGAAAGAAAAATCGATTAATCGATATGAAATCGATTTCAGCCACGGATGGCAGTTTTCAATTATTACAAGCAGACGACTACGCCTTCACCAATGCCATGTTCTTCGGCCAACACATTCGGATCCATACGACAATTTACTATTCCATGTTCAGTATTTTCTAATGTAATGGAAAGCCATTGCGAATTGCGAAGACATCTTCTCATATTTCGTTAACTGGCATTGAGGCCAGAATCTGAAGAGAGACGGACGCACCCGCAAAACATGATGGATAAGTCCATCTGAACTCTGCAGCGAAATGTCTGTCGTCCACCTTGCTCCACCCTGCTTTGCCTGCCGCCTGCCGCAACAGTGCCATAAATCCTAAATCAATATCCACTTCTACATTGGGAATTCCCATTTCGAATGCCGAATGGATTGTCATCGATCATAATGTCGTACGAATTGCTTTGGCAATTTGTTCAAAACAAATGAAAGAAAGAAAAAAAAAAAAGAATCTGCAATGCTCATTCCATCTTTCTTATGGTGAATGGCACAGCCAACAAAACGAATGTCATATCCAGATTCTCTGAAGTATAATAGTGATTCTGGCGGTGGTAGTGGTAGTGGTAGTGCTGCAAAAAGGATATTATCCTATTCGAATGCCATCAAGCTTTATGGCTCCATATGGACCTGAGAAATGTAATTTCATTTGATTTACTGTAAGGGGTTAATAAGACTGGCTCACCCAGCAGCAGCAGCAGCAGCGCCAGCAGCTGTAGCCCCATCGCCGTTCACATTGTAGACCACTGGCTGTGCTGTGAACCGCATAAGCGACACAGGACTTTGCGGATGCAGGGAGCATGCGCTTTCTAGAATGCATCTGTGCAGTGCCGCAATGTCCAATGAATATTTTTCCATATTTAAAATGCACTACCTAGTGATTAATTCAGCGAATAGAAAATCGCTCCCGTGGCTGAGCCTGATATAGTTTTAGATCGTTGCTCACACAGAGATCGACCGGGTAATGCATCATCTGTAAGGGATTTCCAAAGTTATTCGAGTGATTTCTGGGTGCGCTTGCGCAATTGCAATTGCACTGAAGACGAACTGATTCTAGCAAGACATATTCAAATTTTAACGGCTGAATTATTCGAAATATCTTTTGGGTATAGAATGCTTATTGAATATGAAATCAGAGTGGACGACAATAGCAAAGGAAGTCATCTGTAAGATGTCTTGGAAAACAAAGGTAAAATTCACTCCGTGGGACACAATAAGTAATGGCTTTCTCAGAAAAGCTTTGTCTTTGAATACCAAATGCTTCTCAATGGAGCTATGTACATATGTACGTGGGGCTCAATTCTAAGAACTAAAAATAATTCAGGTCGGGTTTGCTTAATAGGTGGCAGCACCTAGATCAATGGTTGGATCCTTTGTATACATTACAATAAAAAGAGAAGCCCATATAGCAACAGCCTGAAGACTACCAAAAGGTCCTTCAGCTCAATATCTCCATGAAATGAAAAAGAAACTTTGGCGTTCTCTAGAAAACGAACCTCTTACTTAGTAAATCGAATGAAAGAGAGACAGTTCCTACCCTTTGCTTAATACCATAGAAGGATTGCTGCTTTCTACTTAGCCTGGTTGCCGGACTTCGGATTATTTTAACATCCAACATGTCCTACTTTTTTATTTATTTCTCATCTTTGATCTACGATCGCGAATAATTCATAAGTAGTAGACCTAGCCCCACTCCACTGACAATGGCAGTCAAAATTTACAGGCAGCTTTGCGCAAGGCTCCATACTAGGTCCGCTACTGAAAATGATTGGTTTGCTATAGGAATCGTTGTAACTACTGTCTTACACAAGTTGGAGCAATATTGAATCCCTCAGTATAGTTCGAAACTGGGTGACATGCATAGGTCTACAACTTGCAGACGGAAAAATATAGGCAGTGCTAATCAAGAGGATCAACAGGAACCATGAATAGCTACACTTTTACTTGCCCTTTCGACCTTATCTCAGCTGGTTTGGACATAACGACAAGCCCTTTTGCTCAACCAGTATGGATGCAATCAATGTTCCTTAGCCCGCGCTACGTTGAAGATCGTCATCTGACATCATCTCTACATACATATGTGATAAGCTTAAAGGATGGATGGGAGTCAGTTAGAGCCACTCCTGTAGAAACAACGCCAACAGGAACAACAACGAGATGCAGTGTAGAAGGCTGCAAATACACGCAAGGCTTCAGAAAAAGGCTTGAACCTAACTTTTCATATGGATTTCAAAGGATAGGGTTTAGGCAAGGTGACCTGGGACCCAGACGAGACTCAAAGACTTCAGCCTTACGCCCAAATTTAAAAAGTTTAGTTTGCATTTTTCAACTATTTTAGAGAGGATTAAGGGGCTGAGTAAGGCTTATGTGCACCCTGATGTCGCTACAGATACTACGACTCATTAACCTATTCATTACAATATAATCGGTAGTCATCAGGATAGCATAGGTCTCAACTTGGAAAACAGAGGCATGCTTGCCTAAATAGTAGTGAAGTGTAGTGTTAACTTAGACGCTACTATTGTGGAAAGGTCTGTACCAGATGACAATGATGGTACAAACCGGTACACTCTCCGCCTCTATGAAAGAGGTTTCGACACCGCTCTCATCCAAGAACCTCGGATAACAAATGACACCGTCATTGGTCTGAGGGCTCCAGGCTACACGCTGAACTACGCAAGGAACACAGGTAACATCCGAACTTGCTAAATTCACAATAAACCTATCTTTTCTTCCCCATCGTAGAGCGGATGCGCCCCAAATTCGCCCCATCAAAGCAGGTCAAAGCTGTGGTAAAAGAAGCAAGGAGGAAAGGAGAAGGGATTGCCCTAAGGAGCAGGACCGACACTAAATCCCGAGATATAGATAAGCTTAATACTATTCTAACCTCCGCCCTAAGCCCACCATTCAATGCATCTAGTCCCATTACAACAAGAAAGGTAGGCAATCGTCCGCTGTGGTGGAATCTAGACTTCAGCAACCTGAAGCCAAATCAACAAGGCTACCCACTGATTGGAAAATCTACAAAGAAAGCTCGAAAAACGCCAGAGCAGAAGTTCGAAAAGTCTAACGTAGATCCAGAACTGAATGGACACACCGGCATGTCCTGTACCATGAATCGCTGTCAATTTTTACAGATGGGGTCCAAAAACGGATAACGGAGTCGGTGCTAGATTCTTCTCAGAAGATCTGGATATCCATCTCCCCTTATACCTTCCAAACTATTACAGCGTTCTTCAAGCCGAGGTCACTGCCATTTGTCAAGCAGCTGACTGGCTGGCGGTTAATGCAGTATCAGCATCGCGTGTTGCCACATGCATTGACGGTTTGGCAGCCATCAAATCCCTTGTATCCAGCATAACCTTGCATCTCTTAACGAGATAGTTGGAGAGTACAACCTCACCTTTTGCTGGGTACGAGCTCACTGTAACATACCAAGGAATTGTGAGGCTGACGAACTGGGTAGACGAGACTCCTCAGGTTTAAATAGTATAAATGTCACTGACATCGAGGCGCCAGAGTCTTATGCTAAATTCCTTATCAATGCTGACTCTATGAGTGAGGCCAATCATCGATGGTATCAATTCGACCAATGCAATACCTCTAAACTGCTCTCGCCGACTGTAAATAAGACCAGGACTCCTAAAACAGAAAGGACCCCTTTCCAAGACAGTTAATACCCTCACGGGACGCTAAACTATAGGAAGACATGGTCAAAGATTGGGTATTCCCTACAATAAATTCTATAGAAGCTATAGGAACAAAGTGGAAGAGGAGATCTCCTGAAGATCTGCACTCGCCAACATCAGGAAGGCTACATTAAGTGAATATCTATTCAATGAGCTAAACGAACTAAGCTTCTTCATACAAAGGAGTAAATGGTTCTCAGAGTAAGATCGTGATCCACTCACCTTATACGAGTACATCGGCAACACAATGGACCTTCTTCTGGTCTAAGTGCATGCTTACCGAAGGCCGGTTTCAACCAACCAACCATAGTGTTGCTGGTCTCCACGAAGACACTATCATCAGACCCTTGGCCCGTTTTGGATCCATCCGTCAAAATTCGAGTACAGTCAAGTTCAGGCAAGTGAAGTCAATTTGAAATTTGGACAGCTGCCGAAGATCCGATGTCATTACATCAGGAACCAGGATAGTAGGATCAGTGTCATGGAAGGTCATCTAAACTCTAGTGGAGATGAGAGTCGTTCCGTTTAAGAGAGTAGATTGATTTAATAATGTAAGGTAGCCATACGATTTTCCGCAATCGTCACCTCAATCGAACTATCTTCAAAGTTCAGTCTGCAAACATTTTTGTATCTCAAAGTCAAAGTTTGACTTTGTCTGTAAGTTTCCTTTCCGAAGACAGCATAATCTAATGCAACCATTCGATACGAGTCCTTTCAAACTAACCACGGGCTCCTTACAAATTACCCAAACACTAAAAGTAAAAAATAAAACCGAAAATAATTATGCATTCTGTCAACGGTGGAAGAATTTATAATCACTGATATCCACCCATCCCCAGCAATTGAAGGCATCTCTTCCTCTCAGAGTTAACCAATTTGCGGATGCAACGCAACCGGTCACCACAGAGGAGTCCAAAAAAAAAAATCACCAAAAGCCCGCAAAGATAATACTGAGATGCATTCCACAACATGCCCACACACTCCATGCGTATTTTGGAGTTAATTCCGATTTTGTTACAGGACGCGCCAACTGAGAGAGCACCAACCTCGTTTGGTACCAAAATCCCAACAATCGAAGGCCAATAATGAGGGGTTCGTTTGTGGTGCTCGCCTGGCTGTATCTGCGAGCCGAGCCACACAAACAGATGCACTCCTATAAATTGACTGCAGTTACTTAAAGGTGAGCGAAAATGATGCTCCTTCGAGTCCATTTAAAGTGAAACTTTTTAAGATAACAAATTTATTGTAGTCCGTCCCTTTTTGCTGGCCCAGAGAGAGAGAGAGAGAGAGAGTTAGAAGAGGCTCGCTGAGGATCGCTGCTTGCTTGCTCTAGTGTGCAGCACACAGGCGTTTCAATATATTCAGTATCTTTCGTTCCCATTTAATTTTGTCGTCAATGGCGGCGCGACTGATTGCAAAGTACGGCTTGTATATTGTGTATAGATACTGTATTCAAAGTCTGCACGTGGCCGTTAAGTAGCTCCGCATTATGGTCGAGATCCAACCAACAAATGATCCATCCTATGGCGCGGAGTCTGCTGGGAGTGCAGGCATCAAGCAATGCGAATTGAAATTCAGTGTTCAATTTATTGAATGTTGTAAAAATGTCGTAAATATTGCATTGGACTGTGGTCCAGCTACGAGCTATGAAGTTGGTTTTGACCGGATTTTTCCATAGGTTAGGTCTTCATGGGGAGCTACCGTTTGCTACTGATAAACGTGGTGTTCATTGGTGGTATAGCTACTATATGGAGCGTAGTCGAAATGGGTGGGAAATAGGTGCCTAGCAACTTCTAACAAACGATTCAGGATAACAGACGATGGTCCGATGATTACGTTGCTTTTTGATGAGTGCATCTGCATACAACTAAAGATGTTTCGCACTCGTTACAAACCCCTAGATACATAGTAGCTGAATACCAACCATAATCTGATGTTCTACGAAGCAAAGGGCTAGGTGTCTCCACTAATTAACTGCATAACTAAAGTTGCACTTTATCTACCTGAATCCTCGCACTTTGTTTGCATCAACAACAGTCACTGATCGTCTCCCCACATACCTTCCAAACCCCAGCCAGACAAAGTGCGCATTTCTTCGTTCCCTGCGTCAACTGCGATTACAAGCCGAAATGTTTACAACCCAAGGAAGACACTAATAAACTTCATTTTCCTACTCCACACGTCCATGTTAAACAAAAAGCAGAGGATCAGGCGAACCGAGGTCCTAAAAACGTATGCCTGTGCACACGTAGCGCCAAAATAAAATTCCATTCGACCATTTTTGGTCATTTAACTGGGATTGTGTGCCTTTCGGCTGCCGTATGTGACTCCGGTGACTTTTGTCATTTTTGCGATTTCGTAAATCAGGGACAAGAGCAACGACGATGATCACAAATCAAGTGAAATACACACAGAAAGAGAATCGCAATGCTTAAGCACCACAGCCAGGACAAACAAAAAGACTCTCACTTGCACGCAGGTTTCGTGTTTCCGAATGTTTTGCAATCGATTCAATTTGTTATTTGAGAAGCCCGGGAGAGAGAGGTACAACTGTCCCAAAGCAAAGGTATATTCTTCCGTTTTTTTTTTACCAGAGGACACCCATCGGCGGTGACCTCATATCCTTAGAACAAGCCTTACACCTTGACAGTTATAAGTGAAAAAAAAGGAGAAAAATTCCACCGGGTGGTGTACATAGTCGGTAAATCACAATCGCTGTACAGTGTCTTGTTCCAGTTGAACCTAAACGGCGGCTCACTGACACTTTGCGTAGTGGGCCTCCATTAGCCATCATTGGCCACAATAACTCACGCTAAATGCGTATTAACACGCCAACGCATAGATCCCATTAGCGAGAAAAATTTGCATAGCAGCGCAATAATTTTCACTCCGGATTTGACTGTGAATTTCACGCCCAGGTGAGCCGGTGATATCTTAACTTGACCAACGAGCTCTCACAGTGTAGTCCCGGCGCACAGTCCCTTTGTATCAGTGGCCGACGAGATAGCGAGGAGCTGATTTGTAATTAAGGATAAAATATTATCTGGCCGGCAATGTAATTAAATTAAATTTCCCATGGACACGGGAATGTGCTGCGATTTGGATTGCGAATAGGCGTAGGTGGTGCTGGCACAGGAGGTTGTGGCCTAATGGTAGGCCAGTTATGCGCTTAGCTGTGGAAATTATGTGTCATTAGGAGCATTTAATTGACAGACACGTCAACTCTAATTGAACGTGAACTGGATGTTGTGCTAGTGACACGAGTTCCATGTGTGTGTGTGTGTGGCTGTTTAAGTGATAATTTTTGTCATTCCATGGTGAGTTGAGGAAATAAATTCGATCAAACACCAAAAAAGTTAGTTAAGTAGGTTCAGGTATGGCTAAATGGGTTTCTACCGCGGAATAGGTTAATAGTAATTGAATAGCTGTGGGGAATAACGCGGATGTTTTGAATTTGCCCTGCGAAGGACTAATCATAGTACATTGACTTAAAATGGTTCATTCTCATCCAATATTGAGTGTAACACAGCTAGCGTTATATGAACAACGAGTGCTAACATATAGCTCAAATATTTCACGTCAAAAAGATGTGACCTAACCAATTCACCTCAAATATCCGCGATATTCATCCCTGCTCACGATATCTAACCAATTTGAGAAACCTAATCCCTATAGAAGAATATTTGTCCCGCACATAGATACCTAAGTGAACGAAATCCACAAGTAACTTAACATCGTACGAAGGGTCCAATCTACTCCCGAATTCGTTACACCAACATCTTAAAGTTGGTTGAAACACTCGGTATACATAGTCGCATAGAGTGATACATACATTGCTCCTCTAAATGAACGAATTCCACCACTAATTGCATATCATACGGAGGCTTGAATCGCCTCCTAAGATTCTTTACATCAACTTTTCTAACCTCCAACTCTGCTGGTAAATCAAAACGTGGTCGGTATCTACTCGACGGAATCAAAAGATGAACAAGGTGCTAGAGCTTATCATGAATAGAAATGGCCTAAAGTTTTTTTTTTTTTTTAATGTTGAGTGTAATACGTTCGAAAGTACGTACATACATCTTCGGTTTTGTATCTTAGATATGCCTAAGCACTTAGGAACGAAGTTCCACGTGTCAGTCATAACAGCGAGATATCATTGTACTCCTACCGAGACTGAAGGTGACCGTCTCTATGCGTTACCTAGTGATAGTAAGGATATCCTCAGTTTTGTATCCACTGTTGGCTGATTCCTATTATTGCATCGTCAAACTCCATTACTTCTGCTAGTAGTGTCGATATCTTCAGCGAAACCTACATACAATTTTTTCTTCCTCTAATACTAGAGGACGTACAATCTGTCATAAATCGTATTCCACAGGTACCACTAGTACCAGTACAGACCCTTGTGGAACTACATATACCGCTTACACTGATGCAGTCCAACTACTATTGATGTAGCAACTACGGTTTTTCACTATATAACTACTTGTAAAGTGTAGCTATAGTTTGGACTATTAAAAAGGGTTTTGTCATCCATTGCTACTGCAGAGTACCCTTTTTATTCCTTAAAAGCTTTTCACCTGCCATTTTTCTAGAGTCCATACTATCACTCCGGGAATCCCTTTGCAATTTCTCTTTGATTGTTCCAGATGTATCTAGGACCAAAATTCTTAACACACAGCACACCATATATAGATATAAGTTGACGGATCTGACAATATAGGAATCGAAAGGTGCCTACAGTTCTGTAACATATCCAATTGATGACTTTGAGAATTTTTTTTCTCGAAATCGAATCTTTAAGACTAGATCCCAACCTCCACATGGTTTGTACTTCTGATCCCTTAATAATGCTCCTTCATAGAATAGATACGCAACACTAAAGCGTACCCCTTTAGATGTACATTATCTATAGTCCATCTAAGTGTACATTCTTACAGCGCCTTCTTACAACCATAATATGATAATTTCACATTCTTGAGTTACCACCCAACTGGGGCTTGTCACCTGTGCCGACATGTAGCCCAGTGATAGCATCCCCACATTCAGAAGTCCTGTAACCTCAACATGTTACCCGCATACTCAATTTGTATCTCAAGATACTTAAGATGAGCTGGCGCGCGCAGTATTACGAAATACGTTCGTAATCTATCTAAACAGTTATGTTGTTTGTGTGTGTGTACGCATTTTCGGTTTAACTTCCATTCATCGCACCGAGCGAGACCCCGGACCAGGATAGAATGGGGCAGGCTTAAATTCCTCGTCTAACATCTAAACTTAGACCACTGACCATTGGAATTCTCCTACTAACTAATGCAATTAATATTCACTGCCGATAGGTAAACATAATTTACGTGCTGAGCCCCTGTACTATAGTACCTATTCACTGCACAGTTGAGCAGACTCCCAGGTGCTCCTCCATCCTCTATGTTCAACGCCTGTGCGCATTTACTTGCAGATAAAACGGGCGACGAGGTATTGATTGCATTGCATGGCAAACTACCTCAACGATGTTGTGCGCCAGAGGAACACGTGTTAAGGTTCCATGAGGAAGATCATTTTATACCACCACACCACACCACAGCACACTGCATCTGTATCTATTCAGCGGTGCAGAGAGGTATCTATTTTCCGCGAAAACCATTGAAAATTCGCACACAGCATCCGTCGACTGAATTTTAATTAAATTATATTTTTTTTTTTGTTAAGTGGAATGGGATGAACAAAGGATAATTTCTGGCAAAGATACGTTGTTCTATGCACAGTAGATCATCGTCACTGGTGGCCGGCACACTGATTTATCCCACGGACGCGCTGCAATTTAATAACCACTTTTCATGGTTTCACGCATATTTACAGCTGTGGCCCCTTGGTCATCCATGGCCGTTACAGGTGCCATTTGTCACGGTCCTTAATCATATCGTGATGACATTCGGTCTTTATATTATTTCCTAATTATTATTTTCAATAATTCATTAAAATCAGCCGCTTTAAGTACTTACTGTTCAAAACTTCACGTTTATCATCGAAGCATATCTATTACATGCAGTTGATTATCCTCACATAAAAAAAAACTTGGAAAGAGTAGATACAGGTAAATAAGTTGGCTGACGTATCCTTAGTTGGTTGATGTGTAGATTAAGTTTTTAATTAATTTTGTTTTTTTTTTTCGTGGCATGGTAGTGATGTTAAAAATTGGAATTAGAAAACCAGCTCTATAGAGAGATACACAAGCTTTTCTCTTGAGTAAGGTAAAGTGGGGATTATTTGCTAATTGGCTAGTGTTCTATTTCTACTATTAAATGTAGTTCTAGGCTCCATAATATTATAAGAAACGGCATGCGGCAAGGTTGCATACTATCACTACTACTCTTTCTGTTCTATACCAAGTGACCACTGGTTGGGTGGCAGAAACAAACCTAAAATCCTTATAAGAAACGGCATGCGGCAAGGTTGCATACTATCACTACTACTCTTTCTGCCCTATACCAAGTGACCACTGGATGGGTGGCAAAGGCAAATTTGCTCCGCCAAACATAAAATCCTTATTCTTCCTTGAACTACTTAGTCTACAACTACTTGCAGACTTGACACTTGTACTAAACAAGACAATGTTTGCAGTCGCAAATCCTTTTTTCCGTATGTTGCTTAAAACATGAAGAAGCAGTGCAATCAGCTTAAGTACTAAGCTACGACTGTTGCGTTCTAACATAGAATCGCTGCTGTTATATGACTTCAGTGGCTACTAGGATATTTTTGCTAGTTCTTGCATAGCTACTCATGTATTACATTAGGTTAGCGATATCGATTAAAGTGGAGGGGTTTAGGAAACAACATTACCTCTTGCCATTATAGTAATTACTAATTATGTTGCTTTTAGTGCATTTTTGTAAGTAATTGAGGAAATGAGCATACAAACATTTCTATCCTCGAAACCTTGTAGGCTACAAGGCAATCCTTAGTTTTATTTCGTCTTTTCCTTCGTGCTAGTTGTTTTCGTGTCATAATGACAAGTGATCCCTTCCATCGTTACATCATCCTCAGTTTTCTTCCTTCGTTTATGTTCGGTCTTGCGACTTTCCATTTCAGTTACAAGAAACATTACTTTAAGGAAAACCGTATACTAAGACTCTACAGTAAAATTCTTACTATATTGTGTTATATTCTTGTGCCAATGTGTATCGGTATGCTGTGTCTTGTTTTTGGGGTCAAATCCTTCTACGGAGCGTTAATGTCCGTTGACTATTCATCTGAAGTTCAAGAATACTTTCTGCTATATTTTAATCTTAGTCAACAAATGCTATACCCATGCGTGGCATGCATAAACCATCGAAACTACAAAGAAGCACAAATTCGGATTCTAAACGGATTGTTAAAAATAAATAAAGATGTCCTTGGATTGAGTGGAAACACAAATCTACACTGTTCCAGATACTTGTTTAATCTTAAAGTTATGAAAGTCTTTTTCACTGGCTTAGGACTGTTTATGACATTAATTCGACCATACTATTATAAATATGTTGTTGTGGAATGTTTAGCCATAGTACTGTTTAACCAATTGGTGTCATCATGCTTTTCACTCTCATTGACCTTCATAAGCTGTTACCTGATCACAGTTAATAGGAAAATTAAAGAATTTCTCTTTAGAAAAGCTGGTAGAATAACTGAACAGGACTGGGTTAAAATATCAGTGATATGCACAAGGATTTACCAAGTTAAGCGCGACTTGAATCAGTACTATGGTCTTTATATGCTTTGGTTTTGTTTTGGGCTTATTAACTCGATTAGGCTTTTATACTATGGTTTGACCTGTATGCTCTTTAGGACCACAGGGACATTCACCTGGATAATATGTCGTCCTTGGTTGGCATTTTTTTTCTCAGTAGGAGCGTGCATTCCACCGGTGGGGGATATGCTTGTGATGGCACTTATCGCTGAATATTTAGTCGAGCAGGCTAAATCTTTACGACGTAAGCTTCTAAGAAAGGAATATAGTTTCACTTGCCATAAACTGGTACGTACAGGGTCCTAACTTGGTTGTTCATAACGCAAATATTTTTTTTATAGATCAACATGATTTTAATTCAGGACTATTTGGAGGATCTGCGATTGGACGCTAAGGGTTTCTTCAGGCTAAATCGACGGGAGATAATCTCAATTGTAATGGGATCGATTTGGAATGTAGTTATATTCGTGCAGTATACAGTTGGCGGATTTTTATACAAAAAGCGGATAGGGAATCCGGTTCGTATTTATGATGTGAACTTGCTCAATGATACAAATTATCCATTTGGACCACCTCAACCAATGAAGTTTTTGAAATATGAACATTAATCATCTTTAACATCATTTAATTATAATAATAATGTACTCGTGTGTACCTTCTATTATGTGTCTATAATTTATTTTTTTTATTTTACTCTGACTAGTACGAGCTGTACGGTACTCGCTTTGAAACGTAGTTTGTATTTATACAGATTTTATAGCAGTGAAATAGTCGAGATATACCCTATAAAGTATATATATTCATGATGAGTGTCAATAGTACAAATGTCAACATTTTTTGGGATTTAATCTTGAGCTACGAGGATGAAATTTCATATCTGCGCCTTTGAGAAGGCGAAGCAATAGGTACACTAACTTCACTATTTTACTTGAAATGGAAAAAAAATATTAAGACCAAATCTTTAGGTATTTAAATTATCTACAATTCACCTATACATTATCTATACCTACGCCCACTTTTTAGGGGCGTTTTCATTAAAAAACCGATTTTGATGACATTTTGCATGTAGCATTTTCAAACTGTAGTAGAACAGACATTTGCAGCTTCATCGCCATTTTCAGCGTCCTTGTCATCAGAATTGATTATTTCCAAATCAATAACGTCTTTGACCGACAACTCCTCATCATGTGACGTAACTAGTTCCTATATATCAGTAGCCTCCAAGTTGTCAAAGTTAACACGCCTGCCTAAGCTGACAATTTACTCGTGAAACTGTTCAGGTGTTGACACAAACTTCTATAAACAGTTTTTTCAAGGATGCTTGCAACCACTTTATTGATGTTTTTTCCCAAGCTTTTTCTATCTACTGAATGGCGTGCAAAATGTTGAATTTGTTTCAAAATTCTTTTAAGCTGTTTAGGTTTGTTTTTTTTAAATTTCAGTGAGTCCTTTTCTGTTTAGGTGATCATACGAAAGTACAGACGCAATTATGCCAAAACGTGACGAAAATTTTTTCAAAAAATTACCATTTGGCAAATATTACATTTCTTTACGAACCTCAGAGTTTGTAGTTTAGATAAAAATAAAAGTATCATCAGTTTTCATTAAAATTAATTTGAAAGGACACCTCTTGTTGGATTACCAATTATTAGCTTTCGAAGGAAATTTACTACATATGTCTAACTCTAAGTCTAAGTCAACTACATATATCCGAAAGGATACAGAACTCAGAGCTGCCAAAGAAAAAGCAGACAGCCTCACCAGAAATGTTAAGGTTCCAGCGGTAGTCAATTTGGGAAAAACGACAAGAGATAGATTTTCTCCATTTTTGTTTGACAAAAAATGGATTTTACTAAAATTTCTGTTGATTGTCCGTGAAAAAGTTGTTAAACATAATTTTTTATTATTATTTGAGAATGGGGCAACCTGTTGGTCTATTGTGCCCCCAGCTAACACCTTGGGGAGGTACATGCCCTCATTAGAGTTACCCTCGTTTTTGGATTCCTTTCGGAATCATTTTGAGGGTAAAGAAGTCTTACTATGCCTTGGAGGAAGAAATATATCCTAGAGCACTCTCTCTAATCCAGTTTCCTTTAAGAATCTAAGGATGAGAGCTGGATCTAGTGACGGTATTTTTTCATCTGATAATTGGTACTTGCCCAAGTATTTCAGTCTTTTGTGGGTCAGTGCCCCACAAGATCCCAGCACATGTTCTGGGATTTCACTGGACTCATTGCAGAATCTACAGAGTCCTTCTTCAGATATACCTAGTTAGGATAGTCCGTTAGGATACGAAGGTTATTCTTGCTCATGCTGATACATGCGTCCAATCTTTTTCGATTGTATTGCCCTATAAGTTTCTTAGCTTGCCTCATTCTATGAGTGTTATTCCAGGTTCTTGCCCTGTTTTCCCTCCCTTGTTTCCTGAATTCTTCTTTGAGGGTATGATCCCCTATTTCGCAGAATGGTTCGGGACCTATGAAGGATTCTGATGCTCCTTTTCTTGCAAGGGTGTCGGCCATTTCATTACCCTCTGTTCCCACATGGCCAGGTATCGAACAGAGGATCACTTTGTTTCTACTACCTAGTTCATTAAGTTTTTGCAGGCAGTCCCACACCAGCTTGCCTATCTGATATTATAGTTATATCACAGTTGACATGGTTTCTATCAAGATTGATTTGGATACATCTATCAATGGAATAGATTTCAGCCTGAAAGATACTGGTGCTTTGGCACATGGGCATACTCTGAGTATTTGGTTCTGGGCCCAAATACCCCTGCTCCAGTTCCTTCATCAGTTCTTGATCCATCTGTGTACCACTTTGTTGTGTGATTGCTCAGTTTGTAGATTGTGGATACATTGCTTCAACTTTTTTGTTACTGAGCTTGGTTACAAAGTTCTTTTGGAGGTTAAACCTTCTAATGATATTATCCCTAGGAAAGGCTAGGAGTGGTAGTTTTTTGAGCAGTGCATCGAATTGCCTTCCTTCTTTAGCCATCCTTAGGAACGTTTTACTTGCACATTCCTCAACCACAAGGTGCAAAGGAGTCGATTCCAATAGTACCTCCATGGCCGCAGTTGGACAAGTTCTCATGGCCCCTGTGATACAGAGGCCTACTAATCTTTGCCACTTGATGAGTGTCTTACTCGTGGTGACCAGATTGGTTCTTTTTGCCCATGCAATCGCTCCATATGTGATCATTGGTCTCACAATAGCAATATACATCCACCTAAGGATGGTGGGGCTACATCCCTAAGATTTGCCCGCCAGGCTTCGACAGATCATCAGAGCCCGCGTGGCTTTCCTGGTTATCTCTTCTGTGTGTTTTTTCCAGATGAGTTTACTGTCTACGTTTAGTCCCAGATATTTAACTTCCTTGACTGGTGTCAGTATTGTACTTTATTTTCCTCGTGAAAGCTACTATTGTAGTTTTTGCCGGATTAAGGCTTAGCCCAGCCGTTAAACACCATTCTCGAGTTATATTAAGTCCCCTTTGTACTATATCGCATAGTGTTTCCTCAAATTCGACTCTGGCAATAATAACTATGTCATTAGTATAAGACTGACAATTGATGCCATAGTTTGTGAGATTCTCAAACTACTTGGATATTTTTGTTAGTCCTAGTCTGGAGAAAAATTGGCCAGCGATTGTGGCACTAGATTGATCGCACTGTACGTAAGTAAAAACATTTAATTACATCCGCTAACACAACAATGTCGAATATAGGATGGTCCTCGTATGACATTGCGTAGAACAGGCGAAATGGTTTCAGGGAAGGAACCAAAAACGATGACACGTAGGCGGATACAGGATTTACATAAATAAGGATGCACACATCTTTAAAAGCAAATTCCAATCCGAATTTTTTCCAAAGATTTTGTTTTTATTGGTATCAATGGAAGTCTGATAGTAATCAATCCTTCCAAAGTGTCGTACATTACTTTTACGTTGCATGGTTAGGGATATTGATTTAGGAAACAATATTACCTCTTGCCATTATACTAATTACTAATTATGTAAGTGATTTAGGAAATGAGCATTTCTATCCCCGAAACCTTGTAGACTACAAAGTATTCCTTAGTTTCATTTCGTCTTTTCCTTCGTGCTAGTTGTTTTCGTGTCAAAATGACAACTGATCACTTGCATCGTTACATCATCCTTAGTTTTCTTCCTTCGTTTATAATCGGTCTGGCGACTTTCTATTTCAGTTTTCAGAAGCATTCCTTTAAGGAAAACCGTATACTAAGATTCTACAGTAGAATTCTTACTATATTGTGTTATATTTACATTCCAGTCGGTATCTATCTTTTGTATCTAGTATTTGGTACCAAATCCTACTTCGAATCATTAATGTCCGTTGACTATTCGTCTGAAGTTCAAGAATACTTTATGATGTATTTTAATATTGTTCAACAACTTCTATACATATGCATGGCATGCATAAACCATCGAATCTACAATGAAGCACAAATTCGGATTCTAAATGGAATGCTAAAAATAAATGAAAATGTGTTTGGATTGACTGGAAATACAAATCTACACTGTTCCAGATACTTGTTTAACCTTAAGGCTATGAAAGTCTTTTTCGTTGGTTTAGGATTGTTTATGACAATAATGAGACCATACTACTATGAGTATGTCATTTTGGAACATGTGCCAGTAGTACTGGCTACCCAAATGGTGTCATTATGCTTTTCAATCTCGTTGACCTTCATAAGCTGTTACCTGATCACAGTTTATAGGACAATTAAAGAATTTCTCTTAAGAAAAGCTGGTAGAATAACTGAACAGGACTGCGTCAAAATATCAGTCATATGCACAAGGATTTACCAAGTTAAGCGCGACTTGAATCAGTACTATGGGCTTTATATGCTTTGGTTTTGCTTTGGGCTTATTAGCTCGATTAGGCTTTTATACTATGGTTTGACCTGTGTGCTCTTTAGAACTACCGGGACATTCACTTGGAAAATATGTCGTCCTTGGTTGGCGTTTTTTTTCTCAGTAGGAGCATGCAGTCCACTGATGGGAGATATGCTTGTGATGGCACTTATAGCTGAGTTTTTAGTCGAACAGGCTAAATCATTACGACGTAAGCTTCTAAGAAGGAAATATAGTTTCGCATGCCATAAACAGGTACGTACAGGATCCTAACTAGGTTGTTCATAACGCAAATGTTTTTTCTTACAGATCAACATGATTTTAATTCAGGACTATTTGGAGGATCTGCGATTGGACGCTAAGGGTTTCTTCAGGCTAAATCGACAGGAGGTAATGGGAATGATAGTGGGTTCGATATGGAGTGCAGTTATATTCGTGCAGTATACCGTGGGCGGATTTTTGTACAAAGAGAGGATGGAGAATCCAGTTCGTATTTTTAAATTAAATTTGCAGCTTAATGGTACAAATTATCCAATGAAACCACTTGGACCAATAAACCGGTTGCAATTTTAACTTTAATTATCTTTAACATTATTTACATAATTTTATGTATGTATGTATTTGTATGTACCTACTATAAATGCCTATACATATCTATCTATATTTGCAATGCACTTCATATTTTGTTTAACTTACTCTGAATAGTAAATAAAAGATGTGCGGTACTCAAATTGAATCATAATTTGAATAAATATTGTATAGTACAAAAATAATCGAGATATATGTACCTTATAAACTATATAATATATTCGTGATCAGTATCAATAGTCCAAATATCCCCAATTTTTGGGATTTAAATCTTGAGCTAGGAGGATGCAATTTCATATCTAGGCCTTTGAGAAGGAGACGCAGTAGGTACACTAACTTCACTATTTTACTTGAAATCGAAAATAAATATTAAGCCCAAATATTTAGATATTTGAATTATCTACAATTTATCCATACATTGTCTATACCCACGCCCACTTTTTGGGGGCGTTTTAATTAAAAAACCAATTTGCACGTAACAATCTCAAATTTTAGTCGTATATAATTCAATAAAAATAATCCAGTAGCATTCAATTGAAAGCAGCCATCTAATTATCGAATCTAACATTATAACAGGTCACAAAAGAGTTATGACTTGAAGTCAATGGACAAAAGCCAATCTGTATAATAGATTTTTAACCCATAGTTAGGTACTTATGATTCCAAAACTTGGTTTATTACCAAATAAGATAAACGTCTTCCAACAAGAGGTGTCATTTTGAATTTCGCGCCATTATTGAATTGTCCACATTCGACCACAATATCGATGACTTTTGATAAGGGAAAATAACGAGCTTATCAAATATAGAACGATATATATTTAAACAACGTATTGAAATACTGCAAATTCACTACAAAAACGATGAATATATCGCGCTACATGCCACAAAACTGGGGAAACAATGCCTCTACTGTGTGACAAATTTCCTTGACGTGTGAGTTGTCGAAATGGAAATTTCTATTGGCCATCGAGATTCTGGGATTTAACAGCTTTAGACTTTTTCTTTTTGGAGTTATGTATGTTACATATAAGATCTACGTCAATGCTCCACCAACGTGTCATGCACTAAAAGAAACATTTTCGAAATACACTCGGAATTATTCGAAAACGTGACGAAAGTATTTATCAACACAATGACAACTTGTAGGCAGAGTTGAGGCGAACATTTGGCAGATATTGTATTCCATTACTAACGTCAGAGTTTGTACTTTAGACAAGAATGAAAATATTATGACTTTTTATAAAAATGTTGGGATTTTCTATTGATTTCAAATGACACCTCTTGTTGGATGAACCCATATCGAAGCCTTCGAAAATTACTCTGTTCTAGGTATTGTAATTGTCACAATGGACTCTCTTTTTAGGCCTAAGTGTGTCCCTATTTAAACCAAGTTTGGTAATGTACAGATTTAGAAAGATACATGGGGAATGCACTTCTCATGCTTATGACTGATATTTTGACGCATCTCATGCATTCTCATCAATATTGTGCATCTGCGCTGCTTAGAACCTGTAATCGTGGTAGATGAAAACTGATCAAATCTCAAAGGACACAAACTCAGTGCTACCAACGAAAGGAATAAGCAGATAACCTCAGCAGGCATATTAGTGCTCCAGCGGTAGTCAATTTGGGAACAATGACAATACGGATAGAATTTGGACGAACGCCATGAAGGACTTCCTTGACAGCCCCATTATAAGCCGGCATATTCGGCATGTTTCAGAGATTCTTCATTTAGTACACATTAGATAGATGCACTCTCTGCATATGTAATCAATGTGTGTGCTATTTTGAAAAAAAATGTTGGTACTGGCAATGTGTAGTTTCGAAATGGCGCTACTATAAAACAAGTCATTTTCGAACACCACTCTGATTATATTATAAACACTTCCTTAACATTGGAATAGACAGAAAGACGGAAAGACGGATGCCTAGGATGTGTAACTTCATTTGCCTTTCAACACATTTTTCTGGTACTAAACCAAATCGATTTCGATAGTTTCATTTCCAACGCAATCTTATCATTTTAAGCAAAGAGGCCATGACTACCGACAAAAAAAAAGAACCCCAAGGCAAACAAAAAGGACAAAACCTCCAATCGAATATCATGGCATATTCTCTAAGTCCACAGTGCCACTATCCACTTGATGACTCCGGTAATGATGATGATGATGGCCGTCCCTTGTATAACACCGACGACGATGACGATGACGATGACGATGACGACAACGACAACGAAGCAACAAATGTCAACGCTGACGATGATGATGGTAGTTTATAGACAGTTGTACAAGAGGGGCCCCAATATGCTTTTTGTCACCTTGTCTTATGTTCGAGCGTTTACTAAATTTCGTGCAACGTGACGCACATACGGGATGCACGATATGTCAACTTGTGATTTATTAACTCCAGAAACATTTTTCGGAGCCCCATGTGGAAGCTTCTCATTTTCTCATTTTGGTGGCGCTTTTTTCGTTTTTTTTTTGTTTTTTGGTCCTTCAAACACCGTTGCACATATAGTAGGAGAGAAGGTGGTGGAGATTAAGAATTCTCAAATTTATTAAATTCACCAAAAGAAATGCGAAAATCGTGTTTTATTGAATCGATCAGAGAAATTCCATCCTCAGAGAGTTTGGGTCTTGCAGCACGTCTTCTGCACGTCCTGTGTCACTTGGCTTGTTATTAAATATTAATTAGACAGAAGAAGGACATTTTTGGTGGTTAAATTTGTAACGATGTTCGGGCCGATAAGAACAAGGGCGGCAATCGACGGTCATTCCCCATCGATTGTGATGGCGGCCGTCCCCGAGGGGAGATGTGTATCGAATTTTGGAGCGGATTCCCAATTCCATTGTGAGATGATATGGAATGGCATGTGAGGCAAACTAGCCGAGGGAATTTCATAAACGCGGCATTTTAATTAATTGAAAAACAGTCGCGTCGCTAACTGCTGCACACGCAACCCATGGTACCAGTACCGGTACCGGTCTGTGCTGGTGTCAGTGGCGGTTCGATTTGATTGGGTAAAAGTTTAAATATTCATGATATTTCGGATACTTGAAGGATCTGAACATGGACAGGAAATGCTATGACTGCAGATTTTCGTTTTAATTTTTTGATTTTGAAATAAATTTGATAACCTCCCAGGAAAGAAGAAGTTTTGTGGTGGGTTTTTGTTGTCCTTTTTGTCGGTTTTGTCGAATGCTGTTTCTTGTCAGAAAGTGAGGCAACAATATTATTTTGTCATTGGCATCGTGAGAATATTACTTTGAAACTGTTGTTGATAGTCTAGTCGGAAAGAAATAGTTAGTTACGGACTGAAATCTACTGGAAAGGATACAAAAGACTTGGTCCATTTGGGCCATAAGTCGAATTCTGATGACGGCCGACGAATATGAACGTAGTTGACAGGATTCATCCATTCCACAAAACATCTCTAGTTCCACAAAACTGTGGTGGAATTTCTGATCCTGACAAAAAACAAATTTTGGATGAACGAGATCCAATGCCACACGACTTCTCCACTTTACACAAAGTGTACATAGTGCACAGGATAGCTAGAAACATAGAAGGCGCTATATTCCTCAAGACAGTCCGCATGGAAGGATACGTAATCTCTTTTAAGCGAATCGCAGTGAGTCGAAGAAAATTTGACGGGACCTGGGAGTATATGACTGGTTCGGTAGAGATCCGTTGATGAACTACCGTAGGGAATTGGTACCACTTCGGTAAGACAAACTAATTGGGGTTGAGATCCTGTCAGCTTTGTTTATATGGTACCGTGTGTAGGTGCTTTGTAGAAAAACAGAGCAGATACAGTGGGTTTTTGAGCGAAAAATACTTTGTCAGATTTTCGGTCTAAAGAGAAGGTACAACTCAGGTCGGGCTTCATTGACCAAGTCATATTGTACAAATGGACATCAAAGTTCCAGGTTACAGACACCTAACATTTCAGCTCATACGTTCGAACGGACGAGGAAAACCGAAGCTCCTGAACTGCGGATCCATGAATGGTTGAGTCAACAAATGGCCGTAATGTGCGAGGATAAAACGCTTCTGTGCCTCAAGCAAAGCATGTCGGGAACCCATTTATGAGATAAGTAAGCAAGTTGTATGTTCAAGGATTAGACAGGAACAATCTATGCAGATTAAAGTTTATCAGCTTCTACCCTCATCTCCATCGGTTACCCACGGCTGCCTAGTTATACAACTGAAGATTTGATTCCAATCCTTCTAACCGGTCGTTGGTAGATTGCAATCTTTCCAACCGGTTGTTGGTGACAGCAAATGAGAAAGGGAGGACGGGTGGATTTTTTTGAAGAAGGCCTTCGGCCTTTGATCCAGATGTCAGCGAAAAACTCAGTGATGGCATCTATTAATCCCATCAGGTGGAACTGCAATCGAGTAACTTCGAGGATAGTCCTCGTCCGGGGTTTTCAAGAAGAGCCGGTGATGGAGGAACCCTAAATGGCCCAACTGCATGGCTCATATCACCGAAGTGGGTTGCTGACTTGTTCAAGGGAAATAAATCAAGGACCTGATACTTGCGTCAGGCTTACCAAAGAAAAAGTCATGAATTATACGCAAAGCAGCAACAATTCTCGGCAGTGGATGAGCTTACTCAAATTTTGTTGGAAGATTTGCATCCGAAAGAGATGTCTAGGACACGAGGAGTATACATATAATCGTAGACACCAGCTTCCCAACTTAAAGAGTTCTTCGTTTCATACTGTTGGGAAATCCTTGGTAGCATGCGTAGTTGAAAAGAGTTCAACCAGCTTTCGAAACAGGCTAGCTTAAGAGTAAGCTGGCTTAAAATTATTGTATAGCGCCACCTAAAGTAAATTTATTCTGCATTTAGAGTAAGATCTGGGTTCTGCGCTGCCTTCATTAAAAAAATATAAATTTTTGGCTCGACAGGTCCATGGGACCCAGGGCCTAGCTTCTCACAACCATTCGTGTTGTGCGTGTTATATTCTTCAAATGAATGGAAGGGGGCCTACTGTTTAATGCCGGATCTAAAAGAAATTTTAGGTGTTGTCTGGGGATTGAACCTAGAACCCCTCGTTTCGTAGTCCAACGCAGTAACCACTTGAGCCACGGCGCCCACTGCCTCCATTTTGATGCTTATTATGGACAAGGGTGGCGTAAGCCGAGAAACACGAATATTTGGTGTGTTTATAGAGCCAAATTCAGAGCTGGACTAACCAGAAAGTAGAGCCATTCAGGAGAAGGATTTCACCGGCTTAAGTTGTCCCCAAATTGCAGAAAGGCCCTGAAAGAAGTGTTGTCCTGTGTACCATTTTTACGGGTCATTTCTGAGTGTTTGCTCTGACAATGACAATCCTGTAGAGACAGCGATGAAGTGAAGAGGATATCGTTAAGCAATCGAGGAGAAAACTATTCAAAAATTTTCCTTAACTATTGAAATGAACGAAGAACAGGAAAATAAAAATTACAAAAACATGATCTGATCCCATTCTGCTCAATAACCGTTAGAATCCTCGAAGTTGAAGCTCTCAATGTTACGAGCAGTTTTCTGAGACAGTGTCTTGAATCGGGACTTGGTCGTGTCATGATAAATGCATGTTACATAGAGAAGTGTTTTACTTTTGTATCACGAAACTCTTGGACATTCCTAACTAGTATACAGTGCAAAGGTTTACTGAATCGCTTTAGGAATGGTGATGCACATTCGACTGCCAAAAAATTAGAACTCTTTCGCCTTCTGGTTAACTTATGTATTTATCTGTGCAATCCTTACAGCTTTCCAAGGAAAAAATCTATCTGACTAGATTATGCACGCTCATTGCAGCTTCAGCTTCTATTTCGATCTATTCTTCGAATGCTGTCGATGATCAATGTCATGTTTGTAGACTTTTGAATATGTCCATCAATCAACAGCATAAACTCATAAAATAAGCCCAACTTAACCCAACTATCCACTTTAAAGTCATTAACTCAAACAGAACTTGTTTGTACAACAAAGTTCACGGCTAAAGCAATCACAGCGCTAACTAGATCAACAAGATACAAACCAAAAAAAAAAAAACCTCACAAACATAAGCCTCTTTAAGTCGCGCAGCACACCTTAACACCCCATAAATAAGTTCAAAATAAGTCCGCTTGTGTTGACTTTACTAAGAAAGCCTTGCCTAAGTACGATGCCAATTATGAGCATATCCAAACAGATGGCCAATCAGACCTGCTATGTCCTCTCCAGTCGTGTTCTTACCAACGCATCACCATCCTCGTTATAGTCCACCGCCGTCGAACTCATTTACGTAATACCTTAACAACACAAGATCGGCTTTACATCATCATGTTTTGAATTCCTAATCCCCATTCTGATGGGTTTACAATAAATGCCTTTGACATCTGCCCTGTACTGTCCTAAATATGCAGTTCGCGCGAACGACTGCAAGGCATCTCATCCTGACACATCCTTAAACGATTATTTGTTCAATTGAATCGGTAACAAAAGTCACTTGGCGACAGCGTTACTGGTGCGGGCAAGCTCCTCAGTCCAGAGTTCATGGCTACAGATGCCCGACCACCAACAGTAACACGTCGTATTTCATTTCACCGGCAGAGGAACCTCACAACCGCAACACAGTCAACATACAAACATTGTGGTCCAGAGGATAACCGCGCTGCCGCCGCCGATCGGACGTCGCGTTGTCGTTGTTGTCGTCGTTTGCATCGATTTACCTTTAATCTGGACTGGACATTGAGCAAATTATTGCAATTGAAAGGGAATAATGACTACAAAACTACACACCACCACCACCACCGCCATCACCATCAAGTGGTCTGAAGTGTAAAGAGGATGGACACATAGGCAGGCATACCAGGACGGACATATGGACGGAATAATAAACCTTTAACGAATGACGCTGCTGCTGCTGGCTGCAACAAACGATGGAAAAGCCTCTAGACTAGGCATGCAGAATACATTCTTCTCGGCATACTTGCCAGAGGCAATGCAATGCGCATTCCACAGGCTGTTCTCCTCCTTAACCGAGTGGATCACAGCAACAAAGACGAAGACTCGACTCGACTCGACTCGACTCGACTCGACCAACCAATCCATAATCCCGAAAAGAACTCGAAATGACAATCGATGCGTAATGCTTGCACTTGAATGTTGTGTTTGCCTGCCGGATGGATTTCAATAAATAGTCGTCCTCTAGAATAGAATTCGAATAACTCATTCCTGGGGACGAGTACGAGTACGCTGCCCTGCGCGCTCTGGAGGAGATTAATACTCCTTTCAACAGCTTAAGATAGTGCGCTTGAGAAGTGTTTGGTATTGTTATCGGTTTTAGCAATGTAAATTGATTAAACGGCAATCATTGGCTAATCCCAAGTTATTTAATGAGGCTGACAGCGATGAATATGACTGTGAGCTTGTTGTGCAGACCACACACATGTATCGGTGGTCTCCGGCGACCTTAACCAATGATTTGCCAATATTCAGTGATTGACAGGAGTTTCAGTCTGTAGTTCTTTGATATTATAAAAGTCGATCCTGGTCATTATAATGGGTACCTGTCTTGACTATGACGAAATGATGTAAGAGTCCATGTCTCGAGATGAGTAGTCTTTAAGAACGTTCATGAAAAGTCACAGATTGCGATTTCACAGTAAGGATGCGGTTGATTGGATGCAGGGCCTTGATACCAATCATGAAGAGCACTACAATTGCTAGTATGGTTTTAAAGGCTGCATTCTGCGTGGTTCTGATGGCGCTAGTAGTCCCTATGCATGCTAATCTTTGTATCCTACTGCGGACCACCAAACTAGGATAGAAAGTGTCTGACGATGGCTGCGTACATGATGACGGCCTTGGGCCCCCAATTTTCACCAAAGATTTAGCTACAAGTACATATAGAAGGCTATGGATACTGTCTTGCTGTCGACAGCTTAAGGTCGAGTATACAGCCCAAGTCTTATCTGAGATTCGGAGAGGCACACCCGAGTCTCAAGGACCCGATCTGTAAGATTGTTCTCATGTTAGTGAAGAGGACCACCTCTGTTTTCAAGGGTTTAACTTTTAATCCACATCTTTCTGCCCATTTTTGTAGGGCATTGAGGGCGGATTAAAGTATTTCGCCGATAGAATTTTTTAAAGATTCCGTTCGCGACCAGTATCCATAATAGAGCAAGTAGGACTCCAATCTGTGGGATGCCTCTCAGGCTGGTGCATGTACTTCGCAGTCAACCAGTTCTGAGTTGATGTGTCTCGCCTTAAGTATGCATTCCACCCAGTCTGAGATTACTGGGTCTACCTACGATGGCCACTAGCATGAACTCTTTGTGGTGGAAGTGAACTTTCGATTCTTGTTATTAACCACCTCATGGAGGCTGTCAACAGATCGGCCTTTAGTATAGGCATGTTGGGCTGGGGACATATCCCTTGGGCTTAAGAGCGAATGTGTAAATCTATCAGCTTTTCAAATGTCATGAGTAAGACGAGGTAAGGCTAATCAGCCTAAAGTGTTTTGGGGTAGTATGTGAGAGTTTACCCGCTTGACTGCCTTTGACTTCTCGAGGAATATGTGACCAATTAAGACTGATATACTCCTTGCGGCTTTGCAGCATTATAGGAAAATTATCGTCAGTGCCGAGTGCTTTGAATGGGGCGAAGGAGTCAATTGTCCAGTTGATTTTCTTTACGTCTATAATCTGGTTGCCCAGGAGGTGATTTCTGTTGCCTGTTCCATCATAATGGCCTTCTGCAGCATTAGATGCTAGGAAAATGTGTTCTAAAGAGGAGTGTTGGGCTCTCAGATTCTCTCAGATTCTCATGATTCTATCCAGTATCCGTCTCGTTTTCTGATGAAGCCTGGGACTGTAGTTCCTTTGAAAGGATTTCCGTACTCTAGCTGCGTCTTTAGTTGACTCTCTGTCGTAAAAACACTTTTGTTTTCCTTGTAGTGGTCCCTATCAGCCTCAGTAGGTTCGAAGACCAAACCTTGCCTTTGAGCTGTTCAAGTCGAGTGTGGAGGTTGGCGCTGTCCAGATTGCTATGAAGGCGTTTAATTTAAGCAACCTTCATCATAAGGACTTTTATCTGACGTTGCCGTCGCACCTTTTCTTTCCGCCAGTGGTCTCATCCTTACCATGTTGATACCGGGAGCATAGCGATCGTTTCATGATTTAGCATAATGACGGCTTCTTGGACCGTTTCAGCGACTTGCTTGGTTGGTGGCTGTATCGCAGTAGTGGGGGTTGCCGATCCACGACTTCTTCTTACCCACTAGGGATAAAAGTTTTCTGGATTAGCCTTGATCATTCTATGAATGGTTCTCCTAGCCAACCTTTTTTCCTTTTCCGATAACTGGCTTCTAAAGGCCTTTGTTGCCAATGGGCCTGATCCTAGGTTAGCAGTAGGCCCCTAATTGGAACTGCCAGAAGAATTGCCCTTAGTCATTTGCATATTAAGAGGGGACCTGGAAGTGGTTGGTTCCTTGTAAGTGGCCCTACCTGGTGTACCGACATGAATCGGAATGGCATCGCAGTCGGAGCTCGTGCATGATTGGTAGACATCCTCTTCTAGGATTTTCCCTTTTCCTTCGAAATCCACCAATTTCTCGCCCTGAATCTCGTGCTCTGTATCGGTGGAGCAGATTCCGAGGAGATGGTCCTCATCCACTGTGTCGGTGGGTGTACCACGATGACATATTTTGTTGGATGACCCTTTATAGGCAAGTTGTTCTTAATTAAATAGAAGTCCCATTATAGAGATACCACTGGAATACATTCTATAGTAATAGCATTTTTGAGGATGGGCCTCTTCTTCCTGGACGTGTTTCATACCGTTGAATTTCGTTGTAGATTGTGGATACTTTTTCCGAGCGCTACAATACTCCCCATCGGAACACAATTTGATTCTACTGATCGAAACGGCTTGGCATCCGTAAAGCTTTTCTCATGAATCTAGGAATAATGATTGCTGCTATGGGTACTCGGCGACATAATAAGAGTATCGATATCTGAGACGTCTCAGGTGAAGCTCAGCAATTCATAAAAGTATCTGGCGTACTCATCCAGAGACTGCACTGAATTGGTCCTCAACTTTAATCAAAAAGATTGGGATTGTGGAAGTTGACGACCAACGTTAAAGATACAACTTTATCATAAGATGAAGAAGGAGTTGTTTTTAGATACTTCGTCCTAAGATGACTGACCTAACCATCCTTAGAATGTGAGTATGTATTACATATGAAAAGGAACACCTCCAACAGTAACCTATTTCTTGAGTGCCCTGAGAAACCCCTGCAAATTAAAAAGTCCATGTCCATCGGCATCGGTATCGGAGTCGCTATGCTATCATTTTCCTTTCAACCTGTTTCAATTTTTTCTCACTTTTCTCCTCCATGTACGCGAAGATCATGACACGAGAAATTAATCCGTGGCAAATAGAACGCGATGTTACACAAACTTCGTGCCATATGCCGATTCCTAATCGTTGCATATAGGCTGCCAAGTGTTGCGCTGCTGTTAGCTGCTCCTTCAGCTGCAAAGTTTAAGGTTTCATGTGCTGAGCTTCTATTTTTTCTTTTTTTTTTTTTGACTTTTTTTTCTCAAAAATTTTCCATAGTTCAATGTGCAATACATCAGTGGTGGCGTGCACATTCATTCAACCGCCTTGGCTGCCACCTCCTCCAATGGGGACGCGGCGATGCTGGTGGAATTAATCACGATTTTTTGCAAAATCTTCTCTCTAACTAGAGGAAAAGTCAATTTCTCAAAATTTATCGCTTCAGCGAATTTTACTCGTTATAGAGGAGATCCAGTTCTTTTTTTTGTTTTTTTGGTTTTTGCGATTCAGAAACATACGTTGGACATGAGAACTACAAGACCGTCGCGTCGCTTCCATGGAAAGCTTCCCAGGCCGATCGCGGATTCACAAACACTCCTCGTGTTTGCAAATGGAGATTCGATTGAATTTTATCCGTCGCTGCGCCGCCTTGCAGGAGCAGGATGTGCAGGAAGGAATTAAACAAATAATAGTGTGAGCTGCCGGTTTCACTATTTGAAATGGTTTGTGTATGCCGGTGGTTTGCATTGAAGATGAATACTAACGAAGTGGACTTTGTCCTCATTTGCTGCAAGTCCTTCAAAGCAACAAAGGTAAACCATAAACAAAGTATCTACATACCCTAATTCCATCTTTTACCGATAGTATGCCCTGAATATGAAAGATACACAGATACTTTGACTGCATTTTCGAAGAACTAAAACACTTTGGAATACCAAACCAACATTGATCACGAATCGTGGGCTTCTGTTTCGCAAACAATCGATCGAAACTTGTGGGCATTGTTCAATGCAGAGGCTCGTTCGCCGCACAGTTTTCATTAATTTCCGCTCTGATGAATTGGTTGCGATAAAATCGGAGGGGAAAAAATTATTCAGTCGTCTTCGTGGCGTTTTTTTTTTTTTTTGTTAATTTTACTTCTTAAAGCTAACCGAAAGGTACCGCTGCATTGGACATGATTAATGGCCAATTCACACAGTCGGACAGAAGATGCTTGTTCATCGTCAGCGTTTTGGATTTCATTTCGGTTTCATTGGTGGCTGCCGCCAGCCCAATAGGTGATAACTATCCATCCAAAGTTCACGACAACGAACACTGGTTTAGGACAGGGGAGGCAACTGCGTCGAGGTGAGCTGGAGCTGGATGGAGGTAAAGAATCACGAGATCGATTGGAATGTTCTACCTACATGATCTTGAATATTATTATTGTGGATTTTCTTTTTATTATTGTTTCGCCAAAATTTATGGAACTCCTGGAGTGGAGAGTACCTATAAGGAATAAAGGAGTGAGGCGTACGTGTTTGTTCTCTGCTCCAAAATAGGTGGACTGGCAGGCGGCCCAAAAAGAGATTCAATTGAATTGGTGGCGTGCTGAATCGTGCTGGGTGTAAGTGATTTCTTTGTCTTCTACTTCTTCTTCATTTTTTTCTGATAAGAATCGCGGCTTCATCTCAATTGGGCGTTCAATTGGATGGATGCGGCGCTGCAACAATGTTGCGTTTGATTGGAGTATGGTTAAGCAATGATATTCAATAGAAAATTTTATAACCAGAGGGCAGAGACATCTTCTAGTTGCAAGTGAAACTCAAGCATCTGCTTGGCCGGTACTAAGGTTAGTGCTTATTGTTGATTCGTAAAAAATCAGCTTCTACCTCCTTGAAGGGGAGATTTCTTGAATAAGCACATTTGCCTTGATTTTTCACTGACAGGTCTTAGAAGTGAGAAATCAACAAAAAAATAAAAATTCGTGCTGGGTTACGAACATTTGCGTCAAAAGGTTGATTTAAGAATACGTTGTGGTGTGGTTGGATAAGGACTCCTTCATAAATAAATGTAATTCTCAGTCTTAGGAGTTGGAGCATGGCAGTTCCAAATGTACCACTGTTGCACTTTAATCAGAGAAGAAGCCGAGATCACACTGTGGTACAAGAACTTCGACAAAGAACAAGAGTGACAAGATCTAGGAGATGAGGGGAAAAAATTAGACCTGGGGCCTATTTCATAAAACTACAAGTGTTGTACTTGTAAACTTGTAACTACAAGCACAAATAGTATGAGTATGAAGTTGTAATTTTGTGTTCCATAAACATTTTCCAGCACTTTTCCACTACAAGTTAAAAATTATTTGCGAAGAACTACGAGTCTGCGGCTATACATCACAGTTAAGCGATCACAGTACGTCACTTGTAGTTACAAGTCCGTCGCTAATAATTTTTTGCGCAGATACTTTTATGAAAGAGAATAGCTCACCGCAGATGTAAATTCACTTGTAGTTACAGGCCTGGCATACTTGTAGTTATTAGTGAAGCTGCCTGCTGAATAAAATATGGAAAAAGTGAAATAGACCAAAGATCAGCTACCCCGAATCATGGAATGTTGTATTCTTCCCACCTACAATAGAAAAGATTGAAGTAGCTATACAAAATCTTAAGAGCAACAAAGGTTCAGGGTTGGCCGGTCTGTCGCCGGAACTATTTCAAAACAGAGAAGCAAAGTAGTTTTATTCCTTCCATCCACAAATAGCAATTTCTGACAATTAGTGACAAAAAAAATACTATTTAGAGAGTTCCAGGACTTTTAAACCATTTTCCGAGACTCTCAACGGCACATACTTTTGTCACTTTGGGTCAACCTATTCATCACCTTCAAAGCTCTGATTTCTGTTCCTATTCCGCGTTACTCTTGAAAATTCTAGAAATTTAATAAAAATATTTCCTTCACAAACTGTCATCCATTATTTTTCAATCTGGTGCTGGACTGAAGCATATAAGCCAGGACAGGACTGCATTTGATCTATGGTAGGCAAAGACTGGAAAGTGTCGAATATTACTATTACATTCTCTGACCATAGAATAATTTGTTTCGACATACCTTATCGCAATCCCAAAAAAAACTCAGTGGGATGCTTTCAGGAACGTTCTAGTTGGTTCAAAGGGTCTTCAATCGCACACCCTATTGACCGCGCGGTGAAAACACTTACCTTAGTTCTTCATTCAGTCTTTGTTAGGTTCTGCCCCATTGTTAGGAGCAAGAAGAAGTCCTTGGAGCAAGTTCTACTGTGAAAAAGCGTCCACTAAAGACGGAGCTAGACTACGGAGAATTATTTCAAAGAAACCCACAGTCCCAGGCTTCATCAGAAAACCAGACGTATCCTAGACAGAATCATGCTCTGATACCCTAGAACTCTTCTTTAGGACACACTTTCCTAGCATCTAATACTGGAGAAAGCCCTTATGACAGAACAGGCAACGCCACCTAATGGGCAACCAGATTGTACAAAGCACCCGGCCACATATTATCCCCATGATGCTACAAAGCTACAAGGAGAAAATCGGGTCCTTGAGACTCAACAGCACGCTCACTTTAGCACCCGCGGGCAAAAGTACAAAAGGACGAAATATCTGTGATTTAGTCAATCTATGCGGGATAGGGTATAGTATATTCACCATATGCTTAAATTGCAATCAGTTTTCTACAGCTCATCAGACCCAATGATATCCGGCCCGGAAATTAAGAACCCTGCCCAGGGTATTGATTCTTTGAAGCCAACCGCAACAACACAAACAAAAAAAAAAAAAAAAAACCAATAACATTGTCCTTTATTATTATTTGATGACTTTCGTCGTCTTGACATGGCATTAACTGAACCATGACCACAACATCAACATAAACCAATTTACTGGCATGACAGCTCCATGCCATACAATTTACACATAACCTACAATGTGTGCGGGTACTCGTTCTACAAGTTTCCCTATAAAAGGAAATTAATTTAAGCATCCTGTAGGTTTAATTACTCCTCCTGCTTGGACTGCATCACCGAAAACTAATAAAACTCCATTCAATCTCGAAACTCTTCCATTCATTAACATGCATACCAACTCACGTGAGAACCACAGTGGCGCGGCGATGGGTTGGTAAAACTTTTCCTATTCCCCGGTGCATGTCATCGGTGCGGCGGTGGTGTGGGCAAATTCTAAAACTTTGTCTCCGTAACTCTGAGTTGGAAATTTTTATGAACGCAAATTTAAATGTTCGATTCGTTTTAATGTGACAACTTTGGAATTACAATCCGTAGATGAAATCCTCCTCTGCCGACATGCCTCCGTAAGCCTTCCGGTGGATCGAGTCGAGGGGCCAGCTAAAAGAAGGAAATAACTTTTTTCCATTACTAAACTCAGCTTGATGAGTTTTTATAGGCAAACTCGGTTATTACGATTGGCAGTCACCACCAACCAACCACCACCATGCGATGACCACCATAATGCCGGACGATCATGACGCAACGGTATACAGGTTTCAAAAGTTGGATTTGAAATCAAAAGTATTTGTCCAACAGCGGCCAGCCCCAACCCCTAGAATCCACCGCCGGCCGGTGTGCAGGGATGACCAAACCGATGCGATGGACGATGCTCTGTTTAGCAATTCCAATTTGCGATGAAATTTTCATATTGGACATTTCAGTGCTCTCATGCATACTTTATGAAATTGAATTCCGGATCTTTTGCTGAACTCTCCTCTCCTCTCTCTCGACGTTGTTTCATTTGGTTTCACGCAGTCCTTGCGTTGGGCGTATTCATATGTACATAAGCCTTACAAAGTCGTATGTGAGAATTTCTGAATCAAATTTTGAGAAAGGTTCTTGTTGTTTCAACTTGGTGGTAGTTTGTGGAGCATTTTCCAAGTATTTTGTTGAATCCTTTGAGTCAATTATTGCTTCATTTACATTCATTCATCATAAGGCATTCAGTCTCAGGATATGCATCGGAAAGCACTCTTGCATTCATTCATGTGGAATGCACGATGCCGACGAAAGAAACTTAGTTCTTGAATTAGTTGAAGTGTGCTGCTGCAGAAAGTAAACCAATGTTGCCGCTTAAATGCACTCTTTGCAGGAGCGCCGCGCGGTATTGGGTTTGGTGGAATGATGCTTGCATAAGGATGTTACTGTGGTGAGTGGGTGAACGCATTCAAAGAAAAGAGGGTTATTCGATATATTCAAGATTCAATCACAGGAAAGAGCCTCTCATATACATATTTATAAGGGATGGGAGAGATGTATGTAGTTCCAAGAGATGGATCGAATTTCATAACATAAATTGTACCAAAGTGTTGTATGAATAGATTTCATTGAACTTCAGGTGTTCCGTGAGATTTCAAGGCAAGCCATTCCATGTATCTATAGTCGTACGTCTTACCAAACTTTTCTATCGTCAGACATTTTATGACTTTACCTAACAAGGGCTGAATGGAGAGCTTAGTAACCTGAAATCCAGTTCTCATCTCATACCTACACTGCACTGCCTGAGTTGGGTAGTCCTTCCTTCAAGAACACCACCTCTCCAGTCTAGTGGATTGTATTTGTTTCAGGCAAGATTCAGGGTTCCACCGCTATCAAGTCATAGGTTGAAGGTAGGCTTGCAATCCATGATATCATTAGAAAACCTACCCATTGTCTACCAGCGTTTCCGAAATTTTGAAATTCTTATTTCGACTCTCTTGAAGGTTTCCATACGAAATGGGTTATTGCGGAAGTTATAGTCTCACCGAATGTTACAAAGTCTGTCATGCATTTCCTGCATATTCCCATGCCCGAAGAAAAGAAAAACAAAACAATGTCATTTCGTGTGGCTTGTCTAACGTTAAACCAGCACACATTTCACCTGTCCCCAGTTGTTGGATGAACAACATGTTTTCGAAAAGTAGCACAATTATTCCGATCATCAGTGAAGCCACACAATGTGTGGTTGCCATTCACAGTCGCCGAGCCGAGCCGAGTAAAGAGGGCAAGAAATCCCCAACTTGTGCAACGAATAGATCACGACATCATTTTAATTAAACATCATCGGGTATCTAATCGCAGATCAATTAAGATACTCTCAATCTATTGGATTTAATAAATCTTCTAGTCGAAGTCCACAGCTACTCTGTGTAGAGTAAATGACTTTCCATCACAGAGCTACCGGTGGCGATAAATCCAATACGGAGACAATATCTCTGCACCCCTGACTCCATAGTCCCACCACCTGTTGTGTGGTTGTGTTTCCAACTTAATGATGAGAGAACTGATTGAATTTGTTGTGACTAGTCCTCATCCGGATGCAGGCGAAACCATAGAAGCGCAAAATAATTTATCACCTGTGGTTTTATGTTGCTAAGAGACAAAACATTTTCGAGGACCAACCTTACCGGAACAGTGGACATGTTGGCTTTTAATGAGTCTATTCAGTTAGGCATCCGGACTACACTCTCCAGAGGGCTATTTGATCGGCAGCACTTTTATTCTTTTTTCTTTTCTTTTTTCATCATGCCGCTCATGTTAGCTTTTAATGAGTGTATTCAGTCAGTCATTTGGACCACACTCTAGGGCCACATTAATCCGGCAGCACTTACTACATGAATAGTTTTTTTTTCATGATGCCGCTCTAGCTAGGGTAGGGTTTCAGGTGGTACCGCGACCCAAAGCGATGGTCGATCAAAATACTTCCTGGGAAACTGATGGCACAAAGTGAAAGTGTCTTTTCTTCTACTCGTACGAGAGAGAAATTTAAATGGTATCACGACCATGGGTGTGCCGCCTGCCACTGTTTCGTTCGTTTAGATCTTTAAGCCCCTGATGAACGTAAATAATCGAGTAGCATGTGATTAATATCCGTGCATCCCCCCAGGCACCGGCCGTCGAAATTCCGAGAACAAACAGTGTCGCTTAGAAAAAGATTTATGACCAATCAGCAGCGTAGGGCTTATTTATCGTACCATCGTCATAGAGAGCTAGCTCCCTGTGGCTGTGTATGTGTGTGTGTATCAGTCTCTTAATACAGCGGGATATTCAAATTTTCTTTTCCGGCGTTTTCATCAATTAATTTCCATTGATTCCACCATCAATGGGAGGCACTGTAGCAGGAGAGGAGGAGGACGAGTCGGTGGATTTCGCTTTCAACAAATCGATTGCAGTGTTACCTTCGACACTTGTGTGCTTAGTCAAGGGGCCTATGTGGGGAGTTCCTTTTGTTATTTTGAGGAATTTCGCTGTAAAGTTAATTAATGACGACCATGATGATAAGGAAATGAAAGAGGACTATCAGCAGCCTAAAAGAAAATCCACAACAAGAGAGCGACAAATCAAATGGGCTCTTTGAAAGCATGGCAGTTTTTCAAAAGGTTTTTTTTTTTGTTCGAGAGTCCTTATCAAAGGAGGAGGAGATAAAGGACATTAAATACGGTCGGCATTTAGGACTGACTCAATTAACGTAAACCACGTAAAAAAAAGAGGCGGAACCCTCCCACGTATAGGGGGATAGAAATCTTAAAAGGATTTGCAGACATTCTTCCCCAACCAAGGACATTTGAGGCAACATACAATTTTGTAATCAAATGTTTGATTATCCAACTCGTGCTGTCTGCTTTTACGAAATGTTTGAATCATTCAAAGCCAAAGAAGTCATCAAGGCTTTTTTAGTCAACAAATGTTCCCAAAAATTAAGTATACTTTCAAGACCTTACTCGAGGTCGAAATCCGAAAACATTGGGGGTTATAGGGTTAGCCCACCCTACATGAACAAATAGCTTAAGTACTGTCTTTGATTCTGACAAATAAAGAGAACACTGTGATAGAGATGTTAGCAGAAATCTATCGATCCTGTTCGTAAATTGCTGGAGATTGAAACATTCAGAAAATAGGCACGTATCCTGGCAATGAATTTCAGGGATCTTGGTAGAGCAATGGTAATCCCCCACAACTTGCAGTGGAGTTTTTTTTTTGTTTGGTTTTTGGATGTGATTATATTTTAAAGATACTAGTAGCAAACCTGCATACTCGATGGGATGCGCCTTCGTACTAGTCCACACCCTACACTCTTCTACCACTCTCCCCATGGGACTATTGTCAGGTATTACTTGGTGCAGCTGATTAGCCTTTTAAGCCTTTTAAGTCCGCGATTCTCCTGAGTTCGACCTGTACGCTGGTCAAATATGCATTCACTTGGTGTCAGCTCTCTTCCGACTGAATCATATATCCAATGGGCTGTCTGGGGCCGCAAAGTTTGTATCACTTGGCATAAAGCGACGTGTTCTGCGTCTTCCTGCATTTCGCAGCACGGACAGTGTGGCCAGCTGTCGTTCCCGAAACTGTGTAGATACTTTCTGTATCCACCATGACCGGTTAGAATTATAGTTCACCTCTGCTACTTTTCTTCTCACCCAAGTTTCTATGTTGGGGATGAGTTTGTGTGACCATCTTCCTGGTGTTGTGTCGTCCCACTGGCTTTGCCATTTTGAGATTGTCCTTTCATTTGTTTTAATAACTCCTCCATGCTATCGTTTCACGATTTTCCTGATGTATACCCATATCATCTCGTCGACCAGGATATCAATGGGCCAGTTACGACACTGTTCTAGAGGAACAAATTGCGCTTGCTTCGTCGACAGCTTCCGTCTTCATTCTCGTGTTACCATAGCATCAGCTTACACTGGTAATGCGTATAATAGGGCTGAGCTTACTAGTCTGGACAATAGGACTCTACAAATATATCTAGGCCCACCGACGTTTGGCAGTATCCTCGCTACCGATGTTTGTAGCATCACCCACCCACATACTCTAGGTGTGACTTTGAAGTATAAGTATTTGATCGCCTGTATGAATTTAATAACTTGGTTTCCTATGTGCACATTCATATGTTTTACTACGGTTTGTGATTGATTAGAACTGCTTCTACCTTCTACACCGCTAATTTCAGCCCTGCTGTCTCCAACCAGGTTTCATTTGTAGCTGATTCCACTTCGTGAATATGCTTCGCAGCGGTTACAACAGCGATGTCGTTCGCAAAGCCTATAACTTTTGTTCTTGATAACCTGAGCACATCGTCATTTATGACGTTCCACAGAAGGGGACCTAACACTGATCCCTGCGGAAAGCCTGTTGACACGTTGTAGTGTTTGCTACGGGAGGGTTTATTTAACTTGGAGAGCAGCACCAAATACTGTAGCTTCCAGTGATCTGCAATCCCTTCTCTTAGGCAATTCTGCATGACTTCTATAAAGGTCTCATGTCTTACCTTCGGGCCATGGGTCACATGAACATGTTGCCCTAAAAATTTGTATTTATAGATGCAGTCCCTCTGGTGTTACCGATGGAATCTCTCGCTGTGGGAACAGTTTTCTGATGATGTTCTGGAGCATGGTAGGACATGTAAGTTGTAGTGCTTTGTGTCCTTTGAGCTTCTTCATTGCGATCCTGTAGGTAGTTCCTCACGGGTTTATATCGTCTTCATCAAGTAGTTGCTTGAAGCATCTGTTTTTGCAGTCTCTAAAGCCTTCCTGGCATTTTTAAATGACACCAGCTTCTGATTGAATTCTGGCCTGCCTCTCGAGCGTTGAACTCTGCGCCGTGATTGCAGGCAGATTTCTCTGAGAAATTTCATTTCGTCGTTCAAATAGTAATAGGGCGATCCACGTGAACATATCCGTCAGCTGCAGCCCTAGTTCTTGAGTTGGTTCAGGTCTAAGGCGTTGAGTACCGAATCACTTCCTTAAACATCCTTCCATTTCGGTCCTGTTAGGTTCGGACATTGCCGGCGCTTCTTGTTTTGTATTTCGATCATTATATCCTTATGGTCTAAATGAATATAGTCTTCGCTGACCCATCAGTCTGTGCTTTGGGCTAAGAAACTACTCACGAACGTAATGTCTATAATGGATCCTCTACCTGCCTCTTGGAACGTGTTTTTTGGACCATTGTTCACTAAGTTTATATCTAGTGATGGAAATGTTTCGAGAAGAGATGTAAGGCTGTCTTACACAAATGCGACAATTTTTTCTTATTAACGAAGCCGTAGCGCCTGAATAGGCTCATCATGGATGAGTACGGCGACCGAAAATTGGAGTAATGTCACAATCGAATGCGATCTTTGTTAAAAAATTTGATCCTGCTCCTTCTTTCACAAAAGAAGGTATATTCATGCGGACAGAGTTTTTTTTAGCAAAATGACCATGAAGCAGCTCCATACAAAGCAGACACAAAGCTTAGTTCATTTCTCATTTTCCCAACCATTGGGTAATTTATCCTGCAATTCTTTTAAGGATGACAACAGCCTACTTATTATTCATGACTGAATAATTGCTTACTTTAATCCTTTACCAATATGTAAATTGCATAAATTTAAACGAATCGATATCTCCTTTCGCACCAAGCCCATCTCCGTGCCGGGAGGGTGTTGAAAACTGTCACCGCATACCCATACTAGTGTGAAAAACCAAGGGTTGTTGCAGCCATAAAATGCCTTTCATCTTGCCGTACATGGAAATTACATACACGATGTAACTTCATTACTACACCGCTGCTGGGATAAACATCAGCCGCCATCCTTCACACTGTTGAGGGGGCTTTTGAGCACCTCTCAGAACCTGTACACTTCCGGACGCTGTCTGAGTGGCACAGCACAGCACAACACAGCCCAAGCCACTTATGACACAACTTTGATGTCGAAAGCATGCAAAACAACTTGAAAAACAAAAGAGTAAGCTCACCCTCTGGTCAAAATTGTTATCTAAAGTTTTTCGATTAAAAAAAAATAAAATAACACTGCACCTGGTAAGCTGTAGCCTGTTCAAGACCCACGTTTACCCCTTTCGGGCATATTCGGAAGCAAGCCTGCATCCGTTTAAATGGCAAGTACCAAACAATGCAAAAAAAAAAAAAAAACTAGTAGATACGCCCCTTGAATGCAGTTTGGAAAAATATTAATAGAAACTTAATTACCCGGCTTAATGGTTTAATGAACTTTCAGGTCAGCCTCAGGCACGTAACTTGACATTCCAATATGAATAATGCCAAGAAGTGAGATTAATGTCTGATAAGCAACAAATTTCATCGATTCTAGTAAATTATGTAGACAGTAATCCTTGTAGCTTGCTGATTATGATTTATTGCTGCATTAGATAGGATCTCCCCCACTTCGATTGGCCCACACCCCTCGGGACGACACGAAGACGGATAACAATGGAAAAAATGTCATCTCATCTGAACAATCATATTTATCAAGCTGTCAGAACAAGATTATCCAGGTAATAACTTACAATGAAAGTCATTAATCCAATTGTGAACGCTGTCCTACTGCGCGTCCACACACAGCGCCTAGATGAATTAATCATCGAAGATGAAAAGTAACAGACCTCCTTCCTGAGAGACCAATCGATAAATAGATAACAAGGGCACTCTCTCCCTCTCTCTCTCTCTCTACTCTTTTCCTGTGTGATCCTTATCTCTAACGCCTTCGAGAAGTGAGGCATATTGAACTGTAACAATGAATTGGTTCTAAAGGTTCATCTAAGGGGTTTGCCATAGCATGGCGCTATATCAACATACTTACCTACTGGGTGGTCCTTGATAAAAGACGAAAAAAAAAAAAAAAAAAACGAAATCACCGATAGAGCAATCATTTCACCGGCCAGCATATGTGCCTGTCGATATGGAACAAATTTGGAACTCCGTGGGTGGTCTCAAGATGATGATTGAGATTAAGTGGTGCAAAGGACTCTCGACTCTCGAAATGAATTACAAGGGCAAGTCTTCATTTGTACTATACCTACTCTCAGTGTGGTTTGATAGTGCACTCGAGGATAACATTTTGATTTGAATATCTACTTGGGGAAAATGAAGAGTTCAGGTTGGTTCACAAGTGTTATCTGGATCGGATTGAATTAACATTTTCATAGACATGAGGTAGGAACTGTAATCTTAACGAGGAAGTCATTCGGATGGTTGACATGGGTTCATAGTAGAGTTCCACACTATAGCTCCAAGAATTAAATAGAAACAATGTGGAAGATAGGTAACCATCTGAGATTTCTCTGGTCTCCTCTGCTTCTTAATTTTATTAGTTTTGGTACTCGTTACATTGACATTAGATAAAATATTTAATTTACACCTTCGTTTGCAATGTTTTCAGGATGAAATTGAAGCTGCAACTGTTCCATTGTATTTTTTATTTTGTATCTATAGCAATGAATTAGCACTCACTCTGGATCTAGTTCTTGGAAACCTGAATTACAATTTCTCGGATAACTGCTGACCAAGTAATCCGGGCTTTTAGTAGCTGGAGATACCAATGCATGGACAAAGACTAGGATAGTGTCATCATGAACAGAATGGGTATAACTCTACAAGAGGCGGTTTTAACGTTCCCAGTTCTTAAAACAAGAAGCGAGCACACCTTCAGTAAAGATGAAGTAGGATCAGTAGTGGATATAACATATTAAGCAACTTAAGGGTACGGCGATCATCTGAAACCTGCACAACAGGAAGCTCAAAACAAATGCTGGAAACTAAAGTCGTGAGATGGCAGTATCTTCACTTCCGGGAGTATCTCCATAACAAGGATGCGGATGACCCATTCTACCAGTACTGTGACAGATCAATTCAGATTGCATAGCATATTCTGATGGAATGCCAAAACTACACATGGCTAGGAACATCCAGAAAAAAGAAATTGGCAGCCAAGTGACACAAGATGCCTGATCACATTAATGTTGGCGACAAGAGAAGGTTGGGAGACTGCAAATGAAGTTATCACGATTATGGTGCAGCAACAGCATTGTAGAGCAACGAGCAGGGAGAAATGAAGAATCTGCTAGCTCTGTCAGCTAGTATTATTATTTGAGAATGGAGTATGTTGCACTGCGACCTGTTGGTCTATTGTGCCCCCAGCTAACACCTTGGAGAGGTACATGCCCTCATTAGAGTTCCCCTCATTTGTGGATTCCTTTCGGAATCCTTTTGAGGGTAAAGCACTCTTACTACGCCTTGGCGGAAGAAATATATCCTAGAGCACTCTCTTTAATCCAGTTTCCTTTAAGAAACTAAGGATGAGAGCTGGATCTAGTGACGGTATTTCTTCATCTGATAATTGGTAGTTGCCCAAGTATTCCAGTCTTTTGTGGGTCAGTGCCCCACACATGTTCTGGGATTTCAGTGGACTCATTGCAGAATCTGCAGAGTCCTTCTTCAGATATACCTAGTTAGGATAGCGCGTTAGGATACGAAGGTTATTCTTGCTCATGCTGATACATGTGTCGAATCTTTTTCGGTTGTATTGCCCTAGAAGTTTCTTGGCTTGCCTCATTCCATGAGCGTTATTCCAGGTTCTTGCCCTGTTTTCCCTCCCTTGTTTCCTGAATTCTTCTTTGAGGGTATGATCCCCTATTCCGCAGAATGGTTCAGGACCTATGAAGGATTCTGATGCTCCTTTTCTTGCAAGGGTGTCGGCCATTTCATTACCCTCTATTTCCACATGGCCAGGTATCGAACAGAGGATCACTTTGTTTCTACTACCTAGTTCATTAAGTTTTTGCAGGCAGTCCCACACCAGCTTGCCTATCTGATATTATAGTTATATCACAGTTGACATGGTTTCTATCAAGATTGATTTGGATACATCTATCAATGGAATAGATTTCAGCCTGAAAGATACTGGTGCTTTGGCACATGGGCACACTCTGAGTATTTGGTTCTGGGCCCAAATACCCCTGCTCCAGTTCCTTCATCAGTTCTTGATCCATCTGTGTACCACTTTGTTGTGTGATTGCTCAGTTTGTAGATTGTGGATACATTGCTTCAACTTTTTTGTTACTGAGCTTGGTTACAAAGTTCTTTTGGAAGTTAAACCTTCTAATGATATCATCCCTAGGAAAGGCTAGGAGTGGTAGTTTTTTGAGCAGTGCATCGAATTGCCATCCTTAGGATCGTTTTACTTGCACATTCCTCAACCACAAGGTGCAAAAAAGTCAATTCTAACAGTACCTCCATGGCTGCAGTTGGACAAGTTCTCATGGCCCCTGTGATATAGAGGCATGCCAGTCTTTGCACCTTGATGAGTGTCTTCCTCGTGGTGACCAGATTGGTTCATTTTGCCCATACAATCGCTCCATATGTGATCATTGGTCTCGCAATAGCAATATACATCCAAATAAGGATGGTGGGGCTACATCCCTAAGATTTGCCCGCCAGGCTTCGACAGATCATCAGAGCCCGCGTGGCTTTCCTGGTTATCTCTCCTGTATGTTTTTCCCAGCTCTGTCAGCTAAGAAAGAAAAAACGAAATGTCATACCTTACCCTGCGAAGAAATACCTTGACCGTCGGTGCCGCAGGGATGAACAGATTTGAGCAATGGGATCCATCACTGAAGCAAAAGTAGAAGTTCCTTGAAGCTAACCGATCAGGCAGGCACAAGTCCATGGCGAACTGCGAACTGCGTCTAAAATATTGTACAACCATCCACTTGACTTATTCAAAATCGAAAAACTATCTCATCTTAGCAAGAGCAAGAGACCACTCCGTTTAAGAAGACTGCAATGAAGGTGACTACATATTCCTACTTGCAGTCAACTCTGAAACAAAAAAAAAACCTCAAACGACAATAGAACTATAGAGAACAAGGTGACCGAGGAGAAACCCTTTCTTAGAAATTTCAGAATAGATAGGTCACTGAAAGGCCAGCAGCAACTCAAACCACTCAAAGATCTGACAAGTCACTAAAGAGTGAAGTAAGCAATGAGATGACCCACTGTCGTTGCCTGCCTTACGAAGGCCCCAGCCAAATGCATTTGCAAACCTCTATACAACGTGCCTGACAGCAGGAAAGTTCACTCTACAATGAGAACGACAGAGGCTGGTATTAATCCCAAAAGACGACAAACCCCCAGAGCAACTTCTGTCATACAGACCGCTGTGGATGCTAGACACAGTAGGGATAATTCTGGAAAGAATTATTCGCGACAAACTTGACCAGTACATCGAAATCTTTCACGAGGCTTTCCGACGGACAACATGGCTTCAGGAAAAAACGAAGCATTACCCATGCGATACAAGCAGTTTGCGATATTGCACTTGAAGTCATATCTTAGACCAAATGGAAAGAGAAAACAACAGTGCTGCGCCGTTGTTACGCTAGACAACAGGAATGCCTTCAACTCGGCCAATGGGAGTTTAATTATGAGAGATAAGCTTAGGAATATGCGAGTGTCATGTTATAATTACGATAGGGACGAAGGGCCAAAAAGACATAAAATTACAGTAGGAGTCCCACAGGGATCAGTTTTAGGTCCTGATCTGTAGAACATTATGTACGATGGAGTACTACGGACGTAATAAGATACGCCGACAATATCGCGATGGTGGTGGTGGCAATACCCCTAAAGGAGGTGACGCACAACTGCAACAACACCATCAAAGACTTGTCAAAACGAATTTCCTAGATCAGAAAGGGTTCGACGCATTATTTTTCACTCTCAGACCTTCAACTTCACTATTAATCCATTCTTGTACTTAGATATGACAGAGTTCTTAAATTTTTTAACTCAACTGCTGTACTCTAGAACCTGCTTTAGGTAGAGTCATAAAACGTATCCTTACCATAATAACATACTACCTCCATCGACTTAGTACATCTTTTCAGTCATACTGCAGAGATACTATCCCATGGCAACGTTTCTTTAATTAAATCATTTTTTTTTAGATATTTTGATTACAAAGATCTCTTTGAATCGGACATTGAATAGAAAAAAAAAAATATCAATTGCTACCCGCGTCACTTAATCACAACTCGCATACAGTTAAATAACAATACCTGCCCCCAGTTGATAACAGTTCCTGCTGCTCATTGTGTGCAGCTCTTTAGCATAACAAAAAAAAATTAAAAAATAAAAAAAAAATTCAAATATTCACATAAATTCTGACCCAAATTCAATATCCGCTTGTAGCATTTGCTCACCACCATCCGCGCCTCTGCCATTGGGTATAGTTGCCTGTGGCTTTGGCTTTGGCAGCGAGCCATCTAAATGAAAGAGAACAACCATGCACGTAGTACAGATACAGACCTACCTCCCCTCGTGTACTGAACGGTAGCTTCGCTTCAGAGATTGCTGTCCTATTACTGTCACCTAATAACAATGAAATCGATATAATCTGCATTTTTTTATATTCTGCCACTGCCACTGCCTCTGACTTCGTCCCGTGAGCGCGACGAAGCTGTGCACTCCCTTGGTGCGAAATTTATATCCACCACCACCACCGGTGCCGGGCGGCTCATGGCTGCTGTTGCCTTGGATGAATGGAGCCATTCTGGCTAAATGGTAAACGGATGAGTGAAACTGACACAAAAGGGTGCTGGTGCTGGTGGGAAGGAGCTATCCCACATAGCACTTTTAAGGTAGTTATCGTCAATGAGAATCACACTGGCCGTCGTCGTTGAATGCTGCCTCGGTGCTTTGCTTCTTCTTTAATATACCTCCTGTGACACATTTGATACGCCAGACAAAGCCGTGTCTATCTTGCAGGACTGATTCAAACCAAGCAACACCTGGGTATTGGGCGTTGGGCGTACTACATCCAATGACACCCCCAAATCTATTTTTTTTTTTTTTTTTTCTGTTTTTTCTTTTGATGTGCGAATGGCTACGCTCTGGATTAGTCAAAGGAGCTAGCGTACACACAAGCCCTTTTATTGGATCCACACTCCCTTTCCTAATCAGATCTAAACTTTGCACTTTGTAGGAAGCAATTTAAGACTTCGACTTCACACGTCGATAGCTGGTTTGGCCTCATTTCTCATTTTCTTCGTATGTACGAGTCTGCCAGTCCTTTTTTGCCAGACCAGACGTCGTCTCCTTCTTAAGTTCCACAAAATCTGATATAATGCACAGGGTGTAGGTCTTTCTGTGGCCTTATCTATTGCCTATCTATGCCGGATGTGTGCATATATGAATTTGCAATTGAGATACCTTTGCAGCTGGTTGGCCTGATGGCTTAGATGATGCCTGATAGGTGGGTGGGTGGTGGTGTTGCTTGTGAGGAACCAATGTTGGATTCATCGGTCGATATACCCAGAGGTAAAGTAGTTCGTATAACTGTTTTGATTTGATTCCTTTTGAGGACAGTAGTCAACTGATGGCACAGAAAATCTACTCAGATATTCGTAGATACACTTAAGTTGAATCAAATGATGACACATCATCCAAACGGTGTGTGTGTGTGTGCGAAAGCGAAGAGTCGATCATTTTGGATTTGCAGAATGCAATCAAAATAAATTGCATCAGAATTCCACACTGAATTGGAATTCTCAATATGAGGAGGCGAGCCAGATGAACGGTGGATTGATTGAAATGTTTCGCACAATTTGATTGTGCAGGTTAGATACAGTCGTTTAGAAAAAAAAACACAAATAGAGAATGAAAAGTAAAACTTCAGAAAGCGACTGGCAAGTTTGGAAAATTCCGAACTAAATAGTCGTACATGTATATAGAGAAGACATTGGTTCTTCATTGTCCTAACTTCAACAAATTTTTAAGGATTTCCTTTCCATATCAATTCGCATTGTTTTATTTTACCAAAAATTGTATTTAGATACAAGATAGACTCGTGCCTCAAACCTCTATTATTTATAGCCAACGCGATATTTATGCAATTGCATCTACTTAGTTTCACAAGCACACTTGGTTGAAATCCTTTGTCTTGCATATGTACGAGATGTTTGGCATGAAGAATCCTTTAGACAATAAGATGTATCCAAACCCCAAAGAAGTATCACAGACAGATCCTCGTTCAACCTCGCGCAGTTAGATACTCTTGTGACTTTAATACGTTGTCCCTCTGTAATTCAGGATGTTACTGTCAATCTTCTGCGACATAAGACAGTCATGGACGTGGGATAACGCTTGCCTTAGTCAGAGTTTTTCTTATAGATCCTGTTGATCTCCGATTTGGTCCATGCCAAAACTAGGGGAAGAAGAAATGGTCCTGTATAGCTCGTCCCTATAAATGCTGTCATATGCGGCCTTAAAATCGATAACAAGGAGGTAGGTTAGGTTAGGTGAATGGGTGCCTTGTGACAGTGTCACTGCTCACTTAGACCACAGTTCGGGTCCATTGTGCCCAATCATTTAACCCCGGAAACCTATAAAGTCCGCTACTGGAGTCACCCAGATGATGATGTGAATCTCAGGAGGTCCATCAGCTCTACGTTACCCAAGTCCTCCAAATCCGAGAAGAAGTAACTGCCAAGGGTCCTCATTCTTCTGACGGATAGGGCAGGTGACGAACTGACTCAATTTCTTCTTCGTCCCTGCAGCTTCTACAGAAGTACACCGAGTTACTCCGCGTGGATGCCAATGTCACAATGACCAGTAATTATCCCTGAAACGACCAGTGCTTTATAACGACTCAGTTTCACCAGAGAAGTTAATCTCTTCTTGCTGATGCCCAGCCATAGGGCCATAGGGCTGTTGTGCATGTTTTCAGATGAACCCAGCGACTATTTGCTCGACCGATGGCTTCATCCTCTATTTTCTTCCGTAAGGAACTGATTGGGGTTACTACAAAAGGGAGGGCCTGCGATAAGTGCAGCACCGACCCTTTACTAGCAAGTTCGTCCAGCCCTTTCGTTTCCTACGATATCCATATACCCTGGCACCCAACAGGTGGTCACCGCATTAGCTATAGACATCTCATTCAAAAGCGATTTGCAGATCTTCACAAGCCTTGATCTGATTATAGCGGAGTCCAGAGCCTTAACGGCTGCCTGGCGGTCTACATACACAGTAATCGTTCTGCCAACGATATTGCTCTTACCTATAATCTTAGCAGCCTGTATGATGGCTGTCACTTCGGCCTGAAAGACGCTGCAATCATCATTTATTCTAAAGGAGTTGTTTATTCCTAGGGCTTCACAATAAACTCCGACTCCCATGCCAACGTCCGTCTTAGAACCGTCGGTATAGAACGACAGCTCCTTCTTCTTCATGGTTCTTCGGCGCTTCCAGTACATTCTGTCCGGAATTCTTATATTCTCCTTTCAAATGCTAGCGTGGGGGTCATGTGATCAGTTTCTGACAAACAGCTGGTAGTTCCCCATCGGGACAAATTTGAGGCATGGCCGTATAAGCTCGATGACCACATTCGGTCTTCTCTCAGTCTTACAGCGGTTTCAGCCGCCAGACTGCCACAGTATATGTCAAGCGGAAGTAAACTAAGCATGGTTTCCATTGCCGCTGTTGGTGTTGTTTTCATTGGTTCCATGACTCCGATGTACGTTGCCCTCTGGATGTTGATCAGGTTAGGAAGCTGGAATTGCTTCTCCAGTACCGTCCACCATACCAGTGAACCATATGTTAATTTCCCTTAGGACTGAAGGGAATTTCCCCGAGACCAGGATAACCACGTTGTCGGCATAGGCGGTCACGTTGAAGCCGTTTTCCTTCAATATTACCAAGATCTCATCCACTACAAGGAGCCTTATTAGAGGGGATAAGACTCCTCCTTGAGGGGTTCCTCTGCAGACGCATCTCCTGATAGTTAAATCTCCTTGCGATGAAGATATGACTCTCGATTGAAGCATCTGGGCAATCTAATTGGAGAGACCGATGCTCAGCCGAGCTCTGTGTAAGCTGCCCAGGATCGCATTGGTGCTTACGTTGTTAAACGTCCCGTCAATGTCTAGGAACGCCCCAAGAGTGAGTTCCTTGAAATGGAGGTAAGTATCAATCAGGACTTCTTGTGTTTTCTCCAAGATCTATGTAGTGTGAATATTTTGTCGGTTGTGGACCTACCGGGTCTAAAACCGCTCTAATAGGAGCCAATCTCGAGCCCGTTGACAATAGGTTTCAGGCGCTTACACAGTACGACCGACAGGATCTTGAATGCAATGTTAAGGAGATTGATTCCTCTATAGTTGGCGCTGTTTAGAGGGTCTCCTTTCTTGTGGATCGAGCAACGTTGCTGAGGTTCCATTCATCAGTCATACTTTCCTCCAACCAAATCTTGGAAATGAATTGGTGTATGCTTTCCAACAAGCTGCCTTAACGAGCTCAGCTGATCTCGATGTCATAGTCCACCGAATTCCTTGGTCACTAGGAGATTAAACTTTTCAATGAAGGCACCACATCCCATACAACTTTCGGCCTTTCTAGGAATGAACTGAAGTTCGATATGGTGAAATCGGCTTCAAAATTTATTACATTACGAATTTCCAAATACCGAGAACGGGAATGCCTAAAGAGATCAACAAAGGACAAACATTTTTATAACGTAAAGCCCACCTCGCCGCCGGATGCTTTACTTTTACCACTGCAAGTGCAGCCTCCCATTTTGAAACTCAGCCATTTTTAAACCGATAAAATAACCCGGACACATTTGCTTTGAAATATTTCTCCTAGAAAGCCCTAGGACAGATATAACAAACTCCCAGCTCGAATCGAATTCAACGTCAGTTTTTCAACAAAGCATCCAAAGAAATCGCCTTTAAGCACCTGCCAGCCAGCACAGCAGTACCTATTCACCGGGGGCCATTAAAACTAAAATCAATGGAATTACCATCACATCCCAAAGTTATATTACCCAATCAAGTGTAAATTTGCCACACAAATTATTTCCTACTTCAACCGTCTAATCCGAGTTCTAAGTAAGTCATCTAACCACTCAAGAGCCACTAATGGCCACGTTCAGTTAGAGAAACTCTATTCAGTGCGATCTCCTCCTAATAACATATCGTGTTTAATTACCCGCAACAATGGTCGACGAGGTGTATTCGAAGACCAACCACAAATCTATTATATTAGACCATTCAGCTTGCACCACAGTATAATTATCTCAAACACCTCTGATGAGGCGCGCATAAAATCACTGCGGCCACGGCAACTTTGGCAGCCTTAAGCACAACCTGCACCTGGCTGAAATTAAGTCATCATTTAATTATCCCATTAGAAGTCCCCATTAAAGTTGCACTTTGAGTTGAAAGTTGAGCAGTGACCACAGCAACCAAATAACCACCAGCATCACCACCACCAAGACAGATAGATGTATGCAAGTCTCGGTCGTATCTCAGTATCTTGTGGATATCAGAAACGCTTCTGCTTCTGTGGTAAGCATTTCATTTATCACGGCGGTGTGGTGGAGAGAAGACGTAAAAACGGAAATAACAAGTAACAGCGCAATTGCAAATGTTTACCTCGTTCCTTGAGCCACCAGCCACCAGCCACCATTCAGTTGGAGCCTAAGCGTCTGAGTGTTACAAGCCGGTCATCACAGAGTACTCCTGCTGCTGCTGCTGCTGCCTTCTTCCTGTAAGTGGGTGCACGTATACGTACACTCTCTCGATTCCCGACTCTCGACTTACCCCAAAAGGGAATGTTGATTAATTGACTTTCAAAATTGCTGAGATTTTTAATTTATTATCCGCACAGGAGTGATTAATCAAAGTGTGTGCTGCCTTGTCTTCTTGGCCAAGTTCAACAAAAATGTATCTATGGACATGGGCAGCAACAGGCTGCGAGAGCGTCTGCTTCGATCCGCACTCGTTTCGAATGTGTTTGTGTGTGGACAAATGCAGTTATTAATTGTCAAAAAGCCAAGAACAAGAAGTATCCCTGGGGCTTAATTAGTCGATTCGTTGGACATTGTTGAAACATGTGTTCTGAGGGAGGGAAGCACAGAGGAAGTGTGTACATCCGTATGTGGAATGGAGTAGTTATGCGGGAGATATGAGAAAAGTTTGCTTGCCTTTGTGCGATGTGGATATGGAAAATTTAAGAAGAAACTTTTATTGGTTTTGTATTTATTTACAAACCATCAACCAGCAACGCTCATGAGGAATTCCTTTTATTTTGACATTAATTGCGGGCATAGCTTTAACTTTATAATGTAAGAACTTTGTTTACAGATTAGAGTCCTTGCTGAGAAAAAAAACTCAGACAGAAGATTAGTTCCATTTAAATGGACTAAGCTGTGTTAAGGATAGAAAAAGATAAAATGTGTTAAAGGGGCAATAAGTTAGAGCCAACAACAATAGTACAACAATATAGGTTGCATTCCCCAAGGCCTCTGGCTAGATCCACTACTGTGGAGTCTTATGTATGATGATATCCTTAGATTAAGAATAGCTTTACCTTGTCGTCTTGCCTGCTTTCCTTTCTATATCAAATGTCTTCGTGTGACCTTAAGGACAGTGAGTCAACCGTTGTCATCCTGCGAAATATGACGAGGTACACATTGCTATACATAGGTCGTCATACGTGCCATTAACATCAATAAAACGTAGTGGACAACACTTGGAAATTTGTGATCAGTAGTGAATATTCTGTTTTTGAAAATGAAGTAGACAGTACTGGAGTTTAATTCACCGGGCTTGTGTTTACTCCTTATTTAGTCATCTCCAGGAGCTATGGATTCCCGCAGCTAATATGTTAGACTTTATCCGACCACGAATGTATCAAGAGATAAAGAAGAAAGTGTTTTAGCAGAATCGCAATTCTGAATCTGAAGGGCAGTGAAAGAAAAAAACATCTCGTTGTTAGGCAGAATGAGTTCCAACAGGGATGGAAGATTAGACGACTTACTTGGGAAACTTGACTAACTTTGTTATGAGCATACATGGATTCATTTCTAGTATCTAATCAAACGAGGGTATGCTTAATAATTGGAATCTCAGCATTGGTTGAACTCAAGACGCATTGGGTGTGATACACTTTGTCCAGTAAAATGCACAACTAGAAAAATTGCCCTGCACATCAGCGATAGCATCTATGACACTATCTAAGATGCCTAGTGTTCCTTTTTTTGGGTGACGTGATAAGAACACTTTATTCTATTAGACTACATTTAAATTCGCCGAAAAATTCAGACATTATCCTGAAAAGATACAACTTCCTTCTCAGATGCATTTGACTGTAAAAGTCAAACGACGACACCCTTTCACTATTTAAACATTCAATCGCATCCGTTCAGCTATATACTTCAACCCAATTCACTTGAGTCCATCCAATTTCGTGCTTAAATCATATTTTAAGGCCAAAGGTGCAGTCAGGAAGCGACGACGACTGTTTTAAACGAATTGAGACATTTATTCAATTATTTATTCCCATCTCATCCGTCCTTCGGTTGTTGCATGCCACTGGTCAAGTAGTTCGACTGCACCTCGCATAACAGAAATACCAATACACCAAATAACAGTTGTTGTCGAGCCACTGAATAATAATGAAATAATATCCATGATTGCCTGGACCTGATCCTGCCGTTGTTGTTGTTGTTATTATGCGCGCCTCAAAGTAGTACCGAGAGAAAGACAAAAGGCTTACAACTTATTCCCATATATGGAAATTTCGGATTTATCCGCTTCGATTTATTTATTTTCATTTTGCACCGCTTCAGAACTCGGGCTTATATTTGAGATTTGTTGTTCTCCCTTGGATTTTCAGTTCCCCCCCGGCCTAGCTTTGCAGTGGAACTTTGTACCGCAGGTTACAGTGTGCATTTCATATGCAAACGAAATTCAATTTATTTCCCTGACGATAACAAAAATACGGCAGCGTTGAACAATCGGTGGTGGTATGCCTTCTCGAGGATGACATCCTTTGTCATTCTTGGCAAAAATGGGTTACACGCTTCTTTTAATCGGCGAAGGAGGAGAAGGAGGTGGATGGTGACGTCCAGCAAGACCCCGCTCTGGCTATGTTACATTAGTTTCTTTATGAGATTTGCCCGCTCATACACCGAACATTTGTCCCTGTCAGTGGACCATGATGTGCATGGTTTGGACTCTCTGCACTGCATGGTAGGTAGGTACATGTCAATTGGCGCAGAAGCCCTTCATATAAAAATGAAGAAATTCTCGAAGCTGCAAAACCGACCGACAACGCTGCTGTAAGTGGAGTTATTATAATTTCTTTTTTAGGGACACAATACTCGTAGTCCTCCTGCGCTGCTTCCCTTGGGATCAGCAAGTTTAATTGGAAGACTACGTCTTTGCAAATTGTATGCTAAACGACGCGGTAATAAAATTCCCAGCCAACCGAACATCGTTATCTCTTAGTCTTGGGGAGTTTTGAGGTGAATTAGCATTGGAGTCATAACGATGATGCAGCTGTAGTCGCAGTGTCCTCAATTTGGAGTTTTTCTTGTAAATTAGGATTTTGATTGACAGTCTGTGAGGAGATGGAACTTTTGAGACCTTTTTTGGGTAAAATTATGGTCAAGTGATTTGCATAAAAATTCTGAAGCAAAGAACTTGTTTTAAACTGATGTACTACGGGGGGAGTAAGGTATTATCAGTGGAAACAAATATTTATACATTGCAAAGTTATAAATAAGTTTATAACGTTCGTAGATACTGTCTTAAATAGCAGTAGATACTTAAGATAGCAGATGCTCTAATATGTGTGGAACTTACCGAATATTCTACAGTATGGGTGAGTTCCAAAATGTATCAGATGCGTTATAGATGCAAAGTCATAAGTTCCAAAAGTCAAATGAGAAAGTTTTCATAAAGTCGCAAGTTTCTAAATGTATCCTAAACGTTATCGATGCGCATCAACTGAGCAAACTGTGCATCGACATTCAAATCAGTCATTTAAATTTATTTTTAATTCAATTTAATTATTTTAATTTTGGGAATTGCCTACTTTGTATAAAATACGTTCCGAAACATCAAACTTGTGCAGTGTAAAATGTATACAAACTATCGAAGTTGCGCAGCAGATGCGCATCAAGAGAATAGTACTACAGCATCGAAAGTATTTTTTTTTTACATTTTGGAACTCAGCCTATTCTACGAGGATCTAATTGTGTCAGATTTTCTTCATTTTTGGTTAATTTTTGTGCCAAATCTTTTCATTTTAAGGTCATTAAACCCCAACCCCAAGCCGAGTATAATCAGTAGGTCCATAACTATAGTGTCATTCAGCAAGTGTCATTTTAAACTTCGCACCGTAGTTGAACTGTCAATGTTCAATTATTAGAATGATGACTTTTAATAAGTAAGAACTGGGAGGTTATTAAATATTGAAAGATACACACTCGTACAACGTGTTAAAATAGTAAAAATTTAGTATGAAAACGGTGAAAATATCAAGGAAACATGCGACACAACTGGTGAAACAATGGCTCTATCTCATAACAAATGTCCTGGACATGTGATTTCTCGATATAGAGACTTCAATTAGGCGCCGAGATCGTGGGATTAGACATAATTGGACTTTTTTTTCTGGGCTATGGTGTTAACAACGATTCACGCACTAAAAAGAATTATCAGAGCTGTTAAAACGTAAAGAAAACTTTCATCGAAAGCATGACTATTTGTAGGCAGAACCGAAGCAGATATTTGGCAGATATTCTTTTCCATTACTAACCTCAGAGGTTGTACTTTACACTTAAATAAAAATATCATCACTTTTCATAAAAATCTTGACTTTTCGTATCAACTTAAAATGACACCTCTTGTTGGATGACTTTATTCTTCTCTGAATCATCAGCCATTGTACATGAATGGGACTTGCATTGGTGAAACCAAAAGATTTTCCAACCTCGCTCGTGAAATATGAAATGTTTTGTCTAGGTTTTCTCAAACCACCCATTCATTGGGTGCAGTTTTGCTTTCTTACTTAATCCAGTCGACCAGGTGGTCTATGAAAGATGATGTGACATTGAGTTCACACTCAAAATTCTTCCAACACTGGCGGTATTTTTGCAAGTCCTTGTGCTTTTTCCACTTTAAGGATACATTACAGACCTCTCACGTATACCGTCTAGACATATGCCCCCATCCTCACGTGTTCAAAAATGTATCCTTGGCAATCCCACAAAATGCAGAGACTACCATCAATTAACACATGAAAAATGCACCTTCAGAGCCTTCGCCTGCATCATTACGAAACCCATGTAATGGGTGCATCTCTAGTACTTTAACGCTTACACATTTCCTTTGTACATCATTTCAGGGGGATGATAACACATCACTCACCCCAGACTGCACACACTTGTGACACAACCACAAGAGAACGGAGTTAACGCCCCATTTTGGATGGTGGCTTGAAAAATTTATCGTTCCCAGCGATTTGATCTTATCTCGGCAGACTGGCAGATTACCTTTACAGATGGAAATAACAAAATGCTTCAAACACGGTCAAGCAGACTCCTTCCTCGTCGTCAACCTGTAGGGGCTTTTGAAACCGACGGAAAGTTGGTCGTGTTGTTCCAGCCTTCTGGTGGTTTGGTGTAGTGTGTGTGTGTGCAACGATTCTCGCTAGAACAATGAGGCGATGGTGTGCGGTGGTGTCCTCCTAGATATGTTTCGTAATTACATGTTTGCACTAGGTGCGCTAGAATGTTTACCATGTCCCGGTGTGTAGAGTGGATGTATCTGTCTCGGTTATAGCTTACACACGTTCGACGTTCGAAATTTTATTGGTCCACCTACCGATTATTGGCTACGACATTGGAGATTTATTGAAAGCCAGTTTCAACTTGAAAGGATTTTTTTTTTGTTTTTGTTGCTATTGCTCCCTGCAGGGCAGATGCATTCAACCCATGGAGGTTGTGGGTTCATTAATTGTGCCTTCGGTTACGTTTTGGAGACAAATTGGAGTAGCCTCTTTGAACCTGAAATTAATACCCGCATCCTGTAATTGTAGTTTGTGTGTGCTCTGAAAAGTTTAGACATCGTTATATCGGTGCGGGTTTGTAGGCAGCGATTACCTCAGCTTAAGGGTTGGATTGGGTATTAATTGCACTGACGACGAGGATGGTGAGCTCGTAAATAGATACGTTCGATGTGTGTGGTTACTTTCTTCTTTTTTTTTCTAAACAACCTATATGTAGAAGATAACTTTTTTTTATTTATATGTTGCCTATGGCCATGCAGTTGATAGAGCGATCATTAACGAATGCGAATTTGCATTTTTGGTTTATTAGTTACCACTCCAAGTAGTATTTGGATTCTATTACTGGTAACAAGCTAAAATCTGGATGATGTCTTACGAATAGTATAACATCGAGACTACTTACCTTCGCCAGATGGGAATTGGTCTATTTAACTTGCGATACTTTATCTTGAATACTATGTGCTAAAGCACTACTATACCTGATGAGGATGTCAACAAATAATCTGGAGTGCACGTTAAACCAAAAAATCCTTCCCAAGTTGTGTTTGTATCTAAAGTGGGGCAGAATTACTAAACATATCTAAATCGTCTTAAAAAGCCTACAGATAACTAAGAAAGTAAGTGCTGAGAGCCCTCACTACCCAAACATGCGTGCAGAGCAAGAATATTCACTTTGGTAATAGGTGGTAGTTGCAGAGCCCTGTTCTAGATGATTTCCTTGTCAAACTAACCAACTTAGATGTCAACTGGAAGATTTGAGTGGTGGTACATTTTTACACTAACCACAAGCCTGGCTGAGACAACAATAGTACCATTCACTAGGGAAGACAACTTTGACGACTGAAGTCTTAGTACTATACTTTGGGAGTCGGACAGAATCCCGATAATCCAAAATCCCGAAAATACAAAATCCCGAATATGAAAATTTTTTTTTATATCCAACCTCGCAGTTACTCCAAATCCAACAGAGACTGCAAGCAGGGGGGGTTGCAGGGGAGCAGTATGCTCCCCCATATACATATTCCACTGTTTATGCACAAATCGAATTGTGGACTTATGATCCTGCGCCGAAAAGGATTAGATGCTTTGTTACATTGTTATATTGTTATATTTCGTACCCAACCCAATTTTTCGGGATTTTGGATTTTCGGGATTGTGACCCCATAGACAAGGAAGATCTTACGATAGGCTAATTCTCTCAATATCAATTCTCTCACAGAGATCTGTCGAGAATAAGAATTTTAACACCTTCAACACACAGATAGTTGGTTGATAGCTATCTTTTCTATTGGATCAAGTAAATGCATAACAGTAGACTTATCCCTGCTGAACTGATATAAAAATATTGATAAGGTTGTTCTTAAAGCTGGTGTACGTGCAGCGTTTTGGATGGTGGCGCTCTTACCATACTACAAATAGTTCGTCAACTCATAGCTTACATATTTGTGAATATTTTATGTCACCACATGTCAACGTCATAGTTCGTTTGGTTCACAACTGACTAATTGGAATAACGACGATTCGGCTTACGGTCGGTGAGTTTGCAATTATGCAAATGTCACTCCGCGTGGTTGTAGACTGCAACGCCGCTAATATGAACGATGTAATAACTCAAAACAGTTTGTGATTTGTGACACTTGGTTGTAGCTGAGTCGAGGCCAAATGATGTGGTTTCGTTTGTTATTTGCGAAGGCACAAATATTTACGTTTCGGGTTAGGATAAATTATGGATTTTTTTTTCCACACTTGTCAGTCAGACATATATGTAGATATAGAGAAGAGGCATATAGATTCAAAAATAAGGACAAGGCTGCATAGCTTTACGATGTGAGATGACATAACATAGCATTCCCTTCCCTAATAGATTTGCTACGGCGGCGTATACGTAACCATAATCTTTCCCATGGACTTTGACTAACAATAAATCTGCATCATAATCCGAAATAGGTCCAACTTAGCAAACCGGTCATCTGGTCGAACTTCTTTCACTTCCTTCAATAGTCCTCACTCCAATTTGTATTGTGAAGTCATTGTGGAAACATTGGTACGTAACTATTATAGTCTCCCCGAAAAGGAATGATATTCGCATGGAAGAGTGCATATTAATTTCCCCCTGTCCAAGTCCGTTGGCCAGGAAAGACCGCCATGTCAAAATATAGCAAGACACAAACAGCGGACCGGTGCGCTGCTGCAGTAACACCCGTGCTGCTGGGACAGGATCTGCTGGCATAAATTAAGAGAAATGTAAAATCGATTTCAAATTGAAAACGACATCGAGCATGTAACGATTACTGGTGCGCGGAGCACAAACTTCCAACGCTCAACTAAGTCAACGACGACGATGACGGTCGTAAAAATTATACAAATACTTTCAAATGCCGCCCAAAGAGCCAACAGACACGCGGAGCAATTGGTTTGGGGCTTATTATGACTCGTCGACGACGATAGGCAACACAAGGTGCCGTGCCGAGGGTGTGTGGGGCCTCGGCTTCCAAGCATTTCGTGAAGTCATAAATCTCCAGCCCCAAATGGTTGACAATGACAACTGTCATGAGCTTATAACTGGTGGTTGGGGCTCGTTACATAGCCGTCTCTAGCAGCAGCAGCAGCGGCTGTAACAGCAGCAGCAGCAATGGTTATGTGACATTTTTCCCAAAAGGAATTCACTTTTAGGATTTTTCATTTTCCATTTTCCATTTTCATTTATGTACGTGTGCGAAGTACACGAACACACATTCAATCGATTCGAGAGGAAATGTCTTGGTTGGGCTCGAAGAGCGAACAATCGGCCTCGCGTGGTTAGTGCGGGGTCAACGCTGCGGCTCCGCATGTGGTGGCTGCTCTTTTGTGGCTTTGTGGCTTCTTTTTGGGTTCATTTGTCGTTTAATTGAAAGTTATTGTATGTCAGCGACAACAACGCGAGAACAGCAACAATCGAACGAAAAGAAAAGCTCTGCCAACGAAAGGGAAACCACAACCATCATCGGGCGCATATCTATCCAAGAGTGGGATAGTTTCGCTGCTTCAGATGACTGAAGTATGTACGAGTATCTGTGCGGTGGAATCACGGCTGGCGCTGTCATGCTGCTTTGGCAATTTATGGAGATGATGATTACCATTAGCAGTCGTACATCTGATGTTCATTGTGTCATTGTGCAATGGATACTGTGTATCCATCCAGCCAATAAGTTTGACTATTGTTGGTGGTGGTGTTCCCTGTTTAATGTTTGACGTGCAAATTGTTGTCATTCGATTGGGACGATCATTTTTGGTTGCTGCATGTTGTTATACCTTTCGCGACGTAATGACGAGTTTAAATTTTTATGTTTCTGACTGTTTTAATGACCATGCTGATGCTGTTAGATGCCATAGGCACCCATGGGAAGCACCGATCGTAATTGTGCCGTTGGTGAATCAACAGGAAACATTAGTTAAAGCTCGAACGAATCAATTGTCGTTTAATGGGTTTCGATTAAATAATTGTTTTGTAAGGCTTAAGTTTTAGAGGTATGATAGCGGTTCTTCTACTTCCTTTTTTTTTGTTCTACGTCACTTGTGACGTGTATCTCAGAGACATGAGTAGTGCCTTCTGCCTGCGATAAAATTTGCGTAACAATCGATGAAGTGGAAATATAAGGAAACTATTTCCTCTGCAGAAATCGAATTACCACACACAGATGGAAGAGTTTCAAGCTGGAATTCTTCAGGAGTGTGAGAACTGATGAATTATTCCTCCTAATGGGGCATAGAGTAGATGGTTTAACCCCCATTCACATTGTTTAGTTGGGAATTTTATTTTTATGTCGAAGAACATTTCTAAGTACACTATGCTTTAAAGAGTTTGAGGATTTATGACAGAAGAGCAAAGATTTTTGGAGAATGATTGAAACAGATCAGGTAGGAGCTGTTGAGTCATACATTTTAAACAGGCAAGGGCTGTGATTCACTACCAATACTAGTGGCATGATCTTTCAAAAGTGGATCCAGCTGACATTTATAAATAAAATCGTCGGTCAGCGAGTCTATGGCAAAATATATGCTGTTATCCAGAAAGTATATCTACGCCTAGGTTGAAGCATCACAATGGGAAGCTTTGGAGTAGTCATCGAAAAGCAGCGAAAATATTGATCCACATCGCTGATTTTTTGAGCTAAGACCCTGAACATTCCATATATGCTCTTCACTCTATAGACATAGCCAGACGTATTCAAACATATCAGTTAAGATGGCCCCGGGTCGGAGATCATTCGAAGCCATTCAAGTGGAAAACGTGGCGTGGGAAGACCTCAATCATATTGATTTGCGAAGCTTGAACCAGGAAGCCAGCAATCATACTGGAATTTGGGAATCTCAAAGCTTGGACACCTTATTCTGACTTTGCTGCTTGTATCACATCACAATCTGATCGAAAAAATTAAAAAAGAAAAGTTTTAGGCCGATATTTATAGAATAATTGAGGCTTTATGGTGCTTCAAGCGTCGGAGGCAGTACCAAATACATTAAGTAGAGATCAGCAATGGACAAAGGGCAGACTATGGAGAAGATGGGTCTATTCCCTCTTCACCAAACTCATCTGGTTTACATAACCTTAGCTCATTTGTATCCAAAATCAATTGACAGCTATCCACCGAATATAGAGGCAGCCTTTGGCTACCTTTCAACTCTATGGAAGGGTGATTGTAGCTCTCTGTCTTACCAAGCCAAAGTTGTAGTGAAGTTCCCTTGTATGAAGCGCATGTAAACAATAATTATAAACTCGCAGATACTTCTACGTACAACTATTAAGCATGTATCTTCGTTAACTTTTAACGTTCCCACCGACCTGAATTTAACTCCAAGTTCAAGTGTATCTGAATAATAAGTTGATTTTGAAAGGCCTTCCATCAAACTAAACACCATCATTACTTATCGCTGCAATATCTATACAGGTACATGAAATCCCTTCCTATAAACTTGAGATGCTCTCATGTCGATCGCCATCAGAGCCATCTCCTCACCAACAAAGTATCAATAGTCCATTACAACTCCATTAACATCAGATTCTCCAGCCTTCCATGGATCCTTTTCGTTATTAATTACTGAATTAATCCAATTTAAACGATCGCCAACCATCGTGCAAAGCCTCTTATCTAAATTATCCGCTTAGATACCATAATGCGGGCGCCAATCGACGACACACCTCTTTCACTTGCGAATCTGTCAGGCTTCAATAACTTTACCTAAAGCCGCACAGATGTGCACCAGCACCATCACCATCACCATCGGATGGCAGAGGTATCCAATTTACGAAACATAGTCTCATAGTAACGCTTGACACATTGGACACTGCACAAGCAGCAGCACATTCCAACATCACACGTAGCATCCTGTGACATTGCTCTGTCTATGTCTACTAACAAGTGAAAATAAATTCGTAAAAATCGACTCTATAACGAACCTGCTTCCGTAAAATGACTTCTCGCATGTCAACGTGACGTGTCGTCGTCGTCTTCGTCGTACTCCTGTGAGTGGATGCATGTATGTGTGCACCGCTTGCTCATAGACACACCGAACAACTCAATTAAGCAGGATCGTAGAGCATTTAACTGTCTGTTGTTCGTTGCTTCTGCTTCTGCTGCTGCTGCTGATGCTGCTGGAACCAGTGTGAGACTGTTGGCTTGTATTAATTACCGATCGTTAGTTTGGATCCTACTGTGCCTTTATTTGGCATCCACACAAGAGTACCTACCAAGGCTCCTTCCTTCACAACATCGCGCTAACACGTTCCGCAAATTATTAAGCAGTGCAATTAATTTGAATAATTAGCGCGTAAGCAGGATCCCACCACGATCATGTATAAGACTAAATGCTAATATTAACTGAAAGTCCCTGCGATGCGCTGGAAAACACTCTTGATTGCTATGCGGGATTATTCTTTATGTATCCACTCGTAGTTTGTTCCTCCTAGGGTAAGGCTGGCACGCTGCAAATAGTTTCACTGCCGTGTTCCTTTGGCACTCTGAAAGCTGAGAGCAGTTAATTGAGATGTTCAGCCTTTTGTTACATGTGGTTAGTTTACACTTTGTGGCAGGGAATAATGCACATGCTGGCTTTGGTCGGATGATGCTGCAGAAGCAGAAGCAGCAGCAGCTACCTTAGGAGGAGCGCACATCTATTCCCAATTGTTGGACCTCTCTCTTAGATATACATGCATACATATGTATTCACAAAGACCTGTGGAATTCCTTTTGTACATAAATTTGCAACATGAATACATGAATCTGAGATCGCGATCAAGCGTTGGCTCTAGCTCAGAAAAGTTCATGTTTCATTGCGTATGCTGATGTATTCCGTTCGAGTGGCCGACGAGTAAAATGTCCCACTACCTGTGATTGGATGAGGTACCTACACTGAGAAAAATTATTGACATATACTTATATACATACAATCAATAGAAGAAAAGAGTGATCTGACAAAAAAAAAAGAGTTAACATCCCTGAGTAATCGGCAGGAGTGATACGATGAAATTTTGGTATTTTTTGTAGAGCCCCTGCCTTAGAATTATTTGAAATTATAAATTAGTTACTCTTTCGAATAAAGTGGGCGTGGCAAAATTCACAGATTCTTATGTGATCATGGAACGCGTAGTTGGCAAATATTTTGAAAGCCAAAATCTGTATTTTTGAAGAAAATGCCAAAAGAAGAGGGCGTGGCGCATGTCTGTTTCGTTGCCAATCTTTTTCAGATTCTTGCAACTTGGTTCACTTTTCTTCAACTCAATCCCAAGGCTACTGCTTCTAACCTAAATTTGCTGCACTATGCCAGCAACATCAGTCCAGTTTAAATAAGTGGATTCAATGGAGAGGTATTTAACAATATGATCACTTCATATTTTCTTCTGTCTGTGAGTATCTTACCCGTTTTCGGCCACAGCTCTATCTTCCGAGACAACAGATACCTTCTTGGCCTACCTTCTCAAAGGGTCTGCAGAGTCTGTAAGACAGAGTACACGGAGCTGTGATTACTTCCATTTCCTGCCAGTACTATTTACCATCAGGACTGAAATAAGAACTTAACTGATTACTATACCAAAAAACGTAGTGGTGAAAGTGCGCAGACCTGTGGCACGCCACCTTAGCAACTCAAAATAATCGAACATCTTACCATTGTGACAGACGTGACATAATTCAGAAGATTCCTCTCCCATACAACACATGGCAGACAAAAAATTTTAGCTGTCAAAGGTTTTGTCAAAGCCGACACACCGCTCTATTAAATTATGCAACGTGCTTATGTGGTCAATACAAGAGAATCATGAGTGAAGGTGAAAGCTTCACTATACTATATTTCCTTCTAATCTTCCGGGAAGCCTTCTAACTCCCTTGGATTAATTGTTTCGGTGAAGGAGGTTTGCCTATACATATATACATGTAGCTGCGATGCTTGGAAAAGATTTATAGGAATGCCATTAAGCCTGACCGCTTTGCTCGATTAAGGTTCGTTACTGGGAGGCCCGACATGATTTCAGGAAATTGTTACTTCGGACATTTGATTCATAGTCAGGAAGATTTTTGTCAGGATAAGTCAAGTCCTTGGCAATGATCGTCATTCAAATTCAACATGGCACCGCCTTGACTTTTCATTATGTGGTGGATAGACCTCTGACCAACTGACAGTTCCCCTGTGATTCTTTAAATTGGTTACCAACTTATCTATTTGCTACTTCTTCAAGTTGTGCTGTAAGGGCGTTAACGCTTTTGTGTTGCCTCCTTTCTTCTGTAGACTAGCTGTACGAAGTCTACCAAGATTCAGTGGAACCTCTTAAAAAAGGTGAAACTGGCTATAGAAGCTTTCCCTAAATTTAAGATCTCGGAGAACCTGCAAAACTCTTTAAATTGACGTCTAGGATGAGTTGAATATTATATGGTATGGGATATGCTTTGACTATTGACTGATCAAGACTCAGCTGTGGCCAGTAGCGTATAATTTAAATTCATTATGGAATCCTGCTAGTGGTGGTTCTTAGCGTACTATATGTTGATAAAGTGCTTGGATAGTGACCAATACTTTCAATCTAAGTCAGGAAACGTAAGTTAAGATGTGGCTACGTAACATCTAGGAACTTTCTGGCTCAACTCCATCGGTAATGGAAATCTTTACCAGAGAACAGACAGACACGGTTAGTAGACTAAACTAGAATAAGGTGCAGCAGTTGGGTAAGATTTGGAAAGAGCTGAGACACATTGCTAGAAACTATACAAGATGCGAAGTAGAGATCCTGGGAACCTGGGCCAAGGGAATAAAGAACGTAGTACACGGCAGACTGAGTATCTAAAATATTCTTTTAGAAAGAAGTTAACCTTAAAATGAGACTCGATATGTATCTTGAGAGTTAGACAGGGCTAACTTCGCAGTTTGTTTCATAAGATCGTCGGGGTTTTTGTCTTCACTAATGTGATGACTTCAAAAGAGCTAAGCATATCAAAAAAAACTGCTTTGACTTTAAAGAATTTACTACCGAGGGCCCAATCTGGATTGATTCCTCATTAAAGTAGATACACATCACTCATAGTTTTAGTTACTTAAATTCCATATGATTATCCTATACCCAAACCATCTTTAGTACAAAGTTGTGGAAAGTATTCATAACAGTTGCATCATGCAGTCTGTATCCAAGTAATGTATCTTTTCAGTGTAATTTCAACGACCTTTGTACAATATGCTCATTTAGCTTTGCCTATGCACTGTATGAGTACACACACATACCGCTATTCCACAAAAAGTATCTACATACCTCCAACATTTAGTGTCCCAAAAGTAGTATGGCAAGATTCGGTCTTCCCAGATTCGCCGCCGCGTTGCTGTCGTACCTCCTTCTCTATGGCTGCCTTAAATGAGTTCCTCTTGAGACCAAAGCATTGTTTCCTTTCCATTATCTTTCTCAAGCAAAGAAAGAAGAAGTATGTATCTATGAAATAAAAGAAACTTCACAAGGAATACCGCTGGCCAGGGAAAGACTATGCGATCTAATACCATATTCAACCCAAAAGTATATGCAACAAGCGTCTAGCATGAACCCTTAACAAGTGAATAATAAATAATTGCGCATACATTCCAAGGCGCAGGCACAGTATGCAGTTTATGTTCCCGATTGGGCTGCTGCGAACCAACGAAGACAGTACACTCGTACCATGGACGCGCGCGTTTATCCGTGCGTAAAGACTCACCTTCTGAAAATTGCCTGAACACTCTCTTTCTCTATCTCGACGACGACAACGACGACTGGGCTCTAATGTGATGATGAAAATGATGACGACGATGGTTTGGTGATGCAGAAGACAACCACAACAACAAACTACTACCACGTCGATGAGAGAGAGAGGACATCGTCTTCGTCGGTCGGTCGATCCAAGCTTCCGTAGCACCTCAACTTCCACTGATGGTAGTCGGTCGCTTAATGGATGCAACGCCGCCGCGTGTGGAGGCTCGGTTTGGATGCAAAAGAAAAAATCCGTAGATGGTCATTGTTATCCGCTTGAAGAAAATTGCGTACACAATAATTGGGATAGTGATACACAGGGACGTGGCAGAGGGTCATAAACGGAACAGATTCAGGATTATCCCTTGTGTGACGACGTTTCATTCTGTTGCATCTCAGGGCACCCCTGCGCACCACTTCTCGACCGGTGCGCGTGAGTTAATTTTCAAATCAACCGGTTGCATTGTACCCTCGTTATATGGACGACCATACGCTGTGATACCAGGCTTCCAAGGTCCAATGCGACGCATGTTAGGGTCACAAGATTCTGTTTCAGCACATTTTTTTGTGCACTCTTGATCGGATCCAGAATTTTTTGCATAGTAGGGCTGCTTGGGTAATAATCCGCGAATCTGTGATGATTGCTTGACTAGTTTCCACTGGTGTTTGGAGACTGTTGCCATTTTTTTTTTAACGTACATATTTTCTTATGATCACGATCCTTTTCGTGCATGCATGTATGAAAAGGTTGACTGAGCCCAGGAAGAGAGATATACCAAATCAGAGAGTGGAAATAAATTGCAAGTGGCAAGAGAGTAATCAAAGTGGAATGGTGCGACAATTATTTTCGCTTCTTCTTTTCGTAACAACTGTGCTGCAACTCCATGGCCTCCCATGACCAGATAACAGATGCGACGAGTGCGGGACACACTCTATAATAATATGAAGCTTGTATAACCTTCAGTGATAGAGATTAAGGCAATTAAGGGGATGTCTGGTGTTTATGATTGCAAGGTCTGCTCCTGATAGGTGAAAATAGGAAATTTTAATAAAGTGCAGAGGACAGCATTTGGAAGGAAAGATCTTTTGTTGCACTTATGTATGTGTTTGGATTCTTTAAAGAAGTTAATGCGTTAAAAAGTATGCCTGAGCAATTGGGTATAAGGGAGCATCTGTAACCACAGAAACGAAATCCTTATGAAATCTCTCGTTGGAGTTGTCTCCCCTTGTTTCTTAGACTTCTTCTCAGCTATGGCGATGGAAAAAAATTTCAGTTCATCAACGTGGATATTGTCCCAATAATGTTGATATTTGTCCGCAAAAAATTCTGATGAGTCCTTGTTTTGTTGTAAAGTCTTACTTTAAGTCCAAACTTACCAGACCTCGTTTATGATTTTTTTTTTTTTTTTTTTGTGAAAGAAGGAACAATCTGTTTTAGTAACTTGTTTGAAAGTTGTAAGGATTCATGATGTGAATTCCGCTCTCAATTACAATTCAATGAAGCAATCAGTAATCAGTGATAGTTCACTCTGCTCTGGCTGCTGGTTAGTGATAGTATACTCAAGGAACCGTGTACCGTGAGACTATAAATATAAAAAGCAGGCGATGTGGATCATAATACAGAAGATAGTTTTGAGAGCATCATGTAAAATAAAAACAATCCTAATAAGGCTTAGAGAGTAGACAGACATGGTAGATGTTAAGTGCTCCTTCATTTGGATGACCAGACCCATTTCAGCCCTTTATGTCTTAAATTGCACATATTCAAGGATTATGCCTATCTTATTGGCTTGTGAGCTTGAGAATATGACATTAACAAGCTAAATTCCTATGTAGGTCATGCTGACTTTAATGGAGCAGCAAGCATTCTCCATAGTCATCCTAAACAGATGGAACATTTTGGCAGGGATTTCAAAACTAGTTGGCAGGACAGTCGCACAGCAGGTGACGAACTGACTAAATTTCTTCTTCGTCCCTGCAGCTTCTACAGAAGTAATTATGTAGTACACCGAGTAACTTCGCGTGTACGCCAATGACACAATAACCAGCAATTATCCCTGAAACGACCCGTGCTTTATAACGACTCAGTTTCACCAGAGAAGTTGTTCTCTTCTTGCTGATGCCTGGCCATAGGGCCATAGTGCTGTTGTGCATGTTTTCAGATGAACCCAGCGACTATTTGCTCGACCGATGGCTTCATCCTCTATTTTCTTTCGTAAAGAACTGATTGCGGTTACTACAAAAGGGAGGGACCACGATAAGTGCAGCACCGACCCTTTCCTAGCAAGTTCGTCAGCCCTTTCGTTTCCTACGATATCCATATGCCCTGACACCCAACCGATGGCCTACCGCATTAGCTCTAGATATCTCATTCAAGAGCGATGTGCAGATCTTCACAAGCCTTGATCTGATTATAGCGGAGTCCAGAGCCTTAATGGCTGCCTGTCGGTCTATATACACAGTAATCGTTCCGCCAACGATATTTCTCTTACCTATAATCTTAGCAGCCTGTATGATGACTATCACTTCGGCCTGAAAGACGCTGCAGTCATCATTTATTCTAAAGGAGTTGTTTATTCCTAGGGCTTCACAATAAATTCCGGCTACCGCGCCAACGTCCATCTTAGAACCGTCGGTATAGAACGCCAGCTCCTTCTTCTTCATGGTTCTGCGGCGCTTTCAGTACATTCTGTCAGGAATTCTTATAGCGAATCTCCTTTCAAATGCTAGCGTGGGGGTCATGTGATCAGTTTCTGACAAACAGCTGGTAGTTTCCCATCGGGACAAATTTGAGGCATGGCCGTACAGGATCCAGTGTTATCCTTCCAATTTAGTTTGGAATCTAGAATTACACCCAGGTACCGGCTGAACCTGAGATACTTAGTTCAGTACCACTGATACTTGGGGATCTGAAGGCAGGAATTGATCTCTTCCTAGTGAAGAGAACTGCCTCCGTCTTTGAAGGGTTCACTCCTAGCGTTTTGCTGCTAACCCAATTCGCCACTAGTTGTAGTGCGAGATTGAGTCTTTCGCTTAGGACTGAAGGGAATTTCCCCGAGATCAGGATAACCATGTCGTCGGCATAGGCCGTCACGTTTTCCTTCAATATTACCAAGATCTCATCCACTACATGGAGCCATATTATAAGACTCTTCCTTGGGGGTTTCCTCTGCAGACGCTTTTGCTGATAGTTACATCTCCTTGCGATGAAGATATAACTCTCGATTGAAGCATCTGAGCAATCCAATTGGAGAGACCTATGCTCAGCCGAGCTCTGTGTAAGCTGCCCAGGATCGCATCGGTGCTTACGTTGTTAAACGCCCCTTCAATGTCTAGGAACGCCCCAAGAGTGAATTCCTTGAAGTGGAGGGATCTTTCTATGCTTGATACGACCCTGTGGATGGCTGTATCTAGCGACCTACCGCGGATGTATGCATGTTGTGATTCAGATAGATAGTTATCACCAATCACGTTTCTTATGTATACATCTATTAAACGTTCCAGTGTTTTTAGCATAAGAGACGACAGACTGATAGGTCTCAAGTCTTTAGCATTTGTGTGGCTTGCTTTTCTCGCTTTGGGAATGACAGCATGCACAATCCGCCATGCTTTAGGAACATATCCCAGCTTAAGGCATCCCGTGAAGATGCGCTTGAGCCATGGAATAGCAATATCCACTACCTGTTGCAACATCACAGGTCGAATGTTATCCATTCCTGGAGCCTTATATGGAACAAATGACTTAATTGCCCAAGCTATCTTGTCTTCATCTACTATATTGCCCACCTCTTCATCATCTCCGGAGATTGATGTACATCCAGGAAAGTGGGTGCTCAGAAGTATATCCAGCGTTTCCTCATGTGACTCTGCCCAGGTTCCATCACTTTTCCTGATATTGTATGCCGGTGTTGGTGTCTTGGCCAGGATCTTCCGTAGGCGGGACGCTTCGTTCGTTGAATCTATAGATGCACAAAAGGATCTCCAAGAGTTCCTCTTTGCGACCCTAATCCCTTTTTTGAGGAGCTTTACGCTTTCTTTATAGGTGGACCACTCGACGACCGACTTGTCAGCGTTGGTACGTACTCTCCACGGAGTCATCTTTATCTTCTTTGGGTATGGTATGAAGGCCTGAAGGTTTTTAGGTCGAACAGACGACTTGGATTTTATCTTGAATAATACTTGTTATTGCTTTATATTGGAACGTTTGTATGGATGCTGTGCCTAGTTCGTAGTAGTATTTTATATTCTAAGCATCGACCTCGGCACTTATTTTCAACATCCTTCATCTCTATATCTCTCCATATGCATGTAGAAAAACTTCACTTAAGAATGAAAGAAGAATAAAAATCTTGAAGCCTTTCACTTGAAGCTCTTGAAGTGTTCCCCTTTCAAAAGGAAAACCACTCATGCACGGTTTACTTTTCACATTTGTATAAACGTTCTCCTTTGAGAAATGATTAGCATATTTCTAGCGGAACGACGACAAAAGGAAAACTGCAAATGAAATACAAAAAGAAAGCAAGAAACATTGCTGTACATGCTAATACTCCTCTCGAAATGTCAACATGATGTCCTATTAGTCAGGGCATGCTTATTGTCCGCCATAACTAAAACTCCTCGCCATAATAATGTCCTCTTTAAGCGTGTCGAACGCTCCGAACTTTAGAATATTAATTCCTTTGGAAGAAATTTCCCTCACGGCATGGCACACGAAAGCTACTTTCCATCATTCCACGAGAATTGGCGAAGAACCCGATGCTCCTGAAAATGAAAATGCTATCAACAGGGGAAAGTGGCTGTGCTTGGCTGGTGGTAATGTTTCACACATCCCGAATCAGTCAGCTGCCGCCGCTGCCGCCGCGATATACAGACGATGACGACGAGGAGTGAGTGAGTGATTGTGAAGTACTCAGTGCTGTAGGCCATGCAATCTACGCCTCACATGACGTGCCCAAGACATTTACACGAAGACCTTGCTGCACAGTCGTATGCAATGCAATGCATCCAAGCTGTTAGCTAGTGTTTGCTCTCGCTACCTACTTGCTGCCGCTGCCGCTGCCGTTGGAGCGATCATAATTAAACTGTAGCAAATAGATCTACATAACACGAAAATCGTGCCACACGTCTGCATTTTCCTTGGTCTTGGATCACGACTTGCGGATGGAAAGGAAAGTTTCCTACCCACCAAGAGGGAGTTGATTCCCGCATTCAGATTCAACCAACATTGCACTTGGATTGTAACCAATCCATTCGAGGGACGAAGGACGAGTATTTTTTTTAAATTTTATCGAAAAACTCATTTCATTTCAGGGTATGCGCGGCAATCAATTAGGTCCTTTTCTCGCAAATTATTTTAAGACCAAAAAGGACACCACACTGAAAGGTGTTCACAGGGAAAATGTGAACGTAATTAATTTTCGTCGGCCTTGTAAGTGTCCTTGCGGAATGGGGGGGGGGCGACTGGCCTTAGGTCGATGGGACTTCATTAATTTGCCGTTTTTAGAATTCATAAGAGCTGAATAAAATATTTTCAAACAAAGTCGAATTCAGGTGAAAGGGCGTCGCAAGGAGTGGTTCAGTTTAATGAATGAATAATAAATAAGCCTTTTGTATTGATCCAGTGACCTTTGGAAGTGCTTACTTAATGAGATGGAGCATCAAATAAATGTTAAATTGCAAATTGCGTGGAATGAAAGGTTAAACAGTGGGGTTCTCCTTGACCTTAAATTGAAGAAAAGCGGGACCACTCGTTTTGTGAAAAGTCAACTCCCTCAGTCATTAGAGGAGGAATCGAGGCGAATAAAGTCAAGGCTAAATGTATACCAAGTATGAGTAGTAGTGGAGAATATCACATCGAGGTAAGAAGTGGGCGACCGTGACTCAGGAAAATCTCGGACATAACAGATGCTCAGGAACAAATTTTACCAAGCATCGAAGTACTACCAAATACCGATGAGAGCAAGCTGCTGCAGAAGCACGAGTAGGTACTTCACTGGGACCAATCGCTGTAAAATTGAATCCGAGTAAGCGAAACAGGTAGAAAGCGAAACGTGTAAAGAAAGAAAGAAAAGAAGAACTTTGCAGATCCATAGATAGCTCTCCTACGGAAAAAAGGCAAAGAAACATAGGCCACACATGGTCACGTAAAGACACATGTGCATGTATGCTAAACGGCAAAAGGCTGCTCCCAAATCCCCCTCAGATGCAATTAACAGCTCCAGTTGAGGCAAAATAAGAAAAAACTTGACTAAAAGGTTCAGCGTTTTGGAAACTGCACAGGAGCGACCTACCACATCAGAGCTATCCTATATGGATACTATAGCCCAATGTATTTTGCAATCATGCACTCTATGCACCCAGAACAGAGCCTTACGGACCAGGAGAACAAAACTGAGAAAAACTGTCCCATCCTGAAATTTGTAGCCACCTCAGATAGAGACGGTTGGTTGTCGATCAGCTGCAATGACAACCAAAAACTGTCTCATGTCTGCGGTAGGTAGAATCAAGCTTTGGAAAAACGCAGATTTGCGTATTACTCAGGGACATGAAGTTCCCAAGTTATCCACCTTCGTCCCAGAAGCAGACAACCTCACTTAGTTAGCCGAATCACCAAACCAAACACCGGTGTATTTACCAAGAACTGACGAATCTTCTGGGTCACTAAGGAGAAAAGTGGATAAGATTTCTAAGGATTACATCATAAGCCAAGGTTGTAAACTTTTCCTCAACTTCTCGCAGGTCTTGATTAGAATCAAAAGATCATCAAAACCAGTTCAGAGTAAAGAACCTGAAGCCAAAACCGTGCACCAGCTCATCCAAAGTTTAGTGCTTAGCAAAAACAGCTCTACGCGATGGAGGGCAATACAATTGGAACTGTTAAGGCCCAAAAGAACGACCAGACAGCTGAACCCACAACATCTAGCGCTAGCAGCTCAGCGGCAATGACTTGGGGAAAGCATCAAAGGCGTCAGAAGACTTATCCTCAGAAGCCACTGGAGAAGCTAAAAATATTGGCAGTCATGCCCGAGATTTAAAAAAGGATCACCTAGATGTAGCCTTTATCCAAGAGTCGTACATCTACAATCGCTAGATAAAGGGCCTCTCGTAAATGAAGGACGACCTAAAGCTTGTTTATGTTTAATCATATGCTCAACTCCTCTTACCTGCACTTTCTGCCATTGCAAGGACTTATGTATGAACTACTGTGGCAGAAGAAGATTCCAGCTGATTATTGGCTTCGATGCGAACGTCAACCATGCCAACTGGGGCAGCTCAAATATCAATAAAAAAGGTGAGTCACTTCTAGAACTGTTTGAACTGAAACATCAAAGTCTGATCATCGTCAAATTTATTTTGGCATCATATTGGGCTCCAGAATTTTCGAACCACTAAGACAATCAAGATCCACTGATTGGGACACATATAGCCTAGAACTCCTGGATTCCGAAATTGTACGTCAATGCTGATATAGCTCATCAGCTCATGCTGCCCATCTTCCTGCCAGTCACATTCATCTTACAAAATTCTTCGTCTGTTACAGAGTTACAAGTAAGCATTGTCTCCCAGGAGGCATGTGAACATATTTCTAGAATATAATATTCTCCAACAGTTTAAAAGCAGAATCGTCTCGGGACGTTGTTGTCTAAGCAGACACTATAGACTATTTGAGGAAAAATTTTGTCGAAAAAAGTGACTCTTCTCCTGGATTCTTCTGAGACTTGGTAACTCATTTTAAAGCAACGAGCAAGGCATATGGTGTAGCTTCATTGCTACCAACAACCCTTACTATTATGCCCCTTCCAATGCACACTATTAAAGTTCAAAAGGATTGACCCTTCTCTACTACGTAAGGATATTTCTTGCCTCCTTTATGTGAAACCACCTTCCTCCATCATCCATCAACTTTTAACAAGTCATCAAGCAAACGACCCCATCTTATGTTTCTACCTTGACTGGTCAAGCTGCCTACTTGCACACAACTCCTAAGCTCCGAGAACATCATCTGCTTTAACTACTCCAATTAATTTCCAATACGTTTGCCCACGACTCATAAAAAAAAAAAAAACAAAAAAAAACAGAACTCCCTAGGAATTGCGTCCTTTGCGTGCTTGGCAACATTGTTGCCCGGTCGTTACTCTACTATGTGTACAAGCGCAGCGCATTACCATGACATGGCATGGGATTACAGCGCAGCGCAACCACAGTCATCTCATATAATAAATTAATAAAGTTTTATCGAAATGTGTTTTCCACGTCCATTATGGGGATCCATCGGAAAACAATCAATGCTTCCCTAGTTTTTCCATCCCATCTGCAAGTCCGACTCATTCACAATCAATTTGCTCCTCCATTACTCCTGCGGAACCGACTCTATACGTACGCTGCTGCCACACAATGGTCCCGATGTGAAACCATTACCTACCTCTAATATTCCATTCCGAGAGCGAAAAACCGTCCGCGATGTCGTGACCAATTAGCCTACAGCGCACTTGCCGCGTTCTGTGCTCGCAGTCACAGTGGTAGTCGCCCTAGCAGCCGGTATTAGACCAAGTTCGGGCGTGCCCCCATTATGCCGTCGGCCCGCTAAATTACCCCGTTCGACGTTATTAATACTAAATTCTATAATTCAATGGCCGATTGTTTGGTTGGTATTCCCCGGCGGAGTTGCTGTGTACAAGCTCCACTTAAAATCAAATAGTTGTCATAATTACGATGAAATAGGAATGCATGGCTGCACTGCACGGCATAGGGGGGTAGAGACTACCTCACTGGAATCGATATGTTGGTATTTAGCTTATCCGATCGATTGGTTGTAATTAGTTCACGCAATGCCACAAGTGGCCGTCTCGGCTGTCGTTGCGTCGTGCACACTACTCGGCTGTCAACTAACGCTGCATTCTTGTAACTGATAGTACGGTCAGCAAGCTATCCTGCGTAGGGAACAGTGTACATGCGACTGCAGCCCACAATACAAACAAACACGACAGATATTTGTAATTCCGTTTCGGTTGGAATAATGTAAATTGATTTATTGCCCACAATCAGGTTCGGTTATCAAAGATATTTGGTTTAATTAAGTGGTACGCGCGGTCACAGATTGCGTGCTACCCTACCAGTCGCCCGTGCGCCAGGATTGTGGGCCTCATAGCATGAAATCGTTTATTATTGAGCCTCCACCAGAGACTCTAAATAAGAGATTCGCACTCAGCACCACTTCAGCACCTTTTGACTTGACTTGGTCAGCGCTAAGCTGTGCTTGTTTTGCTTATGTATGTTGGTATTCTCTGCGGCTTAGACCGGGCCGCCTGGTCTGGACTGTGCGCGTTATGCTCACGTTTTAAACGAACATTAATGTCTCAGAGGTAAAAGTGATTTTTGATTTAGTGTTATTTGAATTGTGTCGTTCGTTGATTTGTTGCCCCGGCCTGGGGCCCCTTTTGGCACTGGCTATGGGTCTGGCTCGGACTCTGGCTGTGGCTTTGGCTCTGGCTTTGGCCCGGCGAACGTGTTTTGTAAGGACTTGCAGTGCGCTGTGTTCCACTTGTAATGGGGTTCTCTTTGCAGCTAATTTTTATTTAATTTTCTTGTTGGCTTTGGTTGGCTGGCACATCTGATCAATGCTGTCTGTCTGTCGGTCGGTTGCATTGGAATGTCATTAGCTGGCGTGTGGAGTAACAAGTGTTTAGCGCTAACGAATCTGGCTACTAATGTTATTTGGTGGGTGTTTTGTGTACTGATTGGATCGTTTTTGTTAAGGATTCGGCGTTGACTCTTAACAAGTTGATTGAATCATTTTATTTGGTTTTCCTTTCTGAATACATCGCTGCGAATCGAAGGATATTGGAAGGGTATGAATAATGGATCTCAACATCTAGGACCTTTAGGTGATTGTTAATTTTTCATATAATTCCAACATTACATTACATTATACTGAGATACGATCCCGGTGTTGAAACTTATCATGAGCTTCTCTATCAGAATTTCTGACCAAGTTCATTGGGTGAATCGAAAAGCCACAAACAAAGGAGAGCTGGCTCCCATAGGAGGAGTATGGTATAAGCTACCACATGCGGCCTTAAAATCGATGGAAAGATGGTGGGTATAGATTTGGACTTCTTGAGTTTTCTTCAGGACCTACCGAAGTGTGAAAATTTTATTGATTGTGGCCTTTCCTGGTCGGAAATCATGCTGATAGGGACCAATATGCTCAAGTTTCCATCATAGTGTTGATTGAGCAGGTCTTGCAGATGCTTGTTTCGATAGGCTTCCAATATAGAAAGGTTCAAGCAATGCATGGAAATGAATGGGTTCCAAGGCTCTTATGGCTGTAACTCATACAAACCAGCTTCTCGGGAGTTGTGTATTGATTGACTTAACCGAATGTATCTCAATAATTTCTGTCACAGAATTAAGCCTGAACAAAATAAATAAAAAAATCAAAAAGTATCTAAGACCAAAGTAAGACACATTTAAGACCCAAAAGTCATTTGGACTACCTATGAAGCAAGTTAAAAATTTCTTTATCATTTTAAATATCTCTGCCGGTGTTTCTGCATGATTTGTTTGTCAATCGACATGCAACCACTCATATTATTGCGCAATACAGCCGCAAGATATGATCATGTTACTCATTAGGTGAATGTCCATTGACACTACCAAAAACATGCAATCATACTTAAGTCATTAATTTATGGCTTTTACAGATCAATCGATTGACACCGTATGAGTCTATTCATTGCACTTTTCTTGTATTTTTTCCAAAGCCTGTACTATATACGCTAAAACCCGGTTTTAATAAATGGCACAGTCATGATTAAAATAAATTATACGATAAGTGTCAAAATAAATCCGATTTATGGCTTTTAAACTATATTTCTCTCTCAATTTCAATTTGATTCAATTTTGAAGGATTTTAACACGACCCAGTTTATATTAATTAATTAATTGAAATGGCATGCTTAAGCTTTTAAATTATAATTTGGCTTTGAGCTGATCACGCACACCCTGTTTTGTCGCACTTGAAAGGAGTTCATCGTCATGATCAAAACAGATCCTCCTCCTCCTCCACTCATTATATTCTCAAAAGTAAAAGAACAACAAAATCGAAGTACGCATGTACAATGCTCGTTATCCAATTGAACACTCAGCGCAGCTACCAGAGGCCAATTGAGTAATCTAGCCCGACATCTTCAATATAAATTACCCGATCGCATTAAGATCCACAATAAGATACGAAAGCGATCGTATTGGTTCCCAACTACAACACAGGCTGCGCAAACTAAATTTAAGGGCGACTTTCTACTTAAAGTTTCCCACTATTTGTCGCATGTCGCTGGCAGAGGGCCACGAAGAAACCGGCAATTTATCCCCGAGGGTGGAAGTAGAATAGTAACGACCGATCGTGGTAGGCGCTACATTTAAACAATATGCCGCGATCGTCGCGAGATACGATCGTGATCGCACGCCTCTGTGAGAGGAGTGAGAGAAAAAACCACTGAATAATATCCGTTGTATATAAGAACACATCCAGTGTCCTCAAGACCCTGCTAATCTGCATAAACATGGCCATCGGTTTGGTAGAATATGTCTACCTGTGTGATAGCAATCTACTATGGTGGTGCTAGTCCTTGTCGCGCGTTAAGAGCAAAAAAAAAAAAATTAAGTAAATCCAGAGAATGAGCTCACGAGAGTCGATTCGAAGTATCGCCAGTCAAACAAATGAAGATGTTCTCCGGGATTGTAATATTCTAATGTTTCTTCCGATTATCATTATGAATATCAATGAGGTAACAACTTAATATGGGGGTGCCCTACAATCTGTGTTCAATACAAGTAGCCGTGTCGCGTTGTATCCTGAAATGACAGACTCATTACGACCAATAAGAACGTGATTTGAGGTAATGCTATTCGAACTACTTGATTTCATTGTAATTTGAGAACTACTTCCGACGTCATCTAGGACGAACGAAAGAAATACTTAGGATGGCAGCATGTGGATTAGAAGAGATTTTGTCATGCTCATCAGTAGAACTTTGTGACAATTGACTAGTTTTGGTGTCATCGACTACAGTCTATTCTAAGGTCAGACTCTGGCAAGTCCTGAACATACAGCAAGTCGACTGCAGCCGAGGTTAAAGTGTCATTGCCACGGACGGCCATACAACCAGTATCGTAGGTTAAGTGTGGCACAAGTTCATCCAAATTCCAGTGCGGATGATACCAAAAGCCACCCCGCCGAGGACGTTAGACTGCTTTGATAGCACAGCTCATGATAAAAGTGTCAAAGGGAGGTAAATCAGGCAGATCATCCAGAGCAGAGTCAGACGTACTCCAAAAAGCGAAAAAGCTAGTACTGAAGGCAGTCACATACTTACGCGAGACTTTTTTCACCAAACAACCGATACATAATCTAGAAAAGATCCTGTCATAGTCGTATAGATCCAGATGACCTTTCTTTGGTGATAAGTCACATGTCTTACCAGAAGCACCCTTACACCCCTTAGATGCTTTCGACTTGCCATGCTTTCCCAAAATAAATTTCTTATTCAGGACTACTCCCAAAAATTACGCTTCATCTGAGATATGGATATTGACGCCCTTTATCACTTGTTGAGTCAGATCAGTCACAATCGTCCTTCTCGTGAAGAGCACAACCTACGATTTTATATAATTGATCGAAAACCAGATCATTTCTAAGGCTATTTGAAGGGGTAGCGTAATCGTTTGAGCTATTGAAAGTATGCAGTGAAGATAGCGGCCATAGTCCATATCTATCTACCAATATCTCATCTACCCTGTCTAGTCTAGCAGAGTCACACAAAGTGGCAAAGGTAACATTGTTCTTGTTGAAAGCACCTTCTATGTCAATGAAATGTCCATGTTATACTACTATACACAGTTTGTACACTTGAACCCATCAAAACTTTATTCCCAGTAGGACTCAGAATATCTATCAGGATGGTGCTAGATTCTTAACCACTGTCAACTGCCTTGTAGTGCGTGATGTTTGGAGCAGAAATAAATGTAAGGTACAAGGAGATCGTCTGGTTTTCATACCATCTGATCTTAGAATGAACAACGTTAGATCCTGACCAACATTTGTTGTGACACAAATATAGGACGGTAATGACTTGACCATGACCAACCTTACGTCTACCAATAAAACCAACGGCAGAATTTCATCAGAGATTGCCATAGATACGTTGAATTCCAAAACGCCCATGAGTTGATTGGGTTGGGTGATTATTCCCGCTCAACAGGGACACATTTAGACTAAAAAGAAGGTCCATTGTGATACCGCTTTGGAAAAAACCCGAGACCTACATTGAGACGTCACAAATGAGACAGGAAGCAGGGCAACCAGTTTCAGGGTAAACCCATGCCCAAGAAGTATAGTTCGCCGTTTAGAAATTAAACCAGTTTGATCCGGGGACAAAGCTTTTTTATTTTGCTTAAGTCTAGCCTAGCTAGATCATTAAGATCCACGAAGAAGTAGGTACTCGACTAAGGTTTTCCTGCTCAACAACGACAGATCAGGTACACAGACGATGTGTCATCGGTTCCTCCTCTTCCTCGTATCTACAGCTTCTAGAGAAGTCATTGAAGGGAGCACCAAGCAAGCTATATTTTCAAGATTTATCCTATTGATGGAAACGGTCTACTGATTTTCCTACAATCCAGCTCTGGCCAGATTTGTTTAGAAGAGAGTCATGTGCTGATATTGCTCAACCTGCTGTTTCCCATTCTTATGGCTCCGGTATCTAATTGGAATTTTATCGATCTAATAGATGCTGCCAGTTCTCAGCTATTGTCAGGGCGGTTCCGGTCTGCACCTTCCTTAGCTAGCTCGTCCGCTTTGCAATTGCCTTGAGTAGCCCTGTGGCCTGGAATCCAGTACAGGGGTAAGTCGCACCTGACAGTGATCTCGTTAAGGCATTGCTTTACCAACTTGGATCGAATTATTGGTGATTCCAAGGTTTTATAGGTTTGTTGTTTCTTACAATGCAATCCTTATGGTGCAATGCAAACCAATTGGTTTTTTCACTGAAACTCAATGTAGAGTAGATTCCAGCGTCGCTTGACCATTTTCTTTGCTTCTGTTCTCAGGTCTACGAGTGAAGTGCGAATTTAAGACGCATAGGGGATGCAACTCCGATAGTAATTCCAGGCATCAAGGAATTTTCGGAGTTTGTCAATGGTTTTGGGTTGTTTACAGTTGACTATTGCCTCTACCCTTTTCTTAAAAAGGCTTAACTCCTTCGCTTCGACTGATGGGTAGTTTAAAGTTGACTATTACCTCTACCCTATCCTGGGGCGTCTTAATTCCATTGCAGTTGATAGTATAGCCTAAAAAGCGCACCTCTTTATGAGGAAAAGCACTTTTCGCTAAATTGAGACATAGGCCAAAACTCTGAGTTGAGTCCTCGTAAAGCTGCATCCATATAACGCTGCATCGTTTCGGCTGCATTGCAGAGCCTGAATGTCATCACAGTCCGAACAGACTGATGACAGCTGTTTCTGGTCGATCCTCGCATGTGACAGGAATTTGGTGGTATGCTCGTTCGAGGTCAAGAATGGTGAAAAACATATAGCCTGCCAATCGCTGAGTGAAGTCCTGTAAGTGGGAAATCAGGTACTTGTCGGGCACCGTGACGTTATTGAGTCTCCACATGGATGCCAAGCTCCGTTTCCCTTCTTGATCATCGGTAGAAGTGATGCCCACTCACTGTCGGATGGTTCGCATAAACCTTCTTGAACCATGATGTTAAATTCGTCCCGAGCTGCTTTTAATTTTTCTTCTATGAGTCGTCGAAGATGTTCAGGAACAGGATGCCCCTTGGTTATGATATGTATAGTGGCTCACTGTATGACCCGGCGTAGGTCGGTGTGATTCCCTTACGACTATAGTATGGTGAGTGGCCGGCAGCCACAGTCAGTTGGTTGGTTGATTTTCGCCTCGTTCAGACACGGCATCGCACACTGCTGACATCTACTCGGAAATACACTGTGACTAATTGGTTTTTTGTATTGGGTGCAGTATGTAAAAATTAATGGTATATGTATGTACTAGAAGTAATCCTAGAATGATGAAACATCCACTTATTAGAATGTTTAGGAATCGATCGTCGTACTTACTCATCAGTATCATAGCTTTGCTATAAGGAGAGTTTTCGGCAAGTACTTCCAATATGTCTAGAACAAACATTCAAAGACGTCTAGAACAAACAATTGGCCATTTATCAGAATTTACCAACTACAATTCCGCATAAATTGCAATCTAGACTAGATATGAAATTCAGCATTTAACAGCCCTTTATGAGTCAAGTAATCGTCGTTTGTGCTACAAGCAATGAAGTGAGCTGTCCAACTTCGATTTATTTTACGAGCAGCCTTTTAAAATGACGCCGACAGCCGCCGTTAAATTCACTAAAACTCATTCGATTCGAACGTCCATATTGCACAGTGAACGTGCATACCCCACCCCGCATGTTTCACAGATCACATTCCGCCCGTCATTAAAGTCCCTGCCGTTGGTAACTTGAAAAATATTTACGACTGTGTCGGAGGACCGTCACTGTCGCTTTTAAAGGTCGCAAACAAACAAAAAAAAAATGCTACGTTTTCCGCGTCTATTGTGTGTTCTGCTGCAGCAATATTTATTATCTGCAATAGTTGTTATAGCAGATCGTAAAGGGAGACAAACGAATATTTTTATTTTTTTAAAATTTTTTTTATTTCCACACAAACTGCCGACGAATTGAAATCGGCTTTTGAACCTGTGCCTTGGGTGTGGATAGGTGGTCTGCCTAATAAAAAACAAAAGCCCACTATAGCCACCGCAATAAACATTTTAATTTTTTCACCTCTGTTCTTTTTTTTTTTTTGGAAAAGTTTCTTTTTTTTATGGTCTCATTCAACTTTGGTTTAGTTTAGGCTTTTGTTTGTTTTTTTTTTTTTGGTAACTGTTGGGCTTTTTATATTGTTTCAGAACGGCTAGACTAAGTATGAGTAAGCCCGTTAAAAAGAATTGTTTTATGAAGTAGTATCAGCAATAATAATGCAATAGGTCTCAGCCTACATTGGTAGGGCGCCAAACTCTATTAAAAAAAATACCTACCACCATGCAGTAGTTATCACAGCCTTGTTCTTTACTATCGTGGATTCAAAAATGCAAGGATATCCAGCTCTTGCAAGCAATTTTTCGAGAAAAGACGAATTTTATTAGCAGGGGCTTATTTACTTACTTAACAGGCTCCTGACCCGTGAGGAGACTTTGCTTGAAACACGGCAGTCTTCCACTCTCTTCTCTAGACCAAGCGCTCTGGCACTCGCGATAGCTTGATCCTTAAAACGAAAGTTCGGTCTTCCTTGTCGTCTCCAACCTGGGGACCGGAGCTTTATTGTCCATTCGCTCGATGTGGCCGAGCCTGTGTAGTTTTAACTTCTTGGACTACATCCATATCTTAGTACAGCTCATAGAGTTCGCGTTTGTATCTTCTCCTCCATTCGCACTCCTCGCTTATGGGATCGATTCAACGATGCATTTCGTCCTCCGAGTTAGAAGTACAAGTACGGCTTCAGACGTTCACACAGTACATTGGATACTGTCGATAGTTCTGACAAGACATAAGATCGCCTTTCTTGAAGATGGAGCATATACAACTGATAGTCCAGTCATCGGGCATGGCTTTATCCACCCATACTCGGTTGATGATGTGGTGCATGCATCCTACCAAAACATCACCATCATGTTTGAAAAGCTCCGCTGGTATACCATCAGAGCCGGGGGATCGTGATAGGCAAATGCTCAAAATTGGAAGCCTAAAAAGACAAGATCAGCTCGGCAGCTAAGTGAATGTTTAAGGAAGCATATACATACGTATATGTGCAAGAAAAAGGAAAAGGACATGAGCTAGTCGAGCATCAATCTATTAAGAGACACTATAGCTGGAAGGAAGTCCGAAGGGCAAAAAAGATAGTTCAAGGTATCGCTATCCAAATAAGTTCAATGACGAGAACTTGTAGATGCTGAAAATCTGGAAACATTTTTGTCTATTTTCTACGAAAAGAGGTTTGTAATGGTGTCATGGGTTGCTTGCCACCCAATCCGTACAGGGTCGAGCCCGAGCTAATATCAGCTACAACTATGAGACGTAAATTTTCCCAGCTACTACCTAAAAAATAGGAATCGTCTGATACTGCAGTAGACCGACAATGATTCTGTGTTTTCTGGAACTTGGGTCTCCATTTAAATATAACAAAACATCATTTCGAACCTCCTAACCGAAAGGACTCAAGTTAGACAAATTGAAAGGGCAGACTCGGATATTACTCAAAGAACGAAGTTAGATACATTCGGACAAAGATCTAGTTGGACTTCAACTTTGATTTTCAAACCAGAATGAATAAATCTTTTCAGAATCAGCTCTGAGTGTTAAAATGGCAAAATAACTTAAATCTGAATACTTAAGAAGGCGTGGCGTGACGTTGTGTAAACTCCACCTTCTGCATTCCATATATTGAATCCAACAGCACATCAAGTACCAGGTGGACTCAGGGAATGTCAACTTGAGGAATATATACATGGTACTCCATATTTTATACCATCTCAAGGGACAGATGTTTTAAAGTACCTACACTCGTACTTTGTACAGTACAAAAAAAAAGGAAGAAAAAAAGAAGGACTGGCAACTTTATCGCCATCCCTCCAAAATAACAGCAAACTACACTCACTCTCTCCCCCTTTTCAACCAAGTGATCCAATTGGCATGCATTCAAAAGGGTTAACTCCTATTATGCAAAGCAGATTCAACCCCAAGTGAGAAGAAAAAAAAATATAGCCACACACAAAGAACAGCAGGAAGCCAGACAGAACACCAACATTCAACCCCAGGTCGATTGCTATCTTCAAAATGCATTTTTGGTCTCTATATCCCCAGAATCAACTCACATCCGCTGAGCGAAATACAGAGCCATCGTCCACCGTCCAACAGGACCAACACCAACGCCCAAGGGATTACGTTTTGATTGCATTCGGACATTGACTGCAATTAGAGAAAACATACGTGTGCAGGAGCTACAAGTAGAGAAAGGATTCAAGTGCCAAATGCATGGACACTGTAGATAGTGGATGAATGGCAACAATGGGGTTATGGGTGAATATCCTCTTACAGGACTATCTTAGCTACAGACACACATTTCATATTCCGAAAGTAAGACTTCCGGTTAAAGTACTGTGGGTCGACACATGCAATCGATACCCAGCCTGGCCTGGCGTATAATCGATCAAGTTTTTGGAATCCGCAGGACGTACTGTCGTCGTTCCCAATCCGAAATCGAATAATGCGTATTGAATGCTCGTCCAACCGATCGATTGTTATTTGCACAAGAATACGTTGCGCGCGCGCGCGCAATCTACAGGCCCGTGAAAAGGTGTGTCCGATGAGGTTCTACCTGTCGACTTAAATTTGCCCGACGGGACGACGAGGAACAACAAAAAAGTATTTTTCACGGTCATTCACGAGTCGCACAGGACTTCTTTTTTTTCTGTTGCTGTTCCTGCTTCCATAGAATAATCCCATTGCGCATGGAATACAAAGGAAGGCGGCCTCCAAAAATCGTGGCATTCAATTCAAATTGGTCGCTGGTCAAACAAGCGTACACTGATGCCAAATGACACCGACAGAAAAAAAAAAATAAAAAATATAAAAATTTGTTAGTAGCCTCCTTGCCGGATAAATAAGAACTAAATTCCAATTCTGTGTCGTTATGAAGGCATGTGAAACCAATTGAAATCCTCAGATGATTCAGTGTGTGGTGTGCTCCCTTTTGTGTGTGGGGCTCCTCTCAGATGGAATTGGAGCAGCGAGTCGCGGTGTCAAATTTTTGATACGGTGCTGAGTTCTGTGTGTGTGCAGCAAAAAGGATGCCCGCGCGTTGCAAGGCATGCTCTGCCGGTAATCATTAGAATCAGTGATGAATTCGTTGGGTCATGGGAATTGGGCTTATTTTGTGAATTTCGATAGAAGGTGTACGTTAGAGTTTAAGTTTACCCAATAGTTGCGAGCTGTCGATCAGTTTGATGGTGCTAGAGATAGATGACTTACTAGTTGATATAGGAACTCGAAACCATTCTAAGTGTCAGTTGCATTCTGGCGATCCAAGGAGAAAATGGCGATATCACAAACCAACAGACTTGATATTTTACCTTAAGTCTGACAATATAACCAAGTCTTGTGAAGACTCCCGCTTTTACTAGGTTAGCTAACGATTTGGTGTGATTGTCCAACACATATCTTCCTTTTGAAGATTGAAGTCTATTGCAATTTTTTTTCATTCTTTAGTGATAGTTTTTGAAAACCTTAAGTATTTATGTATGTAGGGTCATCTAACAAGAAGTAACTGGCTTCAATTCTTGTGCCAACTGGACCTTATAAGGATGTCGGCCAAGATCTTTATGCAAAATGCGACGCGAGTTGGTTGTGGATAGGCCCAATTTCTGGGATCGTCTTGAAATGGACACACCTGGATTTACAGTCACATTCTCAGCTATTTTACTGACCTTGATGGACGAACACGAGTTGCAGTCTTCACAGATAATTCATATATATATATATTTCATATACATATCGATATAAATTTCAGAACCTCATAGTTTTTAATTTTCAAAATTCATCGCAATGATAGTTGAATGTTAACAGTTCAACAATGGCGTGAAATTTAAAATGACACCTCTTGTTGGATGAGCCTTTAATAAATATTCAGTAGAATCAATATCTTTTCGTTGAATAGCTACGACGTACTTTCGAAGAAAGCTTGACGGCTTTCATCTTATAGAAAGGAATGACTTTAGTTTATCTAGCTCAAACTGTCTTCAACCTATTTCACTAATCCTTTGGAGATCATGGCTGTCCTTTAATAGAACACTTGGTCTTCGGTACGTCCACATCTTCGATCTGCTGCCCTAATCACACACGGAATCGAATATTTTTTTTGAAAGGCTCGTCCTTTTTATGAGAGTCTGCAGCCTGTAGGCGGACTGGCAAGAGCATTAGTTGTATGTCAAGCCTTTCGATATCAGTTGTTTGAACAAAGGGTCATAGGGTCAGATCTCTATTAGGCGTTTATTTTACCACCAAAATAAGTAAAACTCTGAACCTGATCTGTAAGCTGACCTTTTGCATCGATCCTCATTGTTGCAAATGCTCTTAACACTGCTCAATGGGACCGTATGATATTGTCAATGCTATCTGTAAGTACAATCTTCAATCTTGATTCCAGTCCTGCCCTGTATTCCTTCCAACATAAGGTTACACAAATCGCATATTGGGGCGTCTAGATCTCGAAAGCTATGTAGAACGACTGGATCAGTTTTCTTGGTTAGTCAAGAAGATGAGTCGTGTCATAATGAAGCTTTAGTTACTAACTCTTTTCTCTCTGTAAAAAGGTACGCGGTCATGATATACATACTCGTAGGATCACTTGATTTGTATAATGGTTGTGTGGAGCTGACAGTACTGATCTTAAGCCATTAGATTAGAATGCGTCTATTGATCAGCTGTCTGACCTAATTCCATTTTAAATTAGCTTCAAGTTGTCTGGCGTTATTGAAAATTTGACAGGGTTAGCTCTTCAATCACCTTATTCTGGGAAGCTGCCTGAATATTTTAATATACGCCTGAAAACGGGGGCTTCACTTACCACTCGTACATATAGCATGCCACCAAGATCAGCATGTATAGTCTTGTGCCTAAGGGCGTTAAGTAGCATATGGGCTATCAAACCACCTCTGCTATACTGGCTACACAAGTTAGTTGTTAAATCTATTCTAACATATGGCTCGGTAGAAGAAATGCTACCTTTCAGCCTCCTCCAGGAGTATAATCTGTATCGGGGTCATATTATCCATAAGAAGAACACCCACATTCTAGGTCTCATTCTACTGTGTCTTTACTGCGAGTCCACGCAGTTAAAAATGCATGCAAGTTGACTGATATTATGAACACCGTACATGCACAAATCTGTCTTATACCAATGACACAACAAAAGTAGATCGACAAACTCCTTATACATGACTCCGAAGTTTTGGCAGAAAATTCTTTACCTAAAATCCTGACATAAGTGACTGGAATACTCGACAAATCAGCAATCAGCGACAAAGAAAAACTGACCTCCAAGGATTCGAAAACAAATTTCTGTACAGAAGCTGGAGTTTACTGTGAAACACTATAAAATTTAAAAGAAAACGTTCGACACTCGACATTTCTTAAGTCCTTGCCTTCCTTTCGAAAAATTTCATTGCCGATGAAGTCGCTACTACGCACAATAGATGCTAACTTTCCGTGGAAACGTACTATAACTGATCCTTGACAGGACAAGATCCCCTTCTATGGTTAAGCTTGGTAGTAATACACGGATCATCTCTGATGTCATAACTGTGACTACGCCATCGGTTTATACGGATGTGGATCTTCTTGAGGGTATTTCACAACAACTATTGCAAAAGTTGCAAGGACCAAGAAGGTACTGATTCTGTTCATCACCTGTTCATCAGGCCATTAGAGAACTTACATACATTCAAGCTGGGTTGTTCCAAATCAACAATATCTTCCTTTACAGTCCCCCAAGAAATCAGCATTAGAAAAAAAGGAGTCCGAGTGTTGCCAAAAGAAAACAGTGACGAATGTATTGTTACTAATGTATTGTTGGCATTACTAATGTATGTACCTACCCAACGATGTCCTGTATCTAGATCGTTCACATTTGGTATGATGTGACGACTTGATACTAGGATCGACTATATGTGGTTCCATCACTTTCAAAAAACTTCACAAACTTCCCTACCATCCTTGCTAATGCAGTTCTCTATCCAAGGCGGCTCACTATTCCGATTATTTAGTCGTGGAGATGGAAGCCGTTAATTGACAGTCTGAATGAATATAGATTCATCTAGGAAACTGAAGATGGTTATAAGATGAGCCAATCCCGTAGAGTAGATACCTTGATCTACTAATAGTTTGTGCAGAAGGACAGCAGTAGAGAGAACCAAACTGGATTCCTAAGCAAACTTCATATTATTTCAAAACTATAGTGTTTCTAAACAAATTTTAAACACCACAAAGTACACATACAAAATATGTAAGTATCCCTTAAGCTGCTTCAATGATTTGAGATATATTCAGTGCTCTAAGTACAATAGACAACTTCCTCATTTTTCCTAGAATAAGTGTTTTTTTTTTTTTTTATTCAAAAACTGGATTTACATATTCAAAAAGTTTCCATCATAGCCCAAGGACTACAAACAATCAAATCGATCCAATTAACAGAGAGAAAATAAAAAGGCAATTGCTTAACCCTACAGACGGATAGTAAACAGATACTGGGCATAGTAGGTACATATTCCTCCCACCTCCTATCGAAGGTTAATCCGAGAACTGTATGTTTGCGTTCCAAATCGAATTATTTCAGCTCAGACTGCAAACGATTTCATTCTCCTTTCAAAGCCTTTCATCGTGCAAAGGGATTCTTCGGATATAAACAGCAGGGTATGATGAGATACGAAAAAAAAAACAAAAAAAAACAACAACAAGCCCAACTGAATCATGTCAAAATTTAAATAAAGTGTGAAAAGGAAGAGAAGACATCGACACAAGCGAGGAGCCCGTACAAGTGTTGTTTTCGTTGCGAAACAAACCACGACAACGTAAAATAAAAATCGCCATTCCCCCTGGAATCGGAATCGGAATCGGAATCAAAAGGGAGAAATAATGAATTTTTAAGGCAATTAGTGATCCAGGGAGATTTCTCATTCTCATTGCCCGTTAAAGTTGCTCAAATCGTCGTCCATCGAGCCCATCGGAGACGATAGCATGCCATAGCCATTTGCATTTCGTTAATCACGTAAGTTCAGCGCTGTCAGCGAGGTTTAATCGATTTGACATTACACCGTATAGTCCTATACTCGTACACGTACTTACATAATGAGACTCCTTAAACTCGATCGTTAGCTTCTGGAAGCCTCTCCTAGTCGTGTTATCGCATCGAATCGATCAGATATTCCTTTGCACGCACGCGCACCTCTCGCATATGAATCGAGCCGAGTGTGTATTTGTGCTAATATTTCGAAAATTGCGTTTTTATGCTAATTTCTGTTTGAGATATTTTCCTTACGATAAGGACCCAGCCACTGCAGATCGATCGAAATCTGCAACTATAGAGAGCGAGCGAGGTGTGTGCTGGGAAGACAATTGCAAGGCTGCAGCGCGGCACAAATTTCCTCTTGGCAATGTGTGGTGGAAATTTTATCACTTATTCCATTCCCCTGACAGCGGTCCAAATAATAATTAAGTTGTAACAGGCACGAGATGCAAAATATGCCACATTGGAGCACCTGGACCTGGATCTGAACATAGTATTTCGTCGACCGATCTCTTGCTGTGCACACACCGCAGCAGTAGGGAACCCATGCGAGAAAATGTTATTAGGAAAATGTTTTAATATGTGTATCGAGTGGAATTTATTGCCAAGTGGATCCTGATCCTTATCTCCATTCAAGGCATAGTCGAGGTGTGTTATTAATGAAAACACGTAACAAGCACGATCGCAATGATCTATGACTGGACTCAGGAGATTTGGTCAATAGAGGAGGAGAAGTGTGATCATGTGGGCATTGAAAAGTGTAGGAGTGGTTGAAGGATGTCCTTGAGATTTAGAATAAACCATCGGCTATACTTGAGTGGTTTGACGTTAAAAAAAAAAAACACTGACAGTTCAAGTGTGAATGAAGTATCGTATAACAACTATTTTGCTATCTGAGGCTGAATTCAGGGAACAGTAGAGATTTGTTCTCTACCTCACATACTTAGAAACAGACAATAGTCAACTGGAGATCGGTATAGTCTACTCAAAATGACACTAAATAGGTGAAAGGCTCTACCAAAAGAAAAGGTTTTAAGCATCGAGCAAGATCCACTAAAACAGTTAGTGGGAACCCTTTAGATACGACTTGGAAAAATGGATTTTCTCCGGATTATGCTTTGGAAGATGTAGTAGTATCGTGCCAAAATCAGGTATTCGTTAGCAGAAGACGAGGAATTGTGGTCTAGAAAGCTGAAGGATCAGTAAGATTCAAGTAGATGTTAATGACACCATACTTTCAGACATGATTAGGTTAAGGTTACGGATACACTTAGACCGTTCTCGTTTCTCACTGTTCTCGTCAAAACCCAAAAAAAAAAAGAAAAAATGGGAAGACTGTGGCAACTTTGCCTCTCAATAATAGAAGGTCTTACCATGGAAAGAAAGGTCGTAACCAACTGATAAGTCAGATCACAGTGCACTGTCTAGTAGGCAGACATGCCAGATGGCTTAATGCTCTTTTCATGTAGAAGTTGTAGAGACTAGAAAGAGGAGGAAACCATGACACATCTTTTGTGTACCTGTCCTGCTCTATCGATTTTAAGAAGGAACTAAGTACTAAGTCGAAGATCTTATCGATCTAACTAGACTTGACTTAAGCAAAATAAAAACTTTGTCACCGGGTCAAACTGATTTAATGCCTAAAATGCGAACCATACTTCTTCGGCATGGGTTTACCCCGAAACTGGTTGTCCTGCTTCTTGTCCCATTTGTGACGTCTCAATGTAGGTCTCCGGTGCTGGTAATCTGTTTTTTTCCAAAGCGGTATCACAATGGACCTTCTTTTTAGTCTAAATGTGTCCCTGCTGAGCGGAGACAACCATCCAACTTAACCAAGCAACTGATCAGTCTCTGCATGCTCAGAATGTTTTCTTTTTGGTCTTGGTTGAGAAATGGATAATAAATAAATATGGTCATAGAATAGATCCCTGAGGTATACCAGTATTAATAGCTCACTTATTTGAAGACACACCACGACAAACAACCAGAATTGATCTGTTCAAAACGATATGGTAGCACATAGGAGTATTATGGATCATGCCAGACTTAATCCTTTGAGATGTCTATCGCATTCGGTCCTCGTTCGCCTTGTTGCTTGATGGTTGTCCTTGCATAGCTCAGCAGGTCCACCCATTGAACAGCATCTTGAAGTTCATGTCCCTCGACAGATTTTTATTTTGTTCACAGACTCTTTTTAGGGTTCGTTGGCTGGTACTAAGGAATCCATTCATCTGTATATACGCATAAGCAAGAGTAGTAAGCTTTCTGTCCCCTTTAGGATTAAAGTTTACAGGGAAACCGTTTTGATCTCGAGTCTTTTCTTATAGTAGGACACGAATAGTATCTACATAGAGTGGTGTAGCACTTCCACGGTTGATGGCAGGACCTTTCATTCGTCGCCAGTCTTAAATCCATATTGTATCCTTAAACGTTTCCTCTAGATTCATTGGCGTGGTACCTTTGAATCTCCTATTCCTTCGGACTTTGATATTTGAGACTTCGAAGTTTCTATTAAAAGTGAAGGACCCAAAGGTAAGACTACAAATCCACACGGCTTTCCTCTAGCCTAGTTGGATACACCAGTCTGTACTACCGTATCTCAGTTCCTTATGTAAAACAGTGAATAAATTTCCTCCTGCAGTCATATTTGTTTCCCACAACATTTGTTGCATAATTTATTGTTAGAAATACATCTGACCTACCTTCATAAAACAATGCCATTGTGTTTAATTTCGCTTGCACTACGGATATCCTACTCGTTCCTCATTCTTATCTCAGAAGTAACTATTCTCTGATAAACTTCACTTCTCCACATAAATATCACGAGAGCAAACTGTGTAACACAGTGAATTAAGCGACATCCAGTGGAAGGATGAATGGATTTACATAATATATAGCATCCAGCGTTATGCCTAGCCTTATTCCGTTTAATTGTTAGGTAAACGAGATGCACCTAGTCGACGCGTAAATCAGGCCACGCAAGCCTTTCGCCAGTAATCCATCCATCCATAAATTTTCTTACTCTCTGTGGACTCCCTCTACAGGGACGCACGCCCTCCTTACCCATGTTCTTGCTGTGTTAATTGTCAACGTAAAGCATTAATATTCATGTTTGAGGTGACTTTTAATTTAAATTACTCAGAGAAGCTACACAACAGGGAGATACACATATACTCCTTGCAAGAAACTGTGCGGATGCAATGCCATAAATCTGAGAAAGGACACCACGAACCGAAACAACCATGCCAGAGCGCACACTACTGACTCAGTATCTGTTTGTTTGTTTGTTTGTTTGCTTTTCGGTGTGAACAAATAGCAGCCAACATTGTTTTGATTTCAAAACGAACAAACATACCCGGGACGGGACCATTACCAAGAGAGATCTGCATATCTGCGTATATCCTTGACTGAATACGGAATCCCATTGCATTTATTTGCAAAGAGAAACTATCGATAAGGATCTGTTTGAGGTGAAGCACGTGCATTCAAATAATTCAAATTTCCCAAAGGATATTTCCAATTCGAAATTCTCTGTAGTAGTTTTGCATGTGATGCTTTCACTTTTTATTTTATTTTTCTCTGCTCCCTGGTATCGCGATACAGATCAGGAAATACGTATTTTTTGTTTTTTTTTTGTATTTTTGATTTTGAATTCAGTTTTAACGAGCAGAGTATTTGCATTTGAATGGGATATGACATGAATGGTGACCCAGATAGATATGTTACGTACTGTTCTGTGCATCTTTTGTTTTTCGACACGTTCAAAGGAGAATACATAATTTTTTTTTGTTTTTTTTGTTTTCTGTGAATGTTTTCCTGCAACGATATGTTTAGTTTAGTTTTCATGCATTATTTGGAACTATGGTACAGGTATGGGGTAATAAATTAATTTGGCATTTTGCACGAATAAAAATTAAAATCCGACAATGCGATGGTTTAGAATACTAGATGATTTAATCCAAAAACTGTTCGTGGGAATGTAACGCAAAATATAACATGAACATAACCTCTTGAAATATCATGTGCTCACTTGAGAGATATCAAAATTTGACAGCTTCCAAAGCACCACGAATGTCGCAAGCTATCTGTGTATGACCAATTATAAAGACAATTGGCCCTCACTGACTTCCCTGCGGAACACCTGATTGCACTCGGAAATACTTAAATAGTGTTTTTTCTAAATTTGAGTGGATTAGGGTGAGAGCTTACTCATGTAATGAATTTTTCCTATCAATAGAGCTATAAAGAGATACACTAAACTTTTGAAAAAAATTTAAAATCTGTAGTTGGAGACAGTCTGGATGTCGCAGAGATTAGGATAAGATTCAACGTATCACTCTAGTGTATTACTGGATTTTCTACAGAACTATTGGAGCATGAAATATCTACTGATCCTGAGAAGTAGTCAAAAATCTAGCGAAAAACAAATCTAGCGACGCAAATAAAGTGTTGGAAACAGCAACTAGAAAGTGATAGAAATGTATTCATTATAGTTAAGATGCCTCAAAGTAGCCTAGGTGGAGCTGATTTATAAATTACTATGTATTCGTTCATAGTTAATTAGTAAAACCTAGTACGACTACTAGAAGTGGTCTCTTGATCAATCACCCATTTACGTCCAGGACGAAGTGACAAATATTCTTCTCAGGGTCGATCTCTGGATTTTAGAATCAATTTCATCACTGAAAGCTACCAATTTAAACCACCATTCGAAAGCAGCCTGAGTCTCAGAGGTACTGTCATTTGTGGATTTTATTGCGAGGATTACTACTCAACCGAGCCCTTCATTAGTATGATCATACTACAAGAAGACAAAGTATAAAAACTTCGGTATCGTGAATACCGCGAAAAAAGCCATAGAAGGAAGACGATGCAAGGGCGGGAGTAAACAGTTCTGAGCAACCATCTCGCTGGATGTCAATAACGCCTTCAACACCGCAGACTGGAGAAGATCCTCCGAGAACTTACCGCCAAGAGAGTACCAGAATACCTGCTCCAGATAATGATGAACTATTTTCGAAATATGACTCTGCTCTAGCAACAATGGAACGAGACAGTATAACCTCACAGGTTGCGTTCCTCATGGCTCTGTATTAGGTCCACTACTGTAGAATAATGTATGATAACGTCCTCAGATTCGAAATCCCAACGTCTTCGAAAATAATTGGCTTTGCCGATGACATTGATGATAATTGATGTAATGAACAAACTCCTTGAGAAGTTGGGGCATGACTACAATGAAGCTATCGGGGTGGTCCAATACTCGCTAGTATGCATGGGCTAAGTTGTAAAACTTACAGAAGAAAAAACCGAAGTAGTGCTCATCAGCAGTAGACGAGTCATGGAGACTATAAGAGTAACCGTGGGAGATCACATTGTAGCTTTCAAATCACAGCTGAACTACCTAGGCATAGATACAAGGCTAACTTTTAAGCAGCATGCAGCTGAAAAGGCAGTTAAAGCAACGTCTGTACAGGCAAGGATTATGCCAAATATAAGGCGACCGAAACACAAGAAGAGATTATTCTACGCCTCCCAAATATGGACTGGTGCCATGAAGACGAAAGAAGACTGAGACAGTTTACAGAAGCAACGCGGTGAGAGTAGGCATGCGTAGTGGCTGGCATGGTACCAATAGACCTTCTTGCTAAAGAAACGTAACAGAAATTCTGTGCCAACAGGACAACGACAACAGCGACGAGTATGAGTAATAATGAAATACCACCAAGGACAAATCTAGAAGAATGGCAGGAGAGATAATGTCACTCTGATAAAGGCTGGTGGAAGCAGAGATCGATACCCGACATAGACGCCTGGAGTAATAGGAAACATGGGTAGCTGCATTTCTACCTGACCCAGATAGATGCCTTAGAGCCTACTTGCTTAGGTTTAGATTGGACCCCGTGCAAGGAAACAATGGAAGATGCAGAACACATTATGTTTACGAATAGCTTGACCAATATCGTTATTGAGTGCCTGAATCGTTTCTGGAGCATTCGCATAGTATCATTCTTTAATGGTGCAGCTCCGTGCCGGTCAAGTAACATCACCAAAACGACTGATTGTACGATTATTAATCTTGCTGTGTGATAAATCGATTGTTGGACGGCTTGTGTGGCACGTATCCTCATCTTGCTAGCCATAAAAAAAAAATCGGTTATCATGCCTGTAACATTTCTTCCATTCGTCTTGAAAGAAAAATAGGCCAATAATGCCACCACTTTAAAATCCTGCAATAAGCTGCAATATTCTCCGGTAAGCGCTCATGATGAACACGGGAATATGTTGGGTTATCAATTAGAAAATCAGACTTTCATCACAAACTTGCGTACACCAGCTGCAGTTGGTGCAATCTTTTCAAAATTTGCACTGTATCGTCAACACAACATCCACTTTGGAAGTAACTTTGCAATATTTTCCAACGTTATTCAAAATTTCCATTTCGTACCACAAAAATTTAATACTGTGTTGCTGTCAATTTTTTGAACGCATAAGAGCTGTCAGTGTCAAAAAGACATATGATTCAAAACGAAACCAACAGATGGCCCACCCTTTGGAAGTGATGATTTGGATATAAAAATTTAGAAATATTTTAGCTCTTAAAATTGTCACATGACTTCGTTCTATATTTCGATTTAGCAGACTAGACTAAGAAAGGGAAAGAAGGACGAATAAGTTTCTTGATGTTTCCTTAAAAATTCACGTTCACACTGCTTACATATTTGTATATGTCTATATATTTTCAATATATCTATTCAAATATACCTCAGGTAATATATAAAGATAAATCTGAGGAGTTGAATTGTTCTGATTAACTTGTGTATTGTACATAATTCACATCCTTTTTTAAAAAGTATCAAAAATAGACAATATTGAGAAAGTAATACGTCCCATGTCCTTTTTCAATGAAAGATAGACTTTAGTCGCCATTCAGTTAATACCTTCAATGCGTATGATTATAAATTTTTGTATTTGAATTTCAGCTGACAAAAATAACAGTGACACCTGCTGACTTCTAGATGAAATACCAACGTCGCCATAGGAGAAACCTGGATAAGCTTTTCGACATTGCCATCTATTGGAATAAATAGTTAGCAAATGTTACTATTTCCGTACAAGAACCACCATTACCGGAAGGTTCTGAAATTAGGAGCGATAAGCTCGTTTTAAAGACACAAAGATAAACCACTTATTTTAAGCTTCTTGCAAGTTTAACAAATTTGAAATTCGCAAAACAACAAATGCAATTAGTGTTCATTGCTACGCCACGCTAGTGTAGGTCACTACAGTTCAGTTCATGCTTATTTAAGTAGGTCATCAAAGCTGCATTTCATCTGCTGCGTGCTCTGTATGTTACACACACCCCGTTCTGTGAATTAAAAGTCGCACAGACTTGCTGGCGTATGCATATACTGACACACACCTGGCACATGCGACAATGTCATACGAAATTCTAGTTAGTCTTGATGTAATCAGTTTCGTCATGTGGTCATCATGTCATCCATTAACCCCCTTTAAAAGACACCGCTGCCTGCTGCCCTTCAAATTAACAAACACATGCGAAACTGTCTGGTGTGGACTGTAGAATTGAGGTTTATTTATATAGTCTGTGACTCACACCAAGATCTTGGACTAGTAACCGGTTGGCGGTTGGCGGTTGTATAAATATTCTGCAAATTTTACGTGTGCACCTACGTGATGTATTTCTCGTGCCTCGCTGGTGAAATGGAATCCCGTCGCGCTGTCAATTCGAGATGAGTAACCTTTTCGAAAGTGTACTTTCTGTGTATCTCTATGCCGGCGAATGAAGAATGCACAATGCCACATATAGTCATTAGATACTACATTGTTTGGATGTAGCACGTTTCTTACACGTATACTGTACACATGCATGTTCACGTGTACGTTAGAATAGGTATAGATACTATGCACTTTAATGTCGTTACGAATGAATGTATCTGGACTTGACAATGAAGTGCATCAAGACGCCACAGGTATGCTCTTTGTGACGTATGCATCTATGGTATTTGTTTCTAATAAGAATTTGAATTTTCGATTTTTATTTAATATTTGGATACAAACTGTGCGTGCGTATTCACATGTCTGAATGTGTGCAAGGCAATTGTACATCTTACATGCATATGGATGTGAAATGAGTATAATTTATATGTACCGGAAATATATACATATGTATGTAGGTATATGTACGTGCGTGCATACATATGTAATGCACAGATTTTGTAAATAAATCCAGAGGGTTCAGTAAGGTTCAGAGTTGAAACATACAAGAATAGCCATTGAAGTTGTTTACATTGCTCTTCTAGTGACTTCTAGTGTCTTACTCGCTTATCGTTTGCTAATAAGGAATAAAAATCCCTCCTGTGGTTATATAGTTAAGTGACTTTAATTCATTGCAAAATTCGTATTAAGTGTTATTCTAATAAAATTAATTTGTGGTTTTAGAGTAAGTACCTACAATCATCTTTAAAAAGTGCATTAATTCTGTTTCTCATTTCCAAACCGGATGCTTATATTTTTTAATCGTGAATAACTTACTTACTAAATGTAAGTAAGTACAAACTTATGCATTTAAAAAACTGAAAGATAAGTATTTATAGTACAATTTGCAGAACGAAATAGTGATAAAACTTACATCTACAGTAGATACAATACAATGAAATATCAGATTCGCTTTATGTATCTACGTGCAGTATGCAAGCAAATCGTATCGCATGAAAAGATATTTAGTTTCATCTGAACAGCTGTTGTCATTGACCAAGGACATTCTATACGGAAGCAGATAGGGTATTGTTAGCATTTGTAATAGTGTTAGTAATAAGATAACATATTGCACTTTGTTTACATTTGATAGAACCAGTTTCTCCGAAGTATCTACTATACCTATGTGTAAAGAATGCAAATGGCAATGTGTTCGGAAACGACAGTCGTGGCGGCGTTTAGTTAAAAAAAAAAATTAGAAGTTTCGACACATCTCTATTTAGTAAGGAGTTAGCTAGGGATATCCACATCTTTTCGGACAGCCAGGCAGCTATCGAATCATTGGAATCGATCTCTATTAATCGATTAGTAGGGGCATAGTGATATTCCAGGGAACTGTAAGGCCGATGAACTCGCCAAAATAGGATAGCTATTTGTAAACTAAAATTGAAACTGGATACTATCGAGAGCACAAATCTTAGGTGGACAAGTGGACCAACATGTCTAGCGAACAAAGCTTGGTTTAAAGCGTTCTAAAAATTTTATTGCTCTCAATAGATTGCATATCGGCACTACAATAGGCGTCATCACTGGACACTGTCTAATAGGTAAGCATGCTACAAGGATGGGGCTTTCTGCAAACGACTTTTGTACAAGCTGCATGGATGTAGAAGCGGGTGAAACCATTCCCCTTTCTTTGTTTCTGTCCAACTCTATCCCAGAGAAGGAAACTTCACTAAGGAGCCTTCTATTATAATGATTTAGGCGATCTGATAAACATTTATATCAAGAGCCCTTTACTGTTCATCAGAAGTTCAAAATAGTTTAACTAGTAAGTAGAGAGAAACGTTCTCCATGTGGTATCACAATGGACTTATTGCTGGTCTAAATGTGTTGGCGTTTCTGAATTGGCTGCCACTGAAGCAAGGAGTTAGCCAGGAATATGCACACAGACATGGTGATAACTAAACATAATCACATTATAAGTAAATAGAGTCTACCGCAAAATATTCATTAAATCATAGCTTAAGTTGGTCTACCTATACATCTTTTCCTTCTTAGGTGGCGCTACAGTTTGGGTGGCCATCCAATAACAAGCCCCTCCAGTTATCCCTGTCCTTAGCTAACTGCCTCCAGTTGCGCACTCCAGGTTGGTTGAGGTCCCCTTCTACTTGTACGTACCAACTAAGTCGAGGTCTTCCTCTCTTGCATTGTTCCTCTGGGTTAGATTCGAACACTCTACAGGCCGGAGCATTTGTGTCCATCCGCTCTATATGTCTTAGCCATCTCAAACGACCAATATGCAATTTTTAACGAGGTCAATGTCGCTGTACAGCTGGTATAGTTCGTCGTTGAATCTCCTCCTCCAAAGCCCATCAACGCAAACGGGACCGAAAATATTACGAAGAATCTTTCTTTAGATAGAGTTCAAGCTTCAGCGCCGTAGAGAAGGACTGGGATGATCAAGGTCTTATGCAGAGTCTCCTTAGTTGTTCAAAATAGCGTTCTACTACCCAATTGTGGGCGTTTTCGACAATGCTTTTGATTGCATGGGTGACCCTGCTAGACAACATGGGGAAGATCAGACATTTGTATTGTGGATCAGGGCAAGACCTGAGGCTTATCATCGAAAAAGGTCCTCTAATCTTTAATAAGACCTTTTCTATCTTATGTCAGTCAGTTGTTAGACTGCCTTCTCCACGAAAGTCCAAAGAGCCTGTGTCGTTTGCATGGGAGCATTTCTGAGAACGCCTGGCTCTACTGTGTAGGTAGTTCATTTGCTTGATATACATATGTACATACCTCCCCTTGATACTTTTATCACGGGCTGTACTATCAAAGTAATCCAACGTCTTAGACGGATTTCGGATGGATTTTGGTATCATCCACACTCGAGTTTCAATGACCTTACGCGACATTTATCCTAAGACCCTAAAAGAAGATGCAATGACACCAGAACCTCATCTGCTATGCAAATTTGGAGTCGACTGTACTTGTGTTCAGGACTGGCTTTGGCCAGAGTCTGAGCCTGGACTGGGCTCTAGTCGAATCATTACAAATGACGTTAAAACTAGTCAAGGGTCCGCTGCTGTCATCTTCGTGGAGACCGACAAGTTTAGACTGCTCTACTCATTAGACAAGTATGTCTCTGTTTTTCAAGCCGAGATCTATGTTATTGTATATTGTTAAGAAGGCCACAGTATCTGCGTCTCTCGCGGCAGTCAGACTACGCTTAAGGCTTTGCTCAACTCTGTAACTCATTCCAAAATAGTTCGAGAATGCAAGAATTCTTTGAATTCGGTCGCAAGGCTGAACTCTTTGACTCTTGTCTGGGTCCCAGGTCACACTGAGATTGCGGGAAATGAGATTTCCGTTTAGATAGCTAAACAAAGCTCAGAGGAAGACTTTTTAGGACCTGAACTCGGTCTCCTCGCGTCCTCGGTCAGGGCGTCCATTAAGGATTGCGTTTCCTTCGAACACAATTGTGTGAAGCACGGCTCTCCAGAATAAAAGCAGACAGAACATGTGCTCCCGAACGTTTGTAAGAAATCAGCGGCATGTCTCTCAGCAGAAAAGACTGTAGATAACTTATTGGCGTTCTTACAGGACACTTTCCTTTTGCCAAGGATCTTAGGCTTAAGAGACACCACTATCTGCTACTATTGTGGAGAGGGTGACGTTACTTCCAATCATTTCCATCTTCGGTACTGATGTGATGAGTGCTGATACTGTAAACTCCTCATCACTGAAATTATCGGCCTTCTCCGAAAGTAGAAGAAATTCCAGTAAAATGGGTAATACAGGGTCTTGCATCCTAGTAGTACAATGGATCTGTTGTGTCAGAAGAAAAAGAATGTGTCGTTAAATTGATGCTTCAGGGAGGTTTATGTAAGCAAATACATATGTATTTATTTTTTGTTATTATTTGGAGCCCATCTTTAGCAAATACTCGGCTTAAAATCACAGCATGACTGGTGAAACGAATCCAAAGTCTTCAAAGTAATCTTCTAAGCCGTTCACTGGATCGATGTAAGAGTATAGTATATACACATGTACTTACGTAGCTATGCAACAACTTATTCTTATATGTAACTGCGATATAGAGCAGCAAGTAGTGCCGGAAAGAAAGCGAGAAACTGATCCCTCCGAAAAATTCGACTGTCTTGTCCAATTATTATGCAACCATTCTACAATTGACCCCTGTCCACGCGATCGCAATCTCCTAATGATCAATTCACATACGGTGTCTGGTAGATCATATTACCTAGTAGAAAATTTAATTGAAATCAATCTCCCGTTCAGATTCAATTAACCGAAGCTGCGACTGATTTAAATTTAAAAGCAAAAAGCGAGAAACCTAATAATAAAGTTCAACGACTTCCGGAAAGAATAACAATCTTCAGCAAAGCACCACTTAACTATCTTTAGAACTGCGCACATGGATCCTCTAATAATAAAGGAGACACATGTGCCAAGCATTAAGTCCAATTACCCCAAATTAAACTAACTGACATGTCCTAACTCAACCCAAATAAAATTCTCCCTCCGACAAAATTTGATCAGACAAAAAAAAAACAAGTTGATCTTGAAAATCACGATACCACCAGCTGTATTTCACGACTATACCGGCTGATTACAGTACGCATACCACCCCCTCGATCAAAACACAAAACACCTTGCCCATGACGTATTCAAGTTCATGGATTGCACTTCGGATCCATCTGCATCCAGATAACAGTACCAGTAGAATGCACGTGCCTACAATTAACGCCGCGTCGCCAAGCACGGGTGAGTCAAATATATCGTGAGAAAAAAATTTCAAAAGTTCCCGGAAGGTTGCAATTGCTGAGCTTTGGCACGCACACCTCTTCTCATCTTCACGCCAACACGAGTGTGGTCTTGCTCACAAGATATACCTATGTATCTAGATACATTCCGCTTCCAGAAAAAGAAACAACAGACACAACTGCCACACTCTTCTAAACACACAAAAGGTCACCTTGAGCTAATGTACAAAAAGCTTTCTATCCGAGCATTCCGTCATCATTGTGTTGAAAAGAGACCTACCCAGCGTAGCTCCTTCCAAAAAACGATACCAAACCAAACGGCAAACACTTACTTATAATATTCCTCTCCATTCATCCATCGGGTGTATAACATTTAAACATTCAGTTCGTAAAGAGCCCGCAAAGTGTGTAGACGGTTAAAGTTTAACTATTCGCGTTAAGCCGACAAACATATTGTTACTTTAGTGACAATTTCGATTCGACTCCCACAAACAATAATGTAAGCTTTAAATAAATATTTTAACAAAATACAAATAAGTGTATCTACTCGTAGTTGCAGTGTGCTAATTTTATTGATTTACTACGATACGATAGTATGTGTCGATTGATTACTGTGTCTAATCTACGTGATATTATAAGATTTTTTTTTTTTTTATAGAAACCACAATTAGTAGTTGCACTGCTTCGTTATGGCGAACAAATTTCGCAGTCCAGTGATTCAGAATAAAAAAAAAAAAATAGAACCCCACCTAGTCACCAGAAACTCGCAAGTGAATTCCCGCATCTGTGTCAGCTATTTTTATCGGAATCTAAAAATATACACAGTTCTCTGGAGAACACTTTCTATTCGAATGCTTTGGGTGGTTTTTTTAGTGCACTGATTGGCATGACCTTCACTGGGGGTGTTGAGATAGTGCAACAACCCTTGCAAGCCGGGTACTTGCACTTTTCATCGAGACATGCGTTTTATCTGGGAACTGTCTCTCACTCAGAGAAATTTAGTTGAGATAGGTTTTTTTTTTTCGTCACCACCTATCGTTTGAAGTTTCACCGCCTTCTGAAAAGCTTAAGCAATCGCGAGCTTTTTTCATGTCCTTCCGTTTGACTTTGAAACAGAGTTGTGAAGGACGAAAATATTCGAATTTCTAAATCTATTCCAGTAGTGATACGAAGTTAATTGAGTGGTTCGTGGCAGGCAAAGACGTGGCAGTTTCATTTCAAATCTCTGATTGTGAAAGGTGAATTATATTTAGAGAAGTTGTTTTTTTACAGTCATTGTAAGTTGAGATAGTTTTCTAATATAAAGTCTGTTGGGATAGGTAACAAATTAACTTACTCCAGCTGCAAAGCGATATAGATACTTCTATCATTTAACCTTTAACTTTGACTTCTTGTCGGCGTTAGGTGCACATGTGCTTATTTATCATAATCACTGAAAATAAAATATACCCAGTTGTTTTCGTAGTATACCGACGTCACTGTCATAAGACAGACGTTTTATGTTCTATTTATGTTAAATAAAATGTGTATTCACATTTAGCTATGTATTAGAAATTTTTATTTCAAAACACAGCCATAGTAACTATTATATTTTGATATTTTCAAATGATATATGCTTTATTTTTCTATAGTTATTTTTAGTATAAGTACATATGGTTTTCATAAAATTAATATAAATAAATATATCCAAATATTTACAATCTTTTAGTATACATCCACTTAATTAATAAATATTTAACTCAATTTATCTACTACAAAAAAAAAAGTGATAATATGTATGTATGCCAACAATACCAAACAAACATGAATATTTGAAGGTCATAATTAATTAGGCGATTACGTTGAGTACCTAGTTGTTGACAATTTTGTGTATCCTTTGCCCTCTACGGAGTGTAAGTACATTATAAATTGAATTTATTTGTGTATGTACATTTTTTTCTTTTGTGTTTGTATCTGTGTCTTCAAAGCCAAATACCTTTGACATCTTTTAGATTGAATTCTGAAAGTTAAGTCGATTAATTGGATTTATATGGACATACTTATGTCCGTGGTATTAATATCTCCATGTCAGAAAATTTGTCCGATGCGAAAAACTAAGTACTGCCGGCACAGCAATCGAATGCCTAGGAACGTAGATATCTTTTCTGTGGTATGAATTGATCTACCATAGCGCTGGTTAATAATTGGAAGCAACGATTTCGCCCACTACACCACATTAGAAATGTGATCGGGTTTTAGTTTAAAGCCGTTGAAACCTTAACTAACCTTAGACTCTGATCCAAACTGCAATACTGGAACTCGAAAATGGCTTTGTGGCTTATCGATCTAACCATTAAACCTTAACCTCATCCTTTGCTTTTTAGATTGCTAAGAGAAACTGAATTAGACAGAGTTTGAAGTGAAATATTTTTGCCAAGGATAAGATAGAGTAGATACAAAAAACTTAAGCTCAGTCTCTTGTTATCCATGTTCAAATGCAAAGAAAGTACTGGGGTTAAGTGGTTAATGTGGATGGAGAAGGCTGTAACGCACTTGCTCGCAGATTTGTAAACTTGGGCATTATGTCCAACAGAAAATACTTGCATAAGCAGCCCTTATGACAAAGTTTAAATGTCCTTGATTTTTGCAATATTTTTTATTGTTGCAATATTTTCTTGCTCCGCAACCCCTTTTTTGGAGACTTTCTGAAACTTTTCAGCGGCAACCCTAGTTGAACCGCGCAATAAATCTTTAAACCTTAGCCATAGGGTATAACAATAAAGCCTTTGTCTGCTTGATTATTATTAATTGAATTCCAGATATCCGAGAATGCTATCTCGGAACTAATCTCACCGGGTCTCGTGCAATAGTTTCTTACTTACGACATTTCTTTAGAAAAAATCCACCTCAACCACAAACAATTCCAATTACGTCAAAGTATCTATATTTACATTATAGAATTATAAAGATATGTGAATGACTAACAATTGACGATGATATAAGGGTTGCAATTCATAAAGCTTCATTAGAAACGCAATATTGTCTTCGAAATTTTTAGTTCACGTTACGTTCAACAACAGTGCAACGAAGACTGAACCTTGTGGATATTCGTCTGTAAACTTCTATAATTTTTTGAATATCATCAACTGCATTTTTGAAGTAGGTAGCCAGCTGCTATTATAAGTTTCAAGATTGCGGAGTTTGAGGCACGTTTGAGGTTTGAAGATACTATTTCATACTTCCACTCTCCATCGTTTCCATGCAATAGTGCTTTTTGCTGTATTTACAAGTAACTTCTACGATTCTGTCTATTGTTGGTCAGTTTTTTTCGTAAGTTTGGCACGTACAAATATGTACGTATGTGCAGATACATAGTGTATAAAATCACATATAGGAGGGACTGTACAGAGTACTATTATCTTCATTCTCTGACATCCTTACCTTAAATATAAGTGGTTAAGTATTTCAAAAAATGCAGAAGCTTATGAGCTAAAACATATTTAGCCCAAAACACATGTATTTGAACTTTTTTTTATATTTTTTCGTAATAGATTCTTGTAATATGTAATTTGGGTTCATGGTCAGAATGGTGGTCAATGTGCCCCACACCAATTTAAAATTACTAAATATTTGTACAACGCCCTTAAACCTACGCCTTGCTCTGCTGACTCAAGCAATAATAGCAAAAATAGTCACAATATGATTAAAGCAATTGTTATTTCCTGAGATGTCATCGGTTGCACGAGAATTGTGTCTGACGCCGGCAAGTCTAAGGTAGCAGTTGGAATGAGTATCTATTCTGTTTGAAATTGCTCGTCATAAATAATTCTTCTGCTCAGCATGAAAGAGATATTAGTAACATACTGAAAAAAAAAAAAGAACGACTATGCAAAATTTGCCAAGTCTAGGCAAACAAACAAAAATATAATGACTTTCAGTGATTTTATCTTAGATTGCTATTTGTTAGCTAATTTCACACTTAATTTCAGGTTATTTTATAGTTCCCGTCACACTCATCTCTATCTCCTCGTAAACATGTATATCTTTAAACATTTTCCATAATTTTTAATTTACTACAAATCACAGCCATCTACTAATGTACACTGACCGTATCCAATTATAAACAAAATAATGATCTATTGTCATTCGCAGTCATGCGCCATTCGAAACAAAAAAAAACACACATTTTAGAGATTCTATGTCCGTCATTAAGCTAATCGAGTTTTTATATTTATAACATATACGATAAAATATATAAAACTTAATGTATACACATTTATTCCTAGAAGTAGATAAGAATTACCATTTCGTTGCAGTAGTAGATACGAGTAATATTTTCACACGTGTGTTTGCATTGAATGGACTGTGGCACAGTCGCCTATCAGAAATTGATTGATTGCCAGACGTTTTAACGAATCATGTTTGATATGCAGAAATAAACAGAATTTTTTGATAACTAGTTTTGTGCAGAAATTCACAAGATTAAAACAAAAATCTAGATTTACAAACCAAAGGGTTTTCCTCACTAGATTCTTTGTAGTTTGTGATTAATCAATGACTAATTAAACTTACAAAACAGGTGTACTATGATCATTACTTTAGACAATTTCTCAAGAAGTTTTAGACTGAAGTCAAGTAATGGGATTTACCAGATATGTCAGCACTGAATGATTAACAATTTTAGAATTTTCGATATCTACTTAGTTTTGCCAAAAAGGCTGAATATACGCATTTGCCATGAATACACTGACTTCCCATCACAAAACATTTACTTATTCTTGACATTAAAGATTGCCTGGTTATCCCAGATATAGTCAGCATTCTGGCGTACTTCAGTTTTGTGTGAGTTATATTTCATAGCATATTCCTTTGCCGCATCTCCACTCAAGTATCTAGCCCATGAAAGGCGAGGTAAATGATTTTTGTGAAACTGGACATGGATAGATACTTACATATGTAAACAGATACGTATTCAGATTTGTTTCAAAATGTATTTATCGTTTTTCCACTTTCGAAAGGCCTGATGATGTGTATACGGTGCTTATATCGCAGCATGGTTGGACTTATCGAAGGCAGTGTCTTTCCTGTTAATCGGGGCTGATAGTCCTTTGAAATAATAACTCTTGTCCGCATTTTCTCTCATCTGACATATTTTTTCCTTTAGTTTGCGGGACAGCTTTTATCTGTCAAAAATTTCTATGTTTCCTCTCAGACTTTTTATTAACGCCTTAAGTGCTCTTAACCATTTGAGCGATAACCCAACCATGACAAAGTTGGTAAGATTGTCCCCATTATTGTTTGTCCTATGGAGAGTAGAAGAAAGAAGGCTCAGTATTCAATAGGATGTCAATATTGTCAGGCCGATCATATGCTGGGTCTAACAGTTGACAACTATTCGGAACGTCCAAGAAGAAAGTAGCCAAGCGTCTAATCTCGTGGAGTAGCCGTTCTTTCTAGAGTTTAGCAAGGCATTCCTCCACCATTCAGCCTTGTTGAGTTTGTGTCCAATACCTATGTTAGATCCATATGCTGGCAGTTGATATCTTTCCCTTTTGGCTTAGCAAGTTTTACTCAAGCTGTACCGAAAATGCTCAAAGTTTTATGTACATATGTATGCTTCGGTTATTTTCTGCTCCAATTTCCCCAAAGCTTCGACCTCAGAACATAGAATTGAAGAACTTCTTGATATGGCACTCATATGTAGCAAAGTATGGTTTCTTGGACAAGTGACATAATTGATCATCAACAGCGTGAACTGCCTTAGAAGTTTCTTCGGTTTTTATATCAGGTTCGACTTGCGATATCACATTATCTGGCACTCCCCCAGCTGTTGATAGTGGACCATTGGCATGTACTCGTGTAGATCGAAGAAGTGATGCCACTAATGTAGCATAGTCTCCATTGAATTTCAAAGCTTAACCTCTAAGTTAACCTTTTCAACTCTAGAATTTGTATCTACGACTTAGGAGCTAGTAATAAGAATAGTATACAATAATATTTACATCAACTGTTCATGCATACATCGGGTGTACACACTTGACAATGTGTAAATTTATTTTATACATAGTTACATTCTTATCTGTTGGATTCACAATATGTACTGACGTATCTGTGCCAATTTCCATGAGAACTAGTGCATGGCAGATAAGACTACTCATTGAGTAACTTCCCGCTGCGATAGTTTGAAGGCAAATGGTGCACTAGCTATACATATATATATTTCTGTATGAAAATCAAACTAGATAAGATAATTCTCGTATAACAGTACGTTGTTCTACTACGAAAATGACTTTTTAATTGCAGGAAACTATATTTTTTTCGGCACGACAAATAAATTAATCGCTTGTCTTCTTTGTACGGATGCGGCGGAACGTACACTCAATTCGCTATACTGTCGCAAAAAAAAAAAAATATGAGATCACACTGAAATTACCCCCAAACATAAGTTTTTGCCTCTTTCCCGTTCAACAATTTATCTATTTCTTGTTGTTTCCAGAAATAGCTTGTATGGCCACCCCTTTTCGCTACGCACGTGATAATTTCTTTTTTTTTTTAGAAAAGATTTAACAAAAAAAAAAAATTGTAGCGCGCGTGGATGTATCTATCTACCTATTCGCAGCAACTACTACTTGTTGATTGACCTTAGTAGAGGTCGAATGAATTTATTTCTCACACAATTTGGGGAATTTCTCCTTTTTTTTTTCGCTAGCAAATAATTGAGTTACACACCCAAATAATGAATTGATTGATGGAATGAATGCAAATTTCTATTTTTATTTGCAGAACAAAAACCAAATCGTAAAAAATGACTTCAGTCAAGCAGACACTTTTGTCCCAAGTCGCCGAGACTCTACCCTCGTCTGGCAACAAGGTCACCATTGTTGGTATTGGCCAAGTCGGCATGGCTTGTGCATTCAGTATTCTTGCTCAGAACGTGTCCAACGAAATTTGCCTGGTTGATGTGTGTGAAAACAAGTTGATTGGTGAGATGATGGATTTGCAACATGGTTCCAACTTCTTGAAGAATCCCAAGATCACCGCCAGCGTTGATATTGCCGCTTCAGCCGGATCACGTTTGTGCATTGTGACCGCTGGTGTGCGTCAAAAGGAGGGTGAGACCCGTCTCTCACTTGTCCAGCGTAACACAGATATCCTGAAGAATATCATTCCAAAGTTGGTCGAGCACAGTCCGGACACCATGTTGTTGATGGTATCTAACCCAGTTGATATCATGACCTATGTCGCCTGGAAGCTGTCTGGCTTGCCAAAGAACCGTGTTATTGGCAGTGGCACCAATTTGGATTCATCACGCTTCCGTTTCTTGATGTCGCAACGCTTGAATGTTGCCCCAACATCTTGCCACGGATGGATTATTGGCGAACATGGAGACAGCAGTGTACCAGTATGGTCCGGAGTAAACATTGCCGGCGTGCGATTGAGGGAGTTGAACCCAACCATTGGAACAGCTGAGGATGTGGAGAAATGGAATGAATTGCACGAACAGGTCGTGAACAGTGCTTACGAAGTTATCAGACTGAAGGGATACACCTCCTGGGCTATTGGCTTGAGCGTTGCATCGCTTACATCTGCCATCTTGAAGAATTACAGCAGTGTTGTAGCTGTTTCTACATCAGTTTTGGTATGATTTGAATAAACTAGCCGTTCCACAAAATAGTAAAATTCTACATCTATTTTTTTTTTTAGGGTGAACACGGTATCGACAAAGATGTCTTCTTATCCTTGCCATGTGTCCTCAACGCCAATGGTGTTACATCAATTGTCAAACAGATCTTAACCCCAACTGAGGTTGAACAACTACAAAAGTCAGCAAATCTGATGGATCAAGTACAAGCTGGACTTGTTTTCTAAATAGAAACTTAAGAAATTTATATAAGTAGTTGATGGCTAATTTTATTTTATTATTTTGTCACAAATTTCGTGTTAATTTTAGTTTTTTTTTTCCTTCAAGCATTTAACAAACGTTTGACTATTATATTTTAGTTTTTTCCTCAATGAATGTGTGGAACCAAATATAAATTTTTTATTTAAACACTTTTTAGTTGGTTTTCTTTTTTATTTATTTATTTTTTTTAATTTATTTTTTAACGAGTACAAACAATCATAACGAATTGTAAAGCGCATACTATAAGTCAACCGAAACTACCTCATTAGCAAAATGGTTTGATAGCATAAATATGTTGCATGCATAATTCGTATACACACCTACGGTATATGGATGGAATGGCAGAACAGATATATAAGAGTGGGAAATTGTAGTAAAAAAAATTATCATTCTAGTTAATTTTTTTAAACTTTTAAAAAACATTTATTAGTAGATAATCCTTAAATTAGTGAGAATGTATGAGAATGTTAGCAGTTCTATGAGCACCCTACGTAAGCAGTCGATGTTGCACTTCCACTTAGCTAAACTACCTACAATTGCATTGAAAAAGTATTATGTAAAATCTTTATATGTTTAAATCTATGAATATATAATAAAGTGAATATATTTCTGCAATTTCTTTTATAGTACTTTTATAGAGGAAGCCACTTTAAACATATGAATATGTTAGGGGATGGCTTTCTTTGAGTATAGGTACGTACTTGGGTTTGGTTTCAGTTATCTTGTAATTTTTGTAACTGAAGGGAATAAATAATTACACGGTCTTAGGTCGAGTACAATAAAATTATAAATAGTCTGTCAATAGAATTAAAATTTATGGGCAGAGAAGCATCGTTGAATTTTTGGGATCGATGGCCTGTCTTAGACTGTTTTAGTATGACGCATAAATTTATTTTAATTTATTTTAAGAAACAAATTCTTAGGATGTACCTATATAAGTACATACATCTAAGGACCTAGGATCTAAATACATGAAAGAAATGCTGCTGATATATACATATGTATACGTAGATACAGATTGCTATCGTGGTAAACGAAACGATCTGATAAAATATCTATTATTTTCGCCAAGTAATTGAAGATAAACACACCTGTCTTTACCAGCTGAAACACAGGCAAGTATGTAGGTAAGTATGAGATATTAAAGTAAGTACATGTACTCACAATTAAAAAAATATCTCCACAAACTAAGATAGATGAAATATACTAGTACCCACCTGAGAGAGTATCTATGGTAATATGTCCAAGGTTTATGTACTAATTGTGTCATAAATCGTATTAAAATAACATACACCATCTAATAATATCCACGATTATAAATTAAACGTTATGATAACAATTTTAATCAGTGCATTCGGTACAATAATGATTGACTGGCATTTGCTGGTTTATCTTCAAACTGGAACTCACTTTTACTGCATCCACAGATATTATTTATTCATAATCGCCTGACATTTTAATCACTAAAGCTTTATAAATGATTAGCTTGGGTATTTGCTAAAAATTTAGCAAGATTACTACTATTTGAAAAAAAGTAGGTAAATATGGTTTCATAAATTAGATACTATCAGAACAGTTGGAGGGATATTTATTACTCAAATAGGCATAGATACGTATGTACAATATGCATAAGTACTTAAGAGTTTTTGGTAATTGTAAAACATTTTAAAATACTAAAGTGTAGCAAGTATTTGGTTATCCATCAATAGAAGCTAAAAATCGATAGCTCTTAAGCCTCAAGACGTTATCTTCGTCTAGAGCTCGTTTAATGGGAAATAGACAGAGTGCCAGCGTCCAAGCATGATTCTTCAGTAACCATCATACTTGCAATACATCTTATCAAAAAATTTTTCAATTTAGTAGCCTTTTTTAAAGTCTGTTCTTAGGCTGTATTGAATTGCTATTGCAGCTTTTTAAATACAATTTCAACAGAAACTATAACAGTTCATACATAAACCTTTTTCAGAAGACTACCAGCGGCACCTGGTGATAAAAAAACGCGATCAAATGCGGCGTAGGCAGTTCAAATAGGTATTAACAATTTGAAGTGTTTTAATCCATAAAATGTTTTGAACAGTTGCACGGACTTTTGAAAGATTGTGTCCAATTCTATCAAAAACGATGTTCAAGAAATCGCATGATAGCGCGTCGCCTTGTCTGAATCCTTTTTTGAAAGGATTGAAAATCAAAGGTCTCGGTACGGTCTTTACCGATCTTGATGGATCAAAATGCACTCTCCATTGTCATCCTGCACAACCGGACGAGTTTGACAGGGATGCCCAAAGTAGACATAACTCCTTATAGCTCTTCTCTATAGATAGACGGCCTTAAAACCGATAAAAAGGTGGTGAGTATCGATTTGAAATTCGTGGATTTTTTCCAAGAAATACCATAGTGTCAAAATTTGGTCGATGGTGGACTTTCCTGGCCTAAAACCGCACTGATATGGACCAATCAGATTGCTGACAAAATGTTTTAAGCATTAACATAGAATTGCAGATAAGATCTTGTAGGCGACGTTCAAGAGATTTATTCCTCTATAGTTGGCACAGTTTAGAGGATCTTCTCTCTTGAGGATCGGACTAACAATGCCGAGGTACCATTCATCCGGCATACTTTCATCCGACCTTATTTTGCAAATGAGTTGATGCATACTCCTTAGCAAGTGATCCCCGTCTGCTTTCATTATCTCGGCAGTCATGCCATCAGCCTCAGCAGATTTATTGGCTTTCAGCTTAGATATCGTCAAATTAACTTGATTCAGGTCGAATGGACGTAAATATTGGTTATCATCGTCCAGATTGAATGGTTCATTCTGCCTGACAGCGGAATTTTGGTCATTGTCGCTGTTATACAGTCTGCAGAAGTGATATTTCCATATATCCAACATTTTTTTTTACCTTCTGGTAAAACTTCCGATCCTAATTCCTATAAGCCTTCGCGAGAGTAGCTGATGAGAGATAGAACGCACTCTGATCTTCTCGTGTCACCAAAAAACTCTGGACAAAACATAACAATGCCAAGACTAAGCAAATTTCAGCGCTTAAAAGGCCCATCGTAGCGCTGTTCAGGAGATGACTGTCCACAACCTACTGGAGGCCCATCGAAGAAGAATGCGACTAGACACTAATGATTTCTGCCGAACGAGGCTGTGTGGACACGAATGCAGAAGAGAGCACATCTCACTTCATATGCGAATCCCCAAATTTGTGCAGAACTGGGAAAACGAACCTCGGTGAATACCACTTCGAAGATCTGGACGATCTATCAGGAAAGCCACCATTAACCATCTTCAAATTTATAACAATATCGCTGTGGTTCAGAGAGGCCGCTTAGCTATTCCAAAGCTACAAACCAACTCCTGTCTTCGTTTTAGGCAGTCACCCCTTCTTCATACCTACCTAACTAACAAGTAACAATCTATTCTTGATTACACTGAAAATTGCACATCGACAGTATAAGAGGTGTCATTCCAACGCAGTATCTCATAAGTAAGCCACTAAGATTGACCTTATCACAGATGACTCTGCGGGAGCTGTACGAATAATGAAAGGAAGAACAGCATTTCCTTATGCGAATATTTAGCCAAGTCCTTAAAACGAACGATACATTTAAAAACTACAATACTTCCGGCAACTTACCACACATAGATACCAGGACCCTTTCAAGTTTCGTCCGAAGCTCTAGGTGTTCGAGAAGCTGAAAATAAAGAGAGGTGCACTATGACTTTAATTTTTCTAATTCAGACCACTACTTTATGAGTTTATTAGTATTCTCTGCATCATTGCATATGTATCTATACTTGCATTCATCTGATAGATTGGTATCACACCATACTAAACCATTGTAATTATTGTCTTCTGAATTGAGAACAAAGTATTCAAATATCTGACACTGACCTTCTCAAGACTATTCAGTCAGACATCATACAGACAATATTACTCTGAAACGTGTTTAAGACGCTGAAAACTACTTCCACTGCCAGTAAGAGATGCGGAAACGACACAAACCATGACCAAACGTGACAAACATCTTAAAATGCTTTCTAACAAAATTCAATTGCGTCTGCTATAAATGCTTTCCCACTAATATTATTCGTACTATTGCAAAATAAAAGACCACATTATGAGCTTCAAGTTGAGTTTATTTATTCTTCTCTGGAGGCTTTCGACAACGTACACCATTACCCTACGCAGCTTACCTTTGGATACAATTCAGTACTTCAACCTAAGGATGCTAAACAATTCCTTGCAAGTTGGATGGAATCACTTTTGTAAGTATCACCTAGTAGTTGAATCTTCATATAAAAATGTATCTTATCTGCAGGCAACACAGACATTGACGAAGGCGTCATGAGTCTATATCCTGAATATAGTCCTTCTAGTGTCGAAATTTTACTTCGAACGGAAAGCAACGATACAATAATCAGTCTCTCTGTAAAGGATTTATCCCAACTATCGCAGATCAATTTCGAAACTCAGAAAAGTACCTTACTCATCATAAGTGGCATCTCTGATCCTCGAACTCTCGATGTGAGGACTAATCTGCGATACTTACAACAAAAGTTGACCAACTTCAACGTCATTGTGATTGACTTGGGTGCGAACCTTCTTCAGATATTCAACACAGTCAAGAGGAGTGTACAAATAAATGCGTTTTTGGTTTCTAAGATCCTTGGAGAGCTGCGAAAGGTAGGCTTAGACATGGAAAGTGTAACCCTAATTGGGCACTCGGTTGGTGCTAATATCGCCGCCCTTGGAGCTGAGAAATTCTCAGAAGAGTCGCATGGCAAGAAGCTACCTCTTCTCATAGCAATCGATCCGGCTTTGATGTGCACCAAGGAGGAGATATATGTAAATCCATCCGTCTGCAAGAAGGTGGTTGTGATTCATGGCGAGAACTCAGTGCTGAGTGTAAAGGAAAACATCGGAACTATAGACATTTACCCGAATGGTGATGAGGGGGCTCATCAACCAGGATGTTCGACTAGCCTGTGCAGTCACATATACCCGCTGATGTTGTTTATCCGAAGTTTGATTGACGATACAGAAATGTTAGCCGTCAAGTGCAAGGACTGGTCGTCATTCAGGAGAGGTAAATGCAATTTTAACGATTCCCTGAAGATTGGCCTTGAATACGACAGTCATTTGGAGGGGAAGTACTACAGCCTTGCCGAGAAATGTTCGCCATATGATAAAGAAATCGTCCATTGGAACGAAGTGGAATTAGTAGAGAACCTACCAGGTTTTGATCATGAGACTGACAGTGATCCAGTGATTTTAAAGTAAATTAGACTTTATTTAATGTATCTTAAGAATAAATAAGTTATAAACTACAATCTTTTCTTGCCCCTAGACTCCATTCTAGATCTCCTTGCCTGACGCTTTTGGTATTTTAAGCCATCCTCCTTCAAGCCATAGGGTTGACTGGCTTGAGTGATACAGTAGTATTCTCCATTCGTTGCGTTTGTAAAATCTAAGCCCAAGGACAACACAGTTGCGTAATCGCATTTCCCACGACGAAAACTGGACCAAGACTCACACTTGACCGCCCTTATTGGAGTCCTTTCAATGACAGCATCAAGAAACAAAAGGAATGGAAACACATGGCTGCACATCTTTGTATTGCATCCTGGTTGATATTTAAACCCATGGCCATTTGGATAGATATCTATAGTGCCTATAGGTTCCGCTATGCTGAAGATCTCATTCTCTCCATGTATAACAATCACTTTGTCACTAACCTCTGCGTTAACATACACATCCTCATGATGACACATCAGGGCCGGATCTAGCGCTATCAGTGTAGATACTTTTCTTCCACCTTCTTCTTCATTGTGAAGTTTGGCACCCAAGGCAGCGATATTCGCTCCAACCGAGTGACCAATTAGGGTTATGTCCGCTTGTTTTACTCCACGTGCAACCAATGTTGATATGAGTTTGGAAATGAAGTATCCTTCAACAAAGACATTATGCTTGACGGCGTTATAAAGCTGCAAAATGTCCTGTGCAAAGTCGACAACGATTGTGTTGTAGTCCCTCCTCGCTTCCTGCATGTACTGTAAGTTTCCCTGAACATTGTAAATGTGATCCGATGGGAAGGCGTTTACATAAATGATTGTCTTTTGTCGTGGATTCAGGCCAAACTCAGCGATCTTGGACACATATTTGATTGGCAAAGAAATTGTCTCATTATTGGCTGTCACGAGGTGTATGGTGGCATCTGATGGATTGTTTCCTGGGAAGAAGGATATGACGCCTTCATCTATATCTGCTTCACCTGAAATTGAAAATAGTTTAAACAAAGAAGTTCATAGGGATTAGTATGCATGTGACTTACAGAAAGATCTCCAACCTTGTGGTAACGCAGCTTTGAGAGTCTTAATGTTGTAGTTTTGAATGAATTCTATGCTGGTCTCATCTGAGTCGGCACCGTTGACCATACCAAGGAATATTAATAACAAAATGTTTATGTAAATGCATTTTGTCATCTTGATAGCTGAAGACTGAATTGCCTTCGTGTCAACAGTGGAAGATAAATGATTTATAAATGAACGTGTGCTGTTTCGAAAGATTGGGAATGTCACGTTCAATGAACATGCTACAGTCAGAAATATTTGTCGGAAAGAAATGGTAGTTCTTCCGGAATTTTTATGCGAGCTGCGTTAAACCTACAGACAGGTCCGGATTGTAAATTTTGGGGCCTACGATCTGAGCTAAGGGGCCATAAAGTAGCAGTTAGGGAAGGGCTTGTTTTAACTCCAACTTAGAGGTGGAACTTAAGTTGTACGGTCCTAAATTGTAAACATAAATAAAGCACAAGAAGCTAATGTAAGGCCTTGGTACTCTCGGCCATTTATATTTTGCGTGTTATGTCTTTCGCAGGAATAAAGGGGCCAACAATTGTATGATGGTGTTTGATGAACTTTCTCATAATAGTTGTTCTATCGGATATTCGGCCGATGTTCGTGGTGTTTGTTGCATTTTTTTTTTACTGGAACTGAGTCATGAATTTTGCTTTCTATCACTAACTAAAAAGCCACTTATGTAAGTAACATTTTTAACTTTCATCAATTATGAGAATTCAAGGTCAATCAACATCGATTTGTCTCGAAAAGAAGGCGTCGAGTCTGAAGTATGAAATCCAAAGTATAACAAGGTTCTATATTGTCACCCCTTTTATTTCCAATCACTTTATCTGATAACTACGATCCCTTAATTTTAATAAAATTAAAGAAGTGATTTACAATTTGTTAACCCCTACTCCATTTCCCAGAAAAAAAGATCATATTTCCTTGGGGACTACCAATGTATCTACTAAATATTGCATACAATGTCATATCTAAAATTCTGTGTGAACATTTTTTGAATCTTTTGGTCTTTTTTAGCCAAACAAACAATCTGTAGATCACATTTTAACATTAAATCTTGGAAAAGATACTTATTCAACTATTCCACATCCAATACTCATTTCGATGAAAAATGTGAATTGAGTGAGTGAAAATGCAGTAAAAATGTGAGTGAAAATTTTTTTACGAAGAGTACTGCAAAAATTACAATTTTATTGTGCAATAACCATTTACTTTTAAGTATACCCTTTTTTGGCATAAAAGTACCGATTTAAGAGTACAGGTACGAGCAAATCAAAATGTGTTCGACGCACAACTAATTGCATTTTAATGTTGTCCTGTGCGACATTAATCTTCAGTACATGAGTACATGTGTATTTCAGGTAAAATTTTAAATAAGCCTCTTTAAGATCAACGAAATGTATAGATACACAAAAGCAATATTTTTATAGTCAGGACTGTGAAACTATACAAACTGTGAAACTAAGTTGTTGTAGGTACACAAAACGACGACCTTGATGGAACAGCTACCATTCTCCATCGTCATTCTGCACAGGGAGACCGGTTTGACAGTGAAGCCACAACTGGACTACAGACATACATAGATATCTATGCATGATTCTTTAATAGGCGGACTTAAAATCAAAAAGTCCTATTTAGGCCTCTTGGCTTTTCTACAGGGATTTGCTTTTCATGCTTAGCATCTCTCTGATAACGACTTATAAGATTTTTGATGCTATAAGGGCTCACACAATATGCCAGATTATTGTGCGCAATTTTGAACAGACTAATCTTCATATAAAGGATGCAGTTGACGGTGTCTCAATTTTTGTGGATCGGACAAACAATAGTTGGATAGCTCAGTCGGTAAGCAGGAAGGCTGTCTGAGCTTCTTTCTTAGACGGAGTTATTGTCTATCATCGTTGAATGGTTGAATGATTTGTTTCTTCCCTGACAACGGGTTGTTGGTCTTCGTCAATGTTAGACAGTCTACAGAAATAGTGTTTCCTTTTTCTCGGTACCAACTGTGACTCTATAACAAGTTCTCCTTCTTCTCGTTCACGAAACGTTCTTTTACTTTTTGGTAAAATTTTCGCAGATTGTTCCTGGAAACCAGTCTCTCAATACCTCTGATCGCATGCTTCTAGTGCTTTTTGTTTCTTCTTTTGGAGAAGCTTATGTTTTTCCCGTCTCTTTTGCTTATAGAGCCTGTGAGCAATCTTCGTCCTTCCTTGGAGGTGCTAGAGCTAGCTATAAACTTAGGAGCACGATAATCTATGACTACAATTCCGAAATAATTAAGTAGTACCTAGGGATGCATGGGTTTCATTCTATCTTGATCAAAACACTTAGGGTTGAATCTGATTGCTCCAAATCCTTCCATCCGGAACTTCATTATTGAAACTACTTCATTTATTCTACACTTAACTGAATTACTTCATAGTCGCGTCACAATTTGATAAAAATACTCTGACTCATGACACGAGACCAAACTCTTTTGATCAAACTCACTTAATCTGTTTTTGAAAAGTATCTGCAAATGAAAAGTATCTGCATCATGTGACGAAAACTATAGCATATTTTAAGGCGAAAAAGAAATAACTATTCACGATCTTTCCAAAAGCTCAAAGCACTTTTTACCTATAACAGGTTATGAATTAACAGGTAGAACTAAACTTTGGCCGTGCTTGTAATGGATCATTGGCTGAATTGTATCTCAGACAAGAGTTTAAATCGTGTTCAGCTCACCTGTTGTTGCTGTCAGACATTACCAGGTACATTATGTAGGTAGATTCAACTTCAAGCTCGGATCTCAGCAGAGTATCATTCAGTAAATCGAGAGTTTCACCAGCGGTTGGTTGTGTTTTCAAATTACGGTCCGCGTATGTGAAACCTTGTGTTTATATCGATTGTGTAGAAAAAAAAATACATTTTGCATTGTATTCGGTATCCGATTTGTTTGTGCTTCAATATTTGCCGTAAAATTATTCCGTCCAATATGTGAGATTTCAAGCAAAACAAAAAGTGATCGTGGAAGCTATCCCCGCCTGATACAGCAAAATATTATTCATAGAGTTTGTCCGAATAGAAAACAAAGATGCACAGAGTGCATTCCGGGAATTAAAGTATCTGTGCGGTTTTTCTGCAAAAGGAATATGATAATGGGATATTTTTAAAGTGAGTTTTGTGAATTAAATAAAAATGGAATTTTAGATATTTTCTTACAAAGAAAAGATACACTTATAAACGAATATCGAAACGAAGCTCTCTCTTTGGTAAAGAGTGTTAAAGAGTAGCTGCAATCGATTGATTTGTATCACAACATTTGTTGCTAGAGTGTGTATCTTTTGGGGGTTTTTCTATTTTGGATTTGTGTGGGTTAATTTTGTAAGTGTTCAATTGAAATTTTATAAAAAAAAAACACTTGTACCATATACACACACATGAATTGAGGAAAAACACTATTAAATAAATTGCAATTACAAGTGATATCCACGGTGAACATACTTGGAATAGAATCTATCGACCATAACATCAGCTGACAGTTGGGTGCAACGTCAGTAGTGCCATTATGGTGATGTGGACAATACTGAGGGTTCACTCTTGGGTTCATAAATGTTGATTTTTTTTTGTTTTTGTTGTTGTTGTTTTTTTGAAAACGCGGTAAAGCAAATAGTAAGGTGAGTGCGATACATGCATCACGGATAGATGGATGCCTACTACATACTTTCAACTGAATGAAAGAATAATATGGGATATATGGATGCTTTTGATGAATCTTTTCGGGGAAATCCCATGCGGCCTTGAGAGTGCTGATGATGTGAAATCTTTTTTGAGTCTGTAAAGATACATTCGCAGAAAATAAAAAGCAATTTGCGATTTCTTCCTCATTTCATTCGTTGTTGTCTGTTGAGTTGTGTAATGAGCGGCTTTTTATACCTCTTTTGCTGTGGCGGTCTCAATATTGAGAAAGTTATTTTTAGACGTGCATTATAAAAGGAATACAAAAGAGGAGGAACTTTCGGATGTGTGTTTATATAATTTGATGAAAAAGTATGGACTATTTTTGAAAGCCTAGATTCAGTTTGACTCGATTTAGAATGATATTGCAACCTACCTTCACATAATAAGAAACGCTTTTCATTAAAACCGGTCATTATGTAAACGGACAAAGGCACAGGCATTTGTCGAAGTTCCAATCTACAATTATCCAATTTAATATTAACAATTTGTCATTTATAAGATACCTCACATTACTCGTAAGTACAACTTTTAAAATTGGCGAGTTATCAGTTTCAATTTGGTTGACGAAACACTGTGCGTCATTTAAACGTTCAGTATTGCCATATCTTAGATATTGAAATATTCTATAGAAAAAGAATTTAAAGCCAACCTTAAAAGTAAACATTTGTAAATTGACTATAAAGTCTGAAGTCAAAGGTGAACGTTTCCTTACCTACCATTGCGAATATCTTTTAAATTTTATTTTTTTTTTTATACGAAATGCTCGCTTTTGTTTCGATGTAAATACCGACGGCTTGTGCCTGAACATTTCTTATTTTAAATTTCATTATTGAATTATTTCTGCTGTTCAGAGATAGTCCGTTTTGTTAAAAGTCGCATCTTAATAATTTTATTTTTCAAAAGCAATTTGTTTTAGAACATTTATAAGAAAAATATTAATACACTGAATGCTGTTCCAGTAAACTATTGAATGTAGTCTCTGAATTGGATGGTACTTAGTTTAATCTGATATTTTGTTAAGTTTGTTTGGGATATGATTAAAATGGCCGATAAGTTCGAAAAATTCCTTTGCCCACAGAATTAAGTTTTTGGATTTTGAAAAATCACTGCAAACAGTTCTTGTTTTGCTCTCAACTGAAACACACTTCTATCTGAAAGAATTTTAATGGAATTAAATTTTTTTGATCTTGGTATTCTTTTGGTCAAACCTGATTCAAAGATTTCTAATGATGTCTCGTTGACCTAGGAAATAACTTTGAAAATTCACATAGATTGTTATGCTGAAGACCTTCTTTTGATTTAGTTACTACCGTGTTTTAAATCATGCTAGTCCGGTTAGGTTTTATTTGGTCATGTGTAGCTAATTACTTCTGGAGATTGGCGAGTGACTTGCTATGGGAACTCTGGCTCTGTGACATCGCATATTGTAGTTGGTAATTTTATTTTAAACAAAACTTTAAAGACTTTTGAAGTCAAGGTTTCAAGTTATATGCAGTATTAAGGTCACTACGTTTGACTCTCAAATGAACGTTACAAAACAGTGCCATTTGTAACAGCTAAAGACACAAAGCTATGTGATGTGATAGTCAGTTGTACCTTCCTTAAATTTGAAGTGAAAGAGAATTGCAGATATTGCAAGTTTTCAGGTTTTTATGTTTCTTTAATATCCTCCAGGTCCTCCGAAAAAAAGGCCGCATTTTAGAGGTTTCTAGCCATCTGCGACGACGGTGAAGGTGAACAAATCAGAAATTATGGTCATTTCTCAAACTCTACACTTCGCTGGTTACTGGTTTCACATTAAAACAGGTGTAGAAGGCTGGAAGAAGCAATACTGGCTTATGCTGCAAGATTGATACGACTGGATGAATTTTGAGGGAACTTGGTCGAACAGTTTTAAGAAAGGTCGAATGTATTACAGATCCTTTGAATGGGAAAGATACAAACTGTCGGAGTTAGATTATTTTATTCTGTTGCAGATATAACCCATCTCTGAATTTTTTTTAATTTATTCAGATGATATCTCAGGCAGGATTAGCCCGTAAAAAAATTCGTCAACTTCCTAATAATAATACATAATTTGCTTATTGACAAAGCCATTAAGCCAATCAGATTCATCGTTGAAAATGATTTTTCGATGAAATTCAGGATTTTCTTCAAACTTTTGCAGAGCCCAATCGGAGAGGTTTCGACGCTTCAAATGCGCAGGAGGCTTCAGTTCTTGGGCTAATTTGATCTTGTAAGGGTGTAGGTTAAGATCTTTACCCAAAATGCGCCACAATGTGGACTCAGAGATTTCCAATTCCTGCTAACTGAAGGACTGCGATATTTTCGGTACTTTGACCATATTCTCCCGGACATGTCGAAGTGTGAAAGTTCAATCGACTGGAGACTTTAACGAGAGTGTTACTACTACGCAATACAAAGTCACTCTCTGCTGGGTCCTCGGACATAGTAATATGAAAGGGAATGAAACAACGGACGAACTAGCTCCGAAAAGGTCAGCTTTAAATGAAGAATATACCCAGCCATCCCTCTTGGTGTACTAAAAATGAAAATAGACCGGAAAGCAAGAGAAAAGATCAATAGGTACCTCCTGGGCACAGGTGACTGTATCCTATCTCACAGTTTATGGTCAACGTCGAATGAAAAAAGAACTAAAAAACTTTTGTATGTGAACAAAAAAGAAATCAGCATCATGATAGATGTACTAACTGGATTGGGGCCCGATAGGTGCCAGACTGGACATCAGATCACCAGATTTCTGCAGGAGCTGTCATGATATAGAAGAAACTGAAACTGTCAAACACCTACTATGTGCCGCTACATTGGAAACAGATTTTTCACAGAACTGGAGGGCCTGGTACAAGTCCCACTCGGAAACATGATATGTTTCATTAAGAGCACAGTTTGGTTAGATTCAAGACTAACCGAAATGGACCCAAAGTAGCCATATGGTATGTACCACAATAGATAGGGAATCACAAGGGACCAATAGTGTACAATCTCTCATACCATACCATATCATACCATACTGAGGGGATTGCTGCTTTTCAAAGAGGGTTTGTTTTTATGTGGATCGAGCATATGTAGATACGTTTCACCAAATCTTAGAAAGTACTTTATCCTCGCTACCAAATATCCTTCAGGAATGGTAGGTCTAACATCTTGTTGGATTTAAGCTTAGATGTTTATCCTCACTTCTTTCTTATCAAGTGGATAGAAGTATTGACTATCATCGTCGGTGTTGATTGGTTGATTCTGGGGGATCTCATCGATATCATATATGTAAATAGTTTGCAGAATGTAGTTTCTCCACATTTTCAGCATTCTACTTATACTAACTCCAAACTTCGCCTTGAAGTCTTCTGTATTTACATACTTTGCTCATTCTGAGATGTTAAGTTTATCAAATTCTCACTTTATTAAGTGAGATCAAATTAACATCAAAACATAAATCTTTTTTAGCATACCTACTAGTAGTCCTCTTTCAATATTTTGGGAATCACAGGCGACTAACTAGTTTAAGAATAAATTTTTGAAAGCAGGTTTTCCTTTTTTGTCGCAAAGATGAGGAGATATCCCAAGACCGGATTTCATATAAATTTCATAAATATCTGAGATTTTTACCGATAACCGAAGTCATTGCATTATCATGTTTAAATGAAAGCGGCGCGCTTGAAACATATCCCCATGAATATTCATAAAACAAAACAACGTGTTGTATTCATCACTAAAAATAAATTGTTAATTCAAATGCAAATTTTTTGTATTCACAATAACAGCCATTGCTTTCGTAAATACACATTCCAATTGATACGAAGTGAAATTAAATGAAAGCCGATGCCAAATATTTGCATTCTCTGTTATGACAAAAGGCCAGTTTCTTTAGATAACACTGGAGTTCCTTGCCCGAATTCCTAGTCAGGTTAGCCTCAGTCGTTCTAAAAAGTTCTAAAAATCTCTTCACATTCTGTTGTCGAGATAGAAAAAATAACCCTCTTAGCGCGTACTTAATACTTCAACCTGAATTTTGTTATTCAAACTGAAGATATTCGCCTGCGCACTTGTGTGTTTACCATATGTTTAACGCCTTCCCGAAGGCATTAGTTATTATAAGTTAAATATATAATTTGAATTTTTCTATCTGCGAAAGCCTTGCGTCACATTGTCTATGGAAATTCTGAATGCCATTGTGTTTGCACAGCATGATGTCAAACTTTATTTCATTTCTTGGTAGCACGCTATTACCAACTGTGTAAATCCCTCACAGATAGAGAGAAGACCCCAGAAATATGGGGGTCAATCAAATTGATGGATAATTATGTGTTAAGTGTTTTTGGCAACAAAATTTGGCAACAGGGGAAAACGCACTGATGTATCATTATGCCAATCTTGATTCATCCGAATTGGGTGTATCTTTCGGAATGACTAAGCGCCTGCAGGGAAAAGAAAAACTTTCAAAACCATACTGCAGATGTCATTAAGAAGAAAATTTAATTAAAATTGCTTATGTCATAAGCGTATGTTGTTCCAGTGAAAATAAGTTGGGGAAATACCAACAATATTGTTTAATTACAATTTTGTTTGCACATGTATGTACCTTTCGTCTACCGAGTCGAGTAATTAGCCAGCGTTTGTACTTAGATTTTTTTTTATGAAAATATTTAATAGAATGTCTGTAGAATGAATTGTATATAATAAAGATACAATTAAAACCAAACAGTTTCATTCATTCGGCATTTCTTGCATGGGTTACTTTATTAAGAGGGATGGGTCATCAAACTTTCTCCGCGACCTTGTATGGTGGGATGTACGAATGTGGACTGTAAGTTTTGTGGTTTAAAAAAAGAGCATCTTTTTAGTGACTGTTTGGGCTTTTTGGAAATCTTTAAGATCTCCTACTACTGACACAGAGGTGGTACACTTCCAAGCAGAGTTTTTTTCTATCGAGCACAGAAGGTGCAACAGAAGAAACCTCGGAAGATCACGCATTAACATTTTATCAGGTAGATAAGCATCTCTAAAATTTGACATATATGTATCCTTGGCAATGAAGTTTCTGAGGAATTTAGCAGATCCAAATGTTAGCCAAATAAAGATAGAGCTAAACCCCTGAGAATAAAAAAGCCTTCTTATTGGAATTCACACACTTACTCAAGAAATGTACCACTTTCTAAAACAAAAAAAAAAGAATGAAAGAGATTCTAGCAATGTCCAAATATAACGCTAAGATCCTGATGGACTTCCTCTCTGGTCATTGGTCTCTTAAATGCCATCTCAAAAAAATTGGTATCAGTCAATCGGACATGTGTCGTGTCTACCTTTAGGATACTGAAACTGCAGAGCGAATTTTATGTGATTGTTTCGCAATTGCGCGACCTTTAGATGTCATCTTCTTCTCACCTCAGACATATCGAAGTTTCATTCATGATTGCAGCTAGTAGGCAATACCACAATATCACAAAATATTTAATATTTTATATATTTGAGGTAGCAGTGCTTCATGAGTCTATTTCGAAGTTCATCACCCTAAATGTGTATCTTTAACAAAAGAGACATTAAGTTTGGAATATCGGCAGACCTTTCACGGTCCCAACATTCACAAATTGCCAGGAAATCTTTAAAAGTATAATCGGGAAAATAACTACAGACTACAAAATGGAATGTTTGTCTGCCACACTTCTGCAACTCCTTGTACCAGGAGTAGATACTACATCGAGGCCTGCGACGTCCGACACTTTCGGCAAAACACTTCCCGAATTCCAAAATCAGGTCAAAGGTTTCGCCATATCTCTGAATCTTTAATGTTTCGGGTTTACACAAATTTGTAAATAGGAAAGGATAAACATTGGTTGAAGTTAGTGTTTGTCGTATTCATCTTCCTTGCATCACCTTTCATGGCTTTTGGTGATTTTTAAACAATTTCCTCGGATTGTTGAAAAACAATTTTCTTACCCATTCTTATTTTGTATAAGCTTGGTGTTTCAGATAGAAAGTGGACTATTCGTTATTCAGCGTTTACCTCATTTAGTAAAGGGAAACATCTCCAAGCAGGACTTTAGGTTCAGGACTTTGTGATTCGTTGTTCAAATCTCCATTTTTTGACAGCGAGCATATGCATGTATGTAAGAAGCAATGAAGTCGTTCCTCACAGTCGGATTTTGAGAAAAGAAAGAAACAAAAAGGAAAGGTCATCAGGCTTAAAGAAAAGTTCATTCAAGTAGCGCATCTACGACAAGTCCTCAGAGATGATATGGTCGAGAAGTACACCTTCTTCAAAGACTTGAGCAGGAACAAAGAATGAACCAGCGGCTTGAGATTCATAGATCAGAAATAGTTCATGAACAGGGGAAGGACCTCAAAAATCAGAATGGGCAAGTTTCTCTGTATTTCTCGAGTAGAAGTCCAGGTGATAAGAAAGTTTTCGACGGGAAACACAAAAAATCCGGTTGCCAGGCTATTATCAAATCATTGGATTTATATGAAAGTTGTATGGAAATGCCTACACAAGGTCCACAATCTAGGCAAGATTTCCGCTGTTTTTTTTTCTTGCAGGATTGAGGAATGGACTACTAGCAGCTAAAATACTGCGAGAAGGTATTCATTCGAAAAACTGTCCTCTATTTTGAGTATGCCTATATACTTATCCAAGGACATGAGATGAAACATTATGTCTAATCCTGCATTCATGCAGATCTTTGTATTTTTGCTTAGAATATTGAGTCTAGTACAAAAACTGTCCATCAGACGATCATACCATACAGTATGTGCTAATAGACACATACAACTAGAATAGGGTATAGTGCTGCATACTCCAGATCCTAGCAATTTAAGTACACATATAGTAAGCTACTTAAGTATTCTGTTAGATCTCTAGTGTAATTTCAAGATTAGTTTGTAGTCATATTGTTGAGCTGAGTTACTCTGTGGTTGGATTGACTCACCCTACGTTTCACGTGGCACATCTGGATAGCTTAGCATATAGGAGCAGTTTTCTTATAGAGTTCATGTGTATGTCTGAGGTAACAATAGCAACGTAAATGGTTTTGGCAGTCATTTTGCATCCTGTCCTTTCCAAGTCACCAAGTAGATCATTGCCTCTTAAATTCCAAAGAGGTGGTGTGCCCTAGTTCTGTATTAATAATCCAGCCAATGCTACCATACCACACTTCTGCTACTGCTTACCAGTACTAGTGCCATTTTGATGGTTGAATAACTCAAAAGTAGTGACAAGCAGACTAATGAACAAACAAATAGTACAATCGCAATTGTACGTTTTCGAAAACCCTAAAAATTCCCACAAACTAGTAAATTTATACCAAACCAGTTGCATGTAAACTGTTGAGCATACTTTTTATTTCATGTAACATTGCATGACAGTAATATCAATTCCACTATATTTAACATGCAATATCCCAAGAAATCGTCCCAAAAAAAAAACTGTAATCAAATATCAATTACCCAAAATTTACCCGGCACCCCTAATGAAATTCAGCACTAAGTAGTAAGTACCTCATAATGACGACCAATTGTGGATGTTGTCGCCAACCTAATTCGTACTATTAACGCCCAAGTATACATAACAAAAACGCTTAGTCTAATGTCTTAATCAACATTTCGACTGGGACTTGCAATTTAGCTGATGATGAGTTCAGCACAATTGTCTTAAAGAGGATTCGTCTCTGTTAGTGGCAATTAGTTATGGCAGGCTGCTGTTTCTTAATCTCTTATTAATGATGACAGGCTCCAATAAGAAATTCGAGAATCAATCGAATGAATGAATTACATCGTTTCTAGGAATACTTACACAAAATTTATTTACTGTTCAACTAGCATTTCAGTGTAATTCAAGTATTTTTAGTTGTTTCGCTGAAATTCTTGGTGTTGCCTCTTGAAAAACGACAACTGATACCTGTAGACATTGTCGTCGCCTACAAGTTGAGTGTAATTATACAATTTTCTGGATACGTGATGATAGTTTGTTAATTGAATTGACACGATCTTTTTTTTTTAACAAAAATTGATTGTTTGGTAATTTGTTTTGCAATTTGCGTTTTTAAATTGTTATTGTGAAAATATTGTCAAGAATGTAGTTAAGTTCATGAAAGTAAGAATTTTTTCCTGTTTTTAATGGGATGTGCGGAATCTACAAAGAATCTGAGGAATGTACTTGTTTTCATGTAAAGTTGTCAAATAGAATGTAGAGATCTACTTAGATACACTGAGAAACTGAAATTTGACTGTAACTTCTGTACGATCATCCCTATCCACAATGAATGGGACAATGATGACCCCTTGAATGATAGTTCAGCTCACTACAGGGACGGCTCCAAGACGAAAAATGGGGTGGGAGAAAACACCAATCTCCTAAAAGCGCAATCTAAGCATCTTCTTCCGCATCTCGGATCACTGTCAAGAAAGCCTTGTTTTGTTTGAAATGTAATAAAATATCTGCCAGAGACTGTATGATAGTCAAACGCCAATCAAATGCCTGAAATCATTTTCTTTCACGTCAAAGTCCACTTTAAACTTGAATTTGTCTCTCTCGGGAGACAAGTTCCACACTCATTTTCGCTGTGTTCCAGACCAAAGAGATATTCTAGGAAACTGCAAAACTGAGGAGACCGCCAGAAAGGGGACGATTCTAATGATTCTGCATAAATGGAAAAACTTGGGTATGCCCTTCGCTGAATGTAAACATCTGCTAATTACGGACAATTTTAGTAGGAACAACCACAAATGGAAAAATGCCTCGACGTGTCATATAGAAAGACAGAGCTAGCCTAACCTAGATCGGAAACGTAGTGCCGGATTGGTTATCATAATCGGTGTTCTCATGGGACACTGTCTGATAGGCCAACATGCTAAGAGATTGGGCATCTGGCCAAATGATTTCTTCAAGAGTTGCAGGCACAACGCAAAAGGGACAGAATATTGTACAAACAAATTTCCTCCCGAAGCGATGGAGGATATCTTCATTCGCTTTTGGCAGTTGATGCTGATGGCATAGTAGTCGTTGAAAAATTTTGGGATATATGTACGTATATTTTGGCTGCACCAAGGTAGAGAGCCAAGATATATTGAAAGGCGTGTCTTGTGATCAATTTAGTTGATTGCTTCATGATCAGACCATTGTGAATGTTGTGATGAGAAGACAGTGTGCTTGTTACAATAATGTGCTGCCCTGCTACAATGTCAATAAGCCTAAGTACGTTTCCAAACGTAATGCCCTCTGTTTCCTTTCCCTATCTTAGCATTAAAATCGCATTTGGTTCATTAGTTTTATCGTAGGAGCTCGTAGAATAGTTGATGGTTCCTCAACACTCCAACACTCTTTGTGCTCTATGGGACCTTCGAGATGCGAGTGCTGGTATTATGTAATTAAGTTCTCCTTCACCATAATCTCTTCGTGAATACCCTGACATAGTCCTCAAGATCGTCATTAGTCTAACCTTCAAATATAAACGTCACCCTTACTTTAACTGCAATAGTAGTTCATTCCTATTAGGAATCAAATATTTCATTCAACTTGAGCATAGTAATCACATAAATATCAAACCAAACCGCAAATGTATCTTTACTCTCAGTTTGTTGCACCCATGATTTGCATAAAGTAAACCACAAAAAATCAAACACAAGTGTAAACTAATTAAAATTCTTCAACTTAAAACCACTAAGCTGTTAAAAATATAGGTTTACGATTCAATTAAACCTAACCCTAAATTCCATTCCCCGGTCGTATCTATTATCTTATCCTCAATCCACTGTACATTCTCCAGTCAAACTTCGCAAGTGATTCAGTGATCCCAATGCTTCGTTCAAAATCCTGAATTTCTCTGAATGTCTCGTCATGTACATAAGCTGGGAAAACCCAAAATACAGCTCATTTCAAGTATTCCTTTCAATTGCTTTGCTCATTACCTATACCCTATAGGTATCTACATATATACAACCGCAACTCCAATTTTGTGGTGATGATAATCCACTTGTTTGCCACTTTAAAAACCCGTCGTTCCACCGAACCAACACTTCAGTGGGACTATGTTGCTAAAGACTTTTCTTGATTACATTCGATTAAAAGCCCATTACAATGGACCAACTACAATTATGTAATTCCCCCTCGAAAATAAAACCAAAAAAAAAAAAAGATACACAACAACAATAGCCCGACCGACACACGCAGACTTCCTACAAGAGAGATCAAAAACCAGTTAAAAGACACCTTGAAATTGAAATTGCATTTCAATATTGTTTGTTTGGTTAAATATCATCATAGAGATCCACCAAAGGTATGGCGTAATGGTGTTCATGATGACCAGCCGTTGATTGTAGTGAAAGTCTTCCAGAATAATCCACACAGTATCTATTGCCAATAGGTTGATGACTGACAACATAACCACTGCCAATATACAAACTATAAATAGCTGACCTTAATGATTCGAACCCAATCTCAACGGTCCTTGAGTGGAGCTATTAAATTTTTTGGTGAAGTTCCTAAGCATTAGGAAATACCAACATAATCGCTTTACTACATATGTATTTACAAGCAATAAACTATTAAGTCCAATGACACCAATAAAGATACTGGGCCATTGTTCGGTTTCAATAAAACCACTTGCCACCTCGTTTAGCCCACATTTGAAAAAGAGCGGCCGTCTTCCATAAATCGTGCTTATAAAACCAATTAGACCAAGTTAAACCAAATCGGTGAAGTATTTTACACTTTCAATTAGCGGATATCTATAACAGGAGCCAGGTCACATTTTCTCTGATTAAAGTCATCATCTACAGAGATGATGTTTTTTTTTTTTTTTTTTAAAGTGGTAGACGTACTAAAAAATAACAAATTACGACGTAGTTGTAGCAAATATTTCAGTATCTGTAAAGTTGGTAATAAATCTTGGATTTGCATACATTCAGAGGCCAGAGGTCTTTATAGCTGAATACTTACAGTTCGGCAGATGAGCAAGCGCCATGTTTGCTTCATTTCAATCGATTAAAATAAACCACCACTCTGAGGGAAATAACAACAACACCGAGATGACGACCGACGACAACGACACGGTGCCAAACAACAATGATTGGGTGATTTATTAACTAAGTTGTAGTCATGTAAAACTTGTAATCGATCGGTATTCCACCATTCGAAAATGGCCGGGTAATAATTCAGAGACGAATACAAAGATGGATGAGTATCTGTCGACAGAAGAAAAACAATTTATTTAATCAACAACAAGGAAATCGTGGGTTTGGAAAGATATAGCCATGTCAAAACCTGCCAATTTGAGGCGGATTTTGAGGATTGGCGATGTGTTAGTCCGCAACAATGTCACGACTTGGACTATAGCCGTATGAATTACCGTATCCATCTATTTGTATTTAAGGAATTTGGAATTTATTCAGATGTAAACAACATTTTTACATTGTTCTAAACCTCTTTAAGATTACATGACGTATGTCGAACTTTAGGGTCATTCAACAAGAGGTGTCATTTTAAATCAATAGAAAAATGTAACAAGGACGAACTCTATGGTTAGTAATGAAATGCATGTCCGCCTCGGATCTGTCTACAAACAGTCATTCTTTTCATGAATTTTTTCATCACGTTTTCGTATAATTGCGACTGTATTTCGCGAATAACAGCTCTGATAGGTTCTTTTAGTGCATGAATCGTTGGTGGAGCATAGGTGTAGACTTTGTCTTTAACATAGCTCTAATGGGAAAAGCGTAATGCATGATCTAGGCGGCCAATTGAAGTCTCCATTATTTCGAGAAATCACACGTCCAACAAAATCGCAATAAAGTCAGATCTGGGCTTTGAAAATCCACATGAGATTCCCCAGAAACAATCCCTTCACAAACAGTCTCTGTTTTATGCAAGTTTTGAGCTCATCCAATGGATCCATTGTGGAGTTCCTTTGCGGCTTTGAGATAACTAAGCGGCCTCCATGAGCCAACCCGAAATTGTTATAACTTTTAGGATTCCTAATGATGGCTTTGTTGACAGGTTGCCCAGGTCTCTTCTTGGTTCTGCATATGCTAAAGCATTTGCTTTCTTATGCGTCTGTATCCCCAGAGTCTGTGCTAAGGTCGTCTGTATTTAGTCGCATTCTTCTTCGATGGACCAACAGGAGGATGTGGCTGGTAAAAATTCGCGTGAAGAGCGCTAAATGCGTTCCTTAAAGCGCTAAGATATGCCTGGTTTGAGTATTGTCATGTTTTGTCCAGAGATATCTGAAGGCACTACAAGATAAGAATGTCTTTCATTTCTCATTGGCTAGCCTCAAAAAGTCTTGTGCTATGTTAGATTTAACAACTACTAATGGAGGTAACGACCATTGTCAGATCCTGTTCGGAGCCCTTTCTCCTTACTTTGTTTCCTACCTACTGCTACCGATGTGTCCTGAAACTCATCGGAGTAAATTCTCATGATTTGCTGCAAGTGTTGTGATTGGTATTTGGATTTAGAGACTGTGGATGAGATAGCTTTTATAGCGGCTTGACTACCGATGTAAATATCGATCACCTTTCTAGAGTGTAGTTTCGCGGATAATTCTCGTGCCACTTCTGCAATTGTCAATGCTTAGCTTAAAACACACTAAGTGGACATGCAATTTAGGTTTCTGAGGAGTAGATGTTAGAGCCCACTCCTTCATCAGTGTTTGACCTTTCCATGAAAACCGAGATTCTATTCGCTTGCCCACTATTTTCTTAAGGGGAAGATTGTTTTAACGTTTAGGTACCCAGAAGTCAGGGATCTATTTGGTACGCAGGTATGTCCATCTCGCAATAGGTGGCCCTCTTACTCTTTCATCCTCTTCCCGATTTATGGATTGTTTCTCTTGGCAGCTGATTTCTTTTATTTTGGTGCAAGTCTAATGGACTCAGTGCCAGCATAGTTTCAAGGGCTGCCATTGCCATGGTTATATTGGCACTTGTAGTGCCCATACATGGTAGGTAATCTTTATATCTTGGGCAGTTCCTTGAGGAACGTAACCTTACCTGCTGCAAAGTATCATAATACTAAGTTATTTCTAAAGGCAATAAAAAACACTATTGAATATTTTTCAGCGATTGTAACTTTATTGAAAAGCGTAGAGGAATATTATTTCATTCAAATGACTGCCTCGTCTGGCTGGGCAGTAGTACATCCAGTCAACCCAATTTTTCAATACATTTTCGATGGCTTCGGCTCCTATTTCAGGAATAGCTTGACCAATATTGTTCTTGAGTGTGTCTCTGGATTGTTGGCATTGGATCGATTTTTAATGGCACCCTACAAAAAATCCAACGGCGTCAAATTGTAGCTGCGTGCAGGTCAAGTAACATACCAAAATGTTTGACTACACGACTAATGAACTTATTGTTTGTTGGATGGTTTGTGTGACACCTACCCCATCTTGCTGGATGGTTCCTAGCAATAGCCCTATATTGCTGGAATTCGCACTGTTTCGTCAACACAGCATCCACTTTGGAAGTAATTTTGCAATATTTCCCAACGTTGTTCAAGCGGAAATCCATCCATTTTGTACCGCGAAAGTATAATACTGAGTTTCTGTCAATTTTTTGAGCGCATAAGAGCTGTCAGTGTCAAAATAACATGTGATTCAAAAAGAAACCAACAGATGGCCCATCCTTTACATAGTATGTAGCAGCAATATTACATGATTTTTTTTTTGAAGACTTTTATTTTGCCATGAATATGTTGCCATTTAAAGTTATTGCAGTAAGTATCTATTAGCTGTAAAACTCTACTATCTTCCAGAAACTCTTCGTCTCCACCTCCTTTGCCAATTATATAAACTATCACAATTACATTCTTATAACAGCACAAGTTTCACTAATCTACCTTCCCAGTTAATGTATGCAAATATCTATCTTCAAGATCTACATCGCATACGAGTAGACTTGCGTAAAAAAAAAATGTTAATCAACTTTTAATTCGCACACTTGCAATGGTAATTTTGTGCCAAAAACTTTATCCAAACAAATAAATCAAAGTGACGTAGTTTAGGTTAATTTTATGCAACTTTTTATACTATTCTGTATTTTTTTTTTTTTTTCAGATTCGATTCAGGATTCAAAGTGAACTTCTTGATTTGACCCACAATCTGCGTGTATGAGTGAAAGGAAATATTTAACAAAACCGAATGCAATCGTAAAAAAGAAGCGCCGAGTCAAGTGTATTTTGTGTTAATAAAATTAGTTGTTTTATTGTTTGGCCTTTTGTTCGTTTTAAAGTAAACAAGTGCGACCGAAATGAATACAGAAGATACAAAATCATTGTGAATACCGTGCATGCAACAAAAGTGAAAAAAAAAAAAAAATAAATAAATAAAAGAATGGCCACACCGCCAGATTAGTGGATAACGTGTATAGATTTTAAATTTTTTTTTATTTTTTATTTTTGCAACCAATATCAAGTGTTGCCAACAAAAGAAAGAAAAACAAACCGTCTTACATTTTATTTACGTCGACAATACAAATCAATGATAGTCTGTGCAACGATATTATTGGAGTTAGTGGTACAGCAGTAGAACAGAGTCCTTTGAACGGGTCACAAATATGACAATTTCCTATTCAGGCGAAGTTCCAAATGGAAGCAGTTTTGGTTGCTTCTGGAAAATTCTATGGAAGTAAGTTGAAAACTTTGTATCTAGTTATTTCAGCAATGGTTGACTTTTCGCACACTTTGGGGTTTTTTAATAAATTAGTTAAAATTTTTTTAATGATGTCATTAAGTATACTTTCGGTAATTAGATGTTGCTTGTTGGAAATTAATTTTCTGGCTTTAAAATGGTTATTGATTATCTCGTTTATAAAATGCTCATAAAAAACTCATTTTTGTTGGTCTATACACATTTTATACTTAACACCGCAAATGTGTAAATTGTTTAAACTCTTTATACATACACTTATACTTAAATGACTAATTCTCGGTTAAGGAAAAATCATCATGTGGTATTATAGTGTAGTTAGAGAGATGGAATAGTATCTCAGTTAACTGGGGCACCGTCTATTGACAATTTGTTTACTCTATACGCTATATGACTCATATTAGTGTCTAGCGAATTGAGTTTGCTCTACTTGGATACCAGAGTTGAATATCAATTATTTAAGAATTTTCTTTGTTAGCAGTACAAGTGATTTGCGATCAAATTTCACTTGAACACGTAGCCAGAGGTATACAAAAGAAATAGTGCTGAGGAATTAATTGACTCCAGTTGTTTATGGTTTCTATTTAGCAATAACAAATAACTATCCATACAGTCGAATCCGCATAGTTTCTTTTATTGAGTGGACACGACATTACGCAAAGTTAATAGACTACTGATAAGCCGATAGATAAGTAAAAGTATTCTAATTTTCTGAGAGGTTTTTAAATTACAGTCGTAATAGCCAAAACGTTAAATATAAATAGGTAGGTACTCATGTTTTTCGTGTTGGTCTTGAAATGCGTTTTTTTTTTACAAGAGGTCATGCTGTTGTCGTTTTTGGGATAAAAGTTTAATTAAAATTATTTGAACAACTGCTCATTTGTTCAATGTCATATACATACTGTGTCTAGTCAACAGGCTAAACCATCTAGCGTATGTGTAGTATGTTGTAATTTTTGAAAAAAGCCAACGAATTCGTTTGCTTTCGGCTTTTCTCACTTACAAAAGTCTCCATCGCTCGGAGCTCTACTAAACGATGGCCACGTTTGGTATCCCTGGAAGACGTACAACGTATCGACCAATTTCGAAGTGGGCAGTTTATTAGAGTTTTTCGGATTGTGTCGACGTAGATCATCGGTTCGTTTTGGAACATTCATCAAATTTTTGGATGAGCTGCCATGCGACTTCTTCGACAGTGCAGTGCAGTACAGTAAACATTAGCATAGATGGCACTATTTTCTGCAATTTCGTTCACTACTGGTACCTTTTCTTTTGTTTCTTGTTGGGTTATGAAATACTTATCTGAATCGTTCAGGTACAACTAGTATATCCTACTATCAGAAGCAAAATTATGTTTTAACTATTTTACTGGAATTTTCCAGTACTTCTTGGAAAGCTGGATGCAATCTTTACTAATGAAGACATGACAATATGAGCGCTCAGCACATCAAAGCTGAAGATCGTTTCCTGATACTAGCAGTAGTAAGACTACGAATAGTAAGGCTATCCCATGAATGGTGCCAAAGAATCAGTCGCATAGTATTGAGAGATTGTAGTGTATAGCCCTGATGGAGGATACGAAAGAAACCAACGCAGGTTTAAGTGGTGATAAATTGTCCTTTCCTCATCCATGATCCCAGTGGGCCCATGTAAGAGTCAACAAGCTTTGTGATTGAATCCAGCTATTATTGTCGAACTATTTTGGAACTGGTTAAGCCTTGGCTATCGCTCTGAACACATTTACTTCACTCCATCTACTCCTTACAATATGGTCCAAGACCATTATAAGTGCATTTTGACGCTGCTCTGCGGATGAATATTCGCCAAATGAAAGTGAAATCTTGCATTGCCATCTTTCACGAAGTGACGAATATTGGAGCTTTAATTATTTTTGGAGCCATCTATGAAAATGTGAAAATTCAACTACATTCCATACCTGGCTCAAAACCTCATCAAAAGGCAGTTCTGAATGCGAAGAAAATTTATTTTTATTTCACACAACAGCCAAGGTTTCAGTGTCAATGAGTCAGATGAAATATTCATGAGACCGAAGTTATGGACTTAGAGTCTCTTTGAGTTGTAAAAATCTAGTGCTGCCTCCTTCATCAAACCACAAACACAGAAGCTAAATTCAAATGACATTTTCTTGTCAAAGCTTCCTTAAAAAAAAACTAAGAGTCCCTTTGGTTATTTTCGAATGGACATGACTTAATCAAAGAAGTTTTATTATCCAGGATAACGTTTAGATATTTGGATTCAACCTAGAGAAATATGGCAACATCATCCGTTAACGCCTCAGCGTAGATATAAGAGCAATGGAACAGAGAGTCAACCACGATGCATCATAGAACTGGAGACAGAATTTCACCTTGTGTTTAGGCCATCGATGAACTTCAAAACGCCTTTCTATGTTTTTCAACAGGAAGGAAGGCAGACTTACATATAGGCCTAAAACTCAATTTTACCAACTTTTCGTATAAGTTGGTCTAACTATTCTCCAGGAACAATAAGAATACCAGTGCCAATTCCGCAGTGAAGATTCTTTGAACATTGGCTTGCCATGAACTGGCTTATACACTGTTGGAGCATATTTGATCTACTGATGTAGTGTACTAGTAACGCGACTTAAATCAATCCCAGCATGTATGAGTGATACCTGGAGAAAGAATCTCCAGCCTGAAAATCTTCGTTTTCGTCTCAGTCAGTCATCGTCTAAGTGACTCCGGTGTGGTTGGCTTGCCACTTTTGACAACTTTAACCAACCTACTAGTATCACCGAGTTTTTCGATCATTTCACAAAAATCACTATAGGAAGGACTTTTCGTCAAGTGAATTTCTTTTTTCATGTATTGAGTGACCGATTTAAAAGTGTTCTGGTTTCCTTTCTTAGTTTCTACAGGTTTCGGTTCTTTCATCGAGGAAATGGCTATAAGTAGAAGGTTTGTAGTCGAGTGTCAGTTTAAAATATCTGCTGTAGCGATAGAACCATCAGTATCGCTTTGAGTTTAGAAATAATTTTCAGGCTTTTCTCTCAAAAGTACCCGATTGATTTTCCATGGATTCATCCTTTTTGAAAGTCTTTATATAAATTTGGATTCTATTTGGAAGGGGTGTATTATTTAACAAGGTGGCTTCTGAACTTGTTGTCATTCTTCTTTTTTTGAACTTGGTTGCCACAGGCTGCATTCTGAACATTTGCATTACAACATATGACTAATTTGATTTTCCTGATACATTATAAGCTCCAAAGTTTTTTTTTGGTAGAGGCATTATCACATAATAAGAAAATTAAGATGATGCAGCTACTAGTTAGATATATACAATAAAATCATATTAACATGGGTCCCAGGACATAAAGACATCCCTGATAATGAATCTGCTGACAAACTTGCCAGATTTGTCTCCATTTATTGGCCCCGAACTCTTTACTGGTCCACCTGTTAGCCAGATAAAGATTGAGCAACGACGAAGACTTTTCATTCTCATGCCATCATATTCTCAGATTCATATTATAGTTTATAGCTGTAGCAACCAAATCCTGGTCATATAATAGTTCAAGCCTGGTCTCTGAGAGGAAGTTCAGTGCAATTCTTTCAGTCTTTCGGATCGCTCTTCACAGAACATGGTGACACCATGAACACCTTTGCAAACCGCAGATGTAATTATTCTGCTTCTAGATAGCTCATACATGGTGTTTCACACGTACTATGGAAAGCAGCACGTGTTGCACAAAGTTTGCATTTATTAATCACTCGTTGCCAATCGCAAAACTGCTCATAACTCTAAGGAAAACATTTTAGCTGGTAACTGAACCGACACCAGCTATTTTGCCCTTACCATACCCTTAGAAAAGATAGAGTTTATTAGTAGATATCCTATTATTTTATTTCACTAAACAAGCTTGTGATGCATTATTGGCATTGGCATTATGCGCAGTATCCCACGAAATAAAGATGCATGAAGAGAAACATAAATATATAGGGTCAACCAACAAGAGCTGTCATTTTAAATATCGCGACATAGTTGACAATGTCAACACTCAATTATCATTGCTATGACTTTTGATAAGTAACAACGAGGAGGTTATTAAATATGAATCTATACACACAATGTGTTGAAATAGTGAAAATGCACTACAAAAACGTCAGCACGACAGCGGCGCCACATGCCACACAACTGGTGAAACGATGACTTTATTGTGTGACAAACTTCCTGTACTAGTGATTTCTCGAAATGAAGACTTCAATTGGCCGCCGAGATCGAACATCGTTAGACTTTTTCCATGGGGCTATGTTAAAGATAAAGTCTTTAGCCAATACTCCACCAACGATTCATTCACTAAAAGAAAAGTTTGCGAAATACAGCCGCAATTATGCTAAAACGTGATGAAAAACTTCATCAAAAGAATGACTATTTGTAAAGAAACCCCAAAATCTCATCAAATTCTTGCAAATTGGTGAAAATCCATTCAATCTGAAACACCATGTCATCAGTTGTGATACTGCCTACATTACACTATGTATCTTCCTATGAATTATGCACATCTTTCAGTTTATTGTAATGACCCTCACCTACATATAAAGGTCCAAGGCGTGTGCCCCTCCAACCAAATACATTTAAATTTTGTTCGCTGTGAAGAATAAAGTCATAAATTAAGCATTCTATTGTTGTCTTCTGGCGATGCACTACTGTTAATTACACTCTTGTTCAACATAGAACTGGTCTTTACCAATTGATTCATCAAGCAATTTTCCCGACATGAGAAAAATCTCTACTAAGTAACTAACAACTATGGCAGACACGAAAACATTACATTGAGGCAATAAAGATTCTAGGTGAACCAGTAGCGCAACATCAATGTTGACAACGCTAAATCTCTACGTGAACTTCAGTTTTATATGCCATACATGACGGCGAAAGTGTTAGAATAAAATACTAATTCAACTCGAATAAGTAATTGAAATTTATTCTCAACAAGTTAATGAACTAATTACAAACAAAAAAAAATATAATAAAAAACTGCTGATCAATCTATATCATCCTCCGGACTCATGTCGCATTACAATTAGCTTTGAACTGCACCTACTTGTATAGGCTTCATGCCATCTGTTTCAATAGTACATTTTATAAAAAAAAAAAACAAAAACAAACGGATTAACATTTTAATGAATTCAAATTTGAATATATATTTTTGAGAAATAAAATTTTGAACTTATCGCGTGACATTTGCCTGTTGGTGTGGTCGGGCAACATTTGAAGTCAATTTCCGGGGTCTTTGACAAAACGACCTCTCTAGACTATTGAACCGTGGCCGTAGCTAAATGGGCACTCAACCGGAACCCCGCTGTTTCTATGGTGATTTGTATGAAAAATTACTAGGCTGTGATGCTATGCAAATATTTGAGTTTTGCAGTAACAAACGACGGAGTCAGCTTCCTGACAGAGTTGTCGGCTTTTATCTTAAGTGCGTCTGTTTGTACATATATTGTTGAGAGACAAGCTGTGTGTAAATGTTTGTAGAATGTTGAGATTTACATCGTCGTCGACTCATTCATATTTTACTCTTCAAACAAGCGAAGAAAATCATAAATATTTTTTTTTACAGCATCGAAATTTATGAGAGCATTGGGGTATAAATAGATTTAAGGGATAAATACGATAGTATCTGCACCTGTACCCGAGCCCATCGAACTGTAACGAATATACATATGTAGATTATCTGATTTTTCTGGACACATCTGGTATAGGTACTGCAATTGTCGAGTTTAGCTTGCTTTGTTCAGTGTCTGATTTTCCCAGCCCCAATGACTGCACAATCGATAATATGAAGTCAGCATTGTCTTTGGAATGCAGCATCTATGAGCAAGTACTCCTTCTTTGTATTTGTAGCTTTGGACTTAGTGACTCAGAATTCAAAGAATAAAAAGATTGTGCACAGTCAAACTTATCTATAAGTTCTTTGTTTTTAAGAAGCGGGGCTGTTTTGTGGGATATGGACTATCTTTGACCAGAAAATACAAAATTATTTCTTAGAGCCAAACAATTTTGGCAATTGTTTTGAAGGTACAGAGGGATCATTGCTATATTGGATTAGACAAGTTCAGATGAATATACTCCTGACACTGCAATCAAATAAATTTTTGTGTGTTGATCTCCTTGAACTTAATAGGATTGTTTACACTCATCAAATCGGTTGTCAAATCCTTCCAAAACAAATAAGTTTGCGTTCAAAATACAAATACAAATTTTTGGCGCGATAGTTCCATTGGAGCTAGCTTCTCACAACCATTCGTGTTGTGCGTGTTATATTCTTTAAACGAATAGAAGGGGCCTACTGTTGCCGTATCCGAAGGGCAATTTTTGTATTGGGAAACTTTTTTACGAAAGTTTTACGATCGGATGTTTGTCAGACGCTCGCGAGAGGTGGGACCGTGAAAACTCCTTGCGCTGTTGTCCAACGCACTAACCACTTGAGCGCCCACTAGTTTGCGTTCACATTCATCATGTCTAAGGTCATCATACCGATTTGATGAGTATGAACCGATTGCGTTCACATTTTGCATTTTTAGGTGATAAACGAATCTGTGGATCCTATTTGGAATCAGGTTCCAATCTCAGAGGGAAAAATAAAACTAACACGTTTGTTTCTATTTACTGCGGGATCGACATAATAGTTTCTTCATCTTTCAAACAAAATCAAAAGAAAATGAAAGAGTTTTTACTTAATTTATACAGACTATAGCCAGTTAAGAGCTTCACATCTATTTTTATGAAATGACAGGAAGTCATTGTTTGTCGTTCAAGAAATGAATTTCATAGTTGGACGAAGGTCTTGTATTTTAGCAGACCACTAAAAGTTATTTTGATTGTTTCTTAAATTTCAGAAAGATCGCTTTTGTTAAGTTTAATCTTATGGCGTTCGAAAGCATTCTATTTTCATATCCTACAATACTTTTTTTAATCAGTCAAGATGGTCATCAAGAAGTGGCAAATTAGTGGGTATTACTTAACTCAAGCTAGGACTGGTGGCTACAACTATCAGACGAAATCTGTAATATTTTGTTCTGACTTAACCTAACCGTTTTCAATGATATTAGCAGAAGTTTGGTCATTTGTATCGTAAAGGATGTACATAAATCAAAACACCTCTATGACGATAAGTGTTAGAAGAGTGATTCTTATAAACTTTTACATGCATAGCTCAAAGCAAAAGTCATGTCCGGAATATTCATGTATGGACTTTCAACAGAGCGGCACGGATCAGTGATCGTGCACTGTACTGGAAGGTTTCCTCGTTCGTGCGTGATTCAAATTAGCTTTTTCCAAAATGATTACGATGGGTAATTCCCACCAGTCAGAGCTCTAGGCACTAGTTAAAGAAAGAAATACTCGCATTGCCTATAGGAGGATTCAGATTTTACACCGAGTGGATGCAACAACTCCGCGTCAGAACATTAACCGGTTGGTTGGTTAATCCCATTTCAAGAATTAAATAGACTTATACGTAGTACCTAGATCAGGTTGCATATTACGTAATGAAAAATTAAATTTTTTCCACTACACGGTAAACTTAATGAATATTGGCTTTGTGTGTCTTTTACATCACCCTATTGGTTTTCGAATAGGCAAGTAGCAACGATGTTATGCATATCCATAGGACAATTAAAAGCCGTTAGTTAGTAGTGACATACATAACTTGATGATTTATGAACAGACCTTCTCTTCGAATTGAAATTTGCATACGACTTTCCAACCAATGATCATTTACATCCATCAACTTGCATGATGATAATTATTATGTCACAACAAACACTCAAAAACTACCTTAATTACTGAAAATATCTTTTTTCGCACGTTTCGCGGTTAATTATTGGCAGTTACTTGTCAAAAATCTTTTCAACGTCCTTGGGTTATGTTTCTTCTTTTTTGTTTTTTTTTAACACACAAATTTGAAACTCTCTCATGCCGCCGAACAACAAAGACCATTTGTCTGACCCAAAAAAAAAAAAAACTACTCAACCAAAATTATGTCACCTTAAATGACCGCTTCCGGCAACAGTGTGTGTGTGTGTAAATGCATAGTTCGTTGAGTGTTCCCAAAAAGAAACCAACCGAAAAGTCCGGTCAAAGTTTTAGAGCTCGCAAATAAATTTCCAAAAACAGAAGCCTCAGCAAAAAGTGGCAAAAAAAAAAACAAAGAACTTGACTCTGGTGGCGATTGTGTTCCAAAAGAAGAGACACTGCGAAAAAATGCCAGCCGAGTGAAAACTGACATACCCAAAGACAGAGCATATTATAAACAAAAATAAACTTCCAAAGGGGTTCCACTTGATTCGGGAATTGGGGTATCCACACATCATCATACCGACACAGATAACCAAAAATGGTTGAACAATTTTTGGCGTGTGCCGAATGAGTAATCACCCTGTGTAGTGGTGAGAAGCGCCCAAGAATCCTATATGTGGGCGTAGAGTTTTGGGGCTCTTTTGCGGTTTTTATTTTTGGGTGAAAGAGAGCACTTAACACGGCATTACGAGGTTCGTTTACCTTATGTGGTGCTCCACCTGTTTCGTTCTTGTACGGTCACAGGGGGTGCAGGGTGGCATAAATAATAACTCGCATATTTATGCGCAAATTCTTTGAAATTTTTTACTTTCATTCTTATCATGTGTCATGTAAGGTAATGGGATGAATTTGTATTCAGCAGACGCATGCGATGTTCACTTTATTTCCCGTTGATATGGTGATGCCCCTGAATATTCATGCAGTCGCAATTTTTATAAAACAACGTCAAATGCTATCACATTACCCAAAGCAGGCAGTCAAATTTGGCGTCAATCTTTAGAATGGAATCCACAATTTAAATTGTTGCGAGTCATATTAAACGGGCACAACGACTTCCGGTAGGTCTTATTCTGCATGTCTGTGAATTTCGTGAAGATGACAAATGGTGACAAATGTGCAATAAATTAATTGAAATAACTCAAAACTGTTGATTCAGAGAAAGTCCTTGTACCCTATGGGGTTGTCGAATCTGAAAGAGATGATTCCCACAAGAATTATAATGAAAACTGTTGCACTTGTTATGTAGTGGAGATAACAGTCAAAAGACTTATGACCTACATTGCAGCTATTATTATATGCCCCGAACGTAAATCTGTTGCCTAGGAGTATGTAATACGCAAGGTCTAATGTTTAAGGATACACATAAGAAAAGTAGCAAGAACATGGATATGATCTTATCTGATGATTGTTTACCAGTAGGTCTACTACCCACCCCCACTGCTAAACAACCAGCTATACTGGATGATCAACATACAGCAGCAAGTTAGTCTTCTATGCTTTTTGAACAACTTTTAGTAAGAAGTAAGGACTTGGACCGAAGATAGCCTTGCGAACATATACATTTGTAACATGTTCTATACTTACCGATGGCTCACTGGATTGGTGGCCTGGTTTAAATATGGTAAAAACTTAGGCAGGTTCCTTGGGCTCTGAATGTGTATATACTTTTATACTTGAAAAACATTTCATTGTATAGGGCTCAAGCTCAGATTAAGACTCAGACAATAGTCTAGTGAAAACATTTTCGAATCACTCTGAGTAAGTACACCATAACAAAACTCACATTTAGGAATGATTTGTTTCCTTCTACTTTTGGAGACAATGCGCTAGGTTTGCAAGTTACTTAGACAGGCCTTGGGCTTTATTGCATAGGAGATCATAGTGACAGTAGCTTAAGTTAAATACTAGTTCGACGGGTAGGTGGACGATAATATTGAAAAGATGACGCTACATCGAAAGGATTCTGACTTGTCTCCACAATGTCATTTTTGACATGGTATCTCTCGTCTACAAAAGTGGAAAAGCTCTTAAGTGAACCTAAATACTTCTGTCCAATATCGACAAGCCACTTGCACTTTATTATAAACCTCAAGAAAACATTAATATCCAGAAACCGAATCAATTCACAGGTAGAAACAAGTAAAGGAATTTATTGATCAAAAGCAAGTAAGGTTCCTAAATCTCTGACATTCAAGATATTGCCTTCTCCGAAAATACGTCTTCAAATGATGTGAAGCTAAAGAAACATATGTATACTCTGCAATACCCTTACTACAACATAACCTGATGTTTGATGACAGTCTAAAACTGAGAAACCCCAGGTGCATTGTTAAAGATAGATGACGTTCGTAGTATAGGGTGGGCCATCTGTTGGTTTCAGCGTAAAAGAGCTGTCAGTCAGCTGTCAAAATACCAACCAAATTTGTAAAAAAACAGAGAATGTTTGGGACGCAGTAAGCGACACTATGAGATCTACAACGAAATGTATAGGAGGCTACAAACATTACTAAGAGGAACAACTAAAGAAGGAGTCTACCATTCGATGAATTGCTTGACGCAGTTTCGTAAGAACAAAGGGTAAGAAAAGGGACCGATGCATCTTACGTCGTTTCTTTAATATCTTTTAAAAGACTTCCACTAACATATCTAAAAGAAATCTGGCAGTGGCAAAGAAAAGATTTCACTTAACGCAATGGGCATGTTCTGAAACCAAAGGGTCCCTGAAACCAAAAGTACTACTTAAATACAAATAGCTTAGACATCACTTTGAATCAAAACTAAGGTCACAGTACCACCAAAGCTCCGATTATATTGTTAAAAATCTATACATTTACAAGTGTACGGAGCTCCAAATAGCCTTTAAATTCTTTTCAATCATTCACCTAAAAACCATGAAAGAGGCTGTCAATGGGCTTAAAGCTAATTTTATGCAATACGCTGCAAGTAACTGATTCCAGTTTGTTACTTTTTAGGAAATCAACCAAAGCAAGCCAGAGCTAGAATCCTGCGAATTTTGAAATGTTGTAAACTAAAGATAAGCATGTGAAGATCACCGTTCAAAGTAGTAAAAACTTTATGACTGACGATCGACCAAGAACAAATATTCAAGAACTTGATGCATAAGGATCCTGTTTTCAGCCGAAACTCTTCGATTGTGGCTTCCTATACATTAAGCTAATAAATACAATGAAGGAGTAATCCCCTAACATCCACTTGAAAATCATAAGACGTAAGAAAATCTGAAGTGGCGATGTTGAAAACGAAGAACAAGATCCCACGTATGTATGTAGGATCTCTCAATAAAATAGCTAGAACGAAGCCTCGAAGCTAGTCGGGTTTGAAGTCATCCAAAAAGTACTTTAAAATCCGTAATTTACATAACAAGTTTAGGAAAAAATGTTTAATTGAATTTACTACTGAGGTAACGCAAGTTAGGTCATTCGGATGATACAAAGTAGCACGTTAACAAAAGTCACCCATGACATTTATTAGATGAAGCCTACATAAAATGTATGTAGGTACTTCTCTAATTTAACGATTGCTTTTGATGGCCGCTATTAATTTACAAAAATTAAATTTTTCTTACTTTGTAACTAATTCAAACACGTGGGTTACGTCAATTAAAAACAATTTTCTAAAATGGCAATATTTCTCCAAAAGCACGACCCAAACTAGCTTCACAAATCGGATAACCAATATCCAATTCAATTACTCACACATCACCAGGGACATTACTGGGAGAATAATTAAAAACTAAATTCAATTGAGAGACAGAAAAAAAAATAAATCAAAACTCGGTGTGCAATCCATTTACAATCCAACACTTTCCGACTCGGATTGCTCCAGTTTCCTGCAACTTGCCTTATGTAAGATCTAAACTGCATTGCGAGACTCGTGCACACTCACCTTGATCTTGGACGCAATTGGAATTGAATCCAATCATTCAGAGTGCGCGACAAACATTGTCGTCGTTTCTTCGCACACAAGCATGGTTGCAGGGTGTTTTAGCATGCATAATTAAAACTGACTGCCAAACAACTTTCCTAATTGAGGAAACCGTGTAATGTACAGTCTCCTACCCACAACAACTGCGCTGATAGTTATGTGCCATAAGTCATAAAAGTCATATGTATATAGTCGCCAGCAACACTGTCGAAGATGCAATGCACCTAACGAGACTTATCGTGGTTTAAGCTTGTTTACCTGCGAATATGACTTACTAAAGTTATTAATTTTGTCAGGTAATTGGCGATAAGGTAAATCTTGGAATTCATTGCAGAATGTTGTTTTTCTTATGAAAAACAGTTGAAGAGGTTATTGAATTGAATTTTTATGGATCTAGCGATAGTATAATGAATTTTCAGAGTGTGGACTGTGGACACGTAATTGAATTGTTTTCGTGGGGAAGTTGGACAACTACGAGGCAGCCTGCTGAATTGAGAGACTAAAATCCTAGAACTTCTAAATAGTGTCTTTGTCTGAACTGTAGTTACTCATATTTGTTGAATAAGAATTCCGTATACTGGTAAGAGTAGCAATTTAGGGACCTTGCTGATTGTATCTTCATATTTAGATACAAATGCACTTAGTTTCAACAACAGCAACAGAGTTGACATGACTCAAACAGTGTAATGCTAGTATACATGCTCTTCTAGGTAATAAATCACTGGAGTGAAAAACAAACAAATACGAAATTGTAATGCGAAATTGTGGCAGCAATCAATCGCACAAATCAATCTCAGCTTATACTGCCAAAGGAGTATTATTCAATTGCCCGGATAGACAGACAGACAATATCACAAACAACTATTAATATCCGATTCTATCAGCGATTTGACTGTTTGGGTACACATAATCCGAAAATGAGACGTTGTGTTGGCCAACCGCGTGCGTACATTACCGTACCGGATCCAGTCGCAGTTGTATCTTTATTTGAAATCTTCCCCCCGGTATCTCATTGCATGTCAAATGCAATAAGGTGTAAACGTTTATTCTCCCATCCATGATGTTTCCACATCGTCACAATGAAACGAAATAACGAGACTTATCGTTTGAGGCTTATTTAAATAAGTCCATCAGGCGCTTGTGTAAAATCACAATAGCGACAATAAATGTATAAGCATGTATGTATGTAGATCTGCTAATTTGCATCTAAATATTTATCTTATTATCTACACTTGAAGATGATTAAATATTTTTCAAGTGAAATCGACACGTAAAGTGATTAGTTATGAACGTTCCGAACGATTAATTACTTGGTAGGTACGTTTTATTTTGAAAAAAATTTCACTAATGATTTATTTGAAGTAATTTTTTTGTTTGTTTGCATGGATTTGTATCTGGCATAAGCACACATGCGATTTGCCATTTTTGTCAGTAGTAAGAAAAACATTTTTAATGATTGTAACAACCTTGAAATGTCGACTTTAGGTTAATTCCAATTGGAACTGGTCAGCCACTGTGAGATAGACACAGAGATACTAAAGGAAGTGAGTAGGGGAATTTCTAGGTATGAAATGTAGAAAAATATTTACTTGTTTTGCTACAGCAAGTTTTCATGAGAGAATAGGGAATGACAGAGATTGGAGAAAGATTGATTTAATTGTACTATAGCTATATATTTACAGAAAAATTGGTAATGTCTTATTGAAGTCAGAATATTCACTAAAGTAACAACCAATCATTTTGGAAAGATCTGTCCTGAACAAAAATAAACGCACAATGCTCTGCTTGCAAATTAATGGTTCACTCATTTGAGATATCCATGAAGCTATATTTGTTGACCTGATCCAACATTTCTTAGTACCAACTCAAATGAATAAGCATACACCTCAACGATAGTACTACCCTCATGCTCTCAACTGAAGCTAAATACCACAAACCCATTTTAGCCTTAAAACTTTCTTGGAGACAAAATTGTTAAAAAAAAGTGAGAAAAATGTTTCTTTGCCTCAAAATTGGATCTTAAAGAGTTGATAGACTAGACCTTTCTTCTGCATCTTTCCCAGTAAAGAGGAATGAGAAACAAGAAAAGTATTAGAAAATTAATCCTTATCCATCTACACAGATGATTCGAAAATGGAAACAGGCATAGGCGCGGGCATCTTCTTGGAAGCGCTCAATATACGCAGCTTGATCAAACTTCCTAGCCACAGCAGTGTTTTCCAAGCGAAGATTCTAGCAGTGACGAAAACCGCCAATCTAGCCTCAATGATGTCAACACCACGGAAGGATATTACCATTTTCATTGAATAGCCAAACGGCTATAGAAGCAATAACTGCCATAGAAATAAAATCGAAACTTATTATGAGCTGTCGCGAAGAGCTCAAGGTTCTTAGTTCACAGCACAACGTAAACCTGTAATGGGTCCCTGGCTACAGGGGTGTCGTGGGAAATGACATAGCTGGCAAGGCTGATAAGAGAAAATCCTGCCACCTGGATTAGTGGATCAGAAAATTCTTAAGGCAACAAACACCAGATAGGAACAACTTCCCGCCTGCGAAATATCGCGTAAACTCTGGCCAAGATTCGATCAAATCAGATCCGAAAAACTTCTGCAGAGAGAAAGATCATCTCTCTCTCTACTTATAAGAGTAATCACTTGCCACAAAGAGCCCCACGAGGCATTTCCTTTACCACAGCTCAAGCTTCTGTCAATTCAGGAACAAAACTCTAAGAATTTAGAACTATGTGATGGTTCTCTCTCGGATTTTTACAGGTTTTCGAGGACATCAGACTGACTGAAAGCATTTAACATGGATCCACAAGTGTAAGAAGAATACACTCCAGACCAAGATCATTGAAGTAAACCTCAATGGAGAAACAACTTCTTCATCAACCCACTTTCCTGAACCTAAGACTAGATAGGAACTGCAAACGTACTACATAAAGTCGATCGGTGACAAGTCAATTTACAACCAATTTCGTTCACTAGAGAATAATTGGCATTTTGCTTCCGCTGGATATTTTCGTTAAATCCTTGTTAGGTATTAGCGCCCTAAGAATAACTCAGTCAAATAGTTGCAGACAAAATACAATGGGTCATTCAATGATCTTGAAAAAAAACTCACTTGCATACTGAGGCTCGAAGCAGGGATTAAGGCCCGAGGGGAGGCCAACTCCCTCTCTAGACACTTGTGTGTCTCCAGAAATTAAGAAAAGCTTTTATAAAAGTATCGCAATCGATGAAAGAGCAAAAAAGGATGAAAGAAAATCAAGTCTTGTTAATTATGCGATTTTAGTACAAGCTAGTTTCAGTTTCGTAAAATTTTATGATAAACACCATGCTAATGTTACGTATTCACCTTTCTTGGAACGGAACATTAAAAATCTAAAAAAAACGACAGAAATAGGGGGTTCACCACCCCCACGCAAAAAAAAAGTCGAAAATCATCACGTTCATTATAAAAAACTCTAGTTTTTTAATCAAAAAACCATCGCATTACCATATAGAACTAATATTTTCACTCCTTGGTTTTGGTTAGTATAATTTTCAAATTTTAGTGTTGCGCGTGCGCATTGATACCCGCATAAATTGTCCCACATCCACTCCCACTTATTATCATATGTAAGCAATCGCTAATCATATGTGAACAACAAACTTAAATAGTGCTAATCAATTCTACATAGTTAGGGCGTGGTTTGTAAGAACCCGTTAAACATCCCTTGGTGCTTGCGAAAAGTCAATTAAAAGTTTTTATTTATTTTTAAATACAGACTTTAATATAACAAACAACTAATAAACGAAATACTCTTCAACTATTTTCAGATGGCGCGGCAGTGTATACAAATTAGTGTGGCGAGAATTAGTAGCTTATTTATGTTTATATTATACCATTAACTTAGTCTATAGATACGGACTTAATGAACACCAACAGCAGTGAGTAATCGTTTTTTTTTTTTAAATTTTTATTTTATCTTTTTACCTAAGATAACATCTTGAAAAAGATAAACACGTGCTAAATAAAAAAATACTCACATTGCCGAGGAATAATCGGTTTGTAATTTAAATAACCACTTTGTAGCCTTTGATTGGCATTTTGCCTTGTCAGAACGTGTTTTCTTTTATCGTGTTTCTAGCTGTTGCGCACTTAAGTCATTACAAATGGAAACAAGTTCTTTAACCAAAAATGAAAATTTTGAAATTTCAGAATATTTGCCAAAATCCGAGTGTACTTCGGTGAACAGAGCGAAACGATACCAATGTCCTTTGTGCTCGGTTTCTATGTAAGTCTGGTGGTGAAGCGATGGTGGGAGCAATACAGACAGTTGCCATGGCCTGACACTCTTGCCCTTTTCATAAGTGCTGCGATTCCTAACTCCAATGGAGGTGTAAGTTCAATGTAGTCAATGAATGTAGGGGATTTTCTTGAATGTTTTCTCTTTTCGATAGAATGAGACAGGACGCCTGATGCGTCGTAATATAATGCGGTACATGGTCCTGGCGTATGTCATCACCCTGCAAAGGATATCACTTCGTGTGAAAAGACGTTTTCCAACTACACAGCATCTTGTGGATGCTGGGCTGATGCACGAAAGCGAGATGAAAATCTTCGAGACCATGAACGCGAAGAGTCCCATGTCCAAGTACTGGATGCCACTGGTGTGGGCGACGAATATTATAAATCGTGCGCGCAAGGACGGGCTGATTTCATCCGATCATATAGTTCAGACGATTCTGACGGAATTATCTGATATCCGACGAAGGTTGGGTGGTTTGATTGGCTACGATACGGTTTGCGTGCCGTTGGTGTATACACAGGTAAGCTTGGCATGCCCTTCATTAAACACGCATTTTATTTATAGAAATAAATTTATTTTATTTGACAAACCATAATTTATGTCATTTCAGGTGGTTACACTGGTGTTGTACACATATTTTATAGCCGCACTTTTGGGCAAACAGATGCTTCCGAATATGACTGGTCGTAATGGAAAAGAGGACACGGATCTGTATTTCCCACTATTCACGGTTTTACAGGTGATGAACATTTTATTTCTGCCAGAATACCTGCAGGATATTTATGCTTCCAAGCACAAGGCCCTGTTTGGAATTTAATAACAATGGCTTTAATTATAATTTAGGTGTTTGGAGTAATTAATTATAAATATGGAAGGAGACGTTGATTACCGTGGGTTATACGACGAAATATTAGACTGAATCATCAACAAACTGCTCGTGGAAAAAAATTTTCAAACTACCCCTATTTTGGTTAGCACCTACGTGTTTGCGTGCCAACGTGTAACCTCCAAATATATCTGTAACTGGAGTGTGTATTTCGTACAAAAAAAATTGGATAATTCGACTACGAGAGGGACTTACCCTATATCAACAAGACTCTCTAGCCATTTGGAAAGTACATAGCCTGTAATTTTCTAAATTTTCTCCACTAACCTTGCACTTGTCCCTTTCTGAGTAAAGTCTGTCCTTAGCAAATGGCTTATCTGCGACGTAGCATTGATCCGCCAACGAAGTTAAAGCCGAAAACAAATCTTAAATCAATAAGAAATGTTCTTGTCATTTATTTTCCGGGTAACGGGGTTGTCGTGTTTGTACTTATGTAAGTACAATCGGAAGAATCTAGACAGTATTACCATTGAATAATCATAAAGTAATTATTCAATGGTACTACCGTCGAGATTTTGTCAAAAATCTTGCATTGGTAGGTATCTTCTCACATGAGCTCGGTAAAAACAAAGAAGAAGAAGAAATCACTTTCATTCGCATTTCATTCGTACTTTTTGATTCTCATCATTTCGTGTAAGCTCTACTTAAGTTTAGATAAAGTGTTTTCTCTACAAGCCTTCTACATATGTATATGCCATCATCAAATTATAAGCAGTCAGGAACTGCCAAGCACGTCAACGCCTGGATCTCCGAGTACAACGATGAAGAAATTCATTGGACTAAGTTACTTGAAAGCAGGAAGGCAATGTGGCTCTATGGCCTTTTCTCTTCCCTTCAGAACCGCCCAGAGCTGCATTGTTTTTAAGGAAGGAGTGGTAGACCTTAACTGGTTTAAGGATACCAGTCACTTGAATATTTTTACAACCTTGTCTTAGGAAAATCACGTCAGTGGCGTATTATATTCTTTACACAAATGGAAGGGGCCTATTGTTTGATGGGGTGTCTGAAGGGCAATTGTTTTTTTTTGAGAAGCTTTTTCAAGACAGTTTTACTTTCGGATGTTTGTCAGATGCTCTCGGGAGGTGGGGCGTGAAAGAAATTTTAGGTATTGTTTGGGGATTGAACCTCGAACCCTTCGCTCCGTAGTCCAACATACTAACCACTCAAACCACGGCCCCACATACATTTACTATAACAATTACTGAGAACGACAGTCTATAAATAATAATTCTCAGATAATTATACTTAAGACGTATGAAACACTGAATCATTTTCCGTTAAATGGTAGTAATTTATGGGAGTGCACTGACAAATAATGTGTTAAAACCTGCGGAAAGCTTCAATTAGTCTTTTCACTTGATTTGACAGCAAGAATGTTTATAGCGTCGATAAATACCTATGTATGTACTCTGCTTATTAGCGATCTAATGTTTTATATACATACATACATTTGGCATTTCTGAGCACTTGACTTGAAATGCAATGAAACTCAAAAACTCTGCTTCTGTGTATACGTTTCCTGCAGTCTTTAGTGACGATAAGTCTTAAAGACCAATAATTAATCCTGCTAAGTATACTAATTGGCCGATCAGAAACTGATTTCGAATATCAATGTAGTGCCACCAAGGTACGACGTCACCTCAAACTGGTCTGTGATTCAGTTTGGATTTCAAAAAATCCCCTTTACAGAAAAAAAAAACACCTTTCAGAGAAACCATAGTGGCCACAACACTACAAGAAACAACAGTTCAACAAGTGTTCCATGTTGATGGTCTTTATTTAGCACTTGAACCATTCAAGTAACCGGCACATGTTGCCACTCAACAACAAGAGATACGTAGATACTATTTCATAGAATTGCCACACTAGAAAAGTAGTTCTTGTTCAATGTGGAATTTAATTTCACTTTTTTTTTGCAGTCTTGCTTTATGGTATTTTAAATGCTTACTCTTACAAATTGCTTGAGGGTTGAACTGTCCCCGGCAATGCAAACTAAAAACCAATAAATTTACCTGAAATTTATTGCCTGATTTTGTAGCTATTGAGGTGCAACTATAGTTCAGTCATGTGACATGACATACGGGTAACTATATGTATAGTGTCTTGTGCAGTGGTTCAACTACCTAACAATATCGATTCTCAAAAACCACAAGCCAGTCGGTGTGCTGGCTGCATCTTAGCACTTAAATTAAATGTTGTTTTGTGTTTTTAGTCAGAGTAGTGTAAGTAAGCAAATGCAAAACGTGCCAAATGTGACCGCAGCAAAAAGTGATGTACCTACGGGTGTGTTGTTCAAGACCGCTCAGTTTTTAAATAGCGTAGCTGGACAGTTTGGCATACAAACGGGTACCGGAAATTTGTTTGATTTTTTGTTTTGTTTTTTTTTTTTTTTTTTTGTGGACCATTTGGTGTTCAATCTCTGACCGCAATAATTGCATTTGGATTATTTGCGGTTGAATGGTGTATTAACTGTAAGAGAGGCAGAGTATGGTATGTTAATAGAATATTGCAGTTGTAAGAGGAAAAAATTATTATTGATAATTATTCTAATGACGAATGGGATATAAACACGTAATTATTTGTCTATAAATGCTAACCTTGAGCTTTGACTCTGTAGCCCTATGTATTCGTAGCCCTGCAGCCTTAGTCACTAAAAGTCTGTGATCAGAAGTGGGCTGTAGGATTTTATTAGTTATAGAAAAAAAAATTATTTCTTTTTATTCATATATGGTTAGGATTTGATAGAGCATTGAATTAGGGGTACTTTCTACAAAAATGCACAGAATTCAACTAATTATACCAGGAACAATGATTGGAAATTAGACTAACACGAGGCATGTCTCTGCTAAATGTCGCGCATAAGATCCTATCCCACGTACTGTGTGAATGTCTGAAGCCTTTCTGCAACATACTAATCCCTACGTAGCAGTATCGCTTCTTGCCCTTGCTACTATAGACCTATAGCCAAATCTTCACACACAAATCTTGGCGAAGACCAACGAATTTGCAGTCGGGACATACCACTTTTACATCGACCTTAAAGCTGCGTGATAGTATTCATCGTCAGGAGCTCTACAAGGTTATGGCTAAATTGAAAATCCTGGCAAAATTGATTAAGCTACGCCGCCTAACACTGGAGAACACGCAATCTAGCATGGAGTTTGGAAGTATCTCTTTTGAAGTTTTCCAAATATTCACCGGATATTGGAAAAGATTGAGTTCTTCAATGTCGTGTTGGAGCAGATACTGTGTAGATAGGGTGTGAATATAGGTGGTATTATCTTTAATACATCAGATGAGCTGATAAGATACGCAGATGACATAGAGATCATCGGTTACTCACAGCGTGCCATTTTAGAAACTTTCATTGCAATGGATGAACAGGCGAAACGATTTGGTCTTGAAGTGAATGATGACAAGACAAAATACAAAAAACAAAATACAACTAAAAAAGGATTATAAGTGCATCGCCTAGGATGAAATGTCACTGTTGCTATCTACAACTTCGAAGTGGTTAAAGAGTTCATCCACCTCGAATTCAATACCAATTTTTTGTCGAAAAAGCCAAGATAAGAACACCAATGGAATTTTCCAATACATTCCAAACATCAAAATTTGGTTAAACTATTGGAGAAGTACTTGTGTGCCTGTCGTTGCAATATACTATATCAGACTTAGTTTTCGGCACTGAAATCATTTTTCTACTTAAGCAACGGAAATGTGACAATCAACCAATAAATTTCTTCAACCAGCTGAGTATCCGGTGATAACATTTGTTTATTTAGATAAGGTGTATCTAAGGTGTCGCAGTAGGACCTTAGTTTTGCACAAATCTAGGGTTAGTCGCAGTAGTCTAGATATGTCTATGTACGCATGTCTAGCTTTATTCACCTAATCGACATGAATTTGTCTCTGACATGGTTTCTGTGTCTGTTGTTTTCATCGAGTGAACTTTGTCTGACTAATCCATCAGATGATGCTTCCTGATACCCATCAGAGAATGACATTAAACTGTTTGTCTATCTTGTTAAGAGATAAGCGGCCCAAATGATCTTGACGATTTCTTTTTTTTTTTTTGCAAAAAGTTGTTGACAGACGCTTATGGAAATTCTAATTAAAAATTAAATAAAAGAGTTACTTAAAATGTGCATAAAATTTTTTATTACTAGAAAACAAAACACTCAGTGGTGCCCCTTCCCTCAAGGATGTTACCAAAAAAATTCGCATTCAATAGAGCCAAAGACGTCAATCGGACTTAGGATTTCACATAGCCTTTAAAATGTTTACTATTCTCTCAATAAAATATTCAATATCTTAATCAATATCGTTAATTGCCTCAATCAGAGTAACAATAAATTATCTTTTCCTTTTCACAGTTTGTATTTTATGTGGGATGGCTAAAAGTCGCCGAGGTGCTAATTAATCCATTCGGCGAAGATGATGATGACATCGAATTAAACTGGCTAATAGACCGGCACATTAAGGTGAGTGACTGATATCGCAAATTTTCCATACATTTTCGAATTTGAACTCATACGTATGTCGGTATAGAAAGAAAGGTGTGAATTAAGATAAATCATAAAACAAAGAAGCGACGCGTAATGTCTGTTAATTACGCACACCTGGATTTCTGTATTGAAGAAATACCCAAATGTGGGTCAGATATTTACTTTTTGACTCATCAATTTGGTCTAGTCAAATCGATGTGCAAGTCTGAATAGATAATGTAGTTATTCCAATTCGGGGAAGAGGTCTGCCTGAACAACTCGTCTTACTTTAGTTTCCTGTTTATTTGGTTCGTGATTATTTTTTTTTACTATTTCTTAGGTCTTACACAATTTTATTTGAAAACTTGTTTTTTGTCCATTTCCAGTTCTAGCCGACATTCAATATTCTCAATCGTACTCGCAACTAGTTGCGCGAGCATGTGAGCAAATATACTTGAGGGCAGGTATACCTAGGTTTCAGTGCAAGTAGGCCACTGAACCCGCAAAGGTTTGTAATGTAAAAATTACAAAATAACGAATTAAAGTTGAAAAGAAGATGGAAAGAATGACTGATTACAGTGGCGAAGTGGTCAAGTGGAAAAGTTTTGTTGTATGAATGTGCAAAGATGTAAATGAGGAGCACACTTCTCAGAAGGATAACAAAGTGATATTGAAGGGGATTTTAACATCTATAGAGTAAATATTCTATTAATTGGAATACATATCTACATATGTATGAACATATATTTCGGGTTTATTTCACTTTAAAAAAATTAGTTACAATTTCATAATAAAAATCGTTTTGTTGGGACATAAATTCACAAAAATCTCATGTGAACTTAAGGTCCATTCCTAGCTCAGCGAACATACCATTATAAGCACATTTACAACCCGCCATTGGCAGTATTACTATTTCAAAAGAACAGAGCTTAATTTATCTATCGATTCATAAAAAAAAAGTTGAATTTCAATTAGTTTTTGTGAAGAAATTAATAATTAACTGTCAAATTTTATTTACATTCCACACATGTAGGACGCAATCCACATTCACGCAACCAAATCATTCGCGAGAGTTTAACCTCACAATTCTTTTGTTTTGTTCTTGCTGGTCGGTCAGAGATCGTAAATGACAAATAAAATTCACAGATTGCTGGGACCAGAATGAAATGTCAAAATTAGCGAATATTCGCTCATTCACATTGGCAGCCCGCTGAGCTGTGAATGGACCTTTAAAGCTCCACCAAAGTGATTCACTAGGACTTATTACCTATGGACTTATGCGTCGAAATATTCGGGCCCAAAGACAAATTATCTTCTCAAATAGGACACTCTACTGCTATCTTTCAAACGAGGCAAGAGAGTGCATCAGAAGAACCCTCCATGGATCACACATAACCATTTTTTGAAAGATCTCATGTCCTTTGACTTTACGTCTAAGCTGGTTTGTGGATAGTCCATGAATACCAGAAATTTTGGTGTATTTCAGTCAGAGTTTTATTATCTCCAGGAACTATGCCATATATACATATGTACATACATTGGACAAAGTAAACTAGACACTAATAAAAAAAGGTATCTTTGTTGTATGTACATACATGAAGTCAAAAGTTGTCCGATGACTGAAATAAGTAAGTAGATAACGTACCCATCTATGTATATAGATAGGTAAAGTATGGTCTCTTTAAATTCGACCGCTCATAAGTATGAGGAATGACTTTTGTTAAATAAACTGCGTCCAAATGACTAAACAAAACAAGGCCATCACTCTATTATTTATCACGACAAAACCAGGAACTGAACAAACAATAGTCTCCAGTTCGTCAAACTCTAGATAGTACAAAGGCTTATAACATTTCCAATTTATAACAACTATACTGCAATAAAATATCTATTCTTGAAGTACAAAACCTGTTAATTAAATTTAATTCTACTATAATTATAACACTGCCAAATAAAATTACTTGTATTAAATAAAATTTAGCAAAACTTCAAGGAAAGACTACCAAAAAAGTCATTCGGTCAGAAATCTGAAACCTGTCTCCGAAAGCTATTGTTATCCTCAAGTTCAGGCGCATTCAAACAAGTACAACAAAAACTCAAAATAAAACTGGATTTAAAGCTAAAAAATCATTTTGCCAATGTGCACGTATCAGTGAATATGTATTTTTTTTTTTAAATTTCGTCAGTCCTCAGCTATGACCTTCAACACCAGCATTTTTTTTTTCACTGAAAGAGTGCACAGAGGAAAATACCCGCTTAATATTGTCACTTAGCTGGGTGCATTGTTATATTTCAGTATAGGCTCCATTGTGGGGGAATGGTAATAACCTGTTTCATTCTTATTATGAAATCACTATGCCTTCATCAATAATTGACGTTAAAACAATGCATTCAGACCCAAATACAGGTATGGGCTTGTAAATATGATTGTATGATTCGTTGTCTGAGTTATTTGCTTTTATTCATTTCGGTGTGATGAACACTTTTTGTATACACAAATAAATTCCATAAGGTAGGCGTTGATTACACGAAAGACCTGCTGACTGGTTTAAGAAAGAATTCGAAGGAATTGACATGCGTTGTCATTACTTTCTTAAACCACATAATGCTTTGTGATTTTTGTAAGTATGGTTGCCATAGTCCTTCTTCCTGAAATTTTCGTACAATAGAACAATATTAATACCTTTCCACAGTATCTCTGAGTAAAACTGACTTTGAAGGTCGATGGCTATGTTTCTGGTTCTATATCATCCGAACCAACGTTGCTACTGCATACGTTAAAATAAATAAGTACTTCGATCGACTGACCACGACTGACCTACCTGTAACAACCATCATGAGCCCTGACAATTATGTCCTCGCATGTCTATCAAGTGACACAGTGGCAACACTCTTTGGTGTTTTCTGGGACTCAAACCTTGAACTCGTCACTCTGAATTTCAATGTATTAACCATAGACCCAGCCACATATGGGGAGTGGTAAGTATGACTTGATAAGCAATTATGAACTTTGTTTTCGTTTTGGTTTTCTTTGTCCCACTTTTGGAAAAGTGCTATGCTGAATATTACGAGTACCTTGGGATACATAATTAGGTAGGTAGAAGAGGTACAAGCAGGCAGCACTTGGATCACCAGTGGATCCATTGTTAACCCCTGTCGTGGACATAAAACGAGAATTTTGTTTGTAGCTTTGGGATAGCTAAGCGGCCTCGTCCGTTTCGCGAAAGAAAGTGTACGCAGTCTCAACTATTTGTTTATCTTTAGTAGTAACAAACCATTGCTGAAATTCTTACGATTTATGACGTGTGGCTAGTACCCAATGAAGTACCCTTTAAAGGACAATTGTCTTCTAATAGTTATCGCCTTTATTCTTTAACCATTTGATATAACTATTAATCAGAAAATAATTCTTTGTTAAAAAATATATTTGGGACTACGGTGAATGTATCTACGTATTGTACAATGAAACACAATTCTAGTCACGGCTAAAAGCACTATCAAGGGTGTTGATTTTACGCGTTACCCCGATCATGTAAGTACATATAGGTTGCCGACTTTACTCGTCACGTGTTACAACTGAAAAGTACATTCGTAAACTTTTTGTTTTTAATGATTTTCCGGTAAATTTTAAACACATTTCAATGTCAGTACTCGATAGTGTAGTGCCTTCAGTGTATATTTAATATTTATTTTTTTTTATTCATCCATAACGAACTCGACCAAAATAATTTTTGTAACTACGATTCACTTACAAGCGTTAAACTTCAAGCTGCCCTATTCCGTATGAAGTTTTGAAAAACGTGACCACAAATACGATTGTTTTTTTGTTATGTATATACTTAGTCGCCTATAGTACATTTATTTTCAAATTTTCTATTATTTCTTTTCCCAAATGACTATCATTGCTGCCCTGCCCCGTCATTAAATAAACAAATACACACAAAACATTCCAAAGTCGAAATTGTAAAACGTGACATAATTAAGATGTAACTAAGCTTAATTTCAATTTATCTGACCGATTGGTAGGAAAATTGATTATTTGTTGTTGAAATGCCGTGTACAATATTGTTTGATAAAATGCAGGGCAGACATGCCATGGCGGGACGTGTCCCGACAGTTGGCGATGTCGATGGCAATATGTTTGTGGTTTTAAAGAGACCACAAAGTCAAAGCGACTGTTGCCAAAAAATCGCCCATAATTGGTTTGTCACATTACACTTCGGAAGTCGATTTATGTTTTTTTTTTTTTTTCACACGCCTTCAGCAAACGTGTTGGGTGGAAAGTGAAATCATTACAGGTAGTGAAATTGAAAGTTGGGCTGGGTCTCTAATTCGAATTAAATAAGCAAAACGTAGCATGAAATTGAGATGGAATTCACGTGAGGCCGCGTAGGCGTTTTAGAGTTTACTTAGTTTAAATTACAAATCTGACAAGAGTACGAGGAGAATAAGATGATTTACAGGTAACTTAACATTCCGTATTAAGTAATAGACAGTCGGCTGAATGTCTAGATTTCGAGAGAAACAATTTACAGTAGAACCTAAAAATCTCCATTTAAAAAGTTCTTCTATTTTAAACTTGATATCCGAATTCTAATAATGAAGTCCATGCGTCGAAGATTAAAATTAGAAAAGGTTTCATGTTACGGGTCCCACAAAACATTTTTTTAATGCGAACGTCTGACAAACATCCGAAAGTATAATTATCATAAGAGAGCTTCTTTACCTTTCCGATATGACATTGCGCTGTCAGTATCTTCATGCTATTCCTACGAAATAAAGGCAGTTCATCTCTCTGGTCACTGGGAAGCGAAGATTCATCTAATTGGGACCTGAGTGTCCATTTATCATGTACAATGTAGTACGCCAAGGTTTTTGACGTTAATCAGCCTTTAGGCATTTAATAGAGTGTGCAGTTCTTGCTTCATCGAATTTCTCTCAAATTATCTGCCCTCCTTCCCTCTTATTGGTGTGATAATTGTTTCTTTCTTGTAAACACATCTACCCCGCGCGAGAGCCTGAAAATCATTAGGAAGTATACTCGAACAAAAATTGGTCTTCAGGAATGTTTGTCAAAGGTTGTGAACTAGGCCCTGGGTCCTGTATGGACGTTATGACACTATGTAGAGGGTGAGCCATCTGTTGGTTTCTTTTTGAATCATATGTTATTTTGACCCTGCAGCTCTTATGCGCTCAAAAAAATTGACAGAAAGTCAGTGTTATATTTTCGCGGTACGAAATAGATCGATTTACGCTTGAACAACGTTGGGAAATATTGTAAATTTATTTCCAAAGTGGATGCTGCATTGCCGATTGCGGAAACGAGTAGAAATTTTGAGAAGAAATTTCGGTCGAAATAATGCACCAACTACATCTTGTTTTGAAAAAGTCCTCAGTTAAGATATGGTATCACAAACTTTCAAGAGAAATTATTGCTTATGTTAACCAGAAGATTCCCATAAGTTATTTCCCCAAACCATGAATCAACTTTCCATACAAATGGCAATATTTCTAGAGAAAAACTAATTAAACTCAACTCGTATGTTCTTGAGAACTGCCTAAGTGTCAAGTAGAGTAGCACATAGTAACTCTAATCATGACTGTACATTTTCTTTCTACAGCTAACATTTTTCATCATTTTTTGATAAGTTACCGATTAGTTAATAAACAAGGTTTAAACTTGAAGACCCTATTCATTACTGCGTGCTCTATATAATTATCCCATTATCGTAGTTTTTTTTTTTCATCTAAAGATTGCAAGTGCTCTTAATAAACATTCATGACTTAATTCGTATTTCAGGCTTCCTACATGATAGTTGATGAAATGCACGAAGAACATCCCGAGCTGCTACGAGATCAGTATTGGGAATGTGTAGTACCGAAAGATCTGCCCTATACAGTCGCCTCAGAGCACTATCGTCGCCATGAACCGAAGGGATCTGCTGAAAATTACAAAGTTAAGACATCTGATGCTATGTACGCCAACATTATACCTACTAAGCGGCCAATGACTGACGATGTCTATGCAGATTATGTAAGAAAAATCAATACATTTACTTATACATAACTAATGGTCGATTGAATTTCCAGGAAAGTGTCGACACACCCATGGTTGAACGTCGTAAAAATAATAATTGGCTAACACGCCAACTATCACGAATGGGTTCAATGCGAAGCCAATCTACAGCGTATTCCTCAGGCGGTACAGCATTCAATCGCAACCGTCTCAACTCTGTCTATTCCAGTCCAGAGTCTGGACTACCACTAGCTATCCTTCAGCAGCAACAGCAACAACAGCAGCAACTACAATCGAAACCAAGTCTCTATGAAAAATTCGTTCACCGAAAGTCATTGCGAGCTCAGAAGCAATTAATTAAACAGAGTAAGTCTTATTAATTAAGATCTCCTGGCAATGTGTAATAATTCATGTCTGTGTAGATTCCAAGCTGAACCTCAATGGTCTCAATGTATCGGTGGCGAAGAATCGACCTCGCATTCCCACACCCGATGTTACCAAGGAGGGTGTTGAGAAAGAAAGTAAACTTATTTTCACACCCGGTTCGACAACCACGAGTACGTCGAACCCTAATGTAGCCTCTGGAGTGGCTTTGATGGCTTCACAGCTGCAGTCACCTTCTCTGTACCCATATGCCAGCGGGCAAGATGGTCAGGTGCTGGGTACTCTTTTACTCTCACCAATCAAGGAGATGGATAGTTGCTCATCGAACAACACTCTCGTACCAGGACATCCAGCAACAGCTGCACTCGCACAGGCTGTCCTGCCGAAGAATCTGCAGGACGTTAATTTCGGAACTGTTTCCATGAATTCTACAAGTAAGTTCGAAATTCTTATATTCTACAGAGCAAGTATGTAATGTTATTTCTTGTTGTAGGCCTTCCGGTAACTACCCTGTCATTCCCGTTCACGGTGACTACTTCAACATCGGACACAATCCCTTCAGGGACTCTCAACATAGTTCCCTTGCCACAGATCACAACAACACAAGCCGGATTCGACACCACCGATATGATGTCAACAATACCCGTGTCCCTCTCTATTCCCCGATCGGTCTCAGCCACCACAGTTACAGACGTGAATCGTGACCACACCAACAGATTTCTCGCCGTAAAGAATGAGAATCACACTCCAATCTCTCGAACAAGTAGTTTTAACGACAATCTCATTAAGGACTCCTATGTACTCGAGCGTAAGCCCTCTCAAAGATCACTCAATCATCAAATGGAATCTCGAAATAATTCCTCAAACCCTCAAGTCGGTGTTACATCCATCGACAGCACGAACAGCAACAACAACAGCCTTATGCCGCAGGCTAAGAACGAAAGTTCAGTTTCGGCCCCATCAACTCTAACAAAACGAAGTCCAGAGCCTAAAACTGGTGAAGTTTACGTGTAAAAAGGCACCATGAAGCAAGTCTAGTACTTAGGATTAATTTTCATTAGAATGTTGTGCTTAGCCGAGGAATGTCCTGCTCCTCCTTGTAACATTGTTTGTTTGTTTTTTTTTTTTTTTTACATTTTAATATTCTTATGTGATATTTTAAAATTTATGGCATAGACAAGTTGCGTTAAGTTATCTCTGTCGATAGTTCTTCGTTATTGTTATACACTTTGAACTTTTATGTATATCGAATTATATTTCTTTTTTCTGTTTATATGTAGTGCTAGAGCAGCAGAATTAGCCATACTTTTTGCTTAGTGGTAAGATTTGTAAAATGAATGTAAATTGTAAACTTTTTATTTTGAGGATATAATTTTTATTTTATTTTTTTGTTAACTTTAAGAGTAAATATAACTTTGTCAATATATAAAAATAAAGTTGTAAGATTGAGTGGAGAAATATCATAGAAAATGTCCTTGATTTACAGATCTACTTCTGCATTGTATAAAGGGAATATAAGAGGTCCTGTAGATACTGCAAACATATCACTAAACTTTTGAAGGATTTAAATCCACGAACCGAGAACACTTCCGGATACAGAATCAAACTGATTATGCAGACTGAAGTTTATTTTAGAACAAAAGGATTAGTGCTGGAGCAAACGTAACAAGGGTATCTGTGTAATCCTTAAGCATCTACGATAAGGGTTGCAGGAAAAACACTAAATATGAAAACCAATAAAACTGCGGCTAATTGCTCAAAGTGAAGTCCAACATATACGGGGGGTTTACTCCCAGTTCCTATACTGGGTGTTGGGAGTGGAGGTTTGATCCATTGAAGTGCCTGATTTTAGACCCTTTCTTGCAAGTTTGTCAACTATCTCAATCCCGGTTATATCCTAGTGAGCCAAGAACCGTACGTTCTTTGAGACAGCGTCGGACTAGTTTGGACTGATTACTGTAGCAAAAATTGCTTTAATGGCCCAGACTGTCAATAAAAATACTGATGTCATTCCGTGATATTGCCATCATTGATACCATACTGGCTCCCTTTGTCAACGCTTGGAAGACACTGCTGTAGTCAGGATGTGTGATCGAGCTGTGACCGACGCCCGTTCCTATATCCATCTTTGATCCGTCTGTGTAGATAGATATAAATTTGTCTTTCGTTGGTATCTTGGTTTCCCATTCTTCTCTACTTGTAATAATGCTGGAGAATGGTTTTTCAAAATCGGGGTATGGTGACATGTATGCAGTTTGATTGGTTACTTTTCAAGGTACTATTGGCTGCAAACTCTGCAAGCATTGTTTCCAACCCAGCTGTCGGCATTGTTCACATCGCGCTGGTTGTGCTTATACTCGCGACATGCTAGCCTCTGTATTTTAGTCATTGCCTTAAGATTGGTTGCATTGTTTGCAGTTCGCCAGCAGTCTACGTTCCCATACGTGATTATTGGTCTTACAATTGGCGTATAAATTCACAGAATTATCCTAGGGTTTGGTCCCCACCTTCTGCCGCAGATTCGGTTGCAAGTATAAAACGCGATTGCTGGCTTTTTAACTCTTTCATTGACATTAAGCTTCCAATTAAGTTTGACTCCTCGACACATATGTATGTCCATCAAATTGCATCTCATCGAGAACCACTTTATATCAATCATCCATCTATGGTTCTTTGTTCAAAGCTTTCAAACACTGAAGAAAAATGAAAAGCCAAAGACAGGAAGAATAAAGCATTTTTGAAGACTGAGTTGATACATAGCACCACTGCGGAAACTGCAAAACTTACAAAATAATTACTTACATACTATGTAACTATCAAGTAGTTATTAGGGCACAGAATATTAATGTTGAAGCTAAAATGAAAGACCAGATGGCATGATCCTGTCTGACGAGTTATCATTTGTGATCCACAACAGTAATTTACTAAATCTAATTTGGAAGTGAATTGTCGGCACGTGAAGCCTTGATATTATAATAATAAACGAATTTTTATTGACCATGTGTGCCTTTTGTCTGCGTGTATGCATAAGTTAAGGAGTAGTACGCAGATATGATATAGTTCAGAAGAAGAGGTTCGAGGAGTAACAATTTTCTCCACGCTTTTACTTAGTAGCGCTCACGCTAAATTAGAAGAAATTAGTTTGTACATATTTAGCTTTCTATCCCAATGCTTATCTTTACAGGCTATAATTTTGAGCTGTACGTATTTAAGTTGTACATTGAAAATTGTTAAATAATTGTTTAAAGAATGTCTGGCCTGTATTACCACTGAATATCTTAACGATAAGATATTATACTCTTATTAGAACTTGTTATCAAACTCTAAGCAAATAACATTATAAAGATAGACGCCATCCATTATTTCATTTAGCAAAGATAGCGTGCATAATTCCATCGCCCACACAGTAGAAACAATTACCCACGATCAGTGCTCCCAGCTCTGTTGACATTTGCCCTAGATCTAATAACAATTTCATTCATAAAAGAATACATTTTATTTTTAGAATCGTCTCCCTAAAATATCTTTCGCCTTCGCCAGACTGCGTGTCTCAGCTCAGTTCAAAACCCCAAAATGATATTACAGATCAATTAAATTGACGACTCAATAAAGAAAATCTAATCATTTAAACATACATAGTATTTATTAACTAAAAAACAGTCTTAGATACATTTTTTTTTGTTTTGAAAAACCAACACGTGAAGTCATCTCATGAACTCTTCAACCATGTGCTGTCGCAACCACACAACTCTTAGTGGAAACAATGTTTAATAAATGAAATTTCAATTCCAATCATTTGGATGTGAGCTATAGATGATGAGAGGATGAATAGAATAACTACTGACAATTGGAAAACACATACAAAATCATCGAAAGCAATTTCAGAGGAAGATCGATCTTATTTAAAGCGCCTTCGAGACTTGCAGAGTTCTCAGTTTTCGCGACACTCTGAGTATATACGGTTCTGTTTTGAAAAAAAAAAAAACGTTGTTATAAACTAGTGTGTGATAGATACGAATAGTGTACTCAGAGTGTTATTATTTAAAAAGATTCGTTTGATCTTGCGCACAGTGCAATAGATACTTTTGCATGCCTTACTTGAGGAATACCAAGGCGGCAAGAGTACAAAAAGTCTAAAAAATGTGAGTGGAATAAGAATAAATATGAAAACTACTTGTTGATATCGCAAAAGATAAATATTGGAAAGTACGAATATGTTGAACAAGAAATATTGACCGCCAATTAGTTGATAAAAAGACATGATGAAATAAGTGAAAGTCTTGTGCATACAGAATGTGTATTGAAAATATTAAAAATATTCATGAAACTCTAACAAATAACAACTGTGACTTAACAGTGTCTGTATCTTATTGGTGATTTTTCATTGAAAGAATTTTGTATTATGTATCTCGAAAGTCTTGATCATCACCGTGGTTAATTTGTTACCCACTTGTCGTTTAAGTATCTGACAGAAGTGAAGAAGTGTCAGAAGTATTTATAAAGAATTCTTAAACAGGAGAAGTTTCAGTCTATATGTCAAAAAATTTTACTATATTGTGTAAATGAAGAAGACTCGTCATTGTCGATTAATATTTATTTTACGGGTTTTTTCCCAACGTACCTCAGAGGATTAGATCCACGAAATACTTTTATACAACATTTTGGGTAGACTTATGAAATGAAAAGTACAAAAAGGAGCGGTTCAGAAATATATTGTTTCTGCTTAAACAAAGCCACATTTTTGAACATGGCACATATCTGTGATGGCACTCATTTAAATGCCTTTCTGTGTACTAATATTTGACAAATCATAAAATTGATTCTACATAGTGGACAAGAGGAGACTATTCAGTTATGGGTTCAAATTTCAAAATTCTTCAATGATAACTTAAAAACTACTGAATGTATTACAAAAGAAACAATTACGCGTGTTTCTCAGGGTCACTCAAAGTAGGTATATTTGGTTCTCTAAAACTCAGGTTTAAATACATAATCATCAAAGGATCAAGTAAAGTTGAAAATATAAAATGGAGAAAAGAACTCAAAAAATTAATAAAACTCACAAATTTGTAAGTATGTCGAGAAAATTTCGGGTCACTAACAATTTTTTAACTTTTTTTACCATTTATTTGAAAAAGGTTCAGAATAGAGAATGGTGTTTTCGAAATAAAGGCAAACTCACAATCGAAATTTCTTCGATTTTTGTAACTAGAGAAGTAAAACTAGAATCTTCCCATTGACTTTTCTGTTTTGAGTCCTAAATATTTCCACCTAATCTCTGATTTAAAAATGAATAAATAGTTGAGACAATAGGTTCATAAAAAGCTCCAAGTTTAGCTGTTTGCAACCATTTATATTATGTGTCTTATATATTTCTTACAAATAGAGAAGACCTACTGTTTAATCCCACATTCAAAGGATAGTCTTTCTCAGGGTTTTTCGTAAAAGGTGGGACTATGCGAAAAATATTTTCTAACTTTGGTCACACTAAGTAGACTGCTGCACTATCCAGATTGCCTCTGCTTTAAGATTTGTTTCGCTATTATGTTAATTGCATTAGATCAGTACAATGAGTGATCTATTTCATCAATTTAGTTTATAATTTCACAATATTTTGGATATTTGTCTACTTTATTATAATGACTGTATATTGCTGATCAAAGGACAATTTCTGTAATGAAAATAGTTCATGCTTCCAATAACTTGACACGAGAAAAAGGATAAGAATTAGAAACCTTAGGACACAATCACAAATTGTTGGTCCAATAAATTAATGTACGTAGGCTAGACAAACTTCAAGGGCATTTGCTACCTCCTACCCACCTATTTCATTAATCAACTCGTCAACTATCCGCTTGTCACCGTCCCACCAGAAGTGATGATAAATCGTAATTGCAAATTGAACTTTCAATTGACATCGCTGACCCGTGTGCTGACTTTTTAGCGATTGATCGCGGACGCACGCACTTGATCGCACACACTGCTGAGATGGGCGGCAATAAGTGATGGTGATTGACTTCTTTTGAAAAATCACCCAAGGATATGGTTTTTCAATTAATCTATTAAGATCACTTGTTTCATTGTAGGTCATCAATTGGGGAGGACACTTCGTCGGGGAAATGTGAAGAAGAGCCAATAGAACCGGCGAAAGCCGTTGGATTTTTTAAACTTTTCCGTTTCGCGACACCATGTGAAATATTTCTTCTCTTCATCGGCTTTGTGATGTCAGGGATAAAGGCTGTAACACTGCCTGCAGTTGTGATTATTTATAGTGAGTTTACAGCCATGTTGGTTGACCGGACGTTGGCAATTGGGACGAGCTCGCAGACCTATTTTCTCCCAATTTTGGGAGGTGGTAAGCCATTGTAAGTGGACAGTGGCCAGACCGAATAGTTACAGTGGCACAATGGCTAATGTTTTAAATATACTTTCGCAGGACGAACGCCAGCAGAGAGGAAAACAACCAGGAGTTGTATAATGATTCAATCTCGTATGGTGTGTTGTTAACCATCACATCGGTAATCATGCTGATCTCAGGTATATTTTCGGTTGACATCTTTAATTTGATTGCACTGAGGCAAGTGACGCGAATGCGAATAAAACTATTCGGATCAATCATGCGGCAGGATATTAGCTGGCACGATACGGTTACCCATCAGAACTTTGCACAAAATATGACAGAGTAAGTAAAATCTGTCTTTGAACTGACCGGTGTCTGCAAAGCCCACTTACTTACAGCGATATAGAGAAGATTCGAGATGGAATATCGGAGAAGGTTGCCCATTTTCTGTATCTGATCATCGGATTCATCATAACAGTGGCCATATCCTTTGCCTATGGGTGGAAGCTTACTTTAGCAGTTAGTGTTTACATTCCAATCGTGATAGTCATGAATTACTTCGTCACAAAGGTCAGTTAGCATCAGCCTTTTATCCATCAGCTACCTTATCCTAACTCTTTCAGTACCAAAGTCGCTTGACAGCCAAGGAGCAGGATTCCTATTCCAGTGCGGGGAACTTGGTAGAAGAAGTTCTTAGTTCTATCCGCACGGTGGTATCATTCGCTGGAGAGAAAAAGGAAGGTCAACGGTATGATAACTTCCTGGTTCCAGCACGAAAGGCAAGTCAGAGAAAAGGAGCCTTCTCAGGTATCAGTGATGGAGTCTTAAAAGCTCTTCTGTTTGTGTCATGTTCGGGCGCTTTTTGGTATGGAGTCAACCTTATTCTCGCAGATCGAGATAAGGAAGATAAAGAGTACACTCCTGCAATTCTTATGATTGTAAGTATATTCTTGAATAGCAGTACAGAATTACTAAATATCTTTTATAGGCATTCTTTGGAATCATTGTTGGTGCAGATAACATTGCACGTACGTCTCCATTCTTGGAGTCCTTTGCAACTGCCAAAGGATGTGCTGCAAACATCTTCAACATCATTGACTCGAAATCAAAGATCGATCCGATGTCTACTGATGGAAAGATCCTCAACTATGGTTTGAGAGGAGAAGTCGAATTTCGGGACGTATTCTTTCGGTATCCATCCCGACAGGATATTATAGTGCATAGAGGCTTGAATTTCAAGGTGAAGGAGGGTCAAACAATAGCATTGGTCGGAGCCTCTGGCTGCGGAAAGTCAACATGTATACAGCTACTTCAAAGGTTTTATGATCCCGTGTTCGGACAAGTTCTATTGGATGACTTCGATATAAGAAAATACAACATAGGTTGGTTGAGATCCAATATCGCATGCGTTGGACAAGAACCAGTTCTGTTCCAGGGAACTATCAGGGAGAACATTAATCATGGCAAAGCTGGAGCCACACAAAAGGAAATTGAAGCTGCCGCCAAGTCTGCTGGTGTTCATGATTTTATCATAAGCCTGCCAGAGGTGAGTTTTTTACGCCTCAGAGTAGAGTGTAGCGTCTATATTCTTCTTTAATATTTGCAGAGCTATCAAACTCCAATTGGGGAGAAAGGCGCCCAACTTTCGGGAGGTCAGAAACAGCGGATCGCCATCGCCCGAGCACTTATTCAAAATCCTAAGATTCTTCTTCTGGATGAAGCCACCTCAGCGTTGGATTATCAGTCGGAAAAGCTTGTTCAAGAGGCCTTGGATCTCGCAAGCAAGGGTCGCACAACAATTGTTGTATCTCATCGCTTGTCAGCTATAAAATCAGCGGATCGTATATTTTTCTTTGACCAAGGCAAAGTCGTCGAAGAAGGATCCCACAATGATCTAATGAAAATGCAAGGAATGTACTACAACATGGTGCATGCTGGTGATTTACAAACCCTAGAAGGAAACGATCCAGATCTCGATGAGAAAAGTGAGTTCCTAGCGTTAGGCTTTCCAGAAATGCACTTGACTGACTATACCTGTCTTTCAGAAAAACCACTTGGAATCTATGAAAAGTCCTTCGAAATAAACACCAACAACTTGGATAAAAATCAGAAAGATTCCAACAGTCTCGAGGCACCTGTGTTCATTAGCCCAAATACCATCACTAAAAAGGAACCGAAACCGGAATTTTTCAAAACCTTTATACGGATCGTGAGACTAGCACGACCAGAGTTGTGCTACTTGGTGTTTGGTATTATAGCCGCCACAGCTTATGGATTCACTTATCCTGCCTTTGCAATAGCTTTTGGTGAATTCTATGCCGCTTTATCACAAAATGATGAAAACGAGGCTAGGAGTAGAACGGCCATTCTCTCAATTTGCTGCTTGGTTATTGGAATCTTTACTGGTGTCATTTGCTTCCTTCAGACTTACCTCTTTAATCTAGCTGGAGTGTGGCTTACAACAAGGATAAGGTTGGTATCATTAGCTTTTCCTTCCTAGAAGCAATATCATTGCCTCTCAGGTCTATGTCATTCAAGTCCATAATGCAGCAGGAAGTCGGTTGGTTTGATGAGGATAAGAACAGTGTTGGAGCCCTGTCTGCTCGGTTGGCGGGAGATGCCGCAAATGTCCAAGGAGCTATAGGTTTTCCTCTAAGTGGTTTGATTCAGGCCTTTTCGAATTTCATATGCAGTGGAACCATCGCATTTTACTATTCCTGGAAGTTGGCTTTACTCTGTTTAAGTACTTGTCCTTTTATAGTGGGATCAGTCATCTATGAAGCCAGGTAAGAGCATGTCCCTGTGTATAGAAGAAAAAACTAACAAAATAATTTCATTAGTTCCATGTCCGCTGCGATGATGCGTGAAAAGGAAATTCTTGAGGAGGCTAGTCGCATCGCCACTGAAGCTATTGTGAATATTCGTACTATTGCTGGTCTTCGACGAGAAGCTGACGTAATTGAAAAGTACAATGAAGAGATAGCTAATGTTGAACTCATGATCAAGAAGAAGCTTCGTCTGAGGGGTATCATCAACTCGTCCGGCCAATCGTTTATGTTTTTTGCTTACGCCATAGCCCTATGCTATGGTGGAGTTCTCGTGTCCGAAGGAAGCATTCCCTTCCAGGATATTATCAAGTGAGTATTCTTACGATGGTTTGATGAACTATGTACATCTTCTCACTGTCAAATAGAGTATCGGAGACACTTCTTTACGGTTCGATGATGTTGGCTCAATCACTCGCCTTTGCCCCAGCTTTTACAGCAGCTCTAGTTGCAGGACATCGAATCTTCCAAGTCATTGATAGAAAGCCAAAGATTCAGTCTCTAACAAATAAGAGCAAACATCTCAGCAAACTGAATCACTTGGAAGGTATCCACTACAGAGACATTGAGTTCCGATACCCTACCAGACCAGAGCTCCAAATATTGAATGGAATCAACTTGGAAGTGCTGCGAGGTAAGACTGTTGCGCTGGTTGGCCATTCAGGATGCGGTAAATCAACTTGCATTCAACTCTTGCAAAGGTACTATGATCCTGATAATGGAAATATCGTAAGTAAACTATGTCCATTAAAGGTTACTTGCTAATCACTTACTCTTTCCCCAGCACATCAATCAAGATGACATCAAAACCGATCTATCCCTAGAAGCACTCCGATCTAAGTTGGGTATAGTATCCCAAGAACCATCTCTCTTTGAGCGAAGCATAGCGGAGAACATTGCGTATGGAGACAATTCGCGTGATGTGTCCATCGCCGAGATAATGGACGCAGCAAAGAACGCCAACGCGCATTCCTTCATCATTTCGTTGCCAAATGGATATGACACTCGGTTGGGATCAAGAGGTACTCAATTGTCTGGTGGTCAAAAGCAGAGAATCGCTATTGCTAGAGCTTTGGTGAGGAATCCCAAGGTTCTGTTGCTGGATGAAGCAACATCTGCACTGGACTTGCAAAGTGAAAAGGTCTGTAAAAGAACATCAACTCAGTGTTGCTGTGTTACTAAAATTTATGATTTTTTTTAAGGTTGTTCAACAAGCACTGGATATGGCATGTTCCGGCCGAACTTGCATTGTTATTGCACATCGTCTGTCGACTGTTCAAAATGCCGATTTGATATGTGTTCTCCAAAATGGACGGGTGGCTGAGCAAGGAAATCACCATCAACTAATCGCCAGAGATGGTCTTTACGCGAGGCTGCATAAAACTCAACCAAGTTTTGATTAAGATGCAAATTTGTCTCGCTTTAGGAGACTTATACATATTCTGTCCACATCACTACATATTAAGTTTTTAATAAAGAGCAACGTATTTTTTTCTACACAAGAGAAGGAGTCTGAGAAGGTCAATACCGAAAAGTTTGCAAATTTGTTGTACTTTTTAGTACCTAACAAACTTATTGCTGGTAACTGAATCCAGGCCAGCAATGGGTAGTTCTTTGGTCAAATTTGGCGTATTTGGAATATTTTTTCAAAAGTTCGTCTTTGATAAAATTGCCTTAACAAGGCTGTTTAAAGTTATCTCTGCCCCTGTATTATCTATAGTCCAAGTCTATATTTTGGAGACTAACTAAGGCTACGGATAAAACTCGAACGACAGTAAAACTTCTCATATCTGTCAAAGAAATAGTAGGACTGATTAAAAGTATTTTTTTTCTCGAAGCATGCAGTTAAAAGTTCTTAATGTTGATATGTACATTGATACATCAAAATTGGGTATGACGTCAAGACGATATATGGATTTCGGCCTTGAACGTCTTTTTTAAAAGGTGACTGAATTTCTTCAAATAATTGTCTCCTCACTATTATATTTTACGTTTAGTAAGTCAATTTTAAATATATTGTCCAAAACCCCAGCGTTTATAGTAAGATATCAGAAGACAGAATGTTCCAGAAAATTACTTCATTAAAACCAAAGGTAATGCGATATCAACAAATAACTCGGTGACCTTAGGTTAGCTTGCAGGATATACGAATGTCTGGGTAATGATATAAAAGGGTTGAAAAAGTGCTGGTATCAATTAAACATGTCTAGATCTTAATGGGCAGTTCTAGATAATAAGAGTTTGAAAAATAAACAATATAAACTGTTTGTTTCTATTTTCTTCGTTAATTGTGATCTTAAACATATTGACAGCATGTTTATTGAATGTAGATTCCAATCGAATATTCAGAAGTAAACATTTTCTCCGCCATTTTAGTACCGCTCTCGGAATTGCTTTTTAAATAGTTAGCTTTCTATCCCAATGCTTATCTTTACAGACTCTAATTAGAAGCAAGGCAGTACAAGTGTCTCGCTAAAGTTTTAGGTCTTAAGCCATATATTCGGAATTAAAGATTGTTAAAGTATGCACAAGAGTCTGGCCTGTATTACCACTGTACACAATATTTAAACATTAAGAAATTGTACTCTTCTTAGAACTTGTTATCAAGTCTAAAAGTATAAAGATAGAAAGCCAATAAAACTTTAATTATTTTATTGAAGTTAGCAAAGATAACATTCATAATTCCATTCCATCGCAGAAACAATTATCCATCATCAGTGGCCACAGCTTTCCTGACCTTCTTGCCGTAGAGCTAATAACTCTTTCATTCATAAGAATACATTTTATTTTTAGAATCGTCTCAAAACCCCCAAATGATCTTACCGATCAATTAAATTGACGACGAATCAAAATAAATCTAATCATTTAAACATACATAATGTACAATGTAGGGACATTAGATACATTTTTGAAAAAAAAAAAAAAAATATCACGTGAAGTCATCACATGAACTTTTTCACCATGTGCTGTCGTAAAATATATGTATTTGACCAATCAATGGAAACGTTTCAGTGTTTAATAAATGAAATTTCAATTCCAATCACTCAGATGGAAGCTATACATGACAGGGCGAACTGATGATTTGAGGACACATGCAAAATCATTAAAACCAATTACATACGAAGATCGATCTTATTTAAAGCGTGTTCGGGACTTGCAGAGTTCTCAGTTTTCGCGACACTCGGAGTGTATACGGTTCTGTTTTGGAAAGTACGGTGTTATAAAGTAGTGTATGAATGATATGAATAGTGTACTCTGAGTGTTATTTATTTAAAAGATTCGTTAGATCTTGCGCAAAGTGTAATAGATACTTTTGCATGCCTTACTTGAGGAATACGAAGGCATCAAGAGTATAAAAATTTAAAAAAAATGTGAGTGGAATATAATTAAATATGAAAACTACTTCTTGATATCGCAAAAGATAAATATTTTGAAGTACAAGTATATTGAACATGAAATTTTGACCGTCAATTAGTTGATAAAGAGAAATGATGTAACAAGTGAAAGTTTTATGTATACAGAATGTGTATTAAAAATATTAAAAACATTCATGGAACTCTAACAAATAACTCCTGTAACCCAAACGTATCTTATTGTAACTCATTGGAGATTTTTAATTGGAAGGTTAAAGTAATTAAAAGGAAACTGAAGAAGTTTCAGTGTGTTTGCTATATTGTGTAACTGAATAAAATTCGTCACTGTGGATCAATATTACTTGCGTTTTTTTACGGGCTTTTCAATTCCATGCCTCAGAGGATTGGATCCAGGGAATACTTCTATACAACATTTTGGATGAACTTATGAATTGAATTATGGTGCAGTAGAAAGAAAAGAAATTCCCATGCGAATGCAAACAAAAATCCATTTTTCCCTTGCCTGGCTCGAAAAAATACCTCAAATTTACCAACACGTAATTTAGAAGAAGAAAATAGAAAATTTATGAAACATTTTATACATTAAAATAATCTTTAAAACTATAACTAGATGATAACACAAAGATGTATATTAGCACGTTAGCAACCATTACATTGGCTTTCAGCAAAGACAAAACATGGAGCGCCACAATTACATTAGTTCTGTTCCTTTACTTTCTGAACTAAAAATCGTAAATCCATAAATTCCTAAGAGTGGGGGATAATTCTCCCAGAGAATGATAAAAAATTAAAGAAAGTTAGGGAACGCGCAGAACAACAAAACCAGAGCACAACTGAAATGTTATGTATAAGAATGAATTAACCAAGAGAAAGACGATAGAATTTTTAGAAATCTTCAGAGTATATACATAATTGCAAACCACATAAAAATTAAACTCTTAATTAATTTGATTACTAAGAGAAAAAGACATATCTGAACTTAAGTGACAGTTGATTGTATAGAGCTTTTGACAGATATCGTACGCCACTTACCTACAAGAATTTGGTCGGTAAAAATTCGTAAGTTTAGTCACTAAGAGTAAATGTTTTACTTTCTCGTGTCCGCAATCTTTAATGATTTTTTTGTGTATAGGGGAACGGAAGTTGACAAATTTACTTTAGTTTGTCTTCCTGTCAACAATTTATTTACATTTGGGTGGTTCCGATTAGAAAATGGTTGTTGATGAACTGATTCAAGTATATAAAATAAATGGATCCGTCCAACAGATCTTAAGCCCTGTATTTCTTATTTAGATAACCTTTTGCTGATGTTACGTTATACAATTACAAAATGAGTTTCTAAAGACTGAAAATTTCCTTGTCAAAAAGTTTCCCTTTTTCGCTTTGAGACCAAATATTCCCTCAAGGGAAATTCCCCAAAATCTGGCAGCACTGATCGTGTCTAGTATAATAACCAAACTATGACAAGACTGTATATCTTTTTCCAAAATCCAGTATGGCTTGATTATGTTTATAAGTTGCAATGTATTGCAATGAATGGCAGGGCTTATAATATCCTTAGTTTAGTTTTCATGAATTCAGGGACTGCATCTCTCAAGTAGACAAGTAGCAAATTACCCTTCGGATACGTCATTAAACAGTAGGGCCCTTCCTTTGTTAAAACAACACGTACTTTCTCTTGGCCATTTTTGAACTAAGCATTTGTAGTATATTTTGAAAAAAGTAAAATATTTTTGTTTTCTTATTTTTAAAACGCAATAAAACTGCGTTTGGGCAGAGATCAAGTAGGGTACATAGAATGAAATCTACTTTGTCACAAGAACAACTTAAAGAATTTTTGAAATTTGGAAAATATATGCAATGTAGGTTCTGTGAGTCACAAAATTGGTTTCATTTGGTTATGGTTTCGAAATTCAAGATTCTTCAATGAGAACTTAAAAACCACTGAACCGTAGCCAACTATGTGTGTTTCTCACAGTCGATCAGAGTAGATATAGATATTGGGTTCAAAACCCTAAGACTCATCATGGGCACTCTTACGTGGGTAATCAAAAAAGGGGGAAAAGATATAGAACAGCTGCAGTGGTCCTACTGCAATTTATTATTATATATTATTAAATAACACTTCCATGCAAAATGTAAATCTAACATAGAAGTACATAGATTTAGAGACGCATTGAGGCCAGACAAAGTTCAGGGCCATTTGCTAACTTCGCCATTTATTTATCACTTCGTGATGATGAATTGTAATTGCAAATTAGATGTTCAATTGTTGACTTTTCTAGCGATTGATCGCGGACACACGCACTCGATCGCACACACTGCAGAGACGGGACCCGATTGAATTGATGAATACATAAGGGATGGTGATTGACTTGTTTGAAAAAATCACCCAGGATATGGTTTTCAATTAATCTATTAAAATCACTTGCTTCCTTGTAGGTCATCAATTGGGGAGGACACTTCTTCGGGAAAATGTGAAGAAGAGCCAATAGAACCGCCGAAGGAAGTTGGATTTTTTAAACTTTTCCGTTTTGCGACACCATGTGAAATATTTCTTCTCTACATTGGCTTTGTGATGTCAGCGATAAAGGCTATAACAATGCCTGCAGTTGTGATTATTTATAGTGAATTCACAGCCATGTTGGTCGACCGGACGTTGGCAATTGGGACGAGCTCGCAAACCTACTTTCTCCCAATTTTGGGAGGTGGTAAGCCATTGTAAGTGCCCAGACCGAATAGTTACAGTGGCACAATGGCTAACGTTTTAAATAAACTTTCGCAGGACGAACGCCAGCAGAGAGGAAAACAACCAGGAGTTGTATAATGATTCAATCTCGTATGGTGTGTTGTTGACCATCACATCGATAATCATGCTGATCTCAGGTATACTTTCGGTTGACATCTTCAATTTGATTGCACTGAGGCAAGTGACGCGAATGCGAATAAAACTGTTCCGATCAATCATGCGGCAGGATATTAGCTGGCATGATACGGCTACCCATCAGAACTTTGCACAAAATATGACAGAGTAAGTAAAATCTTTCTTTTTATTGACCGGTGTCTGCAGAGCACACTTATTTACAGCGATATAGAGAAGATTCGAGATGGAATATCGGAGAAGGTTGCCCACTTTCTGTATCTGACCATCGGATTCGTTATAACAGTGGGCATATGCTTTGCCTATGGGTGGAAACTTGCCTTAGCGGTTAGTGTCTACATTCCAATCGTGATGGTCATGAATTACTTTGTCACAAAGGTGAGTTAGAATCACTGTATTATTCATCAGCTAACTCATCCCTTTTTTTAAGTACCAAAGTCGCTTGACAGCCAAGGAGCAGGATTCCTATTCCAGTGCGGGGAACCTGGTAGAAGAGGTTCTTAGTTCTATTCGCACGGTGGTATCATTCGCTGGAGAGAAAAAGGAAAGCCAACGGTATGATAGCTTTTTGATTCCAGCACGAAAGGCAAGTCAGAGAAAAGGGGTCTTCTCAGGTATCAGTGATGGAGTCTTAAAATCACTTCTTTTTTTGTCATGTTCGGGAGCTTATTGGTATGGAATCAACCTTATTCTGGCAGATCGAGATAAGGAAGATAAGGAGTACACTCCTACAGTTCTCATGATTGTGAGTTTAATCTCGAATAGCAGTACCTATAGGATTACTGAATTTCCTTTTTAGGTATTCTTTGGAATTATTGTTGGCGCAGATAACATTGCACGTATGTCTCCATTCTTGGAGTCCTTTGCAACTGCCAAAGGATGTGCTGCAAACATCTTCAACATCATTGACTCGAAATCAAAGATCGATCCGATGTCAACTGATGGAAAGATTCTCAACTATGGTTTGAGAGGAGAAGTCGAATTTCGGGATGTATTCTTTCGGTACCCATCCCGACAGGATATTATAGTGCACAGAGGCTTGAATTTCAAGGTGAAGGAGGGTCAAACAATAGCATTGGTCGGAGCCTCTGGCTGTGGAAAGTCAACATGTATACAGCTACTTCAAAGGTTTTATGATCCCGTGTTCGGACAAGTTCTATTGGATGATTTCGATATAAGAAAATACAACATAGGTTGGTTGAGATCCAATATCGCATGCGTTGGACAAGAACCAGTTCTGTTCCAGGGCACTATTAGGGAGAACATTAATCATGGCAAAGCTGGAGCCACACAAAAGGAGATTGAAGCTGCCGCCAAGTCTGCTGGTGTTCATGATTTTATCATAAGCCTGCCAGAGGTGAGTTTTTTAAGCCTTACTGTAGAGTGTAGCGTCTATATTCTTCTTTAATATTTGCAGAGCTATCAAACTCAAATTGGGGAGAAAGGCGCCCAACTTTCGGGAGGTCAGAAACAGCGCATCGCCATCGCCCGAGCACTTATTCAAAATCCTAAGATTCTTCTTCTGGATGAAGCCACCTCCGCGTTGGATTATCAGTCGGAAAAGCTTGTTCAGGAAGCCTTGGATCTCGCAAGCAAGGGTCGCACAACAATTGTTGTATCTCATCGCTTGTCAGCTATAAAATCAGCGGATCGCATATATTTCTTTGACCAAGGCAAAGTCGTCGAAGAAGGATCCCACAATGATCTAATGAAAATGCAAGGAATGTACTACAACATGGTGCATGCTGGTGATTTACAAACCCTAGAAGGAAACGATCCAGATCTCGATGAGAAAAGTGAGTTCCTAGCTTAGGCATTCCAAAAATTAACTTGACTATACCTGCCTTTCAGAAAAATCACTTGAAATCTATGAAAAGTCCTTCGAAATAAACACCAACAACTTGGATAAAAATCGGAAAGCTTCTAGCAGTCTCGAGGCACCTGTGTTCATTAGCCCAAATACCATCACCAAAAAGGAACCGAAGCCGGAATATTTCAAAACCTTTATACGGATCGTGAGACTAGCACGACCAGAATTGTTCTACTTGGTGTTTGGTGTTATAGCTGCCACAGCTTATGGATTCACTTATCCCGTCTTTGCAATAGTATTTGGTGAATTCTATGCTGCTCTATCGCAAACCGATGAAAACGAGGCTAGGAGTAGGACGGCTGTTCTGTCAATTACCTGCTTAGTTATTGGATTTATTACTGGTGTCATTTGCTTTTTTCAGACTTATCTTTTTAATCTTGCTGGAGTGTGGCTTACAACGAGGATAAGGTTGGTATCATTCACTTTTCCTTCCTAGAAGCTATATCATTGCCTCTCAGGTCTATGTCATTCAAGTCCATAATGCAGCAGGAAGTCGGCTGGTTTGATGAAGATAAGAACAGCGTTGGTGCGCTGACTGCTCGGTTGGCGGGAGATGCTGCAAATATGCAAGGAGCTATAGGCCTTCCTCTAAGTAGTTTGATTCAAGCCTTTTCGAATTTCATATGCAGTGGAGCGATCGCATTTTACTATTCCTGGAAGTTGGCTTTACTCTGTTTAAGTACTTGTCCGTTTATAGTGGGATCAGTCATCTACGAAGCCACGTAAGAACATGTCCCTCTGTGTAGAAGAAAAAACTAACAAAATGATTTCATTAGTTCCATGTCCGATGCGATGATGCGTGAAAAGGAGATTCTTGAGGAGGCTAGTCGCATCGCCACTGAAGCTATTGTGAATATTCGTACTATTGCCGGACTTCGACGTGAAGCCGACGTAATTGAAAAGTACAATGAAGAGATAGCTAATGTTGAACTCATGATCAAGAAGAAGCTTCGATTGAGGGGGATTATTAACTCATTCGGTCAATCTTTTACGTTTTTTGCTTACGCCATAGCCCTATGCTATGGTGGAGTTCTTGTATCCGAGGGAAGCCTTCCCTTCCAGGATATTATTAAGTGAGTATTCTTACGATCACTTTATGGTGTATGTACATGTTCTCCTCTGTCTAATAGAGTATCGGAGACCCTTCTTTACGGTTCGATGATGTTGGCGCAATCACTTGCCTTTGCACCAGGTTTCACAGCAGCTCTATTTGCAGGATATCGGATATTCCAAGTCATTGATAGAAAGCCAAAAATTCAGTCTCTAACAAATAAGAGCAAACATCTCAGCAAACTGAACCACTTGGAAGGTGTATACTACAGAGGTATTGAATTTCGATACCCTAGCAGACCAGAGGTGCAAATATTGAATGGAATCAACTTGGAAGTGCTGCAAGGTAAGACTGTTGCGCTGGTTGGTCATTCAGGATGCGGTAAATCAACTTGCATTCAACTCTTGCAAAGGTACTATGATCCTGATAATGGAAATATCGTAAGTAGACCGTATCCATCAAAGGTTACTTGCTAATCTCTTACTCTTTCTCCAGCACATCAATCAAGATGACATCAAAACCGATCTATCCCTAGAAGCACTCCGATCTAAGTTGGGTATAGTATCCCAAGAACCATCTCTCTTTGAGCGAAGCATAGCGGAGAACATTGCGTATGGAGACAATTCGCGTGATGTGTCCATCGCCGAGATAATGGACGCAGCAAAGAACGCCAACGCGCATTCCTTCATCATTTCGTTGCCAAATGGTTATGATACTCGGTTGGGATCAAGAGGTACTCAATTGTCTGGTGGTCAGAAGCAGAGAATCGCTATTGCTAGAGCTTTGGTGAGGAATCCCAAAGTTCTATTGCTCGATGAAGCAACATCTGCACTGGACTTGCAGAGTGAAAAGGTTTGTACAAGAACATCAACTCAGTGTTGCTGTGTTACTTAAATTTATGTTTTTTTTTTAAGGTCGTTCAACAAGCACTGGATATGGCATGTTCCGGCCGAACTTGCATTGTTATTGCACATCGACTGTCGACTGTTCAAAATGCCGATTTGATATGTGTTCTCCAAAATGGACGGGTGGCCGAGCAAGGAAATCACCATCAACTAATCGCCAGAGATGGTCTTTACGCGAGGCTGCATAAAACTCAACCAAGTTTTGATTAAGATGCTTTAGTAGACTTATACATATTCTGTCCACATCACTACATATTAAGTTTTTAATAAAGAGCAACGTATTTTTTTCTACACAAGAGAAGGAGTCTGAGAAGGTCAATACCGAAAAGTTTGCAAATTTGTTGTACTTTTTAGTACCTAACTACCTTATTATTGCTCACTGATAGAGAGGAAAATAATACAGACAAACAATGGCTAATTATTCGGTCAAATGTGACGTATGTCGCATATTTTTTTTGTATTTTATTGTGCTACGCCCCTGTCTAGACTTCAGAGATAGGAGAATCATTAACAAAATGCATTACTGGTTTACAATATACAAATACGGATATTTAAAGAAGTAATCCAGTTTAAAGCGAAATGTGAGCACTCGTGGAGGTAGCCGCTTTCCATCGACTTTTTGGTCGTTTAAAGATAATAATTAATCCTGCAATATAACCTAATCTATCGTCAAATACAAATTCGTTATTTTCATAATATTTGGTTCCCAAGGTCTGATCATTTCAAATTAATCAGTGCTGCTAGATAATGCTTAATGAATTACATTTAATTTATTTTAATAATAGATAACAGAAGCATTCTTCACCCCGAGTACTGATCATTTTCTATGCAACATGAATTGATAAAAGAATAAAAGCAAATCAGATCACGGTACATACTTAAAAAAAAGAAGTTAAATAAAAATTAAAAGAGAGAAACGAACTTAACCGGAAACGTTTCATTCCCATTTCAATCAACGAAACGAAATGAAAAATTTCTCATTTCTCAGAACCAGCTTTGAACGTCAATATGCCGGTTTTGAATGTTAAAGCTGTTAAAACGATTTCCGCCCGCCAAGCAGCACCTACCTACTACGATGCCAACAAGAACTTTCTGTTTAAAGTTTATTTAGTTGCTTCGATACGAGAACGCGTTAAAGTCGAGCCCAAGTCGAGCGAACGACGACTGTCAGAACAAGTTTTGTATACTCTCGGTATCTCCTAAGCTTTACTTAGTATCTCAAACTTTGCGTACAACAATATACAAGACGTCGCGTCGCATTGCCAAATGTAATAACTATATCTACTCCTTATAGTGACAGTGTACTCGTATTTATGATTTATAAAAGTTTTTGCGTTCAGAAAAGTTGTATAAATGAATAGAAAAAAAAAAATTGTAATCTATATCAGTTAATACTGCATTTTAGCATATTAACTAGTGAATATTTATTTGCAATTATTCATATTTATTCTACTACTTAGTTTTACCATAGCGTTTGATCAGAAATGTGCAACTTGAGGTTCACTCCTTCCAATCAAATCAAATGAATTTCGATTAAATAGATGACGCAAATGAGAAATTTCTTAATAAAGTGTATTTCTTCCTGGCACACTTGAAAAGTCTAAACAAATCTTTCTCAGTCTTGAAACATCTCAGTGCTTGTCCAGACTTCTAACGACACTGTTCGGCAAACAGATGCTTGGTTAATAGATAGCCCGGCTGTAATATCTAAAGTGTCTTACAATTTGTATATAATATTTAATAATTGATAACGCCGTCAATAAAATTCGTCTGTGATAGAGTTGGATATAATTAATCAAAAAAAAAAAAAGAAAATGTGAGTGTAACTACTAGGTCGGTGTGGCCTGAAAGTGGTATGATATGCAACCAATTAAGACCTTGACTTTGGGTCGCATTGGCACTTAATTAATTCCTATATGTACTTTCAATTGGGTAAATTGCACTATATTTGTGAAAAGATTTCACTTACATTGTATCATATTTCAATCGTATCGAATGGTTCTGATCGAAAAGTGAATGTAGTTCTTAAAGAGCAAAAAAAAAACTTTTATGAATAGTAAAATAAACTTTACTACCAACAACACATGTGGTTTGGACTTACGAGTATGTTTATATTTTGGATAGAATTTCGGACACGTGTTTAATAAAATTATGGTATTATCACAACTGTGACTTAAGCAGTTGAAAAAGGACTCGCTTTATTCAAAATCAATTTTCCAACCATTGCTATTTGAAATAAAAGTTTTCCCTGTGTACATACATATATTATACAACAGAATACAATCTTTTGGGTTTGTAATTTAAATAATCAAATAAAAGCAATATGTTTCAAAACGAGAACTATTGACTGTATGAAATTCAGATGATTCTTTTGTTGACCAGATTTTGAAACAATAAAATTTAGTGTGCTGTTGACCAGATTGTTGAATGGCGAGATTGATAAAAATTAAATCTTTCCCTCTACCAGTTCTTAGAAATACTCCATCATCTGACGAATGACCAAATCCAGTTACTAAGAAATACCAAAAATGCATAACATTTGCTTGTCCCATTACGTATGTAGATGATATCTTTAACCAGTTCTTATTAATTCTGATTGCTGGTGTAATTTGTTTCGTAGTTTCATCAAACAAATTACATATACTGACATTGATTGTAGGATGCAAATCAAATGCAATCCAATTGACCCATTATTCAATGCAGGTGTATCTGGTGAAACAAACAAGAATTCAAAATCAAAATATGTAAATAAGTTAACTATTCTTGACAGTTTGCATTTCATCTGGCCCTCAGACAATTAAAAATCGAAACAAAAATTATGTATGCATTAATTTTAGTAAGGAAATGCATAACAATATAATTAGTCCTATGTAAGCACGCAAATAATAATTATTACTACGCAATATGCAGCATTGGGATTAAGAACTAGAAGGTCATAACATCTACATATAATCGGTTACAGTCAAATTATAAGAATCTCATTAGGTGGAAATTCCGGTTTTTTAAGAATTTTCGATTGTTATTTGATGTTTGTTTGGTTTTTTCCCCAAATTTTGTCTTTGGTGTGTCATAATGAAAAGATGTGTTCGAGATGTGACGATCTGAAATTCATGCTTTGTAAATATTGATAAGACCTTCCATTTAGCAATTCAATTCAAAAACTTATTGGTGAGTTCAGTAACCTCAAGGTGCACGTGTTTTGTGAGTCTTAGCATTTTTTTTTTTGTTATTGACTATGATTATTTGGTTTGATTATATGAAATTTCTTAAAGCCGACTAATTTTTGAATGCAAATGCAAATCAGACAGAACCGAACATAATAGGTTATCCTGAGACTCTTAAGACCGGTTGCCGCTTTGTTTATTCTTAAATGAATTTCGAGATTTTGTCTGCACTTGGTGAAGTGGTTATTGGTTTTTTTTTTTATCAAACTGGTTAGTTGTGCAAAATGTATGAAAAAATAACCATCAAAACATCTACATATGTATATGATTAAATCGCTAATGCCCAAGCTTCTGATCCTTCTAGAGAGTTTATTTCTAGACCTTTTCCAATGATTCCAGCACTGTGGAACATCAGTAATAAATCTTTTGAAAGAGTACAAATGAGTAAAGTAATTACCAAAAAACATTACATATTTCAACGGATAATTATATTAATAGTCTACACGTTTTCTGTCGTACCGATTACGGCATTATTTCATACCCGAATTTTATGAGATATTAACCAAATACAAGTTCCGTAGAAGTGCAGAATGTAATTTGTTTTTCATAATTTCATTCAAAGGTATACTTTGACGTGGGATGATTTTAATAGATCATTAAACGTAATAGTTTGTTGCACGAGGACTATATGTCGTACATAAAACTTAAGTCTGTCTCTATATATGTACATATTTCAAAGACTTTGAACATAATATTAAATCTAAGCCGAATCAATTCTGGCATTGATGGTTACCCTACCACGGTTTCCTATGTATGTATAATGGTCAATCCTCTGACTCCTCAAAAGCCGATTGTTATAAATGTGGAAAATTACTCAAATCTGTGTATTTAGACAGTGATTCTTACCTTGATGAACGATTCTTCGCTTATATTCAGGAATCGCGCAGTTCTGTTTTCAACAATGTTAAAATTTCTGAAGATAGTGCGTGAGAGTCTTACACCCGGACGGTCTGCGCCCAGCCTTTCTAAAAAATTGTGCTCGTCCATTAAGTACACAAAATTATATGTTACATTTTAAATTTGTTGTTGAAAATATTTCCGTGTATCTTTAAGTCTTCTCAGAGAAACAAAATTAAAAACTACCGGGGTATATCCAAACAATCTGCTATTCTCTAAATTATGTGATAAATTGGTCACTGAGCGATTAAGCTTTTTTTAAATTCTTAATACTTATATAACAATCAGTACGGTTTTGTGAAACAGCAATCGACTGTAGCAAACGTGATACTTATTTTATCTCGGAAATAAGTAAAGGTAATCCCATCTACACAGGCTTCAGTAAAGCGTTTGACTACACGGTAACCATAGCTTAAGACTATTCAAGCTTAAACGATTAGGTTTTCCAGCCTCATTCTTACATTGACTATTTGCAAAATAGATACCTTATAATTTTTAGAAATGTCCTAAAACAAAAATAAGAATTTGGGGAGTTTTTTCATAACAAAAAATTGCCCTAAACAGACAAATTAAAAAAGGTACCAAAAATTCAAAATATCACCCCAATTTGATCAATATTTTGATGCTGTTGCTTTCCACATAAATTTTTTGGCCAATTTTTTATTTTTATACATTTTTGTCTTTTCTCATTGTGGCCATATTTTTTGTAGCCAGAAATGGCTCTTTCAAAATTGTAGTAATGTCCAAATTCTTATGACGATCGTTAAAAATCAGCGAAGCGGACCGAGCTGTGATGTCGTTTTGGACATTTATTTAGACTTTAATTCATGGCACATAATTTTTTTTTAACGTCCAAAATTAGACCACCGCCTGATTCGCTACCAAAGTGTCTTTATTTCTTTTTAAAAAGCTTGAAAATATATCGGTTTCTTTTGTCATGTTTTAGGTGACATGCATCATTCTCGGATGAATTAGAAATATGAAATATCACCCCGATTCAAAAAAATTAATCAATTTTTTATTGTTATATTGGTATCCATATAAATTTTTGGGGTCATTTTCTAACACCGAAAAGCCATTTAAATCAGCCATATTATTTTTTTCTGAAACCATGCAATAGTCTCAACACTATTCAAGTACTACGTCCTCCAATAGATGCACATGATTTTTGGACTCCATTCCGCTTTCAAATTTTGCAAATTAGACTTCTACCCAGAAAGCTGGAACGTGTCAATAATACGATTAATCAAAAGCGGCCATATTTATCAGTTCCGAAGACAAGTAAATATGTAATTGGTGTCAAAATGTATACCTTTTACCAGTGATTCACGAGTGACAAATGGGGTTGCTTCTGACTATAACTCTAAATACGTCAATGCTATTTTCCCGGCTCTTTACCTGCAGAAGAATGATAGTTAGCATATCCTTTAATGCGACTGCACCTATTTACGTTAAAGATCCAGCTATGGCAATTAGACTATTATTTGGATTTTGGTCATATTAGAAAGGTGGTACATCTTGTCAAGGACATTTTAATAGACCGTGTACATACTACTAAATATATCACGCTTACTTTGAAGCCCTCTATGTTACCCAGTGCTCTGTTTCATTCATAGAAGTTATTCGTTAAGAGCAAATATTTTTTATCTACTAAGCTTTTCATCATTGTTATTTAATACCTTACTTAGGCTAGATTTAAACTTAAAGGCTGAATTTGATTCGATCCCATCTCTTTTATCATATAAACGTGCTATTTCCCTTTTTAAAGTGTTAAAACTTATTTTTAATGAGTGGCTTCTTAATGGAATTTTTTTTAGAGGAGTGGAAAATTTCATCCATAAGTCCAAATTTTATAAACTACAGGCTAGTCTCAAAACTTTCAGCAATTCCAAAGATATTTGACCAACTGGTTTCCAAGAGACTCAATTTTGCAGTGAAAGAATTTCCAGAATCTCCAAAACAGCATGGATTTATTGGTGGTGGCTCCACTAAAACGAATTTGTGTATTTTCACTGAATTGAATGCAGGTCGATGTCTTGTTCACAGATTTCGAGAAGGCTTTTGTCAGGTTTCACCATGGGCTAATAAGCTAAGACGAACGAGGTTCAAATCTCGTTTTCTCAAATGGTTGCAATCCAACTTGTCAAATCGTAAACAGATTGTTAAAATCGAAAGTATTCAATAGTTCTTCATAGAGGTTCAATGAAGGCAGCCAATTGGGGCCACTCCTTTTTAATCTATTCGTCAATGACACAGTTTTCAAATTGTCTAATGGCTGTCACCTATTTCTAAAAATGATGATTGCGTGAACTTTCAAAGCGATATACATAAATGCTTTTTTCCAATGATGCACTAAATATCTCTAAGAGTAAGGTTTTTAGAGGTTTTCGTTCAATACCACATGCGTCGTTTTACTACAGCCTTGGTAATGAAAATCTTTTATCGGTCAGTAAAGTTAAGGACTTTGGTGTTATTTTTGATTCGAAGTTGTCTTTTTCTGCTCCTATGAATTAGATAATATCTAAAGCATTTACAGATATTTATACCTTAGAAATGTTTTACCTATCTTTGGTAGTAGGTACCCAAGCTGGAATATTGCAGCGTTATTTGGTCTCCTGTTTACCAAAAATTCACGAGCTTTATCTTAAGGAAGCTAAGGTGGTCTGAGGGTTTATTCATTTTTTACAGTTCTATATGCGCATTAGCTAATCTAAAATCCCTAAGAAATTGTAGACAAACTCTGAGTGTAATTTTTTATTAAGGACATACTCAATGCCAGGATCATTTCTCCGGCTTTACTTGCACTTATGTATCTTTATGTTCCTGACAGAAACCTAAGAAATAAAGATGTTCTATTTTCTATTCTTAGTCACAGGACAAATTATGAAATCGGTGAACCCGTTTTTTTCATTCCTCATGAATCCTCATTCAGCATGAAGTCGACCTTGTCATGCATAGAAATACGTTCAAACGAATTGTACTGATTTTTTTTTTTTTAGTAATTTTAATACAAATTATGTAGCTGTAGTCAACAGATTGTATATCCATTGATGAATACAAATAAATAAATAAATTAAGCTTAAATATTCTTCTTTTCTTTTTTGTTTTGCTAGGCGTTTAGAAAGTATGACAAAACATATTATTTTGAATTAAATTCATTCAATTTTTTTGACACGAACTTTGTTAAAACAAATGAGGTGGCAAAATGTTTGCAAAAAAAAAAATTCATCAATTCGCAATATAAACAAGTATGCATGTATATTAATCCACTTTCTTATATCTACCTCAATCAAGTAATAAAAACGAAAACATAATTAGAGTGAAAACCAATAACTATTAAACCAAAGAGTGCAGCGACAGATAGAATGTCAGCCATACATTAAGGAAAGTCTAATTTCGTGACATGCCACATACTTCAGTTAAAACAGACATATGTACATACATACATACGTATATGTATTTATTTAAATTAATTTAAACTTTGCTATCACTTTCGAAATAACCATTCTATGCTTGCAAATGTCATTAAGTGCACTGACGTCCACACCTTTTGTGTACCATTGCCTTAAATACATACAAACGTATTAATTTGCGTTTGTGTATATGTACAATATGTATGTACATACTCATATATGTACATATATTCGAAACTGTCAAGATACCTAATTGCCTTGAATGGGACATGACCTGACTTTAAAGATCTCGCAAAGAAAAGAAAATTTCCAATTGTGACCTTGGAAAATGATTTCTAATTAGACATATCTAAGCGTCCCGCACTATCGTAAATATTTACTTTTTTTATCGAAATCAAGAGCAAATGTATTTACATAGATAATGTACAAAACGATAGACACCTATACATCTGTATGTACATATATTTACCTGAACAAGTTCATAGACATTTTCTTTCAAGCACACGAATTTTCTCCATTCAAGTGGGACAGACAAGACAGCCGGTCTACCAGTTTCATGCCGGTAGATTGTTTGTCAACTAGTTTCTAATTTACGTCTAAACCAGTTTTATCAAAGCATGCACTCTAGAACTCATAGAGTGGTTCTTTTAAAATCCAAACTAAATTTCCGAAACCAAATGTGCCAGTTCAGTGGGTGCCGTAGCTCAGTGGTGGCAAAATTTTACTTTACCGGGGCCAACCGAAATTTGGTGTTTTTTGGTTTTAATCAGTAGACTAGCTAGCAGTGATCACAAAATTGAAAAGAAATGCATTTTAGCGATCGCTTTCCTGAGGCAGATTTATCAAAATCGGCGCAGATAAGTCGGAGATATGCGATAATTTAAAAAAAATTCAAGTTGATCCCGAATCAAAAAGAACTTGGGTGGAACTAAAAAATAAAAAAACCAAACCGCGACCTGGCTTTCGATTAACTGCGGATCTCTTAACAAGATCACTGTCAGGTGTAACGTATCCCACGTTCGAGCCCACCTATTAAATCGATAAAATTCCAATTAGATACCCCAACTATTAGAATGACAAACAGTAAGTGGAACAATATCTGAAAATGTCGTTCTTTTAAACAAATCTGGTCAGAGCTGGATTGTAGGATTATTTCCGTCAATTATGACAAATCAAATAAAGATAGTTGGCGCCCTCACAGGGGACTTTCTGGTAGGCAGACATATCAGAAGGCTTGTTGTATCCTTCAACCATTTCTGTAGATGCTCTAAAGACGAGGAATATATGTATATCCTAAGGCTACTGCTATGTCTACTTGAAATATAAGTCTTAACTACAACTTTAAGGACGTTTTAGGAATAGAATTCAAAATATACCAGGACTGACGAACTTTCAAAACAAATATGCTGATACCTAGCAGCTATGTAAAAATAAAAAAAAATTCTCTTAATATCCTTTCAGGGGTTCCGATAACAGCGGCAATGCGGAACAAAAGAAATCCGTCAGTTACGTGAGCCTCTTTCGGTATGCCTCCTCATTGGATTACTTGCTAATGGTAATTTCATTCTTTGCCTGCCTTGTCAAGGCGTTAGTGCCTCCGATCTGCATCGTTGTATACAGTGAAATGGTTGCGATGCTTGTTGATCGAAACCTAGGTATTGGAACGTCATCGTTTACCTACACTCTGCCACTCTTCGACGGAGGGAAAATATTGTAAGTATCCTACATTCATGCTATGCCGATCTCTACTGTATTAATGAAATTTTAGGGTCAATGCTACGATGGAGGAAAACATGCTGGAACTTCGCAATGACTCGTGGTCTTTCGGAATCATTATGACCATTCTCGCTATCATGATGTTCGTGTCGGGGGTAATCTACGTAGATCTCATGAACCTTGTAGCTCTAAGAATTATTTTAACGATGAGGCGGAAATTTTTCGAAGCAACCATCAGAAAGGACATTGGATGGCATGACGTAGCCAGTAATCAGAACTTTGCTGTTCGCATGACTGAGTGAGTTACAGATTCGCAGATGACGTGATGAGAAATTTATCAGTCTTGTATCTTTGTAGTAATATTGAGAAAATCCGAGATGGTATTTCAGAGAAGCTAGGCCATTTTGCAAATCTGTTTATGAGTCTGTTCATCACTGTCGCCATATCGTTTATCTACGGATGGAAGTTGACGCTAGCTATCAGTGTTTATATTCCCATAATTCTCCTCTCCAATTATTTTGTAGCCAGGGTATGTACTCTTCAAACAACAATTGTGTTATATGCAGGAACTTATAGTCGATTTTAGTATCAAAGCAAGCTAACAGTGAATGAGCAGGACTCTTATGTGAACGCTGGAAGCTTGATAGAGGAAATCATTGGGGCCGTTCGTACTGTTGTGGCGTTCGGTGGAGAAAAATTGGAAATCGATCGTTATGATGAATATCTGATTCCTGCTCGGAAGGCCAGTAAATGGAAGGGTGCCTTTTCGGGAGTCGGAGAGGCCGTGACAAAGTCCATGCTGTTCTTTTCAAGTGGGGCTGCGTTCTGGTATGGAGTTAATTTAGTTTTAGAAGGCCGCGGTCAAGTCGATCCGGAATATACTCCAGCTGTTCTCATGATCGTAAGCTTATTCAGACAATAATATGATTCTTCTATATTTATGTTTTTTTTAAAGGCCTTCTTTGGAATACTCATTGGAGCTGACCACATAAGCCGATGTGCACCTTTCATAGACTCCTTTGCTATGGCAATGGGGTCTGCAGCCCCAATCTATGAAGTCATTGATTCGACGACAAATATTGATCCAATGTCTTCGGATGGGAAAATTCTCAATTATGGACTGAAAGGAGATATTGAGTTTCAGGATGTTTTCTTTAGATATCCTTCTCGAGACGACGTTGTTGTATTAAGGGGACTGAACTTAAAGGTTAGGTCTGGACAGACGGTGGCTTTGGTCGGCCACTCTGGCTGTGGAAAATCGACTTGTTTGCAACTGTTGCAAAGGTTTTATGATCCGGTCTTTGGAAATGTGGTCTTGGATGATTTGGACATCAGAAAGTATAATGTTTCATGGCTGCGATCGAATATAGCTGTCGTAGGTCAAGAGCCTGTTCTATTCCAAGGAACAATTGGTATGGTCAATGATTATAGTATTACGAGGAAATAATTTATTGTATTTACTGAATTTGCCTTCTAGGTGAAAATATCAAACATGGAAACCCTGATGCAACACAAAAGGAAATCGAAAGTGCTTCAATAGCTGCTGGAGCTCATGATTTTATAGCCGAATTGCCGAATGTAAGTAACTGGTCTTTTGCTTGTCATATCGATGAGACATAAATGATGATTGGATCTATGAAATTTCTTTCAGAGTTACGACACTACCATCAGCGAAAAGGGCTTGCAACTTTCCGGCGGCCAAAAGCAACGCATCGCCATTGCTCGTGCTCTAATACAGAATCCAAAGATACTACTACTAGACGAGGCTACCTCCGCACTGGATGTCCACTCTGAGAAATTGGTGCAAAAAGCCTTAAACGCAGCCAGCAAAGGACGCACAACAATAGTAGTTTCCCACCGTTTATCAGCCATTAAGGATGCCGATAGAATTATTTTCATTCACGAAGGAAAGGCCGTTGAAGATGGCTCTCATGACGATCTGATGGAGTTGCGTGGCAAATACTTTGATATGGTGACAGCTAATGATGCTGACGTCAACGAAGATGATGATGATATTCAAAAGGGTGAGTACAAAATACGACTTACCTCCAAATTAAGGCTCTAATCATACCCCATTCCAGAGAAACCTTTCGATGTACTATTCGACCAAGCTAACAACAATTTGAACAAGAATAACCTCAACAAGCATCGTTTCTCAGATGCATCGACGGTAACACAAAAACAAAACATTTCCAAGGACGAAACAGAGGAGGAACCTACTCAATACGTTAAGACATTCATGAGGATTTTGCAAATTGCTAGACGGGAATGGACTCTTCTAGCGCTTGGCTCAATATGTGCGATGTTGTTTGGTTGTACACAGCCAGCATTTGCTTTTATTTTTGGAGAATTCTATGCAGCATTAGCTCAGCCAGAGCCGGAGGAAGTTCTAAGGAGAACTCATAATCTTTCGATTATATGTGTCATTGTTGGACTCGGAGCAGGTGCGACTTGCTTTGTTCAGACATATTTCTTCAATTTGGCTGGCGTTTGGTTGACAACAAGATTAAGGTTAGTCCTTGCAAGCATTTGGTTGATCCATTTAAAGAAAGGCTCCTTTTTGTACAGATCATTAACCTTCAAGGCGATACTTGGCCAAGAGGTCGGTTGGTTTGATGAGGAAGAGAATAGCGTTGGAGCGTTATCGGCTCGCTTATCTGGGGATGCGGCCAATGTACAGGGTTCAATTGGGTTCCCATTAAGTTCACTCATACAAGCGGCTGCGAATTTCGTATGTTGCATCACATTGGCATTCTATTTCTCTTGGCAGATGGCATTAGCTTGTCTTTGCACAGCACCCATTATGGTCGGGTCTATTATTTTTGAAGCAAGGTAAGGGCGATCCCTCCTGTAAACATGTTGTATAATTTGTATTGTTTTCCCTAGATACATGGCTAGTTCAGCAGTTCTTGAGAGACGTGTTCTGGAGGAAACCAGTCGGATTGCCACGGAGGCCATAGCAAATATTCGAACTGTAGCCGGACTTCGTCGGGAGCCTCAGTTGATTAAAGATTACAACAAGGAAGTGGCAAAATACGGATCATATTTAAAGAAGAGACTTCGCTATAGAGGTGTTGTTAACTCCAGCGGATGGGCTATATTGTACTTTGGATATGCCGTAGCCCTAACCTACGGTGGCATCTTATGTGCCGAGGGCAAGATTGAATTCCAAAACATTATTAAGTATACCACCACTGAAGCTGTCCTTTGAAAAGGGACAAGTTCTAAAAAAAAATCTTTCTTTAGAGTTTCCGAGTCTCTCCTTTATGGTCTGATGGTTCTGGCAATGGCTCTGGCATTCACACCAGCTTTTACGACAGCTTTGATTGCTGGCCATCGGCTGTTCCAAATTGTGGATAGAAAACCAAAAATCAATTCATCTCTTCAATACGACAATACTCTAATGATCGAGAAGTCCTTGAAAGGGGTGACATACACCAACGTTTCCTTTCGTTACCCAACTCGCCCCGAAGTCAAGGTTTTAAATGGCTTCAATCTAGGAGTTCTGCAAGGTAAGACGGTGGCCTTAGTTGGTGCATCAGGGTGCGGGAAATCCACTTGCATTCAACTGTTGCTGAGATACTATGAGGCAGAAGGAGGAGAAATTGTAAGACGAGCCTTATATCCAATGACAATATTTATTAACTTTCTTCCTGTAGTGCGTAGATGGTCAGGACATTCAAAAAGACTTGACACTAACAACACTTCGTCGACGACTTGGAATAGTCTCCCAAGAGCCCGTTTTGTTTGAAAAAACCATCGCGGAGAACATCGCCTATGGCGATAACTCAAGGAAGGTACCAATGGCCGAGATTATTGAAGCGGCGAAATTGGCTAACGCCCATTCGTTCGTAACTGCACTGCCAAATGGATTCGAAACAAAATTAGGTGCTAGAGGTACTCAGCTATCGGGTGGCCAAAAACAGAGAATCGCCATTGCTAGAGCTTTAGTCAGAAATCCCCAAGTCTTGTTACTTGATGAGGCGACATCAGCTCTAGATTTACAAAGTGAAAGGGTGAGTACTTCATACGAGTATGTGAGTAGTGAAACTAATAACATGTATTGTGTGTTTGTAGACTGTACAAGCAGCCTTAGATACAGCTTGTTCAGGAAGAACATGTATCGTTGTCGCTCATCGCTTGTCTACGATCCAGAATGCTGATCTGATTTGTGTTCTACAGAACGGCCGAATTGTGGAACAGGGTAACCATTCACAGTTGCTAGCAAGAGATGATATTTATGCGAAATTGTACAAAAGTCAAACTGTCTCTAGTTAGATATTTATAGTTGTCTATCAAAGTAAGATTAAATGCTTCTTAGTTTCGTAATTTGCAATACAAAGTGTTAGAAATAATAAAACTTAGAGTATGCTGCCCGTGCGATAGCTAACGCGTTATTTATTTCAAGAAGTACGAAGTACGTCTTAGTCCAATAGAAATTCAATTTCAAATGCATGCTAACCCAAACAAAACAGAATGAGAGATGCACAATTGCAATTCTGTGCCATTGTTAGGTATTTAGACATTATACTCGACCGGCAAGCGAACTGGAGGAAAGAATAACTTTTTCCTTTGCGAAATGAATTTGAAAAACACTTAACAACTACCGGCAATGGAGACGACCGCCTTCGTTCCTAGAATTGTACTAGAACACAAACATCTCTCCTATTGCCCACTAGACGTCGCTCACATCTGGATCAAAAAATTCACCCTTAAACAGCTGTCAAATAATAAAACGTCAACGACAGCAAAAAAAAACTTTATCCCCCGCCTGTCAGTTGACGTGTTTAGAATTTTCATCGTCACCCGCAACCGAAATCAATTTTTTTTGCAAATTAACAAATCTATTAAATAAAATGCAAAGAACCTAAAACTACAGCAGCTCTGTAATCTTAAATCTTAGCCGAATTCTTTTTTTGGAAAATCCCCGCAGAGAAAATGCTTCTTGCACACGTATTCATAATTTGTTTATGCGTGTTTGGTGCGACAAGCGATGAACACAATCACATTGTAAGCGAAAGAAAAATGGTTTTTTCCTCATGGAAAATACAAAAATCTAATTCAATTCAACTTCCAGTACAATGATCGGGAAGAGGTAGTCCTATGGATGAACACAGTCGGCCCGTATCACAATCGGCAAGAGACTTATGGCTATTATTCGCTGCCCTTCTGTTCAGGTGCGAAGCAAGGTATCAGCCATTACCATGAAACGCTAAGCGAAGCGCTTCAGGGTGTGGAATTGGAGTTTAGTGGTTATGAGATCGAATTTAAGGGTAATTTGATAGCTTGACTATGGAGAAATTCACGGTAAAATGATTTGGTTTTTACAGTTGAAGTCCCATTGACCGTCATCTGTATGGTCGATCTGACTGAGGACAAGGTGAAGGCGTTCACGTATGCAGTGAAGAATGAGTATTGGTACCAGATGTACATCGATGGGCTTCCCATTTGGGGCAAAGTAGGCGAACGTGCTGAGGGGGCTAACAAATATTACATTCACACGCACAAAAAGTTCGAGATTGGCTATAATGGAAAGCAAATTGTCGATATTAACCTAACAACGGAAAAGAAGGAGTTGCTTGCACCCGGTGCTAAGATTAAGTTCTCGTATGAGGTCATTTGGAAGCTTAGCCCGGTCGCGTTCGAAAATCGCTTCGATAAATATTTGGATCCAAACTTTTTCCAACATAGGGTAGGGAATGACATTGCCTACTGTTGTGGTTTGTAAACAATTCCTTTGCAGATTCACTGGTTCAGCATATTCAACAGCTTCATGATGGTCATCTTCTTGGTAGGATTGGTTTCAATGATTTTGATGAGAACCTTGCGGAAGGACTACGCGCGGTACAGCAAAGATGAGGAAATGGATGACATGGTAAGTTGTTAGTTTTGTTTGTGTTTGTTCAATGACATGGAGATAAGAATGTTTTCAAATCAATTCTTTGTGTTTCTGTCAAGATAAAAGGTGTTTTAAGGTCGACATTGCACACATTTTAATGGAAATGTTGATTGACTATTATTTGTTGAAATGCTGAAAAGCGTGCGACACAGTTTTCATAAACAGCTTAAGAATAAAGCAAGACTGAAATGTATGGTCACGTAGGCAAACTACAAATAGGTACATTCGGAGTTTCCATTAATATTATCACCTACATCAGGTCACCTGCCATGTGTATAGGCATTTAAACCTCATTAATAACGATCGTTTGCTACTTGGATCCCCATTCAGTACAGAACCGTGACAAATATGAAATTACTTTCAGCTTGTCGTTCTATTTGCTCGCCACATCTGCTCCAATTGTTGTATATTTTTATCTCACAATAATTCTGTCGTGAAGCGTGAACACACATTATGTAAACACGTTTAAAGTCAAAGAAAACCGAATTCTATTTGAGTTATTTATGTTGCACAATTTTAAAGGCGGTTTATGGAGTTCAATTCAGCATAGATAGTAATTTATTTTAAGTACGTGTTCCATGTATACAGGTATGTGACTAACATTACAGTCACTTAAGTAAATATTCTTCAAAATGCTTAGGATACGAAACGATTTTGGAGTATTAGTACTGGGAAAAGATTATCCACACGAAGGGTGTTTGCCTAAAAATGGGTCATACCGGCAGTTTGTAAGAGTTATTGAAAGCCTTGCCGATTCCGAGTGAACAGATACACACTGAAGGCCGATTTCCTATCTCCGCCGTTGGTTTACGATTCACAGTGATAGTAAGAACGGAAGTGCGCTAATTGCAAGAAAATAATTTGTTGTCATGCATCAATAGTTTTCGGGAATCAATGTTTGTCTAGGACAATACTGATTGAATGTAAATCTTCGCAGCTTTCCTTAAATTTATAATAAACTTTCAGGAGCGTGATTTGGGTGACGAATATGGCTGGAAGCAGGTGCATGGTGACGTGTTCCGAACGCCCCATCATGGGCTGCTCTTCTCCGCAATGATTGGTGCTGGGTATCAACTGATTTCGGTAGTGTTTTGTGTCATAATTTTCGCCATAGTAGGAGAACTATACACAGAGTGAGTATAAATAAATGTCTAGCTTTATTCTTAATAAAACAATCAATTTTCTTCCAAAGACGAGGCTCTCTTCTGTCGACAGCGATATTTGTTTATGCTGCCACCTCCCCCATCAATGGATACTTTGGAGGCTCATTGTACGCTCGCTTAGGTGGCCGCATGTGGATACGTCAAATGCTAGTATCAGCATTCATGGTCCCATTTTTTGTCTGCGGCACAGCGTTCTTTATTAACTTTATAGCCATTTACTATCATGCATCGAGGGCGATTCCATTTGGTACAATGGTCGCTGTCACTTGCATCTGCTTCTTTGTTATTCTTCCGCTGACACTTGTCGGAACAGTGGTTGGACGCAATTTAGATGGCCAACCAGATTATCCATGCCGCGTGAATGCTGTACCTAGACCCATCCCCGAGAAGAAGTGGTTCATGGAACCAGCGATTATCATTCTCCTCGGTGGTGTTCTACCATTTGGATCAATTTTCATCGAAATGTAAGAAAAACAAAACAAAACTCAGTAACCATAGGCATTGAAAAAAAAATTTTAAATTTCAGGTACTTCATTTTCACTTCGTTTTGGGCTTACAAAATATACTACGTTTACGGGTTTATGCTTTTGGTCTTCACAATTCTTACCGTCGTCACCGTATGTGTAACCATTGTTTGCACGTACTTTCTGCTAAATGCGGAGGATTACCGGTGGCAATGGACGAGTTTTCTCTCCGCAGCATCCACTTCAATTTACGTGTATGCGTATTCGTTTTATTATTTCTTTTTTAAAACAAAGTGAGTAGTATTTGTCATTTGGGATTATACATCAACTGCTGACATAATTTTAATATTTTTTTTCAGAATGTACGGCCTCTTTCAAACGGCCTTCTACTTCGGATACATGGCGCTGTTCAGTGGAGCGCTTGGTCTTATTTGTGGTACAGTGGGTTATGCCGGCACGAATATATTTGTGAGAAAAATCTATGCTAATGTGAAGATCGATTAAGTTTCATCGAGTCTCTCCTTCGATGAGTATAAATGTGATGACTTGATACTTCGATTTACTTCTTTGTCTCATTATCTCACACGCACCCTACGTTCTAATTGACCGGTCCTTATATAGTTCGCAAAACTTCTGTATAATTACAATATAAGTATTCTTATAATTTTTTTTTATAAGTTGTTTTTTGTTTGTTTACGGTTGGAAAGAAATTACGTTGCGCATTTTGAAGAAGTTAAGAGTCCTCGCAAGGTATACCTGTTTTCCCTTAATTTTTTTTTTTTTTTTTACTTAGTGAACGTCTTAGAGTTTAGATAAGCCATCACCAACAGCAAAGTAGAATGTTTGTTTGTCCAATAAGACGGAATTTTGTGAACGAAAAAAAAAAAAAAAAAAAAATTAACACTGGACGATTGTATTAAATAAAAGAAAGGAAAATGCATAATACAATGTTCATTATGTATTAAATGATTAAAAACAAAATATGATTGATAAATAATTAGGTTTAATAAAAGTATAGTGAAAATAGACACTAATGAAGGAAAGGATACGTGTTGTTCTTTTTGTTATTGGAGAAGAGAAACCACTCAAACTGGTCTTCGAGCTGTTAAAGAAGTTCGGAATAAAAACCTTGAAGTGGGAACTGTATGAGCCTATTAGTCACACATGGATCCGTTTGGTGACTGTTTTGAGAGATACAGTTTGAAATGAAGTGCTGGGCTTTTCTCGGTCACAAAAGTGCTGCAGCAGACGATTTAACGCAACGAAACAATGCGCTGCTGCTTGGTTTTGTTTGCGCAGTATATTTGTTCACAATGCATTTTGGAACGTAATGCTTTCTGTTATCATTTTGAGTTTCCATTTAGAAATGGTTGCTGATCCACAAAGCAGACAGTGCAGTATTTGAGAAAGCATCCTTCCTTTTATTTTCTCTGGACAGGCGTCTTGGCGGAGATCCAGGACCACTGTAGTCTTTAATCTCAGCGGCATCTTTCTAAGATGAATTTCAAATTATCAACGTGTTGTCCACAAAAAAAAATTGCGTCATTAGTCCGAAAATGCATAGCATGCGAGATTAGACGTTCTAAAACACTCAACACTTAAACCATGTACATACTCATGAGCGCATAGAAGCCAATCGAATTAATCTCAACAAGTAACCTCAAATATTTTGACCCTGAGATCGGCATAGAAACAACAATCATAAACAAATGGAATGAAAGTATAATTTTTAATTTTATTTAATTCATATTCACTTTTTGTCGCAGACTTGTCTTATTGCGTAAAAATTATACTAGCGCTTAACACAAACTAAAATATTTCAGTTATAAGGTTTGTAATTCATTTTGTTCAACTCTCTATCTGCGTTCAAATAAATGGAGTGTTCCAAACTCTCCATGTAGACTAAGAATACAAAGAAAACTTGTATTTTTGGTAAATGTCGTATGTTAAGGGTGGCGAATCTATTGTCGCTGGATGTTGAATGGGGCGACCATTGCCTGTGGATGTGGCGCGTGCGATGGATGCGGCGGATGAGGAAGATGGTGCGGATGGTGGATAACTTGAGGAATCTGGTGCTGTTGATGTTGATGCGGATGCTGGTGCGGATGTTGCTGAGGATGTGGATGCATGTGGTGATGCGGATGCACAGGAAGCATATGATTAGGCGGTAGTATATTTCGCATCGGTGGTGGCATATTACGCATGTTGTGTATATCTGGGGGAGGAGGACCACGCATGAAGAACTGGGGTGGAGGAGCGCCGTGTACCATCTTGTGTGGTAGCGGAAGATGCGAACTCGTCATATTTGGTGGTGGCACATTGAATTGATGAGGCATTGTAGGTGGAGGCCCAGCTCTGGTAAGTGGTGACGGTGGAAGACGGACAAGACCAGTTGGCCGAATGCCTGTAAATCCAATGGGTGATTGCCGAGCAGTTCCACTTACTGAAACAAATCCGCTTGTAAATTTGGGCGATGATACTTCCGGCGGAGAAATGCGTGGTGACATTTTCGGCGATGCTGGTCGTTGGGCTGATGGTTCGACAGCAGATTTTAGCGATGGACTTATACGTCTGGCGACAGGTGGAACTTTATTGAGCTTCGGCGATGAGTATCCTCGGGTTGAGTCCTTTTTAGCATTTGTTGTCGTAGGTGAAGCCGTATTCGAAGGAGATTGAGTTGAAGATGCCGGTGCTGCAGTAGCAGCAGCAGCAGTAGCCGCAGGGGCGGGTACAGGTGGAACAGCATTTGGAGGTACTAGTTTCGGGTTAAGAAGACGTGGTGGAATAGGGTTTTCCATTTGGGAGACATACATAGAATGCACAACAGCGTCAAAGTGAAAGTAGAAGAGCGGAGTTGGCGTAGGGGGTCTCAGGTAGACTGGTTGTTCTAAATGCGATGGTGGTGAACCAGACGGTGGTGGGGGTGGAGGTAAACTATCCAGCTCTGGATCGATTTTAAAGTCAGATTCAGCTGTGACAGGTTCCTCTTCTGGCTTAGACTCTGGCTTCTCGACTTCTGCTATTTTGACTGATTTCAGACCATGCTTCTTGCGTAATGCCTTCAATTTTCGACGAATTTTTGTGTCCACTGCTCTGCGGTCTTCTTCACCGCTATCTCGATTCGGAAAGATGCCATCCTCGAAATATACTTTCTTCTTCAGGGATTTCCTAGAAAAACAAAAAAATATAACTATACAACTCATACTGAAATGAAATGCAGACTTACTCATCCTCAAGCGGTTTCTTTAGAATTCCTTTGGACGCTGCGTCATTATCCTTGCCTAGCCTTAGAACAGCAGACGCGATATGCCTATTACTGACCTCCTCTTTCCACGAAACAGTGGGAATTTTCTTCACCTTTGACTTCTGCTTCTCGGTGCTCACATTCTCGACTTTCACTTCAACCGTGGGTTCAGGTGGTTCCTTCTTTTCTTCGACATTCTTCGTTGCCACTATATCGAGACTCGGTACTATTTCAAGAACATTTCCCTTTTGTACAGCTACTGCTGCAGCTTTGGGTAATTCCTTCAACAACGACGAAGGCTGCGGTTGAGGGTATGGCTGCTCATCGTAGAAAAATGTGGAATTGTTCATGCCCGTGCTAATCGTAGGTATGTTCGAGTAGACCTGGTGATCTGCAGTGTTCACATACTGATTGGCATAATTCATATGATGGTAATTTGTCGGTGGACCACCCGGCTGTGGTGGTAGAGACATGTAACCGTACGTGCTGTAGTTGTACCCGCCATAAGGGTTTTGAGGCGTATTATCCTGGTTGGAACCATTTAGGACTATATTTATGCGAGCGTCTAGCGATATACGGTTTGATGGGTCAGGATAGTAGTAAGACTCAGCGGGGAAATAAGACGGGCAATTAGTTCGCTGTGTGTTGTAGTGGTAAGGTGGTGATATAGAATGGGATCCACGCCTGATTGGGGAAATGCTGCGACTGCGAGACGAGCTCCTTCGCATTGGTGGCGAAGGCGGTTTAAATGGTAGTGGTGACCTGGAAAACGGTCTGTCATAGGAGTTGCTGCGCGAGCGACGTCGTCCTGGTGGGCATGGTGAAAGCGATCGCGACCTAGAGTGAGTGCGTCCTTTTCGAGGAAGTGTCTCCATACGTCGGCGTCTGCGAAGTGGCGATCGACTACGGCTGCGACTGCGACGACCTCTGTAGCGAACTGTAAAGATAGGAAATAAAAAATTAATATTCCTATATACCCACGAAATGGAATGGACTATGAATGAGCCCATTGCCAATGCAAAACTGTTGTATTCTTTAGACATTCTATTACCCGTTCGGTAATATATAACAAGTTAAGCAGTTCATAATAAAATTAAAATCAAAATCTACTCACCAGCTGCTCCTCGCCTGGGTTGGGGCGATGAAAATCGTCCTCTCCTACGTGGACTCACAGAAAGTGATCGGATTCTTGGTCTAACCGTCCTAGTTCTCGATGGAGATCTACTTTCACGTCTTCGATATCTCTCAGCTGATCGCCTGTCCTCGCTTGATCTTGAATTTTTCGTGTCAATCATTGGTTTCACAATGGCCACCTCCTTGACTGGCTTCGCTAGTAATTTCTCAGTAAAATCCGCATCCTCCTCCTGCTTAAGCGGTACTATAACCGCTGTCGAAGAACAAGTACCCACCGCTGTTTTCGGTCTTTTCATTGGAGAAATCGTCAACTTTATCGCTTCCCGATTTGCATCGAAAATCTTAATATCCTCCGCCTCTGGTTGTTTCGGTTCATCGACAGTTGCTTCCTGCATAGTCGCAACGAATTGCGGCTGTACTGCTAGATTTTCACAACTGCTTTTGGTTGATTCGACACCCGAATCTGTTGTAGTCACATCCTTGGCGTACTTTTGCAAAATCAAATTCTTCTCTTGCAGCAGGAGGTTTTCCATCTTGCGCAGTTCCTCGACAATTTCATCTCCGGAGTCATAGTTCGATCGCATACTCTGTATGTTGGCAAGGTTTTCCTCCAGTTGCTGGATTTTCTTAAAGTCACTTGCTACTCTATTGCCACGTTTGGTTTTTTTCTTTTTCGATCCGTCGGAATCGTCACATAGATCGTCGTTGCTGTCATCGGAAGAGGATGATGATGATGAACTCGAACTGGACGAGGAGGAAGAAGATGATGTAGAAATGGTTGAGGTAGTAGATGTGGAAGAGCTATTACTATCCTTGTGATCTGTGGATTCTGATTCTACATGTGATAGATCGCCTTCGGGAGTTTTGTCTTTCGTCTTGATCTTGGTCATATCAACACCAGAGTCTTCTACGCTGCGAATAAATTGATCGTATATTTCTTGCATTTCAAAGAGAACGTGTTTTTTGTCATGATCCGGTTTCACTGCTTTCGGAGGTGTGGTAGATTTTACTTCTTTAGTCTCGACAGCAGCTACTAAATCGGTCATGCCATCTGTTGCCGCAGCAGGTATAGAGACAACTCCAGGTATTTTTTCTTTTGGTGGAGTTTTAGGTTCATCTTCCTCTTCTTTTTGTTTTGCTGATGGTGGACTTGGGTTGACTAAGAGAGGCTTCTCGAAACCATCGTTTAATTTTTCTGTTTCTAAGTTGGGGGCCTCTTTCTTCTTTGACTGGTTTACTTCAGCTCTTGGTATAACCTTCTTAGCCTCAAATCGCTTTGTCGGCGTTGAACTATCTTGGTTGCTCATGAAATCAACCTCGTTCTCCCAGTTATCCATGTAATCATCCGTATCGGGACTTTCTTCGCCTTTGCTGTCTTTGGTTTTCAGCGCATTAGTAGTCGTCTTTTTTTCCAGAAGCTCTTCGTCCTCCTTCTCAAGTTCATTTGCAAATGAAAGTAGTTCCTCTTTTACTTTCTTTTTCGTAGTTTTCTCAACTAATTTTGGTTTTTCCGATCCTCTTGGAGACTTTGCTTTGAGTTTGTTTAGGGATTCTCTACTTTTTGATTTAACTTTGAGTTGATCTGGTGTGACGGATCTTTTCTGTTCGTCCAAGGAAGGTGATCTTTTAGTGGAAACATCTTTTGAGGGGCTTTTTGTGGGATCTGACCGCCTGCTGCTCGATTCTTTTTGTTTTTCCAAGGAAGCAATGCGTTTGTCTGCAGTAAGTGATGGTGCTCTTGGTTTTGATAATTTCTTTTGATCCGGTGGAGGTGTTCTTGATGGAGTTCCTTGCCTTTTCGAGGGATTCAATCGTCGTTTTGCCTTATCATCCAGCTCTTCGGCGAACATGTCAAATACTTCTACTGATCTTGATCGCCTTCCTGTTCTTTTATCGATTTCATCGGATTTTCCATTCGATGCTAAAATTTTGGGTGTGTCTGGTCGTGGATGTATATCCTTCTTCTTGTACTCATCTAATGATGCTCTACGTTTTTCTATAGCCGGAAAGTTCTCTGATCTCCTCTCAGACCTATTTTTAGACTTTTCCAAAGATCTATCTCGTTTCTCAACAGACAATGACCTGTTGCGCGATCGTGATCGTCTTTCCTCCGACACTAAAAGTTTGCGTTCCTTTAAGGGTATCGGTGATTTGCTAGACCCATCTTCCTTTGGGAAGAATTTGTCGAATTTTTTCTCAGGTTTCTTGTAGCTCTGCTTCTCAGGAAATGTGCTTCTCTCCTTGGAATTTATACGACTCCGTGACGTAGATCGACTTCCTCTTAAAAAAGACTTCTCTAGTCGCCTGTCTGGAGTGTGTTTCGGCTTGTCTTTGGAAGCATCCCGTGAATCTGATCTGTCGCGGGATCGTGACCGTCTTCCTTTAGAAAATGATTTGTCGAATGCCGGTTCTGAGTGTTTTTTCATTCTTTCCGCTGATCGATCATATTTTTCCTTAGAAACTGACCGTGAGTCTTGCGACTTTTTCCATTTATTGTCGGTATTCATCTCTGGCGAATGTGATCGTGATCGTCGATCATGTGTGAAAGCTTTATCAACGCTTACGTCTTTTCGGTCTCTTACATTCTCACCAGATCTGTCACGAGACCCAAAGGGATTCCGTTTCTCCGGAGTGAGAGTCCGATTTCTTGAACCTGAGCTTGAACGTGATCTTTGCCTCTGCAGAGGCTTACCGGTAAAGGGATTACGCTTTTCTGTAGATGAAGGCAGTTTTGGTTTCGGAAGTTCTTCTGATCGTTTTTCTGAGAAGGAATTTTTTTTCACTCTTGGAGCAGAAGGTGGCCTTATGGGTGACTTCTCTTTAGGACTCAGATGTGGAGCTCGTTGTTTAGTATTCTTACTTTCAATCAATGCAAACTTTTCAATCGGAATCGGTGGAGTGGATCCACTTTGCGAGTCTACAGAAGGTGATCGCTTACGTGACTGAGATCGTTCTTCCTGCTCCAGTTTTGGCGATATGGTAGGGCTTAGAGACTTATCCCAATTTAGTATGTTCGATTTATTTTCTGTGAGCAGGCTGGTATCGTCCAGTTTCTCTTCTTTTACTTGAGGCACGTCCTTGTGTACTTCCAAATTAATGATAGTCTTCAGTTCGGATTTTCTTCTCAGTGGGGTGTCTTGTGAATTTCGAAGCTTCTGTATCAGATCCATTGGATTTGGACTGAACGATTCATTTTCTTCCTCTGCTTGAGATCTATCCGACTTACTTTTTTTTCTATGTTTACGGCGTTTTTTGCGGCCTTTAGGCGGAGTCTTGTCTCGGCTTTCATCGTCTGAATTCTTCTGCTCACTGTTCATGTGCTTATAACTTTTCGGTGGCGTTGCAGAACGAGTTTTCTTCGGTGAGCCTTCCTCTTCATCCCAGTTTTCTTCTTTTTCAATTTTTATTGCTTGCTTCAAAAGCATCTCATCTGCCTCTGAGTCTGAGGTAGATAAGGAATCTTCAGAGAGATATGTTTTAGATGATTTCTTTGAGGACTTCTTTTTGGATTTCTTCTTCGATTTTGATTTGTGAGCTCTCTTTTTCTTGGATTTCTCGTGCACCTTGCGTTTCTTACTTTTAGGTGTTTTCACTTTTTTCCTTTTTTTTGAAGCCTTACGGAGTTTTTCAATACCTTTTTCGATTCCGGTATTAAGAGTTGAAGCGTTGAAGGCATATGAAAGTGATGGTACCGTCTTTGTCCACCTGAAAGTAAAGACAGAGAAAACTTTAGTGTTTTGTATATCTTTTCATTCAAAAGGAAATAGTTCAGTTTTTAGGTAATGGCACTTTCAAAACACACGAGCGACGCTGGGTAAGTCAGCTAGTGTGTTCATAATACTGCTTGGACACAATTGGTTGATCTCGACGGATTTGGCTTTATAGTACGCATGTTGAGATGCTGGAAAGGAAATATTCTCTTCATTCATTTACTCACTTTATAACAGGCTTCTCTCCTTGCAATTGAACAGTATTGGACATACGGTTTACAGGACTAATCGGACGTTGATCCGGATATGGTCTAAAAAAAAGTTTAAATAAAAAAAAACCACCCAGATCTCTTAATTGAGTCTTACTCTCTATATGGCGCAGGAAAGCGATGTTTGTGACCGCCCCTTCCCATACCACCAAAGGGTGCATGTCCTCGAAATGGGAAGCCTCGCATACCACCACGCATTCCACCGCGACCCTCAAATCGGGGTCGATGATGCGGTCGCATTTGGTGGAAGTCACCACGAGGACGCATGAAATGATGCATTTGCGGACCAGCAGGACGGAATCTCTTAAAAGGGTCCGGTGTATATGGCATAGGATAATTTACTGGTGTCCTGCTTCTCCGTTCAACACTGCTGGCCCTGCTACTGTCTTGGTCCTCTTGCAGTGGGCTGGTGTAGGGATTTATCCGTTTCGGCTTGACCTCTCCAATGCGCCGTTTTTTGGTCATTTCCATGTCACTATTCTCACTCTCACTTCTTTCTGGTGACATTTCGACTGCAAAAGGTTAATTATTAGATATATTAGCGGGTCATATAAACCACTAACTCACCTTTCTCCTTGTCCTTCTTTTTTTTCTTTTCGTGCAAACGCTGCCGTTTCTCGATTTTTTTGTCTTCTAGTTTTTTGCGTTCAGCCTCTTTCTTCTCGCGTATAGCATCCAGCTCCAGTATTGCCCTTACTTTGTCCTCGCAGAGAGCAGCTTCTGCTTGAGATGCCGATTTCAACTCTTCACGTTTTCTGATAGCATCTACATCCACCCGGATAAGTGGTGACAAAACTGGTTTCGGTTTCAATGCCGGACTAGCTGGAGGAGTTTTAACCTCACCCGGTTCTAGACTACTGTCGGCATGGTCCTCAAGAAAACTGAAATTCAACTTTGCAACCCCATCAGATGAAACAATAATATCATTCTTGGACACATCGGGAATTATTTCTGCTGATTGTGGCATTTTAGCTAAAATTACATTTTTAACTAATTAGTTTACTGAATATCTTTATGTTTGCATACAACTAACTCAGGAAAAGTGAAAATAATTGTTTTTTCTTATTTTTTTTTTTTTTTTTGTATTGGAAGTCAGATTGGTAAAAAAAGAAAAAGGGCTCTAGCGAGCGGAATTAACTTTATCTAAACAAATGTGAGCATGAGTTTAAATGCGGACATTATCATTTTGAATATCATAAGGTTTTTTCACAGCAAAATGGTGCAGTTTTTACAAAGTTTAATTAAATAATTAAGTAAAAACACAAATTTCTAAACGCGCACTGCACAACACCGAAAAAAGTTTGACAGGACAAATACAGAAAAATGCACTTTTTCGGTAGTTGTCAAACAAAAGTGGGAAATTCCCGGCAAAGTGATGCCAAGTTACTTTCAGTTGTATGAAAATTTTTTTCAAAAATTAGTAATTTTTTTTTATTTACTGCTGGAATGAAGGAAGTACATAATTATCGATAACTGACCACGGGAGCGAGGAGAATCGCCACCAAAGAGCATAAGAAGGCTATTTGATGTGTATTGAAGTATTTCTCTCTTGATCTCAGCACAGATTGCATCCGCAACGGCATCCTACTCAGATTTGACAGTCATTGATTATACGGAGTAAAAGATTGACAGCATAGCTTATTTCTAAGACTCTCAGTCTGCGCTGAAAGTCGTAACATCCAGTGACAGAAATCTGCTTTCAACTACGTTTCAACTTTGATAAAATTTGTTTCCTTATACAACCACCTTAGCATTGGAACTTTTGTCTATTACAAAATCCAATTCCCTTTCCTATAACAGCAAAAGGACATGATGAATTATCGCTGCACTGAACCCGTTAAATTCGAAAGCTAAATTCTTTGAAACTCCTGTGAGTGCTTCTTAAGCTTTTTAACATACTTAAAGCTCCTTAGCTTTTCAACAATTTTTAAACTGATTTCACCATAAGTATCCGTTAAAATGTTTTGAATCAATCTGCGTGAACCTTGCAAAATCGAGTAGCATTGATGGTAATCGGAGTAGGTAATTAAATTTTTTGTTTTTAGTCAATCAAAGGCATATGAGATGCCCATTTTGCCAACCATGTTCTGGGAAAGGGATTTCCGGAGATGTCTCCATTAACTAGTTTGCAGTTAAAGTAATGTCTAGATGTTCTAAGCGGAAGACATGGAAAGATTAGAAAGAATGAGAGTAGGATTTGACGAAGAACGCCAAAATGAACCTCAAACGTTCGATGAAACAGTAAGGATTGAAGAATGAAGAAGACTAGCGTGATTCCAAAAAGTACAGATAAATTTAAAACATCTAAAGGTCGGTTATCAATTTTTTCAGATTGAATGTCCGACACTGGACCATAGATTTACTGGATTAGTAAAGGATTTCTGAATTTTAACTCCTGTTTTGTAAGTAAAATTTCCACAAGAGTGCGTTTTATTTTTGGTAGGTTTTATTATTCTGTCAGACTTATAATCCCTCCATTAGCCTCTGCTGCTGCAGTTGTCGCCCAGCTGTTGACACATTTTCCGTTCATTCACGTGCTTTCCCGTCCATTAATCAGATTACATTACTGTAACCGATTGGAGAGGGCTTCTGGCTTGCAGTGGAAATGTAAAATTCAGTGCGTGCGAGAAAATATTTGCTCAATGGCATTCCACTCAATTAAATGTAACCGCATGTGAATTTGTTTCGATTTCGATCGAACGTCGGTCGGTTGTGTCGACCGGCATTGCGCGTTGGCTTCGCAAATGTATTCCATTTGAAGGGAAGTAGCTTAAGAGCCGAAAAGGGTAGAACCATAATATACATAGTACATACTTCATAGGCACAAGGACCAATTAAACAAATATAGCAATGCTGATGGTCGACATCAGTTGAGATTAAATGTTGACGACATACTCATGTGATTAATTATTGATAATTTCTATGTATGTATGTACATATGTGACTTGTAAAGGTAGGCTCTTAAAGCCACAGCAAAGTGCACTTCAACTTTAAAGGAGGAAAGGGATTAATCAGTTTAAGGATAAATTCAATTGTGGTGCATAAATAATTATATTCGCTCTTTGCATCTTTGATCCTTGAATCCTTGATTGAAATACAAACATTTGTTGCGACAGGTCCGTCGGTGACCCATGGTCTAGCTTCTGCTACCAAATGAGTTTCCTGCTATGAACTTGATTCTACGTACATTTTGGCATACTTCTATCTCCAGAGCTACGTCAAAGTAAAATTCTACTGGCCTTCAAAGATTCGAAAGCTCTTTATGGAATAGGGTATGCATTTGAAACCGTATTCAAACGTCCAAGAGACTCCCTGGCTTACCTTAGCTCTCTCTGTATTTCTTGATCAGAAGGATGTAACAAAACCCTCGCCACAGCAACAGAGATAGACAACTTTGTGAACCGTCAAGTTGTGTCAATGTCATCACTATGAAGATGTAACGGTCCCTACTGTCAAACGCTACATCTTAGAAAGCAAAAACAAACTTCAAAGTTCAATGAAGCTATAGTTTCCCCTTTCTGTTGTCTGCTCCTGTCACTGTGTAAACTAGAATTGAATTTATTAAACTTGTAAACAACGAGTAGTTTTACAATGCGTGTTCAAAAATGAATAAATTTTAGCGAAGACAAGGTACACCACTGTTGGTACTTTCAACGGCCAATCACAAACAGCAACATTTATACGACATAATTTTGAAAACTTTCAAAATTTACATTTCTCTTATTTTCTGACACCGTTACTCGTGCAACACTCTGTCAAAACTCCCTTTTACAAGCAGATAAAACCTCTGCTACAGCTAACTTCATTAATTTTCCCTTAAAACTCATCTAGACGAGATTCTGAAGTCTTTAGGAGGATTCCTATTCTATGTATGTGATACCTATTTCCTTCTCCTCTAGCTACATGCCCTCATCGTCCAAACGAGTATCTCAATAAATCTTCGCTCCTTCATTTGAGGACGTATACGGAACGGAGTACAGGTATACGGAAACTACCTCTACGACCGACACGATGACGACGACTCTCTACGAAACGTAATGCGAAAGGTCTTAACTTAGATAATAAATTATGTAGCATTCCCCTCTTCGAGTAAAAGTGAAGTGTATAGTGGGTTCTTCCTGTTCTCCATCTCCATCTGGCTTGGTACGAAATCCGTGAAAACCCCAAATGTGCTCAGAATAATTACAAAGGTGTTTGTTTGAATCATTTGGAATTTGTTACCTGTACAAATATCCCCGACCGCAACTTTGCAAATTTTTTAGAGTAACATCCACCATCCAACTTGGAACACATGCTCACATGGTAAGTCTTCCTTGGCAGGTTTCTCTCTTCTCGATGACCTCTATTTATACAGTAAGCACGACGTAAAGGACATGGCAGCAGAGGCAGACACTGGAGAGAGGGCATTTCAATTGATTTCTCGAGACGGGGTAGGGTGTTCTCCTCTCTGAAGTGAACAATGAATACATTATGGATGTGGAAATTAAATGCTCAGTTGGTTTTGCATTTAACCCCTTTTCGTAGCCTTTGTAAGAGGGCCAGGAACATATTGATAATGGGGCTTCTGCAAGTGATATTGACAGGACGAACAATAAACGAATTTACTTGAGTAGGGTTGGTGGCGACCAAGAGCGGTTCGCTTTTCCTCCGTTCCGTTCTTCCATCAGTCTGTCAACCATTATTTAAATACTATTGGACGATTGCAGACATTTTTGTTGTAGGATTGGTCGGAATTGGGAAGTGGGTCGAGGGCGATAGTATTATCGCACTGATTGAAACACGATAGATGAAGGAATGATATGTATGTATGTATGTACATATTTATGTAAGGGTGGTGGTGGTGGTTTACGGCCTGCATTTGAGATGAATGATAATTAATCAATGCTCAGCCTTGTTGCTTAAGTAGTAAAGGATACGGGAAATGGCATTAGGATGGTAGCTAAGTCCTGGTGTATACAGGTTATGTGTATTGATTATTTATTATTGATTTGGTTTAGACCAACAAAGCAGGAAGTGGGGTTTCATGTTATTGTTCTAATTGCTGGGATTTCAATTACGACAGCACGGAATCTGTTATGGAGTACGTGTTAATATGTACTTTGGAATTGAGGGATGGAATTCTAAGTAGGTACATACATTTATATTAATGGACATATTTCTGACAGCTAATTCACTCTAAATCAGTTGATCGCAGCCATTTTCGAATTCTCTTCAAAACGATTAACTACTTATGTATGTCATTTCAATGTAATAGAATTCATAAGACTGATGGGTTTTATGAGAAAGCTATATTAGTGTTACGTATGGACAGAATATGCTGTCGTATATGGTCATGACCTTGTCCAAGGTTGGGCATACAGTTAGGAAACAATTACCTTAATGCGGTTAGGTTAAGTTCTAGGAAAAAACACATTCAAGTACCAACGAGTGGAGCCTGTCTAGAAAGCATAGGCATCACGAATCGCTCGTGACTCCCCAAAAGACGTTCGTATTATAGAAAGAACCCAGTCCATTTTGTATTGATTGATTCATATACTACAACTCTTGGTACTACAACTCTGCTCCAGTGAGGCCACCAGAATTTAGAATGGAATTTAGAATGGTTTTAGTGAGTTTTCGAATTTTTTCTGAAAGAATCGTTTAATAGTTCGTGTCTTATAAGTCGACCTCAAAGGAAAAGTAATGCGGTCTGGTAGAACACAACAGAGCTTCGACAACTTAGAATAAAAACTAGGAAACTTTTCAATAGGGCCACAACGAGTAAGAGCACTGAAGACTGGAATTTATACAGATTCTGTTTTAATGAATATAAATACGGTATCAGCGGAGCTAAACTAAGAGCATGGCAAAAATTCCATAGAGGACGAAAATGAGGCCGTAAGACTCCGGAAGGTACTATCCAAAGACTCATGCGTCCCGGGAAATATCCAGAGGGTTGACGGCACGTGGGCAAAATCCAACTGCTAATGAAACTGCTACCCCTTGCAGGACTGCAGTTCCTTTAGAACATGCAGAAGAGGAAGTGATATCCAACATTACGATTATAAATGAAGACAAAGTAACATGGGCTATAAATTCGTTCAAACCCTTCAAATCTGAAGGACCTGACGAAATTATACCAGCAATGCTGCAACAGTCTATGAACACGGTGATACCCTACCCCGTCCATATCTTTTCAAGCTTTACTTCTGTAAGGTTCTGTAAGGAAAATGACAACAAGGGGCACGCCACGAGCAGGAGTCCTCTTTCCACTGCTTTGGCTCCTTACCGTCAACAAAATCCTTAGAATCATCATAGACAAGAGAATCAAAATTGTAGCTTATGTCGACGACTTAGTAATACTGATTAAAGTTAAATTCTTGCCAACAATCTGCTCTCTAAGGGTCCTCTGTGTGGGCAAAACAGAAAGGTTTGGAGGTTAATCCTCAGAAAACTGAACTGTTTCTGTTCATTTGGTCAAACTCTGCTGGGTTGCCGAACATAGCAATATTGAAAGTAACGAGTAGGGGGATGCTCTGGCAAGAATGGGTTCGGAAATGAACATCAGTGAAGCAGACACATCCCTACTGCCACCGATTGGAAAATTGTACTCCATAATAGAGAACGAGGCCAACTCATCCTGGTTATCTAGGACGGACTGTGCCACCGAAATTAGTTGAAAAGAATAAGATAAAGAGATAGAAAAATAAAACAAAAAACCTTCTGGCACTAAAGCGATCCTCTCTCCGTATCCTTGGTGGTATAATCACAGTACACTACGCCATCGGAGTCATGCTACGTAAATGAAGGATAGAGTCCAACAACTTATGCAGAAGCTGTGGAGACAATGAAGAGATGGAATCAATTCAATATTTGCATTGGTACTGCCCCGCTTTGCAAGAACTTTCATATAAAATAAATTATACTTTCAGGATAAAAAGAAAACAATAAATCAATCCTCTATCCGTATCATTACTGGTATTATCACAGGACACTACGCCATTCGAGGAGGGCAGAGTCCGCCGACTTTTAAGAAGCTACGGAGACTAGGAAGAGACGCCTTCGCACTCTAGGTTCCAGGTTCTTTGCAAGCACCGCAGAGTTAGCAGGCTTCCAGATATCGGATTTCCTCCAACCAGTAACGCGATAGGTTTAAAATTTTTTTTGCAGATCTCATTCTACAAATATTTTAAAAGGGTTTTCACAATGGATCTTTAAGTTGCCGAGTGGACGTGATGAGTTTTTCCATCACACACCCCTTCTTAACGTAACTTAACTTAACTTAGGGAATTTTCGGACAATGCCCTTGGGTCGAGGAAGAGTCTAGTTCCAACCCAAATAGTGACCTATGTATCCTGTTGTGTTCATTTTATTAACTCTGATCCCTCAGGCCTGTTTCTTGAACTTGTAGATGGATTTGTTATGAATTTATTTTAAGACAGTCTTTGTGCAGCTTCTAGAGCTTGTAAATATAGCAGATCTTGACAATTGGTATTAAAATTATTTACATTGGGAATGAGACGTGGCCTACGTTTATGTTTCAATAGCTTAATCAGAGGTCTGTTGAGTCTATGCGCACTCTCTTTCGTGGGCTTTTGTGTTGCCTTTAAGAAATGTTCGGTGCAACCTGATATACTGTATTAACAGTCTTTTTATGAGAGGCATGATGTGAGCGAATCCCATGGGCAGAAGGCTAGGTTTTATTGGTCGACCATTTTTTAGTCTTTCCCATTTCTGTACACATTTAAGGTTTTGTTTGACAGTCTACGTCAATACCTATTTTTACCGATATTAGGCAGCACCCCGGCAAACTACAATGGAATGTTTGCACAGTCTTCTACTTAGGCAACGCCTGAATGACTGCAATACTTTCTGTATTACTAGGATACACTCTGAACCTTTTGAAAGTACGTACTTTAGGCGTAACTTTGACTTTAAGGAATGTTTTGTTGAATCATAACATTAGCTGAAGTCTTTCATGGTTAAGCCTTAAGTGGAGATACTTGGTTTCTTGAATAAGTTCAATTAATACACCTGAGTCCTTTGGAACAATTGTTTCTAACAAATAATCAAATGCAATCTATCAAATTAATAGTTGCACTTAGGCGTAAAACAAATACCAATCCAAAGTCGTAAAAGTGTTTGTAAAGTATTTGTTATCTAAACATCTTAAATACCATCCCAAAGGACGACTTACTTTCAATGCGTTGTCAGCTCAATAGTACTAATTGAAACAACAACTATGTGTAATCCCTACGACACAGATATTAACTTTCCAATATGTACACAAAACAAAATACGCATCTGTCTTTATTGACCATGTTGTCCTTCGAACTATTGCATCAATGAGCATTAGATACATACATATGTACATACCTACACAACACACAAACAGAGTGTTCTTGACTACCGAACAAAGGATTTCAAATTTTGTCATTCCAATTCGGTAGCATCCTAGCCAAGAAGTTTTCGTCGTTACTCCTTTGAAAGTTTATAACGATTACCAAGAACCAAAAGATTACGAAGAAGTAACGAATGTGCACAAGAGTGACGAAGTAAAAGCTCCTGGCTTCATGTACATACATACTATACTATACATACGTACGTACTCGAACACACATTGTATTTGCAGCATGACGTTCCTTGAGTTAAACGGCTACAAGTCGTCTATGATAAGGGACCATCCATAGTGGTGGCATCCATAATGCCGTCAAAGAAAACAAGATTAAATACATCCCCAAACCCCCAGTTTTCCTTTGAGACTATTGCGTTCAACGCAGGGACCGGACTCTTGTCCAAATGTAGATTAAGTTGTTTCCGAGATGTGGGCGCTCGCTGCTGAGTTGGCTTACTCCACTCACTAAAGGACACAACAAACTTAAAAGTTGATCAAAAGGTAATTAAATTTTACATAAATGTTTGCTGAGGGAAATTTTAATGTTTTGGTAATCGAAAAGTCGCCATAAATTTCTCCAAGCAACGACCCGTCGGCCGCCGCCGCCGTCGCCGTCGCCGTCGCCTTTGCTTATATCTTCTTCCTATTTATAATTTCATTTTACAGAAACAATTTGGTAATGCAGTCACGTTTTGGTCGAAAGGGATCTCTGGCTCTGTGTATATCAACCAGGAAGAGGCAAGACGAGCATCTGGTCGGAGATTCATTGTAATAATGGATGGGTCTCGTCCTACGGTAGGTTGATGTTGCTCTTCTTTGAATCTATGAGCATGGCACAAAAAAAGAAAAAAAAAAGGATAAACTCTAGTGGATTTCTGGAACACAAGTTCAAAGTTTGAAATCAAGTGGACAGACGAGGGAAGGACATCATCATTATGCAAGGACGAGGCACGTTTCTGTAAGGAGATTTCAGAGCAGTCTCTTGGATTTACAATCGGAAGTTTGAAGGTTCTTTGTTTTTACTCAGCAAATGATTGAGGACCGGAGTGCACTGAATCCTCAAATTTCCATGTCCGGAAAAACTACCAATCTATATTTTCATTTTAACATAATTATACGGTTGCCAAGTAAAATATACAAAAACACAACTATTCTGCATTTGAGATGATCATTTGCCAAACCACAAAACTCATAATCCCGGAATTTCTGGAATCACTGGATTTGTCACCCAATTTCATCCCACAACGGCGCCCCTGGCTCTAAGTCTGCGATTCGATAAATCCAACGGTCGTAGGATAAATAATGGAATTTAATTAACGAAATGTCTATTGTACTACGAATCCCTTCCACAGGGACTAATGGGTATATGTATATCTGGTATCTGTGCCGATGTTACTAGTACCGACCGAACGACCGGTGGCAATGTGTAGTTGTCGATGCCAGTGCAACCCACGCAAACCGCCTACAGGAATAGTGTTTTAATGCATATTTTTCGGCGGAGTTGGAGTTTCGATTGGGGTCTTTTGCTCTGACTTCCTTTGCCCAACGCTTTTGGCTCAATTATTATTATTTCGTTCTGTGGTGGCTGATAATGCAGAAAATGCAAATTAATTGCATTTCGTGAATGGAGGTAATCCAACCTGAACACCGGTACTGGTGTGTTGTGCCACACTTTGCTTCCCTCGACGTGGGGATAACTACACCACCGCAAGACGGGTTATAAAGGTATCAGGCTGGTAGTAAGCCTTTTATCAGGTGGAATTTAATTTGTGGTCGAGTTTGATGAATAATTAAAATTTAAATGAATATTGCTGGTGGGATATTAACTTTAAAACTGGTGACTTCGTCGCCTTAACTGTTATTAGTTGGGCTTGTAAAGGACCAGAACGCAATAGAATATACATTTTTAAAAAGAGCTGGAACACACGAATCGCACCTTGTCGTGCTTAACTAGATATACGCAGGCGATTCAATCTCAATCTCTCCCCATATGTATTTAAAACTAAGCCTGTATGAATCTTAAAGACTGAGGCGGAGTTTTTGAAATGCGACTTGGTAGATGATTATCTCTTAGTGGGATGAAGGCAAGAAGTCACATGATAGCGCATCATCTCCTTGCCGAAAGCCGGTACATGTTTGGAATAGTTCGGAGGAACTGTTTCCGAATTGCACATTGCACCGCGTATTTTCCAGAGTCATGGGGAACAGCTTGATCGGTTTAGCCGGAATCCCGAATTCGGCCATTGCCTTGTAGAGCTCAATGCTACCATATGCGAGTTTGAAATCGATGAAGAGATGGTGAGTCTTGACTTGAAACTCGTTGGTTGATCTGCCTTAGTGTGAAAATTTGGCCGATGGTCGATCTGTCGGTCCCGAATCCATACTGGTACGTGCCGATTAGTGTGCAGAAAGGCTTCAGACGTTTACATAGTGCATTGGATGGGTATTCTATGCGACAGGGATATGCCTTGGTAGTTCTTACAAGACAATCGACTTTCTTGAAGATGGGCCATATAGAGCTGGTAGTCCAAACATGGAACATCCACAAATACTTGATTGATGATTTGGTGCATGCACCCTACCAAAGCGTCTCCATGTTTGAAAAACTCCGCTGGTAGACCATCAGACCCGACGGGCTTGATGTTCTTCAGTTTTTTGATAGTTAGCCAACCTCTTCAAAACTGGGAAGGGGGATGTCTTCTTCATTGACTGGATGCGGATTCTGTTTTTGCCCTACCACTCTCTTTACCTGATGGCCATTAAGCAGCTGCTGGAAATGCTTCTTAAACACATCTACTATTCGCTGTGCTTCGGTGACTAGGTTTCCCTGTTTCGAAGAGTCTGCGTTTCGGGCTTGAAGCCAGCTGCTAGTTGCTGTTATGTTATGGATGTTATTTTTATCGCGGGAATCGTTGATATCCTTTGAGTTGGGAGATTGCGTGAGTCCTTTTCTTTTACACAGGATCTTCTACTTCTCCCTTCTTCTGGCTCGATAGCCTTCTCTCATTGGCCTTGTTTTGCGCTGCAGCGCTTGCATGTGATCATTTTCTGTCAGGCAGGATAGGCTCCGTAGGCTCCGTCCAATAGGTCATAAAACTCCTCCTCGATAGAGTTTTCAGGTTCGTTAGTAGGGGCGTGTGTATATATTACGCTGATGTTTTGAAATGTTGCCTTGATGCGGATGGCAACCAGGCGATCGCTGATCGGCTTAAAGTAAATTAGTATTTAGCCGATGTGAGTGATGTCAGACCTACTGTTTAGTGCCGTATCCAAAGGCCAATTTTTGTTTTTGAGAAGCTTTTTCATGTCAGTTTCACTCTCGGATATTTCTCAGACGCTCGCGATAGGTGGGGCCGTGAAATAAATTTTAGGTGTTGTCTGGGGATTGAACCTGGCACCCCTCGCTTCGTAGACCAACACACTAACCACTTGAGCGACGACGCCCACATCACGGCAGATACAATTTGTACAATACAATCAGCAAAACTAGGTCAGATACTTGAAATTCATCGACACTCTTGTACAGCTTACTACAACTTGCGCTGCAAGGCATACAAAAACTTTGTAAGCCCATTTGATTATATTCTTATTGTATATATTTATGCACAAATTGAAAAAGGCGCTGCGCCTAGTGCCATTGAACCTTAGGAGCCTCACTCGTAAATTCCACCCAGGATCCTAGTGGTTTCAAAACATGATCCCCTGGCTACAAGTGTCAGAGACTATATTTTAACTCGAAACATGAACATCTCGTCCTTTCTACATTGCCTTCCGAACCTACAGAGCTCCATCTCAATCAACGACAAGCACATTGAAAATAAAACTACAGCAAGAAGCGTCTTTAATTTCATGAAGGGAGGGGCAATCGTTTAGGAAAAAATCTCTATTACCGTAGACGACATATGTATTTCAATAACAACTTTAACTAACTTTCCATGTAAATCCAGAGTCAACTGCTCAACTAAACTTCTTCCTTAATTCATTTGCCTGTGAAAACTGTGTGCAGTTAGTCACTTTGATTTTACTTTAAATTTAATCGTTTTTGACAGATAACAAAATTTAACAAAATGGCGTCAATGTCACGCTTAATTGATTTCAACAACAGCCTTCAGGTCGAAATTATAATGCAGCTCTCACCAAGTGCATCTGCATACTAATTTTAGTGCTGTCACTGAAGACAATTGCATCTAATTTACTCCATGGTAGAATAACATTTTCAAAATGACAACTCTCCATCCTTCACAAATCCCTATTTCGAGTCGCATTACGAACATTAAATCAAATTCAGAAACTAGAACTTTTTCCAAACGATTAACACAGCAAGAGAGTGATGCCAACAAATTAACCCAGCGCGAAATACGTCAAATGATTGAGGTTATTTCAATTAGTCTCACTCATGTCGTCCTGAATAGGCAGCTTCAGGCACATCGGACCGAAAGGAAAACTCACTCGTGCCAGACGTGTAATTAATTCATTACACTCACACAGTGTTCGCGCGCGTCGTAGGTTGTTAACTGCCGTCGGCCGTCGTCGTCGTCGTCGGCGCGCGGCATGTACTCGTAACACCAAAGTCAAGTGTAATCCTACGAAGGCGTCAAAGCGAGTAGGTAACGTGCAAATGTCATTTCATATTTATTAAAAGTTTTAATGAAACGGAAACACATATACAGGAGGAGGGATATGAATGTACGCCATTTTGTGTTAGTCAGCTCAGCGTTGGCTGTGGTGTGGTAGCGCTTATTGTGCGATCGTTGGTCCTAATGAGACTTTTCACAATTATGTGGTAAACTATGGTGAAATTAATTACACATCTTTTGGTGTTTCCTTTTGGGTGCAATTGTGTGGGAGAAGGTCTCCTGTAGTTTCCTTCGTGGAAATAATGAACAGCTGAAGTGAAGTGTAAATCCGGTGATTAGGATAGTATTGTATGGAAAATTAATCGACTGAATGTAGACGGTATTTGGTAGGTGAAATGATTTGGATTTCAATTTCCGAATACATACATATACATTCACGTATGAGATATTCAATTAATTGATGTTTCGACGTTTCGACAGATGTTTATGTGCTTTTCTCTTCCAAGACTGAATAGTTCGTGAAAGATTTTGATTATACTGACGGAAGAGAATCATCGTCGTATTGTTATCTAATCGCAATAAAGCAGATCGAAGTAATTGCAGATAACGAGGCTACCTGCAGATAACACTAATGCAAAGCAAGAAGGTTCAATGTGTCTACATGTGGAAATTGAGGGTTCAGTTTATCTTGTCATAGCCAAGCTTCAGATGTCTGAAACTTAATTGGTTAGGTAGCATCATGACTATTAACAAAACCAGACCTTAAACAAATAAAAATTAAAATTGACACTCAATGTCAATGTAACCATGGGTCAATATGGACCCCTCTTGTGATGCACATTCAAGAGTAAAGGTGTCACAGAGATGACTCTATTAAAATTGTCAAAGTGTTCTAGTTCTTGGAATGCAATTAAGGGATTATTTTGCAACGTGACTCTTGGAAAAAGCTGAACAAGGGGACAAGAGGCCATGTCACTACTTTTTACTGACCCTGTTTCAACTTTAGTTGTTCTTTCAGTGGATGTCTATCGCTTTCGTTGCATACGCAATGTAGTATGACGTTCAGTTCTGTGGAATATCACTATGTCTCGGCACCTAAGAAAGGTGAATATTGAACCATCTCCGTGAGAGACGATCGGCAATCTAGAGCTACTAGAGAATTTATAGAGATCGTTTCCAAGGATTTGATAGCTGCTTGGCTGTCTGAAAAGATGCGGTTAGCAGATATCACGTTTTTCTTAAGCCAAGATAAGTTTTCTTTGATAGCCATAATTTCCGCCTGGAACACGCTACAATGATTTGGAAGACGAAAGGAGATCTTAAGATTAAGACTGCCGGTTTTTGACCGGTCAGTGTAAGAGTGAATCGACTCATTTTCTGAAAGTGCTTCTTTATTCTGACGACGAAGTTCTTATCAAAGCTTTAGGTCGGACAGGGTCCTAACTTCTCAAAACAGTACAGTACAGTTTCTGCCTGGAAAAGCTGGGTAATGGTGATTTCCTTGCATTGAGGACCAACAGGTTCATTTTCCCCGTTTGGAATAGAACCCTGCGAAATGTCAGCATTGATAGCAAATATATAGACAGATACACCATCGACCACAATTTCCTCCGGAGCTTCATATTCATTCCTGGCTTTCTATTCATCCGGGGAGTTATATGGAGTTCGCAAAACTCGATGAAAGTTCTTGTAGATGGCATTTAGGACCATCTTCCAAAGTCTCTTAGTAGTCCATGTCACGCTATGTACACACTGGTTGACCTTACCGGCTTCAGGTACCTATACTACCTTTTCCTTCAAACCAAAAAGACGTTTAGTACTGTGTATCAGCCCAACGATTCAATTCAATTTTCTACCACCATCGCCATAAAAAAAACGGCTAGCCACAAACTTCCCACGCCTACTTACAAATAATTCAATTCCTTTCTAGATACTCGTACCTACGCAGCAATATCAAACCATCCCATAGCAACTCGTCCTGTGTCTACCTCATACTCGTATTAGCAATTACTTGTTAACTACCAAACGATATCTGAATGTAAATGAAATTTCAAAAACTATATTCCATGGTAGAAAAAAAAAAAACAAAATAAATAAAAATAAACACATAAAATGAAAGGCCATACATTCCCCCCAATACTCAAGGTCCTCCTGCTCCTCCTTGCAGAAGGCAATTCCGTCAGAAGGCGGGTGCAAATCCAACAAACTGCTCAAAGGTATCATGTATTTATGAATAAAAGAGTCATTTTATGTTATAAACTTTATAAATTATTTATCCAATTCAAATTTATTCGCAAACCCTTTTTGCTCCGATATCCTCGATAATTCTCCTCTCACAAAGAAGCTCTATCGTTGCCGGTGCCGGTGCCAGCGCCAGTGAACACGACAAGGGTGGTGTGGGAATGCAAAGGCATAAAAAAGAATGTAAAGCGCTCGATACCAAATCGAAGTCCTTTCGATCAGCTTTAAAGGATTTTATTCGATGTTAGCTAACTCCACAGAGCACAGAGCCACCGCACACACACACACACACATTTCGGTGGTACAACCACTTTGAACCTTTTTATTTGAATCTCATTATGCTGAGGGGTTTTACTGTATCAAATAATATATCCTTGGGGTTACCCAAACGAAGGAAAAAAAAAAAAAAAAAGAAAAAATATCCAAAAATTACGTATGCCACTTTTCCGCTTGATCACATTCGAATATGAAAAATGGGTGTTGTAGCGGGACAAAAGCCTATGTCCTGTGCTGTGAAAAAGAACGTGACAAAGAACGTATTGTGCACGTATTTGTTGCAAAACATCGTAATAACAACTTCTGGCATAGGGAATCCATTCTAAATCTCTCTGATGAGCTTAACAATTTATTCAGGTCAATTTTGGTTTTCTCTCTTCTCTTTTGGGATCCCCGCCATCGTTTTTGGACAAAACAGCAGCAACAATATGAAAGGGAAGGTCTAACAGATGTTCCTTTGATCGGAAATAGAAGGACGACAAATCTATTTCCAAACTGGCTTGGTTATTGCTCTGCTGCGCCCATATCCCATCCCTCTTCGCCTTAAGGACACAAGTTTACATCTACTTTTAATATCTTGCTTCGGCTTCGACTTCGACTTCGACTTGTGTGCCACTGCTTGTGAATTCTACTAAATTTGGATACTTATTGCTGTTTTCGTTGGGAGGGATAAAAAATAAAAATAAAAATGCGTCTGCCAAGAAAGCACAATCGAAGCACGCCTTGGCTCTCATGTTTCTCCCATCATATGGCATTATACCAATTTTCCGATAGCATAAGAAGGACCAGAAATCACCCACACGGAGTACAGTGGAATAAAAATGAAAACTTAGAAGATTTATTAGGATACACTGAAGACGAAGGATATTTGGCCGTGGGAGTGGGAGTGTGTTTTTAGAGTTGAATCCTACATCACATATGTAATAGAAGTGGAAGGATACGTGCCCGATTGATCTTTGATTGTTCCGTTTTGTTCTCCCATTTTGAGTTATCCTTTCTTTTCTGTTTGTCAGTGTGTATGTGTGTGTATTCGCGCCGTATTTCGTTTCATTTGGCAAAGGATTCGTGCAGATTAAATTGATTTCTAAATAACAAAAGATTTAATATCGAAACGGACGAAACAACGGATGCATGTCAATGGGGGAGGGTGGAAGGACTTTTGGGATGTTTCCAGAAGTGTGGCAAGAGAGTATTTTTAATATTAGCAGATTTATTAGGTCGACAATATATTCGGTTCGCACTAATTCTGGCGCAGTGATGGGAACAGATTGGGCCATGTAACAAATGGCAACACGAAATTGGTTCTTCAAGATGAATTATGACAGATTCGTGCGATTTGTGTTTTAAGAATAGAATTCTTAAGATGATTTTGGGAGGTCGACACTACTCAATCAAATAATATACATTACTCGGTTGCTTGTATGATTTCAGTCATTTGGAAGAAAATGTTCTATATTACATCTTTTTAATGTGAGGACTAAATACGCTGCAACTCACTTAACGACAGAAGTTTTAAATTTTCTGGCTACAAGTATAAACAAAGTCATTTTCAGAACCCTTGATTCTAAGTTATGAGAGAACCAATAGCCTCGGATATGAATGATTCAACTGTTGATGAGGACAACGACTTCCGGATGCGCGATGTAAAATTCCTTAATAGACATTCCTTAGACATTCCTTAGACAGAAACTCATGGAGATTTTTCTGTGAATCTATGGAATCTACCAACGAAACATGGCGCCTAAGAAATATTCTAACCAACGCTGGACATACTACTGAATACTCACTTCCCCTGTTGCTCACTGGTCTCCAGATATAATATACCCATCATTCCAGAAAAGCTGTCAGGAATGAACGAAGATGAAGAAGTCATTTACCCCGTACACGACTCCAGGAATGGATAACATTCGGCCTGTGATGCTGCTCGAGTCAGAAGATATTGTTACTCCATGGCTCAAGCAAATTTTCACAGGCTGCCTTAAGCTATGTTATGTTCCAAAAGCATGTCGTCAGGTGCGTGTCATATTTATTCCTAAAGCAAGTCTCTTGACCCCAAAGGACTTTAGACCAATCGCCCTTTCTGCTGAAAACATTGGATCGTCTAATAGACGTACTGTACTGAACGTTTCGTCATCTCGATCCGTTCGATGTGGTCAAACTAATGCAGTTGATATGCCTTAGCTGCTTGGACTATATCCACAGAGATATACATACATATGTAAGTCTTTAATATTATTTTTCTGTCATCCTCTTCAGGCGCAAGAGCTTATATCCGTTAAAGTGTATTTTTTTCTCAAAAGAATTGAATATCAGTCCCGTTTCCCTGTTTATCGTCCAGCACTCGCTGCCATGTAGTAGGGCTGGTAAAATTAAGTTACTTCAAAGCACCAACTTTTATCTGTTGATCTAGGAGTTTCAACACCAGAGAAAAGTCCTGAATTCAGAATGGCACTCCTGCTCCAACTTTGCACAAAACAGCCGATGCAAATGCAAAAAAATACCTCTACTCTTTCAATAAGCCAATGGATCCTATCACCATACACCGTTGCCACGTTTTCAATTCATTTCAATTCATTTCCAATTTATCAACTTGGTATCTTTTTGAAAATACACTTTTCACTGAACACCTTCAGATGGCTGCCATGAAAGAGCTCCTCCAATTAATCCATTTTAACCTGATCACTTTTCGGTTAAAATACCTTTCACCTCGATGGGCCATTTCCGACAACTTGTTTAACTACTACAAAGATAAACAATCTCCTCACCTTGGCATTTTTTTTTTTCATATTTCCCGTGTATCCTTGTGACTTGCCGCAACTTTGCTCACAATTTCGTTTTAAACTTTTTTTTTTTTTTTGTGCCCTGCCCTGTGTATGCTCCTGACGTGTTGGCTGGAAAATTGTTAAACTCGTTCGTTCCACTTAGTGCCTGGGTTAAATGCAACGCATATTTAGGGTAGTTTGCATACCCGGGCAAAGGAGCAAATTGTTAAGAGTAATGAGTGCCAGTGACAGTCATAATGAGATAAAGGAAACATTTTTTCGTTCAGTATGCAGGGCAACAAGCCAGGATACCTACTTTGTTGTGGGATTGATGGACTGGGGATGTAAACAATCACTTGTGTATGGCACGATAAAAGACGGCTAGTATGCCAATTATTTTTCTGTATCAAAACAAAAAAAAAAAGATTAATGGTTTAGGATAGACGAAATCAGAAACGTGGCCAATACTCCACTCAATTGATTTTGACGTTATCGTCTCCACTTACATGGACAATACCCCCCGCAAATCGAAAATGAATCAATCAATTAAAAGGCGTGCCAGATCAGCGTTTTTATTCACCAATTCAACTCCACTCCATCTCTGTGTTTTGTTTTTATATTGTCCACATCGTCCTGTGGGGAAGACAATCATAATAAATTTTCTCCGTGAAATCTCTTTTGGCATATGAATTTGTCTGAGGTTTTCATGGCAGTATGGTCCCAGAAGCCAGAATTGGAGAGCACCCCCGGAACGGGTGGTGCCACTTTACTTGAACAACGTTTTTCCGCTTTTACGTCCGAGAGAGTGAATAAAATTTATTAGCAATACGCAGCGGAATAAATCACTTTAATGGGAAGATATCCGCCATAAATACACATAACAATCAAATTTATCAAGTTCTTTGACTTACTGACACTTTTGGCCTACAAGAACAACAGTACAAATACTGAGGGGCAATAGTTCTTTCTTAATTTGTTTTTTTTTTTTCTGTTTTAGAGGGGTATCCTTGAAGTGGAAGAGACAACGCACGTCTAATACGTGTATCGTACAAGGACTTGTAGTCATACGATTTTGTCTGATTTATAGACAGGAGAGTGTCGGATCTGTAAACGTTTTATTGTGTTTATTATGACAACCGTCTGGATCCCATATTATAAGTGAATTATTTATTGTTTATCTACTTGTAGCATTAACCTGTCCACTTATATCTGAAAGTATTATCTTGCGATGAAATTTATAATGCATTTAACTTTGTCGTTAGGTTTATGGTGAAAGACTTTTAAGCGTAGCTCATTATTTAGTCCTGATGGGACATACGCATTTATTTTCAAATAAGTGTGTGTCTGGAAACACTTTATTTATTTGGCTACGCCTTGGTCTAGGCTAATATTTTTAAATTATGAATAATGGTTAATGGTTTTGAGTTCAGTCAGGATGCGACGCTGGAAAACTCAACGCTCATCGAGACTTTGGTGTTGGGTCCAACGTAAACCAGACCAGACCCATAGGATCGAGTGGCGGAACAGCATTAGGTCAGTTTGCACGGTCCAACGTTTCTACCTCAAATAATCTACCCAAACAGTAGTCCCTGACCATGATGTCGGGGATAGTGCAAAATATGTCCCTTTTGGGAATTGAGTCAAGAATTTTCAGATGTCCCACATGGCCACCTGTTTTATATTTGAATTTTAGCTGCAACTTGTTATTGCATCTAGTGGCCGTCTTCTTAATGAAGATTTGTATTGGTGAGCGCCCAACGATACTTCTAATGTTGCCATAGAGTAGGTATGCAATTCTCTCGAGCTTCTGAAGCTTAGTTGCCGTTGTTTGTTCAAGAAAGTTCAGTCACCAAACGATGGCCAGGTACATGATAATGGGCCTCACCATCATTGTATACATCCAGTGTGTCTTTTTTGGATTTAAACCCCAAGTTTTGCCATAAAGGTGTCTACTGGCCCATATGGCCTTAGTGCCGCGTTCGATGGCGGACTTGATATAAGAATTCCAGCGATGTCGTTTGTCAGGGATGACCGCGAGATATTTAACCTCTCTGGAATAAATTAAAGTGGCGCCTTTGATGGTGAAAGGCCCTAGATTGACAAGTCCTCTATTGTAAAAGGCACTAGAACGATGATGGATAATCCCTCTCTTCTGCACCATTCTAAGATCTGTAGTAAAGCACCTTGCATGACACTAGAAATGGTCTTGCTGTGTTTACCACTAATATGATTAACGATATACCACTGGTGATATGCCAGGTCATCCGCATAACCAATGGCGATGTAGCCTGATGTCTCTAGTGACCACAGAAAGGAAGAAAGGACTCCTCCTTGGGGATAAACCTGCGGTCTCCATGCTCGGTGAAACATTATCGCCGTGCATTTCTGGAAGGACGCATTGAAATCCAAATTTTTTGCTTTTTCATCATTTGCAAGAAAAAGCATTCGACAGACTTCATCTTGAGGAATTTTGACCAAAACTTAAGCCTCTATCCGTAGAAAATCCAATTAAGTTAGGGTCTTAAGTCAATCGATTGATTGTAGACCGCAATTTCAGTAACAAAAGCATCTGGACAGAGTTCATCTTTATGAAATGACTTCGTAAGACTTCAAAAATTCTAGTTCACAAAAGTTCTTACTACTACTTCTTGAATCAGTTTGAGTACATATGTACTTGTATATCTGTTATAAAAAAAGTGTCTATAATAAATTCAGACAACCAGGCGATTAAAAATAATCTTAGAACTTCATATTTGCATATTTACAAAAGTGTTCAGCTCTCATGACGGCAAAAGATATTTGCATAATAAATTCAGTAGTAAAAGCCAACGTATTTAGTTGCGGTCATCATCCACATCCCCTACACATAAATGTGTCTTCAATGTCATCTTCCAAGGATGCATTTCATTAATTATTCCTTTCGAACATCAACACTGACTGGATGGCTGCGAGGCAAGAGAAAGTTTTCATTTTATTAAGTGGTTCATGAATTGTTCTTTGAAACCAAAATAGGAAATAAATTCATCCTTAACCATAACAATGGCTACAAGGGTCAAACGAACAAGGATAGCAGAAAGTAAAAATAAACAAAATAGATTCTCTATGATAAAGGATAAGAATGTTGAAATGGAAGTAATCAAATCATTTTTACTTTTCAGTTTCATTATCAACAGAATACCATTGCCAGAGAGATAGTTGCAACTTGCAATTTTACATTCCAAAGGATTAATTAAGGTTTGCTCCGAAATGGGTGGTTGTTGGATTACAAAATAAATTCATTTATATTCATTTTCAAGTTCCTTCTGTTTAGTCGATGAGATACAATTTAATAAGGTTATTCAGAACTTATTGTAGAATGGATAAAGTTATTTGTAATTTCTATAAAACATTATATATGTAACTGGACATCTATTGTGGTTTTGGATTAATAAATGGGTGTTTTAAGTGCACTCCTACTGAAGAAAATACAAGTACATAGTATGTAGTAATATTCTCACCACCAATTTGGTAAGATGAGGTGTAATATTAGGTCGTATCTGGCAGTGCAAGTACATGCATCTCATAAAATTTGCAGGTTTCGTGTCAGATTTTCACACTACTTAGCTGTCTAACATGATGCGTTTCATGCAGAAAATAGCAAAAGCAAGCACGTAGGCCTTCTTTAGGCAATGTCTAAACGTGAAAATTCAATGAGCTGCTGTCACAACTTCCACAGGTGATGATGCTTGTTCATTTTAAGAAATTCGTGGGGGAAATAAGGAGCTTTTCCAAAAGGCGTGACAGATCTTAAAATGTAATTGAAACAAATTATGTGTGAAGTAACACTCACTCTTGGAGTGGGACATCTTAACAGCTTAATGGGCTCATTACCTCTTCGTAAAAAAGCATTAATGGTGGTACAATGACCGATCAGAGATCTGAAACCATCTAAGATGAATGAGGCGAAAACCATTCAAACCTTTCAGCTTATGGTATTGCCCTTAGAAAATCCAATAACAAATCATAAAGAAACATACATACATATTTCTTAAAGGATTCAAACTCAATGAAATCGCGAATGAACTTATGTTATCAGGATGAGGTTGATAGTCCATAGCAACGTTGGAGTCTCTGCTGGTGTTGTGCCTCATTCACTAAATTTGTACTTGTACGAGTAATAATTTCCTTTATATCAAGAGCTTGTTTGATGGCTTCATGTGAAGCGTAATCAATTGCTCCTTTAATGTCCAGAAAGGCACAGACTACTATCTCTTTATGCCATAAAAGAGTAACCACAACGATTTCCATATAAATGCTGTAGCAAAGCCCAACTTAAGTATCCTTAAGTATGCATTACATATATGTATGTACTTTTCTCAATTAATTAATAATTCCGAACGAGTTTTGTTAAAAAAAGATAAAAATCCCAGGAGCTTGGTGGTTTTAAATGGGAATATTTTCTGCTCTCGCGTATCCCTTCAAAATAATCCGTATGCTCTTGCATTACAGTGTAGCAACCGCCAATACTTCATTGCTCTCATACGAACCGCAGTTATCCGCCATAATTATTTATGGCATCAAATTTGCTTACGTTCGCCCTTTGTTTGCTGTCTGTATACATTTTTTTTTTATTTTTTTTTTTTCGAATAAAGTTATGACACCTCTGAGAATTCCATCGACTACAAGGGTACCCATACAAGGTTCATTCGAAAAGTTGTAAGTACGTTCATACATCGTCGCACTTACAAAATTTTGTAAATGTTAAACATGCATACATATAGTAGTGTATGTACATATGTATGTAGTACCTTTTATGATGATTAAATGCGACCGATGATAGTATGGATTCAACCCCCCATTCCCGCGCCCCCAGATCTCTGGGGCTACGTAAAATATCTGACATTAAAATTTCATATGTCCGTGACTGGAAGTTTCTGTGTGAAGTTTCGATGTCCTTGTACCAAAAGTTTGCCATACACCCGGGAAGACCACCACCACACAGTCACAGTGAACTTCCATTTTAATTTGAAAGTTTTTCCTCTCCAATCCACATACCACCACCATAGTTGCCATCTTTTATGGTTTAACGATATGGGAATGACCTTAAATGAAGCGCAAAAGAATCAGGAACAACCCCTGTCACACCAACAATATTGAAGAAAGTTTTTGCCTGCAAGAAATAGTCCATGGTGAAAGTACAAGACGAACTTCGAGGTTAGCCAACCTGCCCTCTAAAGTCCTTATATAATTAACCTTAAAACCTTAAGCAAGAAACGAAACAGTTTATTAATTTTACGAAACAAACGTCCTACTGACGACGCCCACTTACTGTCACATCAAGTGCACACACTTGCAATAGCTCGGTGTCGAGCAAACACAAGGGGTTGGCCAAAGTTTGTAGCTCTTTACGACATGAAAATGAGCAAAAGCGCCTGGATGGGATGGTTCCATTCCACAAAAAAAAAACAAAAAACGAAGCGAATAAGGGAACACAATGGGCGACTGAAACCGCAGTGTCCGCAACGGACCGAAAAACTTAAAATAGTTCACTTGCTTGGAATGGAAAATATTATCTTTTGGCCGTTTAAGGACGATCCTTAGTATGACTCTGCATAAGTGATTTTGTGGAGCAGTAGAGCAGCTTGAATATTATTAGCCTCAGAGTGTTTCCGAAGGAGGTTTTGTGGGATTTGGTTTGTTTTTTTTTTCTTTGGAAACCAATGAAGAAATGGTAACAGTGCGGGAACAATTCAAAAGGGTGGATTGTTGTCTGACTGCACAAGTCTAAGAACACCCACACCCCTGGATGGTGTATGTCATAGGCTCATTGCAGGCTGAATGCGATTATCATCTTGCGGTTGGTCGTAGGTTGAAGTCAAATCCAGATATACTATGGATTTTTGGTGGGCGTAGGACATTGTTTTGTTTCAAAAACATTGCGGAGGTAACTCACACAAAGGTATTCTGCCAGCGAGGTAAAGGACACTTCTTTGCATAGTTACAATGCAATGCTGCAGAAAGGTTTTAATTGCGATTTAGTTGTAAGAGAATAGCTTTGTGTTATTTTGTTTGAAAGGAAATTTACAAGGAACTACATACGTGTAGTCTAAAGTACATAAATCGGGTTGCTGTATTCTATGTTTTCATTGTGATCGTTAATGGATAAGCTGCTACGTTCGAGGATTCAATATATATATGTAGTTTAGCAGTGTATTGCATTAAGACCTTTCACCTGAAGATGGTAATGAATCGAACTGCAGTCACTACTGTTAATAGGTGTCCAAAAAGTTGTTTGGAGCTTCTGTCCGACAATGCTTATTTGAATGGTAGAGTTCTGTTTTAACAATTCTACCTCTTGTTTGTCAGAGAAGCACAGTCTGACAATTGAGCTGAACAAATGGTAGGTGGTTCAGATTTTACTCTGACAATGAATCGATTGTTGAAAGGCTTGTATGGCACATAGCCCCATCTTGCTGGAACCATAGCTTACCCAAATCCAAATTGCAAAAAATCCAAAGTTCAAATCCTCAATTTCTGGCCATAAAAATCGGTTATCATACCTCGGTAGTACTCTCCATAGACTGTAGCGTTTCTTCCATTGTCATCTGGGAAGAAAAATGACCATTCTGGGCTTTAGCTGGAGACTTTCGGCAACAGGTGCCGTATATTCTACGTTGAGCGCACATGACGAACACGGGAATATGTTTGGTTATCAATCAGCAAACCAGTTTCAAGAACTTTCATCACAAACTTACGTTTACCAGCTGCAGTTGGTGCATTATTTCAACCGAAATTTCTTTTCGAAATTCCCACTGTTTCGGCAAGACAGCAATCACCGTGGAAGAAACTGTGCAATATTTCCCAACGTCCTTCACTTCGTACTGCGAAAGTATAATACTGAGTTCCTGTCAATTTTTTGAGCGCATAAGAGCTGTCAGTGTCAAAATAACATATGATTCAAGAAGAAACCAACAGATGGCTCACCCATCATCATCAACTATTTTGCTAATTCATATTGATTTTACGAAAACTACTTCCCTTTTCAAGTTGACTTTAACATTTCGTCCTCATTGGATGAATCAGATTCATAAACGTTGTCTTCTTGATCAATACAATCTAAAGCTAAGGTGGCACCACGGTTTCATGCGGCCGCTTGGTAGAACGTTGTCAAGTATCGATCACAGGACAGGAGCCGATGATGCATAACCCTTTAAAGGCTGGATCGAGTTTATGTGACTCACTGGTGAGTTCTGATACGAATGTGGGGTATTGTGAGATCCCATTCCTTATCATTCAGGGTCGAGGAATTAATTGCACTTAGTAAGACCTTATTGATACGCTCTGTCTGACCATTCACCCTCGAAGTTTTTATAGCCGTCTTAACGTGCTGGATTCCATATCTGCCAGTGAACCTTAGTCTACAATCTTTTCAGACATCTACTTAAACCACATGTTAGTAATTTTCCATTTTCCCCTCTGCCTTCTATATATTTTTTGTTCAAACGAGTATGTGCCTACTAATTTTTTTTTTTGAATATCTCAACTAAATCTCTACTGCCAAAGCCACACAAGTGTATCCGTAATCAGAAGCATTGTCGTAAGCTCTCCACAAAGCAAAATCCAATCTGTTTCCAACCGTTAAATCCCATCAAAATTGCATCAATTTTCCTTTTTTTTTTTAGCGAATCCCTCTTAACCAAGATTTTGCAATATTTAACACTTTATAATTTAATTGCGTTGCTACCGGGTGGCCCTGGAAATCCATTCACCACGCGCTCAAACGTGATTGTCCTTTGTATTGTGGGCAGGTCCTGTAGAACTTATTCACGAAAAAAAAAAAAAAGTATAGAATGCTGTCGTCCAAACTTTTTTACGTTCTCTGAATTTGATTGCGAGGTCGCATTTCGTGTCCTCTATGTACTTTTCGTGAAAGTGCGAAAAAATGTCCTGTCATCGATGGTAGAATCAATGGCGCTGGCTGAATGTGAAAAAATGTAAAAAAAAAAAAAAACGAGAATAGAGAACATCAATGCAAACAATTTGGGTGTGTACAGCACTACCAATACCCACCTCCACAACGATGTACTTGTACTACCTACCGTCATCAAAGTCAGAAGGGTTCGAGTGAAGGATACCTTGTAGCTATAAATATCACTTCAAACCAAAACACACACTTTATGATACATACCTACTTCCCAAATATCACCACGCCTTGTTTATAACATATCAAAGTAAACGGTAGGTGCAAGTTCTCGGATTTATTGCCAAAGGGTCAAACACGACGACTCTTCTCGACATTAGTCGAAACAATCGAAACCCAGGATAATTACCCGCACATTTAAACCGCAATTACTACTGTTGGCTTATGTTATTCAATTTCATTAATTATCTAGGATGTGTGTATTAACAGGGAGAACGGGAGACGGTCAGCAGGTCAACAGATATAATGTCAGAGCCATTGGCCGACAGCGTGCTGTGGATCCATGTTCACATTCGGGAGGCCAGATTTCACACAACCAAGCAGATTAGGTTTAATTGAATTCTGTTTGTACACTACTCACTAGGGCGGGTATAAACACATCGATGACCCGGTTAAGACCGAAAGCAATTTATTTTCAATTGTATCGTACTATACCAGGTCAAATGCTGTCGAAGTGTTTTATTACAAACCCGTCTTGATGCTGGTAAAATATTCATTTCCACCAGAGAAAAATTTGCTGCTCACCTCTTATTATGTCACGACACACACAGGATACAACCTCCTTCATGGAGACTTTGTACAATTTCCACAAAGTTATGCTAATTTTTGCCTCCTACTACTATCAAATTTAATTCACTCCATCATCATCGTCGTCGTCGTCGTCGTTGTCGTATCCCTGCGTCAGGTATAGAAGACTTTTAATTAAGCCGGCATGCTGGAAATTGTCACTGTAATTTAGGGAGGTCCTGGCGCAAACGCCCATTGAAAATATGAGACAGAGCGGAGAAAAACGAAAACGAAAACGAAAAAAAAAAAATCAATTTCTCTTTCAAAGGGTTTCATTTGAGGCTATTTTTCAAATTTTTATCTGACAGATGGAATGATACAGGACAGGGAATACTAATAGAGGCGAGAAGGATATACCGGCGTCGGAGCTGTCACTTTAGCAATATAAATGTTCGGAGAGTTAAAGATTAAAAAAAAAAAAATAATAAAAAAAAAAAACGAAAAAGTCCTTCGGCGGGTGGTCAGAGCTGTTGGTGTTTTTAATTAAAAGAAATCATTTGATTAAAATTGAAATAAATTAAACTGAAAATCCAAACAGAACCACAGGATATTTCTTAAGTCTATGAAGTGGATCCTAGCTTAACTGCATAATAAATAGTAAAAGTTTGGGTGATGTGTTGAGCCCTTAAATTTAATGAATTGGTGCTGGAATCAAGGGTTTTATTTGATCTTATGCAGTTGAGATGGAAAAATTCCTTTGAAAGCACCTAGAGACATATTTTCCTCAATTGAACTGTCTATGGTTTAGGTGGTGGAAAACAAGGACAATCTTCGTCTATCTTATTTCTTAGATTTTTCATATCCAATCGATGGCAGACTGGATGAAACGAAAAGGCTTTTTTAAACTATGAATAGTTTTATAACAGAGTAACAAATCTATGTATGTATGCAGCTTCCACGAACTCCCACCTACATTGGTACCACCCATTAATTACCATTTGACACCATTATCAGCCTTAACACTTGTGTACTTTTCCTCATCCCGAAGGGAGTAAACTAAATTTAAGTACAAATGACATCTACACCTCTCTAGCAGGATTTTTCAAAACACACTCACATCCTTCAATTCGGACAATGGTAACTTAAACTCAGCGATCACCATCACAATTTTGATACCTTGTATACTATCAACCATCATCTTAATTACTATCACTTCGGGACTCTTCATCAATTTTAATCCCAAATATTCATTCCAACCGCAACAGCAGCATCAACCCATATATACCCACTGACTGGGAGAAGGATTACGTAGGGTAAACGAAGTGTACAAAGATTGTCACCTCATTGAAGTGGAGAGACAGATTATAAATCTTCTGGTTACTCAAAGACACACGCTTCATCCATTCATCCGCCCAGCTTCCATCTGTCAAGCAAGGACATAGGAGCACCGAACACCATATCGGACCAATAGATCCATGCACATAGACTAGACACACAAGCAAACTTTATCATCGATAGAAGGCATTAAATAAATAAATTCATTTTGTTGAAGAAGGACACCATTGTCTGTACATGAAGGTGATTATCTAGTTTTCACTCTTGTGTTGTTGTTTTCACCTTCCCCTACTCTCAAGATCAAGAAGGAAGGACGCTTATCTGCACCAGCACACACATCGCACACCTTATAACCTAAAGCAGAAGTCTCACAGGCTTCGAACCCTGCTTTTAAGCAAATTCAATCACTTTCCAACAAAGGCCTGATATTGTGCCACTCTACTGCCAGCATGGAAAACGATATGATGGCGTGGTACATTCAAGCAGAAGCAGTGGTGAACCGTGCACACCTATCCACCCACCTATACCCACCATAGAGCTGTTTATTGAATGTACGAGCTATAGCAATGCATACAAACAATTGCAGACATTCGTACACACACACACACCTTGCCTCGATTTTTGGGCATGTTGATGGTGCGAGGACAAACGCTTTCTGTCCAAAATTCCCTCGGTCCCTGGATGGCTTGCCGTGTTACAATGCAACTTGTTTACAATGACATATGGCAAAATTCGCATGACGGTATTGTGTTCTCTTCATCTATAATGACACACGAAAGAGTTACTCCGACTCCAGCTCCAGTATATTGCTTTTGCTGGTCGTCCTGCTGCTACTCCTGCCTCTGCTCCTTCTGACGATGATGACGCATCCCCCAAGAGAAGGTGAAAGGGAGGAGGACTACTGGCGCTGCTGTATGTCCCATCCACAGACTGCAACTATAGTTTGGTGCATTGTTTATGGAACCTCAGTGGCAGCATCAGCAAAGCTGATGACGCAAATGACGCGTGCAAGCAGATTAATCGGAAATTACAATAAACCGTAGAGTTGAGGAGATCAATGTGTACAACCATGTATATATGCATGTGTGCTGGTTTCGAAGGCGAGCGACGAGGTGTGACTGACGCAATGATGGGTGTTCGGCCAGAGAAGTATTTCAAATTTGGATAATTTATCGACATGTATCGGATGCGAAAAATATAAAATAAATGCCGGCACTGTGATGCGAACCATGTGCAGTTGTTCAAGGACCTCGGAGTGCCGACACTCAAATGAGATTTAAATGCAAATGGAAACGATAATTATGAGAGTATTAATGTGAGCGGTTTATGGATGCATTTGAAATGGGAGATCCCCAACTATTTGAACAAAGGTATGGTCATAAGTATAGGAACAAAAGGGTTTAACGGGAATTTGTAATGTAGATGCCACAATAATTATTGCCACGAGCAAAAGTAGGTGATATGTCCTAACTTTTCGTCATGTAACTGCGTTAATAGTATGGATTCACATTCAGGGTAAATATCATACCACCGACTTTATTAGCACAAACGTTCTTGCAGCTATGCAGGAACATTTTGGAAACAGAAACTTTTTTGGATGCACCATAAGCCAACATGGTAATCACCTACTCAATATCAGTGCAGGCTAATAAGCAGCCCTGAATTTAGTAAAAGCAACAACTTCCCTGGCAAGGATCATGCTAACTATCGATTGACAAAAAGAATAGGAAGTGATTCCTTGATTCGATAATTCTTTACGGCTGCCATGAAGTCGAAGTTGTACAGAAAGAAGACGAAGGCGGCTTACAGAATCAAGGCGTTGATATGTTATGCAGCGCCTTCTGAATAACCTCCTATGACGCGGCATGTGTAGGGACTAGTATGGTACCAATAGACCTTCTTGCTGAAGAACCGCAACAGAAATACCTCACCAACAGAAACATGGCATCAACAGCGACGAGTGGACATGACACCAAGGACATAGATATGTCCAATATAGACGCTCGGCTCAATCTTCACAGTCAGTTTCCACAGGTTTGGACATGACGACAACCCCTACTGCCCAAAAAAAGCGGAAGCAGTCGAGAATATGCGAGAATGAGCCTTGGGAAACTTTACTATTCTGGCAGCTATCCTGTTCGGATTGACTGAAGGTTTCAGAGCTGCTATTGACATGCCACTGCCGGGTTTGTAGAGCAGGCTCCAGGCCTTACAGCTTGCGCACTCCAAGGCCTTACAGCTGCAGTGGACAAAACCTGTATTTTAGACCGTGTGTTGACATTTTTCGTTACGTACATTGTCAAGGGACTAGAGTAACTCATCTGCAGTTTCGGGTAGGCCATTCACTGCGAACTCTTTGTGAAGGCGATCGCTTCCTTCCGACCAACCAGTAATGTATTGTTTTCAATATCCTCTCGGAATGTGTTTCTTGGATGTGGAAAGAATGATGCCGAAAAATCGATCATACTTTTTGACTACCGGGTGGATCCATCTCATATTGGCGCCTAGATCTTTTCTGTACAAGTCCCATGAGGCTTTGGTGAAATTCCGTCTAGTTTGGGCAATAAATTCAACAATAGGTATCTGAATGACGATGTCAATGACAATGGGCCTATACTGGCTATGGGAGATATTCCCGAGGACTTGACGACTGATTTGAAGAGGTCTTAGGTCGCGGTTGCAGCTCACAAATAAGAGATCGTGGTTCTAGTCCCTAAGCTACCATCTAGAATGAAAAGAGCTAACATCCTTGGTATCAAAGACGAGGTGAAAACTCTTGAGTTCAGATCAGTCTGAAAGCGCAAGTCCGTTTGGGTCGTTATTTGGGTATCTCCAAGATGTATGATGACCTTTAAATTCGACCCTGGGTGGTCAAAACATTGTATGATCCTTCGCGGCAAAGGCATGGGTTGGAGGTTTATAATGCATGTGCTGGTGATGCATGTGCCACCTACTTCTACAGTGATGCAGAATACGTTGTCGGTGGAGCTTCACTGGATTAAGTTTGCGGTCTTAACGCCGCCGTTGCGAATGAGTATAATTTGTCTCCTTTACTAAAGTCAGTTTCCGGAGTCGACTGAGTTTCTTGGATGACTGCTATGTGGATGTCATTGTCGTTAAGAATCTTAGAGAGTCAACCGCCTTTGGACTTGTTTATACCTTCAATATTTAGTTGGAAATTGATCCGATACTTTTTGTCTCTACTTTCTTGGTGAAATAAAAAGAATAATCTGTGAAGCTTGTTATTTGATGCCACATTCAACCTCGGGCTACATCGTGGCTTACCCACCTTTAAGTTTCTTCTAAACACTTGTTTCCAAGCTCTTTACATAATTTTATCATTACCCTTTCTAGCTAATTCATCCTAGAAAAGCGATACTTTCAGATGTCCAAACTAAGTTAATCGTAGTTATTAGCTACTCCAATTCGCCATATCCTTCTTACTTTATACAGACCTCGATATTATGTAGTCTCTGTATTTTTACACCTGGTTTGTACATATTATTGTTTGAAGTCGAAAATAAATAAAGACTTTGTGCATCTCTAAAGTAAATATTTATTTTTATTTATAAGCATAAGAAGCTCTAACAGCTCTAAGGAGTGCAAAACAATTTCTCCTTGAAACAATTTTAAATAATTTTCTCTTTTCGAAAACAATCGATTCAATCAAAAACACAAATAACCATAAATCCAAAATTTCAAATTCCAATGCCGTCAACTGCAGTCGCTCAAAAAGATTGAAGCCAAAAAGATGTACAACCAAAAAATGCAACGCAACCACAAAAGTCTACCCTATCATAGTCATAGTCATAGCCACCAATCCGAAACACTGTTCCTGCTGCTTATGTTGCAAAATATTGCCATAAATTATTATGAACCATCTCTAGAGCCAGGACGACAACGCTTGCTGCAAATCCAAAGATAAGTACGAAAACTGCTGATGTGAATGTCTGCATATCAACCTGGGCACCAAAAAGGACGAAAAAAAAAAAAAAAAAAAAACTATAAAGTGGAGATGAACATTGAGGTGCTACAATTCATAGAAAACAAAATACACACACACAAAATGAAATGAGAAACGATGATGTCCTTGTTTTTTTTTTTTTTTTTATGTTTTTCTCTTTCTGTGGCTGGCGTTGGTGTTTTGGGAGCAGGAGAATTTTTGTTTTCACCTCTGCAAATGGTAACGACCACAACATCATGCAAAAGAGAAGAATCGGTGCTGAGGGCGAGGGGTGAAAACTCATTTTCACCGGATAAAGGAAAACTTGAAGCACCCGGGGTAGTACCGCTGCATCTACAAGCCGAAAATAATTTAGTTTTGCAGAGCAAAGTTCTCGTCTAGGGATACGAAATACGAGCAGGGACGAGGAGGTCTCTAGGAACTGGAATTCCGCAATGATGGTGCTCATTTTTCACCAAGCGTGATACTTGTCAAGGGGGAAGGTCAACGCTGGGATGGAAGCATGCATAAGACGACGGAATGACGGACAATAAAACAAAGTGTGGCGTTGCAGTCTGCAATACTTTGCTTGGTCCTAGTTTACAAGAAATTCTAGGAAACAATACCAACCATAGACAAGGCGGCTAGGAATTTTCGGTTTGAACGGATTAACTGTGCTTGCAGTGCTGTGGAGGTGAAATAACTCCAGGAACATATTTATCGTTTTGCTATGTTTACGTCTGGTCGTGTGAGTGCTGTGAACCGAGAAAATTCATTAACTGTGTCCTATAGCATGGGTTTGGTATGAGCTGGAATCCTTTGCATACTTACCCTCAAATCATCGGTATGAATCTGCTTAACGCACCGCGGTTTCCGCGAATGCCAGACTTTCCTCTGGTAATCCATTAGACCGGCCTCCATAGTTCGACGTAGCCTGTGGTGGGATGAGAAGGTGGTGTTATGAGAACTTATAGAGTTTTAGTCGCTCGCGTGTGGGAAGGAAGTTGTAACGGACTGCATATTTGTAATTTATAGCTGCGACATATACTGCGAGGATTACTGGGAAAGGTGGTGGACGGTGATAATTTATAAGACCCATTTGGATGACCATGTTAGTTGCAGTAGTTTGTATGTCTTTTGGAATAGAATGGCTACAGGGTTGTAATTAGTGTACGCTGTTACTTAGTCTGGCCCGGATTTAGTGAAGGAGGTTAGAAATAGTATGCTTAAATCATAGTGAGAGATGATTGCAACACCAACACTGCAGTTTAGGGCTTAAATACAATTTTTCTTCTTCAAGTAGATAACAGTTTGACTTATTTTGGAACGTTTCAGGACATTTCTTACATAATAGAGTCGGAATATGAAAAATGAATTAGTAAGGGAATGAGATAACTAATTTGGCGATCAAGGAAGCCTTATCTTTGAAATGTAATGCATTGTCTGTCAGGAAACTGAAAAGTAGACGAACTCGCTAAAAATGGTACAAATCTATGGATTTTGTCTAAATGGAAAAATCTGGATATGCTCCTCGATACATGTAAACATCTTCAGTAGGACCAAGCACAGATGGGAAAAAGGGTTAGCGTATCATACACATATCAAGACTATTCTGACCTAAACTGAATCTGAATTGTAGGGGTTGGTTATGTTAAGACAATTAGAAATCAGCTGCGTAATCGGTCTGCATGTCCTACATGCTAAGAGGCTGGTCCTCTTTTTTAAAATTTTTGCAGAAGTTGTAGAGACAAAGAGTAAGAGAAAACGATTCTTCGCTTCTTATGTACCTATCCAGCTCTGTCCCAATTATGATTGCTCCTTTGAGAGCTACAGGTACATGCACTGACCTCCAGAGGCACTCCGCAAGATACTGGTCGCGAACGAAATCTTAAAGAAATAAGAACGAAGTGGGGTCAAAGTTGTCGTATATGCGGATGATGTTGTCATAATGGCTATACAAAGAAGAGAACACAGATCGGGTCCTTGAGACTCAATGGTAAACCCCTCTAAATCTCAAATAAAGTGAGATACAGATAAAGCGGGTACAAGCCCGCCATCATACACGCAGCTATCGTCAGATCCTATGGGTGGCTAGGAAATCCGTGATCTCAGATAAGATCACGTCGTACCTATGTGGACTGACCAGGATACAATGATTAGCATATACAGGTGGCATCAGAACCAAGCCGACTACCATATATATATATATTGTTCGAGAGATTACGAACCAGACCACTGTTTTGGGTCCCTTTTCGTTTCTCTTCCACGATCCATCTTAGTCGGAGAGTCCCTCTGGATTTCTCCATAGTTCCTCTTTGGCTCTCTGTCAACGCTAGCGCTGTTTAACAGAAATTTGGTTCATCCTCTGGGTTGCTACCCAGTGGCTCCCCAGGACCTCCCTTCTTCTGCTAGCTTACGCCGACTACCATACTAGCACTGATCCCATTAGACCTTCACAGCCCTGGGCTCGAATCAATCCAACCTTTGGAAAGAGGGCGCTACAGGCCACCGCACTATTGCAAGATGGTCACACTTGGGTACCGAGACAGATTATACATATATCACCACCCCACGACTTCAGCCTAATCGTTAAAAAAATCTTCCCCTTAAGAGAGGATTGGATGAACGGTAGGACAATCAAAAACTGACGAAGAAGTACGCTCTGGCATATACTCATCTCAACCTGAAATTGCTCGCTCTCTGAGACTTTCAAACCACGGAAGTGTATTCCAAGCGGAGACGTATATAATAGCAATCAGAGAAGCGGCACGAGAACTATCTACGAAACCGCATTCGGGAAAGACCATCGACAGTGAAGTTGCTATGATTACCATCTCATCCACAGTCGTCAAATCCAAACCTGCGAAACGATGCCGTGAAGAGCTCACAGCACTTACAGCAAAGCACGACGTTACACTTCTTTGGATTCCACGACACAGTGGCATTCAGGGAAAGGAACTGGAAGACGATTTAGCAAGAAAGGGGTTTGAACAGGATCTGGCAATGATCGTTGCCTCTGTTCTATCACCCAAAGCTCTCGATAAATCCAATGTAGAGCAAGGCTTCGCGAGGCTAGTTAATGAGAGATGGAGCGCACTCTCATTTTGCTGTGTCTCCAAAAAATATAACAATGCCAAGACCAAACAAATTTTAGCGCTTAATAGACCCAACTTAGCACTCTTCATGAGCATTATTATAGGCCACAACTTCCTAGAGGCTCACCGGAAAAGAATGGGATTGGAAACTGATGCCTTCTCCCGACACTGAAAACATCTCACTTCCTATGCCAATGCCCAAGCCTATGCAGAACTAGAATGCCAATGCCATTGGTGAATACCGTTCGAATATTTAAGCGACCTGTTAGGAAAGTCACCATTAACCATCCTGAAATTTATAATAATATCAGGTTGGTTCAGGGAGATCAGCTTAGGGGACATATCAATGGACATTGGTGATCTAACTGTTGGCTATTCTTTCAATGAAAACCAAACGCTGGAGACTAGTTACCTGAAAATCTTTGAGATGTGAACTGTAGACAGACCATAAAACTGGGGGAATTCTGCACTTCTTTTGCTTACGACCCTAAGGACAATCTTATGTCTCACAATCGTTCTTATACCAACGTTCTCTGTTCAGTTAGATGGCGCTACCATTAAACCAGCTATGGAAGAAGAAAAAACTACGGTCACTAGCAAGTAATGTCCTCGACTTGACCATTGGAATGAATGATCTAGCCTTTCATATCTGAAAAGATAACTTTTCGCATAAAAATTTCAATATCTTCAAGTATCTTGTTTTTATAACTAAAATACAAAATTTTAATCACATACCCCATTCCCCATTACGTACAAAAAAATCTACATACGCCGTGGTGACCACCAACCATGATTCTCCTGGGATCTGCATAAAATCTCTCTGAACATATCCCGATGCAATTGCCATTAATTGACCTAATGCCTAGCTGTCTTTTCAGGATGTGCACAGAAAACACATAATAACTTAATCTTTGTTAAATAAAATTTCACCGTAAGCCAGAAATGCATTTTAATTCAAAAAGTAGGAATATCCTTCATATATGTAGGTATGTACGAGTAATTTAAATGGCATTCAATTATTTAAAACATATGCGGAGTTGAAATTCATAGAGACCTCCCATCTTTTGTTATTCATAGAAGACCAACTTCTGCGCTTACAATAAGCACTCTCACTCCCCTTTTCCATAATGCAATGCATTTTGCAAACAATTGACAGCATTTTGAAAATACACAGAATTTTGCGAGAGATTTTCAAATTACTTCTAGTGCAACACCTTGATCACCCAACGTCAACACATGTGTTCCCTAGCAAGGACAAACTTTCATGAATATGTAAAAAAAAAAAATAAAATAAATATATTCCACATACGCCCGCCACACGGTTACCAAAAGCCACCCACCATGGCCATTTCAAACCCGAGACAGAGTGCATTCCTCGTCATCCTGCTTACAGCAGCTGCCAGTCAGCAGTACCTTATTCATGAAGAGCTGACAAGGGTCCTAATACATTTTAATTCAAAATCATTCGAAACCAACTCTCGGAGTTTCCTCTCTCTCATATCATTTAATTTTATTCATTTCAAGGACTCCCCTTCACCGCCGTGAACAGGACTACCCCCCCACACACAGACAATTGTGCACACTCCGATTATTCCAAACATTGGAGTGAAATTTCCAAATCGCTCTCGGGTGGATTCGCATGGAAGCAGGCTCTTTCACACAAATACACTCACACACACACCCGCAACTGTTCGTGCATTTGAATGCTGTAATAAATTTCATATTCCCATTAATGTGCTCAACAGCGAACAATAAAATTATAATAAATGGCCTAAAATATAACTCGTTAAGGGGTGGGAAAAACAAGCTGGCTCCCACTCTGGAGTGGGAGACTGAAGTGTATCCTCCCTGAAAGAACAAAAAGTTGTTGCACATTGTTTGCCCCTGGAGTCTGAGACAGAAGCCTGGCTTTTCTAATGGAAACAAAATGACCAGGAAGTTACAGTTGAATATTTTGGCATAACCAAGAGGAGGAACTACATACCTACATACATTGTGAAGATTTTGACTTAAAGCCATCCCTGGCTATTGAAGAGGAGAAGGAAATGAATAAGAGTATACAAAATGTGCAACCATTGTTGTCATTTGCAGGCTGCTTACTACTTTGTTAATGTAGCTTACAAGAATTGAAATCCAATTTTGAAGCAATGGCAACTTGCTGCACTATTGTTTAAGTTAGTTTTCAGTACGAAGGGTCCTTTGTGAGCCACTTAGTGGTTCGGTTTTGTTCATCAATGAGTGATGTTTTTTTTTTTTTTGGAAATTGTGTTCCCTCATGTTTTTATGAAAAGTCTAGACATTTCAAAAAAGGAATAGGACCGTTGCTACATACCATATCTGGTAAAATTTTGAGAGTTACACAGAGACGTTAACTGATAAATTAGATTACTTAAGCCCACTATGTTAAATTTATTTTATAACTTTGGGAACCTTAAAGTTTAAAAGTCGCTGATTAAATCTCCGAAGTGTGAATCTCCGAAGTTTTCCAAATTTAAAACTCCTTGGACTATTAGCGGCCAGGTATCAGGGACTATTTTTTAAAACTCCACGTTTGCTGTCGACATCGACGTGATAGGAAGAAGAAAGCGAGCAGTTACTAGTGCTTTCACTAGCGTGGGATCAGCAGCAACTAGAATGGGACTGGTTATCAACGAAGAAAGGACGAAGAATCATTCTACATCGCCATTGATTATGCGGATGACTTGGTGATTTTTATTAGTAGTAGACACAGCACTACCATTTCTAGTGTCATGCAAGGTACTTTACTACAAGTGTTAGAGTGGTGCAGCAGCGAAGTACTATCCATCAATCCTTGCAAACCCGTTCTAGTGCTTTTTGAAAAAAGAAGACTGGTCAATCTAGGACCTATCACCTTCAAAGGCACCACTTTAGATTATTCCAGTAAGGTTATACATCTCGGCTTAGCTGGAGTTTTTATATCAAGCGACTAGGGCCATTTACGGCAGAACTTGGGGTCAAAATTCAAATGTATGCAATAGAGGCCCATTATCACTTACGTGGCCATCGTTTGATGGCCGAAAGTTCTTGAACAGACAACGGCAACTAATCCTCAGAAGCTCCAGAGAATTTCCTGTCTCGGTATTACGGGTGCCATGTATACCTACCCTACGGCAACATTAGAATCTGTTGTTGGACTTTCGCACCTATAAATCTTTGTTGAAAAGACTGTAGCTGCAGCTAGAATACAAGTCTAAACCAGGTGTCCCTGTGGGATACCTGAAAATTCTAGACTCAATTCTCAAAAAGGAAATTCTCAAAAGAAAGGAATGAACTGTTTCGGTAGGTTATTTCAGGTAGAAATATTGGACCGTGCAATCTGGTCTAATGGTGTTCCGGCACTGGATCCTAGAGGTCTGGCCTGGTTCACAGACGGATCGAAGATGAAAACTGGTCTTGGAGCTGGCGTCGTTGGACCCAACACCAAAGTCTCGATACCAATGGGAATGCGTCCCATGGTTTTCCAGACTGCACTCCATCTGCGCTAGGATAAACCTTAGATAGCCATGCAGCACTTAAAGCGCTGTCGTCAAATTTAATGGAGTCTATATAAGTTAAATGCTGCTACGATGCACTACAGTCTCTTGCCAGACATAACAGGGTGAAACTCTGTTTGGTTCTTAGTCATCAAAGAATTAGAGGCAACGAATCTGTAGATGAACTAGATAGGGCTGGCTCAGATACATAGGACCTGAACCCTACTGTGGTGTCAACTGGGATGCCACCACAGCGCAGATTAACAAAAAACTATAGGGAACATATTTCGGGGCTGAGATAATCCAAGGCCTTATTCCTACAAGGAAATCCTTAATCCGGGCAAAAACAGTATTAGGAAGCTGGTGAGCTACCTCACAGATCACTGTGGCCTGAGGTATAATCTTAACATGTTCAATCTGTGCTCAGGACCGGAATGTAGGTTCGGCTCGGAAGATGACGAACCTTCTGAACACATTCTCTGTGAATGTCTAACATTCTCTATAAAGAAATATGTTCGTAAACGGAATTGAGAAATTCTGCTACTAAGGACGTACTTTCCTTCATTAGGAACGTGGTACGACTCTTGGATTAAAAACATCCTAATTAATACAATAGGTCGCGGTCGTTTTAGGTCACAGTGTCAGTCATATCGGCAAGAGTCCACATAAAAAATACGGCTGTTGATCGCAGCCATAGTGACAGCTAGATGCTATTGTTTTTCTACGTTAAAAGTAGCTGTGAGAACAACAGGTTTCAAGGACTTAGCCTGACGAAAAAAAGCGTGAAAAAGATATCTGTTTTTAATATCTGAATTCTTTGGCGTATACGTAACATTTTTTTTTCTCCAAAAATTCATTTGGTTTTCAAATTTCTGTTCTTCCTATACACCTACAATTAAATAAAATAAGTTCTAGGAACGACTCCAAGCTTCAATCAGTAATAGAATTCTATTAGAATTTTTCAAAATCGGTTGCATGCTTCCTGGAAATCATGATCCACTGAAAAATTTTATAGAATTCCTAGAGGAGATAAAAAACGAAAACTTGATTGAGGAATGTTTACCTTTCACTATTGTATCTACAAATTGCAGTGTTCGCCGGTAAATAATTTGTACAAATACTTCACCCTCTTCCCAGGACCACGCACCGTTCGAATACAATACTTACCCGTAGGTTATGATTTTCCTCAACGGGGATCCCTTCTGCACTATGTTCACCATCTTTTGCGGTGGAAAGAGTTGAATTTCAGTCAAATCGCAAATTTCTTTTTCGGTGAAAGTATCCGAGATTATTTTGTATGCGGTGGCCACATCGACATGAAAAGCAAATCCTTACCACAGGAGCAGAGAAAACAAAAATATCCATTTAATAACGGTAGGTATTAATAGTCCGTTGTGTGCGGTGCAGTGCGGTGTAGTGTGCTGCAATATGCAATGCTTTAACCACACAATGGTTACTGCTCACGAGATACTGTTACCCGCATTCTGATTATGCTTTGGTTTGGTTATCCTAATCCCTTTCAAGAGTTGCATTACCCGTGAAGGGCAGTTGTAATAGAAAATATTATTTTAATAATCAAGGATCCTCATTCACTGACGGATAATATTCAGTTGATTCCAGCAAATGCATTACAGACGCAGCTCTATCGTCGGTCGGGTCCACAATGATGTCGGCTTATCCGTCTCGGAGCCATCCAAAGTACAAAAGTACATTAAAAGGATTTCAGCTGATACGATGAAAATGAAAATACATGTTACAGCACACTCACACACACAGCACACAGGACATGTACAAGTATTGCAAAAAGCTGTAAGCTCATTTGGAGGATTTGCTATTTTGATTAAGGATGCATGTTTTGGGTTTTTTTTCGTTATCGTACCTTTTTTTTGTTGTTGTGCTCACCTCCTTGTTTAATTTTCGCCACACCATACTCCGGATCATACCAGTTCGATGCTTCGGTGGCTTTTGCATGTGCTCCCCCCTCGTGACTGTGTATCGATGCTTTGTAGTTCTTCTTTGCCTGTTTCTCTGTCATACCAGAATCGGATTTTTCATTTGCAGGACTGTCTGGCGGTGACGTTTGGATGAATGCTTGATCTGAGTCGAGTGGTACCGTGGTAACCTTCTTGGCATACAACTCAATGGCATCGGGATCTCGTGTGCGCTACAGAGGAATTGTAGAAATTTTTACCACATCTTATGGCCGGATGGGTACAAATACTCACCAAGAAGTACTCTCTATTGTAGATTATATCTTCAATTCCAATTTCCAGTGAACTGTGAACCACGTCTCTTAGGGTTTTGATTGTTTTCGGTTTCTCCATCAGCAGCGTTCCCACTATGCTAGCCGAGTAGAACTGGTAAATGCAGAACGAGAACAAGAGACTGGTAATGACAATACATCGACCGGAGAGGAGATTCGTTGAAAACGATAATCCTGCAACCGATACGTAAAGAGGAGTGAGAACTGGAAATGATATTAATGATGGAGAGATGAAGAGTAGATAATTTTCAGTTGAATGCATTTTATGGGATGCATTTCATTCGATTGTTAAAAGATTAAGCATATTTTATAATATCATTACGTGTACAATGCTGTTAGATGCCAGAGATACCTTGTATTGAATTGGGATACGTCCTTCCTTTCTATGAAACATTAGCTCACATAGTTAGCATTTAGTTGAATAAAGGAGCAAAAGATGGACTAATTCACAAAGTATTATTGTTTTAATGGTCGAATTGATACTATGAAATAGATTGAGATATAATTTTGTATAAATAGTGACACAATCCTTTTTTAAATACGATAAGGACATTTAAGGAGATTGCATAAATAAATAACATCTACAACACACAGCTGGCAAGCACCAAAAGCTTTTCCAAGGCACGGATTCCAAATATGAGAGAGTATCCAGGGTAAAAGGTTTGAGAGTAAATATAGGGCTCGCGACTGGTATAATGCCAATCGATCTTTCTGTGAAAGAAGCACAAGAGAACTACCGCAATGACACCAATAGGTACTTAGTTACCAACTTATGAAACCCCGAAGAGCAGTTTATAAAGTGTTGTGGACCAATAAAAGCGGCCTTCATTGTCCTTAATACCGAAGTGGCCAGAAACTTAGGCCAGAGTTCCAGATTCAGCCATAGGCTCCTCAATAATTTTAGAAGTAATCATGGTAGAAGGATAGACCTTGATAGCAGCTTAAATAATGAAGTTGATGTATGAAGTTTCCTCCCAAAATTATGTTTTATTTTGTTTCCTTAAGAGGACATGCGTTTCAAAGACTATCGTCAAGTTCTTTGCTTGGAAGACGATATTCAGTCTATCCAAGTCTACAGTTTGTTTAATTTGAGTGTACGTAAAGGTTTTACCTAGAAAAAGCCGTCAATAAGGCTACCGTCTGTATTTGAGCTAGGGTCACCTCACTTTCGCCTAAATAACCCCTCCATCTGGTTGCAACTAAAGGGTTTTTCAATAAGGACAACAGCTACCTGTTGATTAACAATGTCTCCCATACGGACAACTACTTTTAGTAGGTCCCCAAAAAAGGACAAAGTTCTGCACAAACTAACGCAGTTATTTACCTAAACCACTGTAATAGATCCATTGTCTTCATCAGTAGAAACCTCATAGGAAATTAATATGATAGAGCTTAACAACATAACTATGACAAGGATGCTAAGCTAAGAATAAAACAAAACATTATGTGATAGAAAAGATAAGCCCTGACCTACCTTGTTGACATATCGATCCAATATAAAAGAGCAACGATTCCAATACCATCTCCACCCTGTGTTTCGATGAATTCCCATCACCATTTTGGTTAAAGAGGATTTTCCAACGAGTAAACAATTTTTTCAAAGTTTTCTCTACCATGGTAACCCCAGCACCACTTTCATTATTGTGTAGAAACACTGCATTGATCGGACCACTGACTCCGGCACCATAATCAATACAATCAATTGCACTTCGCTCATCGAAGATACCACCACCATAATCTGCTGGGACTTGTCCCCTCTTTCGGTTAGCAGCTCTGGTGTTAAGTCCCTCGTTACTCAAAGTTGTTGCATTGCTGCCGCCACCTCCCGCAGTGCTACCGAATCCTTTAAATTGAAAGTTTTGATTTATGATTTCCGAATGCATTCCTCTGTGTTGGAGTAGAACTTACGAAGAGCCACATCTCTGCGGATATCATCCCGCGCCAAGGGCAATGCATCCTTCTGAGTGAAAGAACTCACTTCAATACCTATTTGTCTTTTCTTCCCTCTCCTGCGGGACTCCTTTTCTCTGTGGTTGTGATGCTGCTGCTGCTGCTGTTGGTTGGTTGTTTTTTTATTTCCTCCACCAGTTGCAAGCTCAGCATTTATGTTGCACTTTTTATCCACAACTCCTTGAAGATCTGATGATTTGTTGAAATCTATAACGGAATATGCAAATAGTACTTTATATACTAAATGGAATACCTACTCACACACCTTCAGTGAAACGTTGCTCCACAATGGTCAACACAGCCAATATCACAATACTGATGGTACCACAAATTGCCATTAGCACCCAGACATCATTGGTAAAAGGCTGAAGGAACACAATTTGATCCGTTCGTAAAGTGCGAGGATGCCGGAATATAAAGCATGGCCTGTTCAATTCAAAAATAAACAACTTCAGACAACACTATTTGGAATAAGTGACCCGTGGTGTCACTTTGCGTATCCTAATTTAAATAAACAACAAACACCAGGATATGACTAATTTGGGGCCGCATCAAGGTTTGTTTAGCCATGCGGGACACCCATCTGCCTCGCACCCCAAACCAAGTTGACAAACATGAAATTATTTTTGGTAAACCACTACTTAGCTTTTGTAGCATCTGTGAACACGAGCTCTTGCAGCAGCGGTTGACAAATAGCCACAGAGCACCCAAACCACCCGTGGCACTGATAGTACTTGTGAACATAATCTTTTAGAGATCAAGGGGGGGTTTTTGACAATGCCTTGCAGCATCTTGGCTTTTGGTTATCTGTTTTAACGTCACAAAATGACATATCATGGCAAGAGAGACGGTTTTGATTATTGCTTTGTTGTTGTTTCTGTTATTGTTTTATGCGTATGGGGGCAAGAAGTAATCATGGATTTCCTTATGTGTAAGCAGGACGTGAAAGTAGGGTAATTACCATCAAGGATAAAATCTCCAATCAATCTGGATGGAGGATAATTGATTTCGAGGCCAATACGATTTATTACGTGATAAGTTGAAGTCAAAATTGTGTAAGTTGGTGGTGGTTGTAATCAGTAATAGAGTGACTTCTAGTGACATTACATAGAAACATTGTTATACCTGTCCAGGGCTCAGTGAAATGAAATTTTTAAACCAATCTGAAGACTTTTCAAAATCGAGAACTGGTTTGCTAAGCTACAAGATGTGTATCTTCTTCAGAGTCGGTGGTCGCAACTTTAAAAGCGCTTACGCCAATTTTCGGTCCTAATAATCGTCCCAGCAAACAGACTGTGCCTGGTATAGTGGTTCAAAATGAGCCAAATCAGTCTAGTCTATGCCATTCACAGGAATTGCGAATCTCTCAGTCCGCATTGTGGCGAATTTTGCGTAAAGATCTTGGGCTACACCCTTACAAGATCACATTAACTCAAGCCTCTTGATCATTTGAAGCGCCGAAACCTCTCCGATTGGGCTCTGCAAAAGTTTGAAAGAAAATCCTGAATATTGCGACTACAGCAGCGAGTGTAAGGGATATCCCATATTTGTTGATTCCGCTTTGATTTCAGAAATTGGCGAATTTTGCACAAGAATTTGGACCTGCATCCCCATAAGATCACTTTGATCCTAGAACGGAGGCCAATTGACCGAAATGATCCTAAACATGCACATAAACGATTCTGATTTTCATTGCAAAATCATTCTCAGATATGAAGCACCTTTTTGACTTCACAGCAACATTAGTAAGCAACGCATTTGGAGAGCTCAGATATCCAAAGCCATTCCCGGATTGCCATTACATCCACAAAGATTGATCATTTTCTGCGGATTTCTTGCTATGGCGCCATTGGGCCATACTTCTGCTTTAATGATGCTGGCAACATAGTCACAGTCAATGGAGATCGTTACCGGACTATGTTGACTGACTATTTTTTTTTTTGGATCAATTGGCAAAAGATAACTTGAATACATGTGGTTCCAACAAGACGGCGCCACATGCCACACAGTTGGCCAAACAATCGAGTTATTAAAGTCGAACTTCGGTGACCATGTTAAACGGAATAGACGATGCCTCTGGACTTTTTCTATACCAAGTTTATAGACTATGCCAATAAGCCAGAGACTTTCTACACTTTCAGGACCAACATCAAATGCCAAAAGTGTACTTGAAAAGTTAGGTTCAGTGCATTTACTCGTTTAGGTGTTTCTTTGGTGCAGGAAATTTTAACGATCTTGTATAAATTGTTCTTATCTCAAACATGACCTGTTTTATCTAAAAGAAAAAAACTAATAAAGTGAAGTCCTAGATACATCAAGGCATGCAGTAACTCTGTAGGAAAAACTGTCATCCTGGGTTGAATATCTGGAATCTAATGGAATCAGAATCAGTCGAATCAGAAGATTGGTAACTGCATGCAAAACCTTCAAATATCTTTGATTGCATATTTCTAATGATGGTTCATTCTCACAGGACCAAGTGGGCCTGGGAGAGCTGGCGACTGGTGTCAGCGGTCGTCTGTGAAAAAAAAGTTCCTCACGTGCTTGATACATGCTTTGAAATGTTGGTAGTCCTTTTAAAAGTAAAATTATCGGCTTCATGTGACAGAAATGCTCGTAGATGAACCTCAGGTGTAACTTAACTCGAAGAGGTTAAAGATAACTACATAAGACGAACCTGCAAAATCACGCCGGCGACCGAAAAGCGTCATCAACAACGCCTAGGTTGGTATGGGCATAAGGTATATGCAATCAAAAGACGTGATGACCAAGCAGTAAAGGAGACATTGCAGATACCAATAAGTAAGAAATGACTCAGTAGATCATCGAAAACATGGAGCGTCATTATAGTCAAAGTCAAAAAAGGTTAGAAACCATTGCGCTGATATACGAGGCAAACAGACTCCAGATGAGGAAAAAAGCAATTTTTGTCAAAAAGACTTTAAATTTGTATAAAATCGTGAAAAGGCTGGTTTGACTAAGCCGTCGTAAGGAGTACCTAAAACTTATTTTAGTATTGTACTACATTTAGTAGTCGATGTCCTCACAGGTATTTGTTTTGCCAGAATTACACAGCTGAAGTACGCATGTAATCAATTTGGAACACTGTCTATAGACTCGCCTCTCCTGAGATAAACCTTGGAAAAAGTAGAGAGATGCTGTGCCATTTTCCTATTTTGTTTGAAGCCCTAATCTCCTCCGCCTCCTAAGTATATGTACTATCTACATTACACTAAATTACAATTTAACAGAATAACTGCTTGAACTTATGGGCACTTATAAAAAATGTCATTTATTGAACGTGTCACCATTATATTTTAATAAAATCAATTTAACCGAATAAATCCCATCTGACAGCAACGTGTATCAATAAATCCTTAGCAATCTCTCTGGCAATATTTTACTGTAAACATGCCAACACACAGATTGCCATCTATTCACCTCAAACAAGGTGATGTACATAGTTTTCATATTCGTTGCCCCCCCGTTGCCTCAATCTATCTTCAAACACAATTTCAATACAAGTACCTAAGCTGCACTTAACTTGTAAAATGAAAATTTATCTCCCATCTGTGCCGAAGGATTTATTCTCAATTAATATGGCATACGCCCATCCTTCAAGTCCATTTGCTTTTGCCTTACATGGCCGCCTGCCTATCAACACCTTACTGGCTAAACAAGAAAAATGACAATCTAATCGTTGCGCAAACACACACACAAACAATGCCATCATTTTTCATCCGATTGACAGGTAACAATATGCCAAATTAAAACCCCACCACAACATTTACTTGCTCTGCTCACCCACAGCTTCCCCGCCTATTCACTGACACCGAGACTCACCTGGCAATCCATGTCCTTGTTGTGTAATCAATCACCTTCGCACGTTCTATCCGGAAGAAAATCGGTGATCCACCGATATCGGCCTGGCGTCGTACAAGTGCTCCTATCATCCCATCCCATTTGCCATTTTTCAGGTAGCCCCAGGAGGAAGTGCGCGACATGACCAAGCTTTAAAGTAATAATAATTGAAAGCCACCCATGCCGTACGAACGGACGAACGGTCGGGTGGGTGGGTGAATGGTTGGTTGTAAGAGACAATTTACAAATACTTAAGGACGATGGCCGTGTGTGTACAGTGCACACGTTTCACTCACCTGAAATTGAATAAATCCCGGACGTGCGATAGGAGGGCGAAATTGAAACGATTCATCGAATCCAGGTGGATGTCATACTGCTGTGTCAAGTAATCCTCTAAGCTGTCCGTGCGATTCTTGTTGGTTACCTTCGTTCGGTGTGGGAGCCGGAGAAAACATTAGTGAAACACAACACAACTACTACTACTGGCGCACACATAAAACAAACATCCAAAGTGTAAAATGACAGAATTAAGAATTTAACCCCAGATGGGAGGGCAACAAACGTATAAATGTCCACCGCATACCGCCCATTTGACACCACCCACCCACTTATGGTGGTCCTGCTGCTACTGCTGCTGTTTCTGCTTCTGCTTTTGCTCTGCGCTACTGGGGGGAAAGCCAAATTCGAAAGGCACCAAATGGTCTCGGATTTCGGATTGCGGATGCTCGGTTGAATGTTGACAAAATAGCAAATGGGTATCCCCCAGGGTATGTGGCATCGTATTTGTCCTTCCCCATCCGAAGCAACAGCAGCAGCAGCAGCTAAATCGTATCCTCGGCTTGCGGGTATAATTTAGAATGTTAAAGGAGTCACAAAACAAAGAACAAACAAAAAAATAAAAAAAAATGTAAATCTCCATTGTCTGACCCTAGAACCAAGGATGACACATGGGAAATCAGATCACACATATGTACCCAAAGACGGTATACCTACCTACCAACATAAATATAAGTTCTGAATCAACACTCACCACAATCATGCAACGGATTCGAGCATTTTGCATGTCCATTCGACGGATGATTGTGCTCTTTTGACGGTACCACTTCCGCAATTGTAGTCCACCATCTTTGGAGAAATTTCCAATTTCTGTTATGTTCAAACTGCCGCCATATTGAAGGCCAGGACTCCTGTGTGGAGAAAGTGCGTTATAAAGGATAAGTGGGTCATTTTATTCAGTCATAGTCTTTTGATTAGGGATGGTTTCAAAGGGTTTATTGAATGGATTATGCGAGGGTGTAAACTGTGTTAGTGGGGTTCAGTTTAATCCTTGGCATCAATAAGTATTGGAATTTAAATGCTTGAGGGGACATTGTGCCAGATTATGAAGTGAGTGTTCGTTTAGAAGCAGGTGGAACTATGTAGTTCGTTCGTTTGCATTTCTGTCTATTATCAAACAAAAGTGTTACTTCTGTAGATATTCTATTGAAATCAAATCGACTATTGACCATGTTTCACAATGAATTTCAAGTCATTTTTCAAGAATTTCAAGACCTCTTCATCGAGTTCTAAGCTATTCATAGCAGACATCGTCTAGAATATCGTAAGGCGACAGCTGACTTCGGGGATCCAAACTCCAGCTATACTGTTAAAAAACATGAGATATTCTGCACCATTTGGAAATAATTCCTTCGCGTTCCGCAGAGTTCCGTAAGTACCCCTTAATCCACAAATCTTCAGAAATAAATATTTTTAAGCCACCGTTACGTAACTCTAAATGTGGTTTGGGCTATAGACTCATTCTCTTACCAGGAGTCAAGCAATTTTGGCTAACGAATGTCTTTCCTGTTCAGAATATTTGTTAGTCTAGTCGGTAAATGAGGTGAAACTCTAACTATAATTTAAAATCGAATGAATACACCACTGCAATTGTAAGACCACCAGTCACCCAACAATCCCAAGTAAATCCAAAGAATCCTCTGTCCAATACCAGAGAAATCAACTCATAGTTGTTAGTTTTCCAGACAGCAGTATTGACCCCTCAACAAGGAATTCCAATTGATTCACAAAATTTGCCATCGAACGTATTATTGAAACATCGGCACACTGGGTACTACTGGTAATGCAGAGATGGTGGACAAATTCCTGCCCAGGAACTATGACCCTCAGCTACAAACACAGAACGATGAGCGTTTGGAGAATGTGTACTGAATGTCAACCAAGTAGCACAGATAGTATTAAAATTTTCTTAGCTGCGGATATTAAAGTGGAACTGTTTTGGTTTTGTGAGAGAAAAGATGTACCATACATTGTTAGGTTAGATTACTCTGGTGACATGGGGTTGATACAGAATGAAGCGGCGAAGATACCAACAGAATCAACATCTATTAGTGTCGTACATGGGAGTGTCAATGTATAGAAGTAGACTGATGGTGAGGTGAGAGATAGTTCATTCCATACAGAAGATTTGAACGAGGTCAATGGTACCAGAATATTCAAAAGTGCACCATTTGGGATACTCACAGGATAACAGAATAGAACCTGCCACCATTTCATAAAAGACAATCTACAAAATACTTCTACAGGATGTTGGGGTAATAGTGGACGTGTATGGCTGTTTGACTTCTAATGGACAGAAAGCTTCAAGGATACAGAGAGTTATGAATAAACAATGAAAAGAAACATCTCTCCGTTCAGACAAAAAGTTAATATTTGTAACTGAAACTTCGAAGTGTCAAGGCTAAAGAGTGCACCTACCCTGACATCTACATAAAAACGATCAAGAGAACAGCTGGATGCTTTATTGAACCTCTATAGCCTGACACCCATCATAGGTTATATTTAAAGTGCTCCATCAACTCCATGAGAGACATATGGCAGTTTAAAGTAAGCTATGACGTCAAATAGGACGATTCACCGATAGTAGGACGAAAGCTGCTCGAGAGCTCTATGAACAAATGAGGAGAGAAGAACATCGGATTCTCCGGAGGAAAAGGAAAGATCATGAGAAGTACACGATCGAGGAATCAGAAAGGTTCTACTCCAGGAACAATGCTCAAAAGTTTTCCCAAAAGTAAAAGAAAATCAAGGCAACAAGACCTGAACAGAGACCTGTAGAGATGAACAAGGAAACAAAGTTTGAGTCACAGTCAGTGCTGAGGATAAGTAAAAACCACTTCAGCTGAGGACATGGAAAAATCACATAAAACCGCGACGACCAACAACCCGAATTCCACTGTCTGGCAGAACGAACCATTTAACCTGGATGATGAAACAAAGACTTCAATCCAAGCTCAAGTCCAACAAAACTGCTGGATCGGACGGTCTATCACCCGAGCTATTTAAGGCTACGGGGGATGACTTGGTGGAGACCATCCACCAACTTATTTCCAAGATTTGGTCGGAGGAGAGTATTCCTGATGAATGAAACCTTCGCATCGTTTGTCCTAGATCTAGGAGAAAACCCAAGAATTCCAAATCGATACTTACCATCGTTTTATCGATTTTAAGGCCACATATGGCAGCATTTATTGAGACAAGCTATACAGAGCCATGTCTAGTTTTGGCATCTCTGCAAAACTCGTTCGCGTGTGCAGGATGACGGTAGAGAACCCTCACTGCTCCAATGGATATCAATGCTTCGGCCTTAAGAGTATTCGAATCCAACTTGGAAGGATAACGCAGTAGAGGAAGACTTAAGTTTAGGTGGCGCGAACAAGTGCTCTTCCACTTCTTCAACCAACTTGGAGTGCCCAACTGGAGAGGCTTGTTGGTTGAGGCCCAGGTTCACCTTGGACTGCCTCGTCACCTAAGCAAGTCAGTGTAGGGGAGGCGAAAAGCGGTGACTGAAGTTTTCAGAGAAGATACTACAACCCACCTCACTTTCGGTCTTGGAGGCGCCTATGTGGCCGTGAACTGAACTACCATCAAATTGGTCAAGAAGTATTAGAAGTATTCCATTCAATACGTCATAGATGTTTATTCGGAAGTTACCGTCAAATCTTAGTCTCGGCAGGTGTTGATGATTTTATGAGTAAAGTTTTTTTTTTTAGGATCGAGGATCGAGGAATGTCTATCGAGATAGCTGGACCACTACAGTATGCTTGAAAGAAATTTCAAGAATATTCCCTGGAAGCGAACAACCATTCCAAACACCCCTGTTGCCCAGTTCACCACGCAAACATTTTTTTGCTAATCTTTGATTTTATTAAGAATCATACACATTCTAAGGCTCACTCCTAGGAAACGCGGAGTCATCAGACATTTACAGGCATGATGTTGTATAAAGCCAACCAAGAAAAGAAAAAGAATCATACTGGTCACCCCAGAACCCTTTTGACATACATATAGCCATCGTGTCTAGTCACCGACCGTCAGGGTTTGCGTTTTTTTAGACTGCAAACGAACCTCATTTTGATTGAAGTGCACCCCTATCAAGAGCCACTCTAAATCAATCCACCAATTCTGCGAATTCACACGAGAAACATAATGACAATCTTTAACAATCTTCTGGCACTTCTTGCTCTTGTGGCTAGAATCCAATGAATGAGAGGACCAAACCGTCGAGTATTTTGAAAAGTGATGTAAACCAAAATGTAATTACAATAATCTTTATGGGCCTAACAACTAATTCATGTCTCGAGAGTCGAAAACTGCTGAAAAATATATTACTACCTGCTAAATACATAGTTGCAAGTAAAATATATAAGCACTTCAAAACCAAAGAACCCTTCCAATGGCCAACCTGATTCGCCACAAAGTTATTCAACTTATCTGCATACTCAATAATTTTTCATATTTCTATTGAACCCATTCAACAAGTCCCTTAACAATCACAAACTGCCATTACATCATGCAGGTCCTAATGCAATACCATACCTGGTCCCACTCTCTCTCTCGCTTCTCACTATTAACCCACATCGTACAAATAATCTGCAATCAAAGCTCGTAACTAGGATAGGACTCTGTGCTATCCTGCTCCCTTCGCAAACGTATCAATTTAAAATCCATACCTAGTGTACGTGGACTAGAGTGGTACAAGAAGTAGATAAATATCAGTACTCACCAAACGTCATATAGCATGTAGTAATCCTCCTTTGAATCGTGATCCCCATTGATTCGCTTCGCCAATATTAGCTCAGTATTTATATTGATGTTGATTTTTTCCAGAAACTTCTCAATAAGCAAGTTATTCTCCCCGACGACGTTGTCATTGCTATCGGTGGCGACGTTGTTGTCGTCTCTGACTCCGTCATTATTGATTTTATTATCCTTCGACTTAGAGCCAGTAGCACCACCGGCATAAGTACTAGTAACATCAGCAGTAACGACATCCTGCCGCAGCTGAAAATCACTCTCTACGTCACCATCCACATCCACATCCACATCCACATCATCATCATCATCTCCTTGCCGATTAAAAGTATAATCCTCAATCAAAAGCCAATGATACGATGAGTTGAAAAGTCCTTTGTTCGAAGCCTGTGTATGTGTGTGTGATATGAGGATGAACGGCGCAACCGATTGTGTATGCAGGATGCATGGATAAAAACGACGAAAAGAAAAGAAGAAGGCGGAAAAACAAACTGATTACATATTTATTCTTTTTTGTTCTGCTTCCCTCCCTCCCACCACCTCTATAACCATTGAGTTCTCTCTCATGCTCCACCAACAACAGACTCTTTTCCAAGTTGGCGAAAGAAAATGTTTTTCTGTACTCCGATTCGAAAGGAGAGGGATGTAGCCTGGATAATTGTGGATTACTGAGTCTTTCTCGACAATTACGGAAATTCAACAACTGATTTTTATCGTACCAATGGATTATGGTAATGGGACAATGGCGTGGCGCGCTACTTGTGGGAGGCAGTGTGCTATCGAATTCAACAGTTTTTATGGATCTGATATGGGTCAATCGGAGGGTCTTTAGGACTTGGTAATACGCGGAATAAGTGGAAGCTTTCACATTGATAATATTGGAATGGTTCTTTCAATATTTTGCTTCTTTTTCTCCTGAAGTGGACAAAGCTTTAAAAACTTCCACTGCCTCTTGATTGAATGGCATCTTGTAGTAGAGGTGTGATTGCACTATTAGCGACTAAATGAGTACTGGAGCACTGATGACCACTGAAAAGCCATTTGGATGAGGGTTCAAGGCAAGCTTTGGATATAAACAGCGGTTCTGTTCAGAAGATAGCGAAGCACTGATGTGACAGTGGGTTCGTCAATGGAATGGTGCTGATATAGGATAGGACAGAAGCCTTTCTTTCAGACACCTCTATCACCTTTTTCACTGACAGCTAAGCAGCAACAACATATGTATATATTTGTTATAGAAATCAAATCGAAGTGCTGTCAAGGCTCAAGGTTGTTCTTTCAGTCACAGAAGGATTTCAAGAATGTCCGGCAAACGATATATGCTCCATGAGCAGGTAGTGTATTTATTTCTATTTTTACGTGTGAGCATCACAATGAGTCTACACTGAATGTGACAAGATACAGAATTCCGATATATGTTAAACGTGCTTGTCGCTAAAGTTCGAGGGAATAGTAGCAAGAAACTGAACCGATTGGGAAGTAAAATGGGGTAGTACGAGGACTAAAAACAGAGGCTAATCACTGTTGGATGCACTTGCTAGCATTGACCTCGTATTACTTAACCAAGGAAACAAGCAGACCTATAACTATGGCAGACGCGGCTCCATTATCAACCTAACCTTCGCCAGAAGCACCGTAGCGAGAAAGACAAAATGGCAAGTTTTTTATGCAAATAGATCATAGAGCCAAGACGTTTCCAGTAGAAAGTAGAACCATCAAAGATACAAGGTATCAATAGGTTGAAAAGGCAATAGTCTAGAAAAGAGGTGTTCGATTACTGGTTTAGAAACTCAGGGGCAGTTCTGAAGAACAAGCCAAATAAATTATAAGTTACAATGCGTCTCACCCGTGCCACGAAAATGAAGTGGACACGGAAAACGCCGGTATAGTGGTGGAACGATGGAACGATCCCTATGATCGGATAGTCACAAAATGCGAAGACATCAGCAGCGTGCAAAATAAAAAATAGGGAAACTCCGAAGAGTTATGGGAAGGATTCCTAAAAAAGAGTAAAGAACTGCGGAAGTTTATAAGAAAGAGTGAAAGTTAAGTCTTTCAAGCACTTTAACTAAAGCAGAGGCAGAGGCAGAGGGAAATTATATATATATACCCACTGCAATGGAAAAGACAGAAAATTGTACTCATACCAAAATTTGACAAACCTCCAGAGCAATCATTGTCGAATAGACTCCCATAATTATTGGATATAGTGGGGAACATAGTCTGGAAAAGATCACCCGCAAAAGATTGGACCAGTACACCATTTTACTCTCCAATATTCTTTCCAATAAATAATATGGCTTCAGGAAAAAAGAAGCACAACCCATGCCGAACAAGCACACGAAACAATGCCTGATGGAAAGAAGGCAAAAAGAATTCCTCCGTTGATGTAAGCAGAAACTCTTTCCACTCAGACACGAAATATGATAGTGTACCAATTTCAAAACAGAATCCTTTTCTACAGCACAAAAGGAGAGCAAAAAAAAAAATACAAAATAACCAGAGGAGTTCCACAAGAGTCAGTCCTTGGCCCAGTCTTGTGGATTGTAATGAATAATGGAGTACTATGAATGTACAGACCAAGCACACGCAAAATTTTCGTAGAACTCCATTATACATTACAATTCGCAAGACTGGCCCAAAGACTGACTCTTGTGGAACTCCTCTGGTTATTTTCTATTCCTTTGGCTCTCCTTTTCTGTTGTGGAAAAGGATTCTGTTTTGAAATTTGATTTAAAGATTGATGAGAGAACTTGAAGAAACAGGGCTGGCTAAGGATCGTAAAACTTGCGAACATATTCAGTCAATGGAGAACGTCGCCTGTAGTGAGTGTAGGCGTCGTTACAAGTTCATAAAGATCAATGTCGCAGTGTTCGCAACACTTAAACGTATCGAATAACTATCTGCAACAAATTCTGTTAAAAGACCTCCAAATATTTACAAGATTCAAATAAGGTGGGAAATCAAGCGAATCATTCTGAGCATTCATCCTTTGTCGGTGGGGTACTGAAAAAAGAAGGAAACGAAAATTTAGTGATGAGGCACATATATTCGTATGTAGCTTCGTGAAGCTAAAATATTAGGATTTGAGGGAAAAGACCAGGGAGACCAACAAAAACATAGAACAAAACAACAGCCAGTGGCAAACTACAAAGTATCGTAGACAGCCAAGTAACACTGGCGAGAAGTATTCGGCCCTTTCAAACTGTCTTCAATAATAGAAGTTCGCGAGTCCTATTCCACCCTAAATACAGATCAATAACCACCAAATATTAAAATTATAAAATAAATAAAAAAAAAAAAACATTTATTCCAAAATCAACAAAAAAGATCAAACCCTTAAACAGTATCTATGATACACGCAAACAAACATAACGTATGTACTATCACCTTAAAAGTGTATTTTCTCCTAAATACATGTATTAATCACTCACCATTTCAATAACCTTTCGACTGGCAAGGCCACAAGATAAATCCAAAACTACAATTTGACGTAACACCTCACCTCCAAGAAATGCTTCAAGTGTCAGCGATCCGTTGACACCACCAGAGCGATTTTTATTTCCAGCATTCTCACTTGTTCGGCTATTGATTAATAGATCGATTCGTAAAACTTTAATTAAAATCCCCTTTCGTGATAGAAACTGGTCCAAGCGTGGTCGACGGTCAGTCGAACTAGTTCTGTTGGAAAAGTTACCACCACCATCGTTGCTGCTACTCTTATATCGACGATTATCCTTGCCGGTGAATAACGTTCTCAATATTGTCAACGTGTCAATATTAATCGATGTCCTTGTTTGTTTTTGCAGTCGCCTGGTCTGTGACCCGGGCTGGCATGTTAGCAAACTTACTCTCGGTATATGTTTGTACTCTATTGCGAGTTCATAAATTAACTGGTGTGGCATCACTGTTCGTGCAGATGAATCTCGTTTGGTGACATCCCTATTGCGTTCCTTTTTGTAGATGAAACGGTTGAAATCGTTGGGTGGTGCTGGTGATGGTTGGCGTAATAGCCCCCGAGCGTAATAAGATGCACGATATGGCTTATCGTTCATTTTATCTGGTTCTAGTGTTGTCAATACGATTACGAATCGATGCGAAATTAATGACCAAAGGAATATTAACAAAAGAATTCTCGATGGTCCTTGGGCAGTACTGTTGCTGCTGCTGCTGCTGATGATGTTCGTCTTAATTATCATTTTTGTGGAGAAGCTTATTGGAGCTCTTTCTTTCACGGGGGGATGTACGGAACGGCGACGAATGGTGATTCTTTTGCAGTAGTTTGCTGTTTTTATAGTTTCCCATTGGGTATTCAGTAATTATTTACAAGGATACGTTCATGACATGAAGGTGGTTAGACAAAGATACATACATTTGCATGACAATGGCAAATCGATTGAAGTGCTCATTTACACTGAAAGGAAATTGTGTATTTTAAAATTGCTTTAAGCTTGCCCGCCGGGCATTTAAAAAAATTGAGGGACTTACGATCTATTATGCTGTTTACATTGAATTCTATTGATGGGGTTTATTTATTTACTGGAGCCTTCAAGTCCATTCTTAGTTTAGTAAATAACTGACTGCCGGTGAGAACTTTTCTATGATTTGTTTTGATGGCGATACTTCAAGTCGGAAGTTAGGAAATATAGGTACTCAAATCGAGACAGCTGATTGAGAAATCTAGAAATATTCACTTTGAGTGGAGCTGAATGAGCTATGTACCTCAACAGATGATATGTCCAAATGGTGTGTTCAACAGAGAAGAGACATTACCTCCTGTGCCACCTCCTTATGGCACAATTATGTTTTATATTGTTGCTTCTCGAAGACACCAATTCGAATGCCTTGACTATAATCTATAACAGACTCGGATTCTAGTTGAGTTTAGGAAATGGACTTCACGTCAGATCCAATATTTTGGTGTCTTTGCATCAAATGGCGAATGGACCAGAGTTGTAAGATAAGTGTGTGCTTCCGTAAAGCTCACGATCTTCCTGACTACAAAAAGAAATTAGCCTCCATTTTCCAATGGATTGACTGAAGCCCTAGTATTTAAAATCCAGTTTCCAAGCTGATTCCATGGATGAGCCCACAGAGAGTAGGGCGACAGGATATAAACCAAATTTCATTCCAAATATCCACCGGGATTCTTATTAAAACGCAACGAAAGTTTCAGAATCCAGCTAACACTTATTTCCTTATTTCATGCAACAGGGAATCCTGCAAAAAATTAATAGCGATAGTCTTGTGGAACGTAGAAAGTGGGACTTTCGGCAACGGGCATTGAAACGTTTCATGAATCTTCTAAAGAGCTTGTTAACTTCTGACTTATTTATACCTGGTAGTCCTCTCGTCTGAGTTGATAAAACTCTGCGATATAACCTTTAGACTAGGTCAAGAGGCTTCAAAATTATGGTTGCCAGGTAAATACACACATTTTCAGTCCTACTTTAATTCCTAATACATCTCATACTGGTCCAGTCTTATTATAATGACTTAATCATAATGTATATTTATACAAATTCCTCAGCAAAGTCGAAAACGCCATTTATTAGCCCAGAATATATACATACGTACATTGAAACAATTTCACTAAACATTTCCTTTCAGTGTTCATTCTTTGACCAGGAATTTCTCCACTCAATCACAAAAGCAGAAAAAGAAATCCACAAAATCAATTATCAGATCCAACAATAATACCACCATAAGATATTTATGATTCTTGAATATTTGAATCCTCGTCCTCTGACAGGCAGAGCACATGTGAACTGGTCATAGCATGCAACACAGACAGTCGCATACATACAAATGCTGTAATCAATTTCATTTTGCACACAGGATTGACCAATTAGGTTCTCTTTAGTTTTCATTTAATCAAGCGATTATATTCGTATCCTCTGCATGACTGGTCGTACAGTCTTGGCTCTTCACAAAAAAAAAAAAAAAAACAAGGCCAAGCCATTCAAATGCATGCCCTAACTACCAACTATCTGACGACGCAAACAAGGTATAGATGGAACACTGAAAAAGACTTACAAGTCCGGACCTTGGAGTTCTGTACTTGAAATACATATCCGAGTGTATACTCGCTTCCACATGGAACCATTTTTCATTCTGACAGATTGGATTGATGTGTGTAATATCGTATGTAAATTGTTTTATTTTTGCCTTACTCCACGCCAAGATGTATAGCGTGGGCGGGGGGTATGTGTGTGGGTTTGGGGAAGTTTGGTAGAATATGTCACATATTTGAGAAAATCATTTTTCATATTTCATAAGAATAAGAAGGGCACAAGGAGCGACAAAGAAAAGCGGACACAAAGTATTAGAAATATGCTTTCGTAACTGGAGAGAGAGGACTGTTTGGGGGGCATTTGGTATAATAAAATCATTTAGTTTTCAAAAAATTGGTCAAACATAGTTCTTGATGTAATGTAGAGGATATGCCTTCTAAAGTTTTCATTTATAGTCGATGATCGATAATGTTTTCATAAGCTTTCCAACAAATAGTTACACATAAGAATATTTGTCAAGTTTGAGTCATGCGACACAGGCAGAGACTTTAGAGACACTACTGAGCACCCACTTCCCATCCTATTTCACCGAAAGCATCATAGGCGAAAAGAAAGTGACTTGGACCATCAACTTCACCTTGGACCATCTCAACTACACCTGAGATGCACGTCATCACTATGGCAGGAGGTTAGGGTAGTGTACTTTCCTAAACCAAGGAAGGACTTATCAACAGCAAAGGGATATAGACCCATAAGCCTGAAATCCTTTCTTTCAAAAATACTCGAGAAGATCTGTGACAATCATATAAAATCACAGAATAGAATTCCCCGTTTGAGACCTAACCATCACGAATAACTCAAAAGGAAATCCATCGCAATGGCACTACATCAAGTAGTTTCGACGATCGAAAAAGCGTTCGAATACATGGAATCAGTCGTAGGCAATTTCTTAGACATAGAAGGGCATTTAACAATATTAACACATTTCCAATATCGTCACTGCTCTTATGGCAACGCCTTCTGAAATATCAGACTTCGGCTGCTCAACAGTAGGCCGAGAAATTGTGACCAGCGCGGAATTGGCCGACAAGAGCTCTACAGCATCTTGGGATACCACGGGTTATTTAGCAGCAGGATCCAAGGTTGATGCGATTTGAGATGCATCAGTTTCATTAGTTCTTTCATTAGTTTTTTTTATTTATATTAAAAATTTTGGATCCACGAGTCTCCGGGAAAGGAGGTCGCCTATGACAGAGCCCTGTATGCCATAGGTAGACTAGATTTAAACCGAACGTTGATAGGTATTCTGAGTCCACATACTATCGACTAGGCACCCTCTTAGCCATGCATCCATTGGCGTACGCTGTTCCACCTTGGATTAGGGATTTGGTTATGGGGTTTTCTCCTCATATTGCTCACTTTAGCCGTCTCTCATGCTGTTTCTGTAACCGGCCATTTGAGACGACTTGAGAGACACACAGCCAGTAGCACGTTTCCCGATTGGAGGGTGAACAGCCAGAGCATGAGAGCCGTTGACCGCCATGAGGAGGCAGTGAGTCTTCTCAAAACGCTTGCAAATAGGGATCGTCCAATGACTTTGCCCTATAGGTACGCACCTGACCACCTTAGTGTTAGAGTAAATCCATCTTTGAATTGGTCTGGAAAATTATCGAATTCAAAATTTTCATTTTCTGAATATTGTCTGAAAATGAATACTCTTGTTAATGCTCGGCTTTTTCAAAAATATGATTTCGTACTTATCGGTCTCATGCGGCTTTGCCATAAGAATTTCTTAAATGCCTGGACACAGAAAACTATTTCGTCCTTTGCTGGCATTTCATCACTTAATTGTCTCAGTCTATGTAAAAAATGCCTTCAGCCACATTTGCATATGCCAAATACTAACTCAAAATCTACCAGTCCAGTTTTATTTTGGGTTCAAGTTCCAAGTGTAAGGCCAATACGTTAGTCCAGCTTTAGAGTTTTATTTTTGAAAAATCCAAAAATTCATTGGAAACTAGTTTTTTTTGATACATATATGTGTACTGTATTCAATTTAGTGTTTGGTCCTAGGACCTATAATCTTTGCAACCAAGTAAGCACTGTATCATTTATAACAAGCAATTTTCTTAAAACGTAGGTACCACACTTCATTGCACATAAACCATTTTTCACCTCAGGATTATTTAAAATGAGTCGCATTAGATGAGATCCGTTTTATGTTCCAAGCCAGTACCCTTTCGTAGCGAGAGCACTCCAACACTTCTTTGTCTGTAACTCTGTTGCGACTGATCAAAATCATCAATCCATGAATTATTAAGTGCACAACTTTGTAATTCATTGAGCAAATATCATAAAGTAAGTAATCACGTATATTAAGTAATAAAATGTCCGACCCCTCATCTTATGGCGCATTAGAATTTCTGAAGATATTCCCCGTCCTTACACGGCAAGGGTATACACTACTCCTCCCAGCATTCGTTTGACGATATCGAAGCTTATGCTCGCAGATGTAGATGAAGTGTATTCCCTTTTTATGCTCAGTAATAGTGGTCTCTCCTTAAGGCAGCATTTGCATTCCAACTCATTCAACAACTATTTGTACTACCCACACCATCCCAATGCGCATGGCTCCTTTAGATAGTGAATTGCGAAATGAATGCCAGCGTTACACATCTCTGACAAACCGAAGGAATAAATTTAAAATATTAAACGATAATTGATACGGGGATAAGGATAAGCATTTGAAAATTGAAACCATAACACCACAACTCGTTTAATAACTCAGTCAGCACTCAGTCCCAACGCCCACCGTCACCCTTTCATATTTCCCAACGTTGAACACTTCAATCAATTTTATCGACTTGAGATATACCTACACACACATACATACATAATCCATAAAACGAAGGCTTTTAACGGAATTAAATTCGATGTTATGCCACAATTTAAATAAATTGAGAAAACAAAAAACACACCAAGGAACGCAATCAACATCAACAAGTTGTGTGTAAACCAGCATTTTGACATTAGGACGTTAGTGACGCGCTCACGCTTGGACGTTTTATAGTTTCAGCCCCATATCGTCGCTTTTATCAAAATTGAGAACAGGGCAGGGTAGCCACCACTGACATTTTATTTTATTATTATTTTCCCTAAATGAACTTGGTCTCCTTGCAAAAAATAAATGTCCTCGTTAAAAAGTTGAGTTCGAAAAAAAAAACCATCCTCCACCACTGCGAATGGGATTAACTGCTTCGAGTATTTTTGTTCGAGGCACCTCGCCCTACATAGTACTATTTGAAGTTTTCCATGCGTCAAATTGAACTGGGTTAATTTTCTGCATATTTAAGCGTCATTAATTTCTATGTCTTATTTACACATTAATCAATATTTTAATGGGGGGCAACTGACTCCTCCACGGAATGGGATACCATATTTCTTTGGGGGTGTCCTGCGATCCTTACTTCCAATTATGGGGGACTTAATTTTTTCTAAAAATAGTTTTTGTTGCCATGGGGTGGATGGAATATAATACAATTCGAGAAATTGCAGTACAGTGTCAAAGTCAAGTTTATGGCCAAAGGATGGTCAGGATATTACGCTTTTCTTCTACTTGTTTTTTTTTTTTTTGGTGGATTTCTAGGAACCCCACCATGCACATGAGACGTGCATAACGTATTTCATGAGAAAAACCATTGTGGGCGAATGGTTCATTCTTGCCAGAGATGGAAGTGATATCTCTTAGATTGTAGGGATATGAACGGTAATGGAAATACACAGGAGTAAAGACTCCTCCATCGGATTATTATCAAACATAAGTTTCTTTTGTGTTGGAAAATTAATGGGTTTTTTATGAGACCAGAAAGTTACGTATTCGCCACCATGTTCGGGCGGTAAAGCTTAAAACAACTTCATCATTGCTGGCAAACATTCAATATTGAGTTAATTGATTAAAGGTTGTTAACTTGGATTTTAGTGAAGTGGAGAATTTTAATCTTTTTATTGGTAGTTGGTTGTCGTAGGGAGAGATGCTTTGTATTCAGTCAGAGTGAGGAGTCCTTGTATTTTATCGTATCATCAAATTCTAATTTTAGAATGATCTATACCTACGCTCTTCTCTGTAGATAGTATGGTATAGCAATTTACAAGCTCGAAAACAGATGCTTTATGTGGATTGACACTGTTCATTGGAAAAATATTCGATTGAGAGTGAAGGACTGTAATGAACACTATCACTAGGAGACTGAAAATAGTTATTAGTTGCCAAAATGGGTAGCCTCACGAAAGCTCAGGCTTTTCTTTCAATGCTTTCCTTTATGCTGACGATAATAAACAAGAAATTAGAATACAGTACCAAAAGGTTAAATATTTCAAAGATTAGGAATGCCATAACACAAAGAATTTTTATAGAATTTTTTTCTTGCATTACTGAAGCTTAGAACACCAGCTCAGGACGCATTTCAATAGGTGCATCGATGGGATCTCTACAAACTGTCATAGTAAGGCAATGGAACTTTGTGATGCTAACCGAAATTTCTGTACAAAGTTATTCAAGGCATGTTCAAAGCCAATCATTAAGTTAGTAGTCATTTAATCGGGTTGATGAATACCTAATAGACCTCTCAATCTTAAGAATACAATAATCAGTAAAAATCGATGGCATCTTTCTCAAGCAACACGGTTATGCAAAGAGTTTCGTAAAATGACCAGTCCTTCGTAAAGTGACCAAAAGGTGAAACTCCCGTACTGTTAACCATTGGTATCGTCACATAGCCCAGTGCAATACAATTAAACTTCTACAGCGGGCATCAAATATTTATGCTGATACACAAAACATTAGCCTTTTTCTAAATTAATTAACGACACCGTAGGATATTGGGCTAGGCTAGGCTATGCTAAATTTATCCAAAGTGATGGATGACCTTACATACGATTTTCATGACAAAATCATTCTCGGTGATAATGCCCATTTCTGGCCAAAAGGCTTCGTTAATAAGCGCCACATGCAGGTCAAACAATCGAGTTAAAAATTAGAGTTCGATGATCGTGTTATCTCTAGAAATGTTCTACTTATTGATTCTCATACGATTGATTGACACCAGCCTTTCATTTAAAGATAATGCAAAATACTTGGGTCTCATTTTAGACAGTACACTAAACGGTTTTTCATAAAGCTTATCACCTCAATCTTCTAAGGTACATGTACATATTTATATGCATCAGTGTACTGAAAACTTCTCCCTCAGCGGCCCTCGACATTATGCTCCACCTGCTCCTCTTAGATATTCGCGGCAAGCAATTGGCTGCGAGTACGGATATATGACTCAAAACCTCCTCACTTCTGCATACGCTGTAAAGTAAAGGAAGAGGAAGAACCTATTCTCCATCTCCTATGTACGTGCCCAGCTCTCTCCCAAAAAAACGCTACACCATGTAGGAGTTCCCGATAGACTGCAGCGTAGTCTTGGAATCGCCAATAATTCGATTCAAGTTGGTAAAGCAATGCAGCGGATCCCAATTCTATTCATGTCATGTCTCTATTCTCAACAAATCTAGCTAGAGCTGGATTGTAGGAAGCCAGTAGACTTACTTTCGTCAATAGGACAAATCTAAGACAGATAGTTGGCCCCTCACAGGACACTGTTTAGTAGGCAGATATGCCAGAAGGCTTGGTGTTACCTTCAATAATTTCTGTAGCATCTGTAAAAATGAGGAAGAGGATGTTTCTAATAACCTTTCATAAGAAATAAAAACGTTGCATGATAAGTCTATATTCTTTCAAGCATTAGACGACAGAGTCAGTAGTCTATTCTCAATAAACTATATAAAGTGTTGATATTGGATGTTAGGACATCAATCATGAACATAGTTTCCATTGCGCTATCATTCGATGAGCGTGGCTTAGTAGCTACTACAGTTGCAGTTGCAGTTACATAAAGTATTCGTTATAGCGCTTCCTGACCATGGGTATCCGTATATAGCAAAGCACTTAAATTGCATCCGCCAGTCGTCCGAACAAGGAGCATCATCATCTCGAACACACTCGAACCTTACGTCATGCGAAACAGCATAAATTTTAATTTTCTGTCCGCTCTGTTGGGCAAATATGCAGCAAAAACGTATTTCACGAGATTGCATTTTTATTCCATCTCCTCTGTGCCCGGTCGTCAGTACGAGTAGTTCGCTGTATAGTGCACATAGCACACTGGGCCATCGAGTTACTGTCTTTTCGTAGTTTTTCGGTGCGGAAGTAATTTTATTATTTTATAATAGAATCCAAGCACAGCACTCTTCCTTGCATCACTGCATGCTCCAGTCAAAATTCAACTTAAAAATTATCAAGCAAATAAAACCCTTTAAGCCGTACTCTGTACTCGTCTCTTGTTTCGCTTGCAAAGGAGGGTTAAGCCCTGTACGTGTTGTTCACCAACGGATAGGGGTTGTTGAAATTAAAAATTAAACAATAGCCCTCCGAAAAATCACAGAATTGCGTTAAAACAATTTGCCGTGACACTTCACCTCCGTGTTACACACCTTTCACCGGGGCGTAACCGCCCCCATGACAGGCATTATGCAATGAGCCGGGGTAGTTGTGTTTTGATGCTCACGTCATTTCACATTCACGTCTCTTGCGGCCGTTACAGAGCTATGGTGGTAGTGCGCGCCGCGCCGTCCTGATGCTATGGTGATGATTTAACTCGTGTAATTTATTTTATCTGCGCCACTGCTGCCGCCATATTCAGCTCAATACACAGTCGAAGCATATCCATCCAGGATGACGACGTGATGTGAAACGGTAAGGATTCCTGATCTTTTTTTGAGACTGGGCCGCGCATATACAACAAGGTGGTGTGTGACGTTCCACCGCCATCGCTGCCGCCGCCGCCACTGATGGGTTTGACGCTTTTTAAGTGTAAAAGTCTGTCTCATGTGTTTTAGAACGATTGTACGTTATGTTCGATACTAGTCAAACCGAGAGGGCACCTTTAATGCTCTCCTCCTAGCCAGGGAGTTGTGTGTCCCAATTGGAATACCCCGCACGTTTTGGCCGTTTGTAATCTTTATTACGAAATATTAACGCTCCGTGCGTTATGTGCGCCATGCCATCGCCCGCCAGTGCTACAGTGTTTTAAGGAAACTTAAAAGCGATAAATTTTTGAAATAACCCGCAAAGCAGTCTGTCATCGAGGGGAACCAGATTAACCGCCGCCGCCCGTCGCGCTGAAGAGTGGATGTTGATTTTGGTATTGGTGGTGTGGTGTGGTGTGACGGCTGGGCGGTCCTTTGGGGTTTTTTTTTTTTATGGTCGTCGCCAATAGCCTGCTTTTTTCGAGTCATAGTGATGGCAGCAGTTTATCCACTTTAAACGAACGGATGTCCATCATAATAATCCATGTGACACAAAATGAGATTTAAAATTTTTGTTGCTACTTGCTGGCGGATGGAATCAGTGTTTGTGGGTACATGGTGTGGTGACGCCATACGGGACGGTCGTAAATCGTATGAATCATTGTTGGTGTTTACGAGTGTTTGTGGCGGGCTTGAAGTTCGACAATCGATTAAATGCGGGGATTTAGTGTGATAAAGTTGGCAGAGCCCATCAAAAAATGGATGGGTTTTAGAATACACTTTAAGTGGAAACCGCTTTGAACATGTCGAAGAATATGGTTAGGTTTAAAATTGACCATTATACATATCTGCTTGATTTGACATAAGTCCAGATACTCGTACTATTGGAGGAGATTTTATTGGCATGTTTTTAAAAATGATCAAAACCTTATTTTTATAGCTAGAGTGTATGGTTCGTATAACCAGTTGGGTTAACCTTCGTAACAAGAAATAGTGAAGGTCAAGGTTAGAAAATTCTAGATTGTCCTGTTGGGTTGCTTTTTTGCTTCGTCACATGCACTGATGTCGTTAAAATTGTAAGTAAATCTCAAGTCTTTGAAAATATATAACCTTTTTGTAAACTTCCTCTGCAACCTCATTGTGAAGTCTGATCCAAGAACATGGTCGGGATTTTTACAACAAAGTCAAACAACTGGCCACAGGCATTAAGCCCGATGCACAAGCTCTTCGGAATAGTGGAGCAAAGTCACAGATGTTCAGGGAATAGTCGATGTGTTTAAGGAGCATGGAACACATTACCAGCTACTAAAACAGGCAAAATGACGCTGCAAGAAAATATCTCGCAGCCAGTCTTAGTACATACATAGGTAGTTCTATACATGGAGTCATTACAGAATAAGCGAAGTCAAGAGTACTGCCATCCGCAAAAGCCCTAGGGTGCACCAGCATTGGTTGAGAATGCAATAGAAGTATATCCGTCCAATACAACTTGTATTTATTGATTGTTTAAAAAGCTTGCAATCTATGAAGAGAAGATGCTACCGACACCGTAAGCTTGGATTTTGCTTAAGAGGGGGCTGTGCCACACTCTATCGAAATCTTTAGAGATATCCAGTGCAACTACGCGGCATTCACCGTGATGGTGAATACTTTGGTTCCATTTTTCTATTAGGTGCACCATAAGGTCTCCTGTGGAATGTTGTTGACGCAAACCATACTGGCAGTTAGGTTGTGATCCTTGCGACGAAAAATAAACCCACATCTTTAATTTTGCTGAAAGCTTCAAATTTGTTCTCATGCTCTTACTTTCTATTTAAATATTTATGTACATGATACCATAAAGGCTTAACCAGATGTGACAATGGTACCATATTTCTGGTCGATAAAATTTAAATCTGTCCACTGTCCCAACCTGTATACCCTTGATTAATTGTTCACTTTGGTTGTTATTTCAATTTTCAAAGACACAAAACTACAAACTGATAATGTCTCCTATTCGTATTCTATCGCACAAAGTCATGTTAAAAGAAATTCCTATACGCTCCATAAGTTTTATTCAGATACCTACACCCAAAAGGACCTCACCAAACACTCACTGCGAACATCAAACGCCAACAACTTTATAGTTTTATGGTGAAAGTTTTTCACTTATCGTGCACATAAATTGATTTTCTTGATGACAGCACATTTTCAATTTTCAGTGTACAGAGTATATATGGATGAAGAAGGGACCAGGAGCCGAAGTCGGTCGGTTAAAGAGGCTGAACTTTGAAACAAAACTGGTGCAGGTGTGCATCTGCTCGCTATGATATTTCACTTCATTTATAATAGATGATAAATGAATACACCCTGCTACACACAAGCGTATGCGCGCCCACACACATACACATATGTATGTATTCCACTAGGGATCCTTCCATCCTTACTGACTGAGAAACTTTGCCATACCGCAGGTTTCCTTTTAAGTCTGCAACAGCAGCAGAAACGGGCTACCAGAGATTATGACTGCAAAGGGACATATTAGAGAGCAGAGGATGTTGAGTTGAGTTGAGGCGTTAAACAATGAAAAAATGATGAAAGTATTAATTTTGAATTTTGACATGTTATAGTGTTGAGACTTTTTGATTGATAAGTATATTTAAACAGCCAGGGGATGGGTGTTGTTGCTGTTGATTGATTATGAGGCGTGGTGATTAAATAAATAGCTAGACGGTACAAGGAGAGAAATTTGTATGTTGCTGAAAGGATGCAGGATTATGGGTTTTTTTTTTTTTATAAAAATACTTTATGTTCAATTTGAAAAGATATACACACATGTGTAGTCATAAGTCTTCTTTTGAAGGTCGGTGAAAATATTTCCCTTTTTTTATCAAAACCATTTCGTAGATTAAAATTAAATTTATTTCGTTTCGAACGAAATTTCTTTTCAAAATTCGTACACGTTCGGCAACATAGCATCCACTTTGGAAGTAAATTTCCAATATTTCCAACGTTGTTCAAGTGTAGTCCAATCCAGTACCGCGAAAATATAATACTGAGTTTCTGTCAAATTTTGAGCTGTCACTATCAAAATAACATATGATTCAAAAAGAAACCAACAGATGGCCGTTTATAACTATGTTTGTAGGGAATAAGTTTCGTATTCATGGATCTCTACTAGACTGTCTGCTATGCTTTTACAATAAGTTAAGTAATATCTGTCAACAATGACATTTTGTTAAAGACTGTGGATAGTTTCTAAGATCTTAAATTTTAAGTAGCACGCACCCTTAAATAGGATTCCCTTGTGCGCATCACATCCATGCTACTTTGGAGAATTTATCGAAGGATTTTCTTTAAAAAAACACAAATACAAATATTTGGTGCGACAGTTCCTTAAGGAGAATGGAACGAGCCTTCTGAGTAGTATTTTCAAGACCGGTTTACTCTCGGATGTTTTTCAGACGCTTGCAAGAGGTGGGACCCTACAATAGCTTTCTTGCATACTCTGAAAAATCGCGACTACAAAACGGTTAAGTCTGAGCTTGTGAGTCATATAAATACCACTCTTATTCGGAGTACACCCTTTTATTTATTTAAGCAGAGTTTACCACATCTGTTTATTTACTGTGAGCATTTGGAAAATCTCTAAATACTTCGAATTTTTAAACAGACTTTACATTCCGCTTTAGAAGAATAAAAATCCTTTGCAAAAAATAAAAAAAAAAGGACCACAACCATTTAGGTCATGTGATGTATCCAATCGAACGCGAAGCACTCTGCTAACCAATGTAAATAAAAATTCCACCAAATACAGACTGCCTGTGCACAGAAAAAATAATAAAAAAAAAGGACTCCAAAGAAATGTAGCTGTTCTCCGTCAAAAATAAATCATTCTCGAACGAGAATTCTCCACCATCCTATGAATTCTTTATTTCGTTCAAAAAACGAAATTCTCACCTTTCAACTGGCAATGCATCCGGTGCCAGGGTTGCATGTATTCTGTGGAACTGCACCACCAACATGCACCGGTCGCGCCGAAACGAACCGAACGGATACAATTTTAAGCAATTTTCGAAAATTATCCTTGTGCAAGTGCGAACGACAAAAGTTTCCTTCCATTACTTGTTTTGTGTTTGGCGTTTGTTTGATAGTTCGCATACGTGTATTAGCAATGGGACGCCCTCACGTCGTCCTTACGAACTTAGGGCCGCACTCTGGTCTGACTCTGGTGTTTCGAAAGAGAGAGAGAGAGAAAGAGAAACAGAAGCATTTGTTTCAATTTTCAGATGACTCTCAGACCTCGACGCGGACAACGTTTAATAAACTTTAGGAAACGGTCGTTAGGTGTTTTATGCTAAAACTGTTTGCTGTAGGTGAAGTGGTGTTACGAGTAGGTATAGTGGCACTCTCTATCTAGAAGCGCTTGTCCCCGCACCGAAGGACACATAAAAACCGAGAACAAGTAGGTATACCTTGTATAAACAGTTTCGTCCTTTTTTTTTTTTTTTTTTTCTGTTGCTTTTCTCTGTTTTATCGGGGTGACTACAACTAGAGTTTAATTTTTCGCTTTTCAATTTCATATGCATTTTGAGGTGGATGGTGGGGGGGTGGAGGTTCGCACAAACTCGTAACAACTTTCGCCTGATATGTGTGGATTGGATGGAAACAGGTACAACTTTTGTGTCTCTCTGTGTACTGTTCATAGGTCATTTGAAAGGACATGTAGTTTTCGGTCCTGGGTCAACGGTTGGGTGAGCGTTTTGTAAATGAAATTGTATTTTAAATAAGTCTAGCGGTCTTGGTGCTTCTGAGGTTGTTGTTCTTTCTACCTCTCAGAGGAGTTTAAAATGAAATTCATTTGTTATCTGGAGAAATTAGAAAACAGCAGGAGCATAGACGCAAAGGTGATTTTGTGTTTGGGCGTACTCTGGACGAGGTCAGATTTGCTAAAGCCTGAAAGGGATTTTCCTAAAATGAAATACAACACAGCATGTAGTACGAATCGAATGCATGTAAAATATGTACAAACAGGGATGACAAAGAACGTGGACAACATTAAAATTTGAATGAGCTTCCCCAAAGCAAACCGACTGACTTAGAGTGAGTAATTGAACGGACGTTTACCTCGATTTCTCTTTGGAAACAATTTCTTGTTTCAAATGATTTTTTGACTTTTTTTGGAAATAGCATTTCGTACATTTATGGTTAGGATATGGGAATGGGAAATTGGTTGAATACTTTGCATCTCTTTGGTTCGTTATTTAATAGTCCTTTATGTGAGCGAAGTACCTATGGTAATAAAGAGCTGGATATTTTACTGCATAGAAGGGTTTAGGTGTTTCTTTAGAAGACAATGGGCAGAGGCTTACCTCTAGTAGACAATTTAATATGACGTATAGTAGGTACTTAGTTCTAAGATTGATATGATGAGAGCTAGTAACGTAATCTACGCCTACTGCCTCCAGTTCTGCACCCCAATAGTTGGTTGATGTCCACTTCTAAAGCAAAGCCTACTGTTTCAAGTTTTCAACCGTATAGGCCGGATTGACAGAGTTTGCTCTACATGTCAAAGCTATTTCAAACTTGCGAATATGCATTTTTTTGACCAGGCTGATAGCGTATAGCTACTTTGTCAATGAATCACCACCAAGCAATGTCCGGCAATCATGAGAAGTATTTTTCACTCAAAATGACTTAGGATACCTACGTGTTTACAACTCGTCTACCTCTTCAAGGCAAAAAACAGCCATCGGCAGAGTTATTCTTCGTTTGATTTTTACTGAGACGTTGCTGCCAAAAGTATGTAGCAGGTAATAAAAGCCTCTTCCTTCCTTGAGCTTCCTCTTTCTGGCTGATTCATACTCAGTAATCGCGTCAATAATGTTGACTTCTAATTATGTAACTATCACCAAATATTGTTCAAGTAATAGAAGTCATGTAGAAAAATATCACCTTGTCTAAATCCTTCTTGATATCAGTGTCCCAGTGAGGTTGTCACTGATCGGGATGCTATCATATGCGGCCTTGAAATCGATAAAAAGATGGTGCTTATCGAATTGGACTTCTTGGGTTTTATCCAGGATCTGCCAAAGTGTGAAAATTTGATCTAGTGTGAACTTTCCTGGCCTGAACCTCCTGTGGATATTAGGAATCCATTAAATAGTGAGTAGTAGTCAAAGTAATCTTTCATCCAGGTCCACTCGAAATCCGCCATAGGCCTGATCATTGGTAGTACAGAAATAAACTTATAGCTATCTTTTGTGATATTCTGTTCGATTTGTCAATGTTGGATCTCTCTTCTTGTTGACAGGATATACTCGATCTCGGTCACCGCTAATACCACTTTGGCCATTTCTGTCTCAAGGCATCCTTGATAGTTCAACGACCTGGCTTTACTAAGTGTTCTCCAGGATCTACCATAGTTGTGAAAACTCTCTCTTGGCCTAAAATTTCATTCATGTTGCCAATCACATTATTGACGAAGGAATGTAGGCACTTACTCAATAAGACAGATCAGATCTTGTAGGTATCATTCACCACCAAATGGTAAAAGTTTAGGACGACCTTGCAGAGGTCCCGAGTCGGTATAAATTTAGAGAAACTTCTACGTGCCCGCCATTTCACTTCTCGTAGCAATGTTCTTTATCAAAACCCATCCATCGACTGGATATATATAGTTTTATGACGCACTACTCATAGATGACAAAACGATACTTTAGTACCACCGGGTCATGCTTATAACAATACAATCTCCCAATGGTAATTTATTTCCTTGACTTATGGTTACAATTTATGCGCATAGCTGCTAATGATAAGTGGCTTGTGGAATACGAGTTCAATGTCAAAGGGATGAAATCCGCTCAAAGCACGCTAATTACCATGTGTGTAGTGTGTACCACTCTCCATCCTGAATGGTGTTGACCAATTCCACATAATGTATGGGAAAACTAATCACATTAGTGAAAATAGTTTCAACAACCTGTGTGTGTGCGACAGGCGAAATCAATAAGCTAAAAATGCTGAGGGAAATGTCTGATAAAACTATTTCGAGATAATTATCCTTATTAGTAAAGTTGTTTGAGTCTAATTATAGGTAAGCGTGCTTGTTGAAGGCACGGCCACTGTGACAGTTGGTGCAATTAGAAGAATTTCGATCTCAAAATAGGTAGCATCTGATAGTAGATATTTCCCGAGTTGTCAACAATACATTTCTTAATACCATACCTCTATAATTCGTTGCACCCTAAGAGAGTAATATCCATCCTATCGTAAGACTTATCCATTTCTCTGTCCAAAAACTAAAAACCACAAACCACACTACTCAATTGTAAAGTCAAAACTGATCCGTTTCGATGGCTCGTTTCGAAATTGAGACCAAAGTCTGGAAAGTCGGTTGGATTTTCCCTGCTTGTCAGTTGCACAAAATTACAAGTCCAATTCTCCTGCAAGTTCTGGTCACATATGCACCTTAAGTGGGCGCATATACGAGTACTTCTACTACAGAGTACAGACACTGCGTAGGTACTCCTGTTGACCGCAAATTTATCTCCTGGGCCTTTCTCCGGTGAAATTAACACTTTATTCTACCTCCGACGAAACTTCGAAAGAGTTCAACACACACAAAAACGAAAAAAAAACAGTATGTCTGATGCAATAGCCCGAAGGATTCAGCAACCGTCTCATTGTCACTGCCACTGAAACTTGTTTTTCGTCCTCTCTGTGCCCGAAGATGTTTGGAAGATTTTAGTCCTTTTTTTTTCTGACGGTACGGGTACAGACGAAGCTGTACACTGCCGCTTCACTACATTCCAATTTCGTTCTTGAAAGACCAATCGATTTTCATTTTTATTAAGCGAAACACAAACTCATTCTCACATTCATTTTCAAAGACCGACGACTGTCATATTATTTTGTGAATAAGTTCGTCCTTTTGACGCAGAGGCGCGCGGCAGTTGAGTGCTGTTACCCTTGCCGAAGAAATCAACTTTGTGAAAGAGTACAAACGCCACACTGTACCTTCGAATAGTTTTCCAAATGGTTACAAAACGTAGACACCAGCATCAGCCGGAGTCGGAGCAGAAGGAAATTCCTGTAAAGTACAATAGATACCAGCAATGAAAACATTTATTTCCAGCGGAACGTGACCCGGTTACGACACTGTGATAATATTGCTGCTTGCTGCTGCTGGTGGTACTGGTGTTGGTACTGGTGCTGCTCCTGCACAACATCAGAGATACAAGTGGATGACTATGTACATATATAGTACGTAATGTATGCAGGAAGATGGCGAAAATGCATTGCACTCGCATGCATGTTTCATGAATTGGAATACGTTTTCTCGTTACAAAATGTGCACATTTTTTTTTCGGTACAAGTTAGATCGGAGTCGGAATGGCAAGAGTTATTGTGGAGAGACGAATTGGACGGATTCATCGAAATTGTATCTCCTCCGGTTGTGGGGCTGGCTCTGGCTCCTCCCTGTTTTCATTTCTGTGTGGATTCAAACGAAGTAAGACGATGGAAATGAAAAATTTAACGCAAAGAAGTCACTGAATCATGAGGTTTCGAGAGGGGGCGACAAACAAGTTACACCGTCGAGTTCATTATTTTCATTAGTCAGATGCTTCTTATGTTTTATTGTATGGCATTCAATCTTCGGTTTATCGCATTTTTTTTTCTGTTTTCGTCTTATTGTGGTGCGACGAGAAGATAATTTGAAAAGGATCCCGAAGGTGAAGCTGAATTTCATTTGCTTGCAGACGTATTACTGATTTACAAAGTGGCAACACGAAAGGCACTCCTGAATGAAAGCGAGTGAAAGGAAAACGATGCACAGTTAGCAATTCAAATTGTTGCCAATAAAAACGAGTCAATGGCAGTTAGTCGAAAATGGAAATGATGTACAGTAGTGTCCTGTGACCTTTTAGTGAAATTCGTTTGATGGTACCTATCAGCTCTAAGTGTTGTCAGTCATTCTGGAAGGATTCGCCATAGATATGGATTGGTATTGACACATACGAACTAATTGCTGCAGTCTCTCAAGTAAATGTACATACATGTGACGTGAGATTAATGATAAATGACAGATGTCATATCAGTGTATAGGTAAACTTGTGAAAGTGTAGTTTTTCTCAATCTAGTCGCATCCAACTTGGAACTGTTGGCAGCCATTTATCTTTAGATACACTAATCTACAGACACTGACACTGAAAGAAGATTTAGGAGAAGTACAGCACATTGATGGGCATTATGCCGAGTCGTCTGCTTGTAGTTCGCTTGGTTCTGAGCCTTTTCAGGTTTGTGACGGCAGCACACCACCAGACCAGACAGCCGTATGTGAGGATAGGTCTACCGATGGCAGTGTGCATCTAGTGGATGGTGACTGGTTTTGGCCCCATTTTTTGCCGAAGATTCTACTGCTTGCGTAAAGAGATATCGAAGCCACAGCGTTTGGCCTAGTTATTCAGGGCGTTCAAAATTGTTTGTAGCAGATCAACGATTGTGGGCAGAAACTTTTCAGTCACTAATATGACGACGACATTGGCATAAGCGACGGTATTAAGCCCGTTTTGGTCTAATCTTATAAGGATTTCGTTGATCACTGGATTCCAAAGTATTCGGAATAAGATTCCTCATTGAGGGGACCCACATCATGTGCTTGGCTTCTTCCTAATTCAGATTTAATGTTTCGTTTTGATTTCAAGTTACCATTGTTAAAGGCCGCTTTAATGTCCAGGAATCCTGCTAGTGTAAATTCTTTTTGGTGAAGCGATTTTTCGATGATTGTAACCATCTCATGTAGCACTGTTTCTACTGATTGGCCTTTCATATAGGCATGTTGGGTAGGTAAGATGTCCCTCTTCTTCTATAATGTCGGCTACCATTCAAAGTTATAAGCGTTTTACGCTTCATTCAACTTCACTAGTTAAGCGCAAACTCCTGGGACATTTTTCTAGTGGGCTAGATGAAGTTTATGTTCGCAGTAATTAATCAGCACAGTGATGGCAGCCCAGTTGACGCCGCAGTAAGGTTTTGGTTCTATGAACACAAATTCTGCGCCAGCCCTAGCTACTTGATCTTCAGATTTGTTGCCTAAAATTCCCTAGTAAGTAGGGACTGAACCAGGTCTGTCTATTGGTTATGTCTAATAAGAGATTGTAAGGCATGGATTGGCATTGAGTCCAATGAGTTCAATGATAGTACTAGAAGCTCTCTGACTATCAGATTTAATATTTATCAAAGTTTTAAACTAACGCAAAACTCAGTGGTATGGAATTCAGCTTAGAACATAGTGGGACACACTCTCATACGTATGGAGACTTTGGTGTTTATTCCAAAAACGTGAGTGAGTTCCAACTACAGATTCCATCTTCGATCCGTCGGAGAACTTTATAAGTCTTCTAGAGTTCATTTCCCCAACACCATTAGACCAGTTTTCATGGTCTAATATTTTTACCTCCAAAACAGTATGCCTGACCACAATGTGGGGGTTAGTACAAAACGTGTTGCTTCTAGGAATTGAGTCAAGTGATTTCAGGTAACCCCCAAGATCTCCTGGCTCATACTTCTATTCTTGCTGCAGTTTAAAAGCACATCTAGCATGCGTCTTTTTAATGAAAATTTGTAGGGGTGACAGGCAATTCTTTGGAGCTTCTGTAGCTTAGTTGCCGTTGTCCTTTCAAGAACTTTCGAGAACCAAACGATTTCGAAGAACGCACTTAAAGTAATTACCTTGAATCGGAATGATCCTTCTCTCTTTTGACGAGATGGTGCGGATGATCTTCTGTGGATTTGCCTTTTCTGTATTCATTCTGACTCGAACGCAGAGCAGTTGACAGATCTAGCCGGCCTCTAATATGAACGCAAATGAGTATATCCATGGGTTTGAGGACAAATGATGTTAGACTCTACAAGACTTTCGTTGGGTATAACTTTTGCGGGTGGGTTTCAGCATTATATTTCTTCATTGGGTATATGTAATGCTACAGCTTAAAGTAGATGCCCTTTTTTTCTCTTTCCTACCTACGAAGCTCATATACATAGATACATATGATATATTCAGTAGCTTACCTACTGGTTCTCATTCCTACTCGAATGTCAGTATAAGCCGTACAGGTGTACATCATACGTATGTACTTCTTGTTAACCTCGAGTGAAGATGAGAGAAAATGGCTCATCATTGTCGTTGAAGTACATATGTACATGTCAGTTCTTGGTAGTCTTCTTCATGGCATGCAAACTCACCCTCACTGTGTTATGTTTCCAAGTAAAGTGCTCGTCAGCATAGTAAAAAACAAAAATAAATAAAAAAAAAAGAATTGTTTCTCAAATCTAGGTATTAAAACAAAGTCCCTTAAATTTTGATTAATTTTAGTACATGCCATAAATGTACAAAAAATGTACCCCCAAGGTACTCTCACTCACTAAAAATAAATCTCACACGTTTCTCTATTCCCCATAACAAACTCATTACTGTCCGCATGCCTTATGGCGTAACATTTTCATTTACAGATTACGCAACCCTTCAACGTCAAACAAATTCACTTGGAAATTTACACCAAACATCTAAATAAAATGTGTTTTATATGTTATTTCCAGCAATAGCAACAGAATTGATTGTCATTTTTCAAAACGGATTTATTCCACCCGGGTCTACTACACAATACGACATATGAGACTCATGCCCGCCCCCACAGCGCGGTATATTTTAATGCCACACCAAAAGTGTACCTCATGGATTACATGTGGTGTACATGTTTGTTTGCTTGTCCTGAGTAAAAAAAAATGTAGGTATCCATGTGTGTAGAGGAAAAAAAAAACACTTTATTACAGAAATTATTACTAGGTACATGCCCATTTAGAGGAAATTATTATTGTCCATAAATTTGATAGGGCAAGGGTTGCTTTGTTGGTGTTTAGTATTTTGTTTGTTATTTTTGCAGCTCGTTAGGGATGGCTGATCTATTAACTTAATCCTTAAATTTTCATTCAAGAAAGGGAGATGTAGAACCAAAGGCTTACGGAATGAAATTTATTTCACTTTTACATTAGATACAGAGCAAAAGATTCCTTCAAATATCTAAATTAGAGTAGTTTACGAATATTTAGGCCTGTAAAAGGACATGCTAGGTAGGTTGGTAGAAGTGATTGCATCAGCAAGCTTTGCCGAAACATAATTAGCGCAAAGGCGCCGTTTTAATACCACAACTCAAGTGACATATCGGATGTAAAAAGGATGTCAACTAATAGGGATAAGAGAGATGAGTAACGATTATTCAGATCCACTCCGTTAAGGGCCCCGGTTGGACTTGTTGTCATGGACCCCGTTGCAGTTCTTTGCACTTTGTTGATAAGTTTGATGTTGCATTATTTCCTTAACGCAGGCTACCAGACTAGCGATACATATAAAAGAATAGAACGCATCACAGCTTTGTACATTCATATGATCATCTTCGGACGAAGTCCCCACCTCTTACCGAAAGTTTAGCTGCAAGTATAGAAGGCCACTTTCTCCACCCGCTGTTCAATGATTAGTTTCCAACTAAGTTTTGGTAAAGCTGTTCGGTAGAGATACCGTGTGACCAGAAAATCCTTAAGATGTTGCGTAGGCACCTATTAACGAACGTTTGCAGCTTCCTGGTGATAGTAGCAGTCACTCTCCAGGTACCACATCCATATAGCAGCACGGATTCAATGTTGGAATGGAACAGTCGTAGCTTGGTGTTTAATCTAATTGCATTACTACGCCAAATTGTGGATAGCATGCCAAACGCAGATTTTGCTGGCTATATCCAGTCCAGTTCCGCCATCAGTTGAGACAATACTCCCAAGGTATTGGAAACTCTCTACTCTCTCAACCATTTATCCAGCAATGCATATGTGAGTTGATAAGTTCGGTCCTAGGCTGATCATTTTTGTTTTGCCGAGTTAATTTTCAGCCCAACGATGTCAGCTTCCCTCTCCACATTTGCTGTCATTTGGTGAAGGTCCATTATTCTGTGAGACAGTAGGCATACATCGTCGGCGTAGTCGAGGTGTTTGAGTTCGGATGTAAGAGTCCATCGAATTCCTCCATTTCCCGTCAATAAAGCTGCATTAAGCACATCGCTTATCACCAATAGAAACAATATTGGTGAAAGAATGCAGCCTTGCCGAACCCCACTTTGGACTTCGAATTCTTCAGACAGCCTTCTTCTGTGCAAAACGTGACATGCGGATCCATCGTATGTAGCCTTGATAATAGCTATTAATTTATCAGGAATGACTCTCCTGCGCAAAGTAAGCCAAATACATTCCCGATTGACACTATCAAACACCTTTTCAAAATCGATGAACAGCAGGTTTAGTGGTAATCGATATTCAATGCATTGCTCGATGATGATCCGCAGGCTGTTGATGTGGTCGATACAGGAGGATCCAGAGCGGAAAACTGCTTGTTCAGCGTCGAGTGTGTCTTCGAGGTGTTCTTTGATTCGCTCCAGGATAATTCTAGCTATTACTTTAGTCACAGCAGGTAGCACGCAGATACCTCTCCAGTTTTCGCACTGCATTAGGTTGCATTTTTTAGGGAGCTTGACGATCATACCCTTCTTCCACTCATCCAGAAAACTATCGGCTTCCCAGATTCTCCCAACAAATGGAAACAGTAGCTCAGCCGATGCAGTTGGCGCAGCCCGAAAAAGCTCCGCGGGTATGCCATCAAGTCCTACCGCCTTATTGGTTTTAAGTGCTTTGATCGCGGTAATGATCTCTTCTTTACTGGGGGTTGAGGTGCAAATTCGGGAATTTCTTACCACGGATACTTCAGTCTGACTTGGGTGCATATTGCTGGCGAATACTCTGTTCAAAACTGAAGCAAAATGCTCCTTCCATCTCTTGAGCTGATCCTCATCCGATATTAACAACGAACCTGCTAAGCCTTTCACTGGGTGTTGAGTAGAGCTGCGGCCACCTATTAGCTCTTTGGTGATTCTATAAACGGTTCTGCTGTCGCACCTCGCTGTTGCTTCTTCTGCTTCCGTAGCCAGCGCATTGGCACATTGCCAGAAACCGCACACGATGGCGTGTAGGCGTTGTAGAGGCCCACAAGAGAATACAGGATATAGGAAGAAAGAAGAAACTAAGTTTTGGAGCAAATACCACACCTAGGTACTTGGCACTGGAGGATAAGGAGAGAATTTGATTGCTTAGACTTGGAGGCGTGAAGGTCGGTATTTTGGTTTTTCTGGTAAAGAGCATCAGTTGAGTTGACGCTGAGTCCACATCCAGTCGGCCATTTGCCCACTTTGTCCAACGCACCTTCCATAATTTCACTGATTACTGAAGAAAATATCCCTGATACCAATATTGCCATATCATCCGCACAGGTGACAATCTTGACAATCCAAAGAAGAGGAGTTTTCGTATTTACTTGACGAGAAATGGCTAAAGAATAATAGTGATAGTATTGGGAAAGGGACTTAAGACTTTATTTTTATTCAAATATTGAAAGTATTAAGGAAAGCACCCATCAGTTCTTTCCGTGAACGGATCCCAAAGACCATCGCTGCAGGTGTAAAAACCCAACAATGGAATAAGCTTCTTCTAACTGATAATGGAATTCCCATTAAATTGGTCACAATCTTAGCTCCATAAGCAGGAAGTAGTCCTTGGTAAATCCCGCATTCTTAACTTTTTTTCTTTTTCTATAAGATTTCCTTATATTTTTCTAAGAATTGATTGTCTGAAGTGAAATAAATAAACTATAGAGAGCAGTTTCCCATTAAGAGTGTTTCTTGGAAAAATCATAGTTTCTTCCAGCTTTTGCTTCATTCTGCGCAGAAAATAATCCGAATTCGAAGAAATTATGATAGAAATCTATCTGCAGACAATTCCACCACAAATAACAAAGATCTTGAGGTTTTCTCCACTTAGGTGGTTGGAGATTGGAGAGAAACTTTACATGATTTATAATTTTATAATTTATTCATGCTACTCATGGAACATGCTACGCCAAGAAAGGAGCAAAGAAACTTTATAGTATCTCTTTAAGAATGATATTAGAATTACTATCCAATTTCTAAAAATTAGTAAAATAACCATTCCAACATTTTTTAAAAAAAAAACTGCATTTTGTGAAAAGAGAGAGATTGAAATACATGTACCAAAACCAATCTGCATGTGTAATGCATGGTTCGGTACTTTCAACAAATCAATTCCTAAAATCCCACCCACACGCCCGCATATGCCTCTCCGTAAATAAATTCAACCGAGACTACATTAATTCACTTTCTACAGGGATTTGTCAGGACATGCTAATGGATATATAAATAACTTCTACATCCAGTACATTCTCAGAATCATCGCTGATAGTCTCTTGTAATGGTCCAACTCGCCTCATCCATTCACTTCCAATTAAGCTAGCCCCCCAAAAGAAGTACTGCTTTAGGATGTGCTCTTTAAAAATCCATTCAAAGGACTACAATTCCAATTTCGCTGATCCTTGTCTACCAAATTAACTCAAAAGCGCGTTGAATAACAACAAAAACATTGTCACTTTGCGAAGTGTAACAAAACAAAAAAAAAAAATAAAAGAATATAAAAAAGTAACGGAAATCCTCAACAATCCAAACCAAAAAAAAAAAAAACCAAAAAAAACCAAAAAAGAAAAGACAACTCTCCAAACGTGTTCATCCACTCTTTCCACCCCCCCACTTGGCCACCCACACCGCCATAAAATGAATTCCAGCAATCAAGATTACGACACTCATCCACATCGGCTGGCGAGGCGACGCGGCTCCAACAGCGTTACTAACTCTCTCTCTACTAGTCACACAGGCACAGCAGTTATCTCAGCAAACCCCCGAGTCGGTTCGTTGGTTTTTGGCATTGGCACTGGCATCTCCCTTCGTTAGCTTGTGTGTTGTCCACCACATGGCTTACACTTCCTCACGGACTCACGGAGTCACCCCGAGTGCGAGATTGTGAAATAGAGAGCAGGACATTCCGAAATGACAGTATATTTCCTTCTTTTATTTGCACTTTCCATTTCGTCGACTCAACGCTTTTTGCGTTTACGTTTGTGATTGTCGTTTCGATTTTTATCGCAAAAAGGATATCTTTCACACACAGAAGAGGGATTTAATGCAAGCGTGTGGATATACGATGTCAGGCATTTAAATAAAAGTGAAAACTCCGGCAAAAAAAAAAAAAAAAACCTGGATAGAGAGACACAGAGACTGCGAAGGATAAATTGCTCCACGGGGACAGAAACACACTAATCGTCAACGACGACGACAACGGTGGGCACGGTCAATAGAAAAATCAGTGTGGCCCCCTATATGTCATTAGAGCCGGTCGGTCGGTCCGTTGTTGTTCCAGCGTATTCCACAAATAGGTCAAAGTCCCTGTTGATCTGATTATTATTAAATTAATGACCCGCTAAGAATTCGGTAAAAGGACATTCACAGAGAGTGAAGGCGTTTTGTGCCATGGCCTTGGGGGTGGTAGAACCTAAGTGGGTTGTTGTTAGCCATAATTAATTGCTTTGACGGAGTTCTCGTTTGCCGAGGCCGCCGAGGATAATGTTATTGTTTTTGGCCGATTGTTGCTCCTTTTGTTTTATTTGATTGAGTGCCTGTGTTTACACATTAAATGGTCGAGGTGTGATTACATCGATGACAAAAAACCAACGCTGTCGATGGTATTGGGCAATGACAGCCGGGTGATTAAGTTATTTGCGAGGATAATGGCAAAGTTGATTGGTCGGTTGCTTGTAATTGGGACACCGAATTGAAGGGTTTTCATGTTTTACCATTGAGTATTGTGTTTGATGGAAATGTTGTTCCTTTTTAATAATTTCGTGTCTTAGAATCGTGTGTGCCTAATTAAAGAACAAGTAAGATTTTTGGTGGTAGAGGAGGTGCAGTGCAGATACTCCATTTTACATTTAAGATACATTTGTAAAAGTCTAATAGTGCGACTTTCTTGCAGACGCACTCATTCTATTTTAGAAAGTTCTTGGATGGTCTCTTAAGAAAATGAGTTTAGACACTGTTCGACCGTCAGAAGTATTTAGTCTATTAGTACTGCTTAATTTTTCCTACTTTCGTAAAAGCCTTGTAAATCCATAAATGATAAAGAGCTTACGACATCACCACTCATGACTCTAGAGCCCATGATCTGCCATTTAGTATATACGACCAAAGACAGTGCCCCTAGGGAAAGAAAGGTTTGGTCTTGATAAAGCATCCACAGCAGACCCAGAGTTACTTGGAAGACAAGTCGTTCTTTAATATTTGGATCAAAAGGCAGTAATATATGTATTTATGGAGAATCGAAGCTATTCGCTACCGGGGAAATGATCTTCCAAAACCAACGTGACCGATCCTTTTTTTTCAGATTCTGCGCATGATCCGTTTGGATCCTTTATGTCGCCTGGTACAATAGCAGGCTGAAGAACTTTACCGTACAGTCAATTCTGTGGCAGAAACTGATCCAATTTCTACCTCCGGCCCTCGAAATTTCAGTCCCAAAAATTTTCAGGTCGTCCTCGTAAATTTTGCAATCTAGTGGTAGGTGCTTTGATTTGAGTCTGCCTTCCTAGTTAGTAGTTAGACAAGTATTCGATGAAAGCTGAATTTAGAGCGAAAAGAAGAATGCTGTTGGGGCCATCTACATATGTAGTTCCAACTGCGTGTTTAGTGGTTACCTACTGCGAATCCTTCCACAATGGTAGCACCTAACTCAGTCTGTTAAAACCTCGACTTCCTGTTCTCGAAACTCGCATCTATCCAAAACCACAACACCCATTTGCTTTCCTCTTTGCTATAAAAAAAAGGTTACTCCCAAATATCCGCAAAATCAGTTTAATTGAATAAATTTAACAAATCCTACAAACGGAAAACAACCCGATACGCACAAAGGACTTTCACGACACTTTCCTTTTTACCAGCTTAACACTCCTTTGCCCCAAGATTGCCTCTCGCCCTATTGCCTGCAAATATCTAATCACAACTCTAATGGCAAGGATTGAATTAAATGAAAGGACATCCTGCGCCGGAGGGCTGTTTTGTCAATTTAATTTTAATTGACATTTAGTTGGACCCATCATCGGGATGTGATGTCGGGGAAGTGTCAAGTGGCCACATTCATCGATATATAGATTTTATGTCACTGCCGGTGGGAATTCAAATAACTGTCCTGTGGATTGGTATGCACTTGAGGCACTTAAACTTAAATCGTCATCAACGCAGCCAGAGAACAGTAATAGATGTTCCAAATGATTATTTATTTATTTTTGACCCATCACATACAGCACCGCTGCAATTTGTATATATTTTCAATATGTCACTCAAAAAACCCAGCCCCCCGCACTCAGAGCGGTCCAATTACCATTAGAACTCAACCAACACTCTCGTCCTTCTCGGAAATTCCCTTTCGAAAGTTAATATAGTGACCTTTCATCAGGAACGCAACAGCCTTAGCTGACATTTTGTCCATCTAGTCCTGAATGGAAGTGGACAAGTGAGGAATTAGTTTGAAGCGATTGTGTGTAAGTGTGTTAAAAAATAAAAAAAAATAAAATAAAAGGATCCTGCTACCATGGTCAAACGAAGTTATTATTATTATTTTTTCCACTCATTTCTGAAAACTGGCGAAAGAGAGAAGGTCCCTTTGGCTGTTGTGTTTGTATAAAATTCAGTACGAAAGTGGGCTGTGGCTGTGGCTGTTGGCTCTGTTCAGGAAAGGATGTGCAATAGTGGCAGCACCACTAGGAGCCATAGCCCATAGAACCCAAAGCAGTGGCAACGGCTGCACAACAAGTCCCATAATTAAACAGGGAGTCTAGTGTTGAAATTAAAGTTTTAATTACATATGGGAATATTTTTCGTCGTTATTATTTTTCTTGTGTGTATTTCGTCCTTTCCTCCATTGCTGCTACTTCTTATTTGTCGTTTTTCTGTTTTTTTTTTTTTTTTTTGCTGGTTCTTGTTGGAAAATTTAGATTAATGAGGAACAGAGTTGGTCGCTTCTGGGACCAATAAGAGGGGTTCTCAGTTTATTTTCGCCATTGCTGGGGGTAGTTGTACCGTACCGCATGCGATGTCATTGTGGGGGATGATTATGAAAAATATCCACTTTGGGAACTCTGTCCGAATAGGGGTGTCTAGATTGGGAGTAGAGCGATGCACACAATGATGAAGTAACTGTAATTTTTCATCAAGATGAAACCTTTAAAGTTATGAAGAATAAAAGTAAAAAAAAAAAAAACAAAGAAAGTAAGAAAATAATGAAACGTGCAACAAAGTCGGATTTTATAGGAATGGTCTGCGGTTACCCTGACTGCGGTAAATCTTTTTTGACAAGAACGACTTTAGTTGTTGAATTAAAAGAATAGTTAAGGTAAAAGAATCGTTAGTAGAAAGTTTATTTTGATGACGCATAGTTAGTTGACTTCTTAAGAGTGGAAGTGGCATTTCTTTAGAAAAAGGACAAGAGACAGATTTATTAAATGATTTAGAAATCTTTCTCTAGATCAGGTAAGATGCTTGTTGATTAAATAGTCAGTAACAGATTGAAATATCAATGCGATTGCTAACATTAAGCAGGCCCCACTCTCCAACGTTTGCTAGTGTAAAATCAAAGCACATTGTATCATAGCTAAAGAGCAATGGTCCCATCTTGGACTCGTTCGGCACGCCATCAGTTTTTACTTTGTGATAAAATGCGTATTTTTAAATTTTTCTAGAATGTAATACCCACCGCTTCCCACTATTATGAACCATGTTTCGAGTATCTCATCCCTAACCTCATCCCACACTACCATCAACGCCCTCTCTGATGTAGTCAAGCGTTTTATGATTCTAATTGCATGGCGAACTCAAATTGACTGTTAATCGTTTTTCAACTAAACTCTCTGTCGATCCGATACGGATGAAATGTCGACAGTATAAACATTTATGAAATTGCATTCCTTCCTCTCTATTGGGGTTTGTTTTGTACATGTAACAGTCAGGACGATTGCGGAAGTCTGTTTGTAGTTATGATATCAGAGGAATTCATTAACAAATAATTTCATTTTGAGTTTGGCGGATTCAGGACCAAATTCAGATATTAAACTACATATTTACTCCTTCATGAATTAACAATATTCTCGTGATTGAGCATTAGATATGTATTCCGTTTGAGTATAATGCATTCAAGGGACGAATAGATTATATGAGGAACATTATTACATCCCATTGCGAGGATAATTCAATTTGATTAAGTAGTAAAACGAGGTACATATAAGTATACAAGTGTAAGTATAAACCCAAAGGCAGAAAGGAGCAAGTGTTGGTACTCCCCCACCCGTCGTTTAAGTTTAGTGATATTGCTTGGTGAGTTGAGTAACGTCTACAGTTCATAAAATTGAATTTTCCGCCTTCGTACCCATAAAAGACAACTGACAGCAGATGGTTTATACTGAAGATATAGGTACATATATGGCTTGTGATAGACTCCGTTTATTACAGTGCACTGTTCCAGCTTCGTAATATTTGAAAGACCTTAGAAAAGCGACGTATTTTATGAGAGTATAATAGAAGGACGGTCGGTTGAAATACCTTTAAGCTAAGAAGATTTTTGTTAAGTTGAAGCCTGATTCAAGCATATTGAGTTCTAGGACTCAACAACAACCTGTCTTGAAAATAGGATGGTGTACGTTTCAGTTACTTGATTTTCGAGACCAAAATAAGTCATTAGGTAATTGAGAGTTTTAAGATACCCTTCGTTCATACCTTAATTCATTGGTCACATCTAACTGCGGTTCCAACATACGTCATGCACTAGAGTCCTCTCTTCCAATCAGGCAAAATTGCATAAACGGAAACTAGGCCCAGAACGCTTAAGTCCAATCCATCCATCTGAAACCCTTCCTCAACAGCTGATTGGCCCTATACTAGGAAAGCCCACAATCGATCAAATCTTCTCAGATCCAGAAAAAAAATCAAGAAGTCCAAGTCGATACCGCACCATCTTTTCAATGATTTTAAGGCCGCATATGACAGCATCTATAGAGACAAGCTATACAGAGCTATGTCTAGACAGCTTCCTGCCAGATTGTGCAGAATGACGATAGAGAATTCCCTCTGCTTCATCAAGGTCAGTAACGACCTCACCGAGACATTTAATATCAAAAAATGATATAGACAAAGTCAACAGACCTATACAGATCCTGCGGCGACATATTATGTGGCTACATAGGAGGCTACCTCTTATGTTAATGTTCAAGTTTTAGCAGTCTCTAAACTACTGTCAGAAACTAAGAGCTATTTAAAGCTTCACTTTGAATTTGAGATACGTAGTTCATTAATTAATTAAAATGAACTAAATAGTTCCCAATATAAACTTTTGTTTTCTACGAATATTTACAGAATTCCAACATCGAAGGATCACATTGCCTGCATAAGGATTCAAGTGAGGTTGTACAATATTTCAAACAACAACGCCTAGTAACTTCCATTCGTTCCTACACTAGTAACACACTCGTTGTCAGGGCAAACACCCTGAGGCAAAGCAAGTGCTCTGTTTTGAGTTGTTGTGGTAGATACTATTCCAAATTTTCCAAAAGTTAACCTATGCAACAGGAATTGATGGATATGTGATGGAAGTACCTGAATACAGCATAATCCTAACAAAATACCCGAAAACTACAATCATATGTATGATTGTCATTACATTACCTCCTCAAACAAATGCCAATAACTTGTGGCCAACTATGTATGTATGCCTTGAAAACCACAGTCCATTACAAAATGAATTATTTTGATCATTTACGACCTGCAACTACGAAGGACAATCATTCAGAATTTTTAACAAAAAATTACCTAGCATTTATCTACTCAAACAACAAACTAACTTTTCAAGGAACACATCCTTCACAACAGGTTAATGAGGTAAAGGCAATTCCCGAAGAAAAAAATGGTTATCATTGCGGTTCGCTCCAACTTACTCCGAGATGCAACTTTGCATGATTTATTTTTTCCACAAAGCATGCCATTAGTCTAACCAAGTTGTTCCTTATAACTTGCTATCAAATCGAAAGAAACTTTGGTTTGACTCTAATAAGAATGAGAAAAAGAAGCCGGAAAAAGGCAAAAAGGATATGGATAAAGAAGATATCTAACTCTGTGAAAAATGATTCATTATTGAGTGGGTACTCAACTAATGCCTTTAAGGATTTATTTTTCTTAAAGTCAAAAACAACCTCTACTTCGGTGCCTTGTATGGGTTCACACATGTGCATATACCGTAATATGACCATTAAACATGAAACGCCTGCACTTGAACGTTTCGGAATTCCCACAAGAACGTCGATACGAACGACGACGTGCTGTAGCTGTACAATGCCGTCGTCGTCATGGCCCATGGGGTGTCGGGGCAAGTGAGAATATTTAGCCTGACTTGGTCGAGGTAACTAGATGGAGTGTTGTCCGGTATTCCGGCTACAAAATGTTTACATTGAGGTTAATTAATGCGAGAGAGAGGGAGCAAGAGGAGGGAAGCCTAGAGTTAATTGTAGATCGACATCAATAGGTGGATAGATACTTCCTGCTTCGAGAGAACGTAGATGTGTGTATAATGTTGAATAGACTATGTAGCTCGATGTGCATTGAGTAAGTGTGATAAATAGTTTTGCAGAATATGAGGTAGGTGTTGGAACAAAAATTGCAAGTGGCATTTCAGGATTATGTCGTTCTGTGAACGTAAGGATAACGCTTTGGGGCTACTGGCTTTCATAATCGATTTCTAAATATATACATACTTATTTGTTCGAACAGGACTCAAATTAAGAGTAATTTGTTTATATTGATTCGAGCTTGAAAGATGTACATATGTATCATGAGCTTGAATAGTTGATATGATTAGTTAAGACCGTAAACATAGGTATAGTCGTATAGGAGGCCAAAACCGCCAACTAAACCAAAACATTTATTACAAAGCATTGTAAAGTAATAATAGAAATTAATTTTGATTATAACATACATACATTACATAACTATGCAGATAAGTAGATGGGACTTCAAAGAAAATTCTCATCGAACGTGATTGACATAATTGAAGCGAACCGTCACAAACAGTTCTCAGGGGTCGGGTGGAGTGAAATTCTAATTAAAATTACAGAAATTGATTCTGACCAAACTATTATGTTCATGATCACAATCGAGTGCAAAATTGATTTTTGCAACAATCAAACAGTCGGTGGGGAAAGGAAGAAGACAAATAAAATACTATAAGTCCATGAACCTTAGTATGATGTCTTAGGTTTGGTTGGTAGGTTGAAGTGGTTCATTTTTCAAACTTGCTTGAGTTTCCGCTTAAGTGCCATTGTTGCCTTCAGGAGGCACCTGCTGTGCGGCAGCATCATCCCCTGTCGTACTTGAAGCTGTGCCATCGACGTCATAGTCCTCCTCCGCATCGACAATTCAATTAAACTCAAAGGAACCCTTATCCGTCGAGAAAGCAGCAAACCTCTTACAATAATCCTCCATCCGGTGGTAACCTTTTGGTGGTAACCCGACACCAGATCCAGTACGGTGTAGAATTCGTTGCCACTATGCGATGTGAGGACCTCCTCGATCATAAGTACATACATGCACTAGAAGGTTTGATTAGTCCGTGTCAAAACCTTCGATAATAGAGCTTGAAGGAGCGGTCTCCGATCGCTTTTCAACAGACAGTCAGCGATGTCAACATTGCCAATCTAAGTTGATTCCAATTCTTTATAAACAAAGCTTTTGTTTTTGTTTATTAAGGAGGATAGCTATTTGTTGCTTCCATTTTGTGTTGGAAATAAAAGCCTTCTTGGTATTTTCTTGTAAAATACTCTGTTGGCCTCAATTAACCCATTTCCTGATAAAACCCCCCCCAAAACAATCGTAAATCCCCAATGGAGTGTGTAGTATATGGGTGTGTGTCAGTTTGTGTGGATGTGGCTTCCACTTAAGATATTTGCGGAATTTTAGGAGGGGAGACAATCATACAATAAAATTCCAAACATTCCCATGTGGAGTGGTGTGGGACTTAGTTAAGACCACACTTATACAAAATCAAATAAATTAGAGAGAACATAGGTTTTTCGGTGTTGCTGAGGAATTTCGAAACAAAAAAAAAAATACAAGAAACACAACACAGTACAGCACTCCAAGTGGAAGCGGAAAAGGCAGGGCAAAGTAGGAGGTAAGTACAACAAAAATATACCCAACACAGACACACACACAAACACCCACCGGGGCCCGAAGGAAAAGGACTAACACAACAGGCAACAAACAACGAAACAACCCCTAAGAGCTGAATCTCAACAAGTGTGCAATAAATTGTCTGTCAATAATGATTTCGTAATGCGATACACTTGTTACATTTCCACTCAATAAAAATCTACGAGCTGACGGAGGAAGGCACTGTCTCGGGATGAAATAAACGGAAAGGAAACACTTTTGCGGAAAATCAATTCCGGTTAAGATTTACTCACAATGCCGGAGAAAAAGAGGAATCGAAGGGAAAACACTTTTGCACAGAGGCAGGCTTATATTGAATTTCATACCTATCGATATGGGGCTGTGGTGGGTGTATGTGTGGGTGGGGACTGGCGAGGGCTGTTAAGCGCCTACTCACTCACACCCGCCGCATCCGTTGAACAATAAATGGTTCCACATAGTTTAACCTGTCTTAGGCACTGAGGGTGAAGCGTAAACAATAAATTCCAGCGTATCAATGAAATTCAAGTTAAGTTAATGGGCCGCACTGGTGCCCAGAGGATGGGGAACGATGAATACAAACGACACGACCGACGGCACCCCGGCCATACATATGTGTGTATAGTATATGCGTTTGGCCAAATTGAAAACATGTCACTAAGCGATTATTATCTGTAAATGGGGGGAAATTAAACCCTTCTTCATTGTTGATTGTCTGGGCGATAAATCAAATTACCTACCCTAACCCACCACGGTTACATGTGCGTGTATCGGGTGTCACCCACGCTGTATTGTCTTCATCGGAACTACAAAGCCCTAGTAATGCGCTGTTGCCGATAATGACAACATCAGTTTCATGGTTTCCTAATGCCACTAATTTGATCCGATTACGTCAAACGTTTTCGGATAGTTTTGAGTAACTTTTACCGTCATTGTCGTCGTCGGTTGCCCCGTCGATTGCCATTGAAAGGTGGTGGACTAGTGTGGTTTAGTGGTTTTAGCCACTATGCAGTGGCGGTTGGTTTCAATTTCACTTTAAACGGTTTAAACATGACAAGATTGACAGAGAATGGCAGCTAATGAATGAGGGGAAAGGGTGGTGTTGGACTTTAAGTTGTTATGAGCTTTGGTTTGTCTTAGCATGAACGGACTTTACAAAGGCTGAGGGATTATATTAGTTATGCAAAGCGCTATTGTTTCCCACTTACTTGATATGAAGGGCGTTGCAAATCCTTTTGTGGAAAGTTACAACATAATGCATGGGAGTTGAATGCTTTATGGATAATGTTACATTGTGTGAGTATTTAACTAAAGAAAGGAAGTAACAATCCATTGAGTATCATATGCTCCATAGCAGCAAAACAATTGTTGCTATAACTCGTCAAAAGAAATCATCCAACCGGGTATCTTTAATATAAAACTGAAACCTTATTTATTCAAGATAATGTCAATACAATTCCTAGCTCCTCTTCTATCCCCGTGAACAAATGAATAATGCTTTCGAATGCTTTATAGTCCTTCAAAGTAAAGGAATAGCACGAACGGAATATTAACAAAGTGAAAGTATTATCTTACTACGGCTTTGGTTAACAATCGTATTTGCCCGGGATAGTCTACCTTGGTGTTCATATTGGCGAAGGACTTTGGCAAAACTCAAGAGATATATTACGATTTTCGGATTCAAAATCACCGGTGGAGTCGGGAATTGCAAATAAGTGTTGTACTATCTCTGAAGTCTGTAATTTCAAAGATAAAATTAGTCTTCTAGCAGAAATATGGAGATATATGTACCTATAGACACTTTGTCATAATACAGAGACTTACAGATCAAGTGAAAACTTAGTTTTACTTCCTAAGGAAATGAAAACAAATTAATAACAAATCTATGTACATCATGTTGTGTTTAGTGTTTAGTGGGTTAGACTACTGATCAAAGAGTTCAAGGTTTGAATTTCAGAGCACGTCAGACAAATATCTAAATCATTAAGAAAAATCTTCTCTTCATTTCGAAATCCATTCTATTCATAGGAAACATTTGAAAATATGACATGCGCTGCAATTTAAATGGTTTTTATAGCAAAAAGTTAATGATTTAGACTTGGGCGAGCTATGGTTATAGCAAGATAGGCCTACTTGAAACACAAGCCGTCCACCAATCGATTTATTGCACACTACATAAGTCCGTGCTTGAACGGCAAGGAGCTGCGATCTGACGCCTTTGGATTTTTTTTGCGGGATCCCATTAAAGATCGATGCTATGCAAACAATCCAGAGATTATTCAGGTACAAATAATTGGTCAAGCTATAGGGGTCGAAACCATAGAGAATATATTGAAAAATTGAGTTGACAGGAGAGCCTACTGCCAAGTCAGCGGAGGCAGTCATTTGAATTAAATAATATTTAATAATTATTTGGAAGGTTTACTCTTTTCAATAAAGCAACAATCGTTGCAAAATAATGAACAGCGTTTTTTTATAGACTTTTTCAAAAGCCAACCAACAGACGGCCCGCGAATATCTTGTATTACTACCCGTAAGCCTTCCACGTTGTGTCATCTTGAACCACGTTCAGTTTATTATGAGTTAAAGATCTTGAAGTGATTTCTGGTGCCACTTAGATATTTGGACAAACAAAATTAGGATGAACAACAAAGAACAAGAACTACAATGTACTCTAAGAAGGTAATACAATATGAAGAGAATCAAAAAGTAAGACGAAAGCAACAAAGTACTTTTTTATGGCTAAGCACAGCATTAAGATTTTTTTCTAAAAATCGAAGCACAATTTATTGGTTATGCCATCTTTTTTCTTCTTCTTTATTATCTGTGCGTTTAGACTTTGGTGGGTTTACATTATCCCTATTAGCATACTTTTTACGTCATTTAAAAAAAGTCAGTCTTTTATGATTGGCTCCGTAGCTCAAACTACACGGGTTTTAACCATTTTACTAATGATGTTCCCGGTGGTTTGTAGTTCAACTAGTTTTATTCTCAGTGCATATTTTGTGTCAAGGAGTCATATCTTGGACAATACGAACAATAGTCATACTAATACTCATGGTCAGAAACATCCATGTCTTGAACGGAACTAGGTTAGGTGTAAGTTCTGTTGCCACGTGATATCTTTTAACTTAAAGCAGAATTCCCATAAACCAGTGTCCTTCTTTGTCTTTCTCAATTATATTCCAAGACGCTTGGCACTACTGTTCTTCACATTCTTACTGGATACGTACGTAGATAAGTCTTGTATTTATTTATTTATTTCATTTTGGAACTATTCCTTTTTTGGCCATTTTTCTAATTTGAAGCCATCTTTCTGCAAGCAAGCATAGGGATGGTTATCGCTACCACTCACTTTAAAATTTCATGCGACATATCATGCGTTTGGAGTATGTTTGAAACTACTTACGTAGAAGTTCAATTAGTTCTTTTTTTTCAACGGAATTCGATGAATAATGCAGATCTTGGTAACAATATACATATAAAGAGACTATCAGATATTTTTTTTTTTAAATAAAATTCTAGCTTTACTTGAATTCCCTTAGGAAAATCCTTGTATATCCCTTTTCTCTAGGGTTTCAAATCATCCACTTATATTTCTAAAAAGCAATTCTTTGTCCTTTTAAAGGATTATATAAGCCCAAGCCAAATTTTCGGCTAAAAAAAAAACAGTAAATTTAACTTATACTCGTACCATCTCACCTTTCCAGTGACTAAATAAATTCCCAAATCCAACAATTCCATCACAACACGCCAGTGAAACACAAAAAAAAAAAAAAATAAAAAGAGAAAAAAAAATCCATCTCGTCAAACAATGTGAACAAGAACCAGGTACTCATCCAGTTGAATCCCTCGCGAACCCGAAAGCCACTTAAGAGCCTAACACCACAGCAAAAGGATAATGGCATTGACAGTTACACCACGAATAAATCCACTTTAACTCGGGGATTCAAAAACGAATCTGACATAAAAACGACTTACTCCGCACGGAAAAGAAAAGTGTACATAGCAAGGCAAAGCGGGTACGGGTCGGAATTACCTCTCGAAAGAAAACAAGATGTAATCATTTTGTCTTTGTTATGCAAAAATGGCCATGTAAGGGAATGTGAGTTGCTGCTACGCACCTGCGGAGACACTGCCACCATGCACCACCCACCGGTGCGCCATCAGATTGAATCAATTTTTCGTCTAAAGCCATAAAATGTTATGGGCCCTCTAGAGAGGAAGAGAGAAAGAGAGCGGGGAACTTTTCAACAAAAGAAAATCACTTTGCGTGCGGTGTGCATCCCATCCACCCATCGCATTCATTAGGCCCTCTCGATATGCGTGAGAAATAGAGTACACACCCTTGGCATTTGGAATAACACCACCACTAGGTGGAAAGGACTCACTCCAAGGGCTCGTCGCGTCGTCGTCATCGAATTTCATCGCGGAAACAAAAATTGATTACATTTCGACACCGTGAATCAACAACATCCACAATGCAACCCTCGAGGCGTGAATATAAATGGTAGGCAGGAAAATTGCTGACATAATTTGATATTTCCCATCATCTTTGTGCCCGGTTTTGTTATCTGGAAAATCATTTTAATAACCTTTTGGTGTTTTTGCCTTTTTGTTTTCGTTTCGTTCTTTCCATTTTGCGGTACGGTATGCTCTTTGAGGGGACAGAGGTTATTAAAAACATTTTTTACATGGACGCTTTGTTTATTCGCCCTTGGATAGTGCTGTGTTTGAATACAGGATATCAGGCAGGACGAAAAATGAGGAATGTTAGCCCTGGAACTCGGAAACTCACTTTGGTCATTATGCAAATATATATTTGGTTGCGGCGCGGCGGCGGTGGTTTGGGGCCTGTTTGGGCCATTTAATGGCGTTTTCATTGTGAAACTGTTTTTCGTTAAAAGATAAAGATACGCCAGAGCTGGGGGTTTCCTTTGCATATTTCATGTCCTTTCTTTGCAGCAACAGGAGTCGCCAGGCGAAAAAGTGTGGCATGGCAATAAATTGCTTGTAAAAAAAAAAAACAAAGAAAAAAAAAATGCAGGAAAAGGGAATAAAGCGAAACGCTTCCAAGAAAGCAATGAAAGCAAACATACCCCGCTGCTAAAGTCATTTTACTCGGCTTCTATTATGATGTCCTCATTAAATTATCCTTTTGTTAATCCTTATGTGCAGGGGTGGTGGAGCGTCGTCTTTGATGGCGGGTGATGGTGATTTTATGTTATGTCGTGTATTGTTATGTTATAATCTCTGTTTGTCGTAAATTCCAGTCTTTGTGTGAGATGTGTATGTGCCAATGCTCAAAGACGAGTACCGTAAGGGAGAGAGAGGGAGAGTGATTGAGGAAAGGCCAAATGGCTGCACTAGATCGCCGCACCACTTTAATCGGGTTTATGTCCGTGAATCAAGATTTAAGTGTTACTTTGAGAGTATAGGCCTATAAAAAGTAAAGATATCCTTTAATGGAGAAAGTATTGTTGTTTATTTATTACTCAACGGCTGTTCCACAACAGGCCTGGACAGAGGGAAGTCATTTTCTCGCCGTCGGTCGTTTCTGTGTTAAGGGTGTCACAGTAATTTGGTACCAAATTTGTCCAGCCTTTGATTGATAAGCTTAGCAGAACCCATTCAAAATGATTAGACAAACTGAGGTACCTACTTTTACCTTATTGATGTTGTAAGTGCCTACCTAGAAGATAAGTTTAATTCAAAGCAAATAAAAGTGGGCAATGGGTTAAGGCTTCTATAAGTGGCAACTTTAATAAATTTAAAAGATACTACGTCTATTTTGTTGGTGAATTTGAGTGAAAGAAATATAAAAAAACGTCTACTCTGACCATTTGCTTGTTACAGCCTAATTCAGAGTTCGACTATCCAACGTGAAGAAGATGCAAACCACCCCGAAAACAAAATTCAACATCAGAAACCTTAGCAAGACTCGAGTTGCCAGATCCTACAGAGAGCGCCTGAACGAGAGACTCCCCGAAGTGCATTCACTATCCACAAACGCCAACAATCTGTGAAATCAGTATCGCTACATCCTCAAAGAGGTAGCAGAGAACCATAAGCTACCAGGCACCACTCAACAAGAGCCATTATCTTCAACAAATCAGTCCAGCTGCTGGGATAAGCAGACGACATCGACATCATCGTTCGCTCCCAACACACCGTTTTACAGGCTTTTACGGCAATTGAAGAATAGACGAAACAAATTGGCCTTAAAGTAAATGAGGACAAAATTAGGTACATGTTTAGGTACATGCAAGATAAAACGCCGAACTCTATGGGCTGTACCAAGATGTGGATGTAGTCCAAAAAGCTAAAACACGTCGAGAGAATGGACAATAATGCTCCTCCAGGATTTTCGAATCACATTTCAAGCTATCACGGATCCCAGAGCACTTGACAGAGGCCGTGTCTCAGGCATAGACTTTTCACGGGGCGGGACCCTGTTGAGTAAGTTGAGTAACCAGGAAGGGATTTTTGTCCAACTTCGTTGCTACACTCTCAGCATTGAAGTTTATTCACGTTCATTATTTTAGGGAACGAATTCGACAAATCAGACAATCACCAAAATTTTATTCTTTTTTCTTTCTGAAACCTTGTACCCACGAACTACTAGCACAAGTAAACTTTCAAAAGCAAATGTCACGAAAATCGTTTATTAACTTCGAACTAGTTGCCAAAGTTTGAGCTACTAATCGTTTTTCTATTTCCTTAGATCGTAGCAAAAGTTTTGATTCGTTTTTGGCATCAAAACTTCTCACAGGTATCCTTGCGTTCATACACCTCCAATTGCACAAGTGGCTGCATAACCAGCACCCTTGGTCGCAGGGATAACCAAAATTTTAATCAGTCACTTAACACATGGACATAACATAATTTAAGATTCTGGCCAAAGTCGGTTGTTCTAAGCTTGTTTTCAAACAACATTCGTCCACATGTCAAGTTCTGTAGAAGTCTCGAGAGTACCATTGCAGTGCAGTCGCATGCATGCAACAGAGTATGCCACGAGTATGGTGGAGTTGCAAGGGCGCTTGTCAAAATAATTATTTTACACTAAATCCCATTGCGAAAGTTTATGCTGTTGAAGCATCCTTCGCCTTTGTCGCATCATCAGCGTCATCAGCACACTCCTTGAATGGATGTGGTTTAGTTGGACACACACACACACACACAAATACAGTGCTGCAATGGCAGAGCCAGACTTTTCCCAGAGAATCCATTCAGATGTGAATGTCATAATTAATTTCAGGACACTACACAATATACACATCTCTACATACACAGCAAACACACGCATGGAGACACGTTTGAGATCGTTTGCTACGAAGAGGACCACCAAGCAGTCTTGTTATGGTACGAGTATGTGCGACAGGATTCCTGCAATGAGTGAATGGAATCGTTGCACTTGATGCTCGTTATTTGATTTTATTCATGTCTCATTAAAAGTTACAATTGTCATGGGAGGCGTAGCAAGGAGCATGAAGCAGGTCGCAATCTTCATTAAAGCGGTTTTATTTGAGTGAAATTGACACGTGTACCGTTTCAACATACAGTAAATGCCAACTGTCATCTGTGTGACGTAACAGATGTCACAGACAGTTTAATTTTTTTTTTATTATTTCCAATCAATTTATTGGAGAATTCATTTGTCCAGGACACTTTTAACTTTGAAGGCAATCGCCATCCAAATCCATTAGAGGAAAAAACATTTTAAGTTTTGTCAGAATACATACAAACATACATAGGTACGAAGTTTTAAACAAACAAAAACGTGTACTGAAACAAATTACCTGTGTGACTCGGTATTCTTTTGTCCATTTTCTCCATCATCGACGTCTCTGTTCGTACCATTCTCAGTTTGATTAGCACATCCCCGATGATATCCCGTCGAATGTCATTTCTGCTGTCGGAAAAGTGTCAAACATTTCCAGAGTTTTCAATTCGATGAGGAAGTACATAAGTAACGTGTTGCTGGCTCTGGCGCTGGCGCTGGTGGTATACACACAGTTAGAAGGACTGCCGATGTTATTGCCACAGTGAGTACCTTGCCTACAATGGATGATGGGTGACTGTGTAGTGGATGGAGCCGTTCGCTTTTTTTTATTAACTCGCAAACAATTGGAAAGTGATGCAGGGATAATGGAGTAGGTATATAGGAAGCTCTGTTCCACTATTGTTGTACCGTTGCGAGGTGCTTTATCTTCTCGTCGTATTCGTTTGAAAAGGAAATTGAATTTTTGAAAGGCTCGACGGAAACGCAGTAGTATGTTCGAAGAATACCAACTGAATTGTCGGTTTTGAATGCATTGAAAGGAGAATCGATTTCCGAACATTTGCTTTAATTGTTTTAAGGATATACGTGCATATGTATGAATGCCTGTATACAGGTGGGAGTATCAGGGAAACGGACTTTGTTGTCTTTGAAACGCGGAATGAGTGGCGTTTTCGTTTCTGATAGTTGAGGATATACATACCTACTCGGTACATACATTTTTTACAGGTGGGGTTTTTTTAACCACCCTTGGGCCTAAGACTAAGGATGACGGTAGCTGAAAGTTTGGTTAAGGTATGGAAGCTCAAGCGATACATGAATGTACATATGTATGTTGGAAAAAATACGAAGGCATTGGAATATTGAATTTTGAGTTTCCAAAAATTGAACTAAAATGTAGCAAATTGCGAAAGAATGACGTTTACATATTGATGTACAATCACTTCTTGTCTCGAAGAAATGTCGGTATCTGTAAAGGCAGCTATATTCTGTGGTCATCGACAATCTTTTAGTCAATCTTCGTAGATTAAGCTATATCGTCATTGGTTCCATTACATTGATCATCTCCGGATCCATGCAGAGTGTTTTACTATCTACATATTCTAGAATGGTGAAATAGAAAAGGATTTTCCATCAACACTTGTTTGTTCTAGTCACTATATCGACATCCAAAGACTTTGATGTAACAGACTCAGAAAGATCGGCAGTTGTAGGTGTGTAGATGTAGATGACAATGGGTTGCAAGAGCCTTGAAATCTTAATAAATCCTTTGTACCCCGGAGGTATTGATCTCATCAATGGAATCGATTATTGATGAACTGGAGTATCTGAAGTGGTTCTACCGAAGGCGGATCAGTCACTAAAACAACATAAGCTCTCAGATGGTTTTGATAAAGCAACTATCGTTGAAAAATATTGAATAGTTTTTATTATATACTTATAAACCTTATACAAGTAGATATACAGTTTCCTGAGATGTTTCTAAACTCTTACTAAGTTAGAACCCGTAGTCGGTTCTTTCATAAAAACATGTAAATATGCAGGTCTTACTACTTTTCTGGTTATGGATTCCCAGAAACTGTTGTCGCATTTGCTCTTTTCATCTTTTTCCAGGTCTTCATTTTTTTTGGCTCCTAACCCGCGGAAAGGCTCTACTCCAAGAATGTGTTTTACCAGTTAGTCAGCGGCATCATTTCTCTGTATTTCACCCTGCCCCAGTAAAGGGGTGACTTCGATAGTTTGACCCAGTTTGTTGATCTAAGTCTGGCAGTCCCATACTAGCCTGGATCTGATAATGTATCAAACCATCAAGCCTGACTGACAGTATGCAATATCTCAAGTTGAGGCGGAATTGGACACTTCCTTCGTTTGCACGAATCTCTGCTAAGAAAATGTTTAGTAACATTTCCAAAGACTCCAACGATCTCAAACCTGCTCAAGTTTCTGAGAACGTTACTGCGCTAGTTCGAAAGTGGGGCCGATTTGAATAGATTTTCTTTTCTTCATATGCGATACATTTCCCTTTACCAAAGTCCTCTTTGATTATTCTCAGAATGGTACCTTTAACGATTTTTTCTAGAAGCTATTAGTTTTAGTGTTTACACTGCTGATTTATTGTCGTGTAGAGATTCTTTCCTAGTTCCTGCTCAGATTCACAAGTGCTTGAAATTTTTGTCTAGATACCATTGAACGTGGTTTCGGTTTGTTTCCTGAAAAAGATTTTCCAAAAACGTTGCTTATACCACAGATAGGTTGCAGCCAAATAAGTGTGAATATGAGTTTCGAGTTTATTGTTGGTTAGGCCAATGCCTTTAGAATAGCTTGACTAGCAAAGTATATCAGGGTAGGTTCGCCATGAATATTACTGATTAATGGCAAATATTTGCACTTGTGAGAAAGTTGGTTATTTATCCCACTTTACTCAGAGTTTACATATTTGCTCACTATAAACCGACCATAGGCTTAACTCAGATCCACTTTGCCTTTTGAAGCCATCTGTATCTTCTAAACAAATTGTATCGATAATCTTAAAACCATCCTTTTCCGCCTAAGATACAGTAATTACATCTTTTTCTATTCAAATATACTCTTGTATAACCAAAAACCAAAAAAGCAATTTCAAATAAATGGTAGCCTTGAGTAGAAACTTTGCAGGACATGTTAAACTTTTCATTGATATACATAGACAGTTTTAACCAAAACTTCAAAAACTTTCGTCACCTACCAATGTCTTCCGTGAGGCATCCCACAGCAAATCATTTCGATTGACGAAAACTTAATTTTCCCAGATACACAGTGCAACTCTTCGTGTCTATTCTGTTACGCGGATATGTTATCCATCTCTTCAAGTTTCAACTTTCACCCAAGCTGCTGGCGTCATCCGACAGCAGGAACACAATGGTTGTGGCGCAACATATCGTGATTGTCCTTTTTTGCTTGAAGTCAGTTGACATCTTAATGCACTAAAGTATGAACGCAAACAAGACGACAAACAGAGAGCGAGATCGAGAGAGCACACCAAAGACAATGGTACATTGGTGTTGTTGGTCCAGAGTGTAAACCAGGCGCAGACCAGATTTTGAAAAAAAAAAAAAAAAAACAAAACAAAACTGAAAAAAACTAGAAAAACAAAACACTCAACAGAATATTGCACTTGAGTTGTAGAGAATTATTTATCATGGCAAATGCGCCAAAACAGTATATATAGTGCAAGGATGTGTCCTGTGGGTGGATGGCGTTAGTGGTGGTGAATTCTACTATTTCTCTTCGTTTTTTTTTTTTGTCTGGTTGTTGTTTCTCTTTTCTTTTAGTGGCACTCCTGGGTAATATTGGTAAAGCTCGCTGTTCCTTGCTACTGAACGTGACTGCATCTCAAGGATGTATTATTAAATATTCTCCCTACTACTGCTGCTACTGGTGGTGGTGGTGGATCTCCTACACCGCCCTCTATGTTCGCCTTGAAGAATGATATGGATTTTTCTTATCCGCCATGGCTCAGTTGTTTAAACCATTAAATTGTAATATATTCTGAGTGTTTGTTTGTAGCTTATCGTGTGCTACTCGTATTGTCTCTGGTTTCTTCAGTTTCTCCAGTTTCCTTCCACAGTAAAGGGATTAGACACATTCTGGTTATATGAGTGTGCATCTCTGCCAAAGCATTTGTATTGTGACTACAATGAGTTGAAATTGAGTATCTGGTTTCAAAAAGGGGTTTCGTATTGAATTTATCTTGTCATCTATTTGCATGCATATTGAGGCAGATTTCAATTTGTATTTCATTTGAAAAAAAAAAAGAAAGAAAGTATCTTTGCTACATGGGGGTAGTATGGTAGTAAATGTGACGGAATGGGTACTCGCGTAAGTGGATCAATTATGGATGACAAACAAAGAGAACATAAAATGGAGAATAACTACAGTTTTGTCGATTAATTTCTGTTTGCAAGGCGAATTAGGGATTGAATGCATAGTACTGTATAGTTGTAGCTAGTGGAGTTAGTAATGGAATTAAAATTCACTTATGCGAAGTAAAAACAGTTTTTAATTGAAGATGAGTGATGTCAACTAGAAAACATTAAGAAAGTCTGTCTATTTTGAAGTTTTGTGAAGTCACGATTGGAAATGATCAGAGTTCTACTGATCGATGAACAAGGACTTGCTTAAGAAGTGATTATTCATTGAATACTCCAACGATTGGATGTGCAGTTTTAAGGTGAATAATAATAAAAGCGACAACTTAGCACAAAGGCGACGGCATTGTGCCACTAACCTTTTGGCGAATGCACAGAACTTTAACCTTAGAATGTGAAAGGCTGAGATCAATCAAATCAAGACAAGATACATAGCTTACAAGCCTTCTTTAATGATATCATCAGATCAGATTAGTTTGATTTGTAGGACTGACACATAGAACCCTACATGTGCACATTTAAATTTTTGAAATATCGAGGAATAACTAATTTGGTTGCAAAGAGATTTTGGCTTCTAGCCTACCAGCCTTCTATGATAATATCTAGATTTACCCAAGGGGAACAGATGAATCCGCGAGTTACGCATATACAGATACTTGTGTTATCTTAGAGCGTTAATGTAAATGGTTTCTCGAGGTACATCCACCAGAATATAACCTTAAGATGGGCCAAAGTGTGATAAGGGATCGCATACTCTAACTTCTTTCTGTAACCTGTTTACAAGAATGGAGAACTATACTTCAAGGGCTGAAGTCTGATGGTACTGGTAGTTCCTATACATGGTAGTCTTTGTAGCCTGGTCAATCGTCAGAGGTACATACTCTTATCTGCTGCGGCACACCAGACTAGGCACAGACTAGGCACACCACACTAGAATGGGTTTTAATGATGGCTGTGGTTGTGCCCCCATATTTTACCAAAGATTTTGCTTCATTTATAGAAGACTATGGATGCTTTCTTTATCTTTTTTGACGTCTTCCAGTTCCAGGTTCTCTCCAAAAAAAAAAAAAGTCAACTTTCGGTCGAGTATACAGCCCAAGTATCTCGCCTTATCTAGAATTTAGAGGGGTGCGTCTCCTCTCTTTTCAAGGTATTAACGTTTAATCCACATCTTTCCGCCCATTTGTGAGAGAGGATTGAAATATGCTGGTGATGGTAGGTAAGAACATACCTGTAGTCATTACGACAACATTATCCGGATATGCGCCAGCTGTTACCCAACTTCATTCTAGTTTCATTAAAATTTCGTTCGCCACCAGTATCCATAGTAGAGGGGATAGGACCTCACCTTGCCAGTGCATGTACTTGGCAGTCGCCCAGTTCTGTTTTAATAAGTCTCGTCTTGAGCATTACTGGGTCTATGATTTCTTGGTCAAGTGCTGGTAGTATAGATTCAGATTTTATATTGCTGAAGGCTCCTTCTATATCCAGGAAGGCCGCTAGCGACCTAAGGTCTTTTGGCTCATTAAGAGCGATACTTGATAATACCTAAGAACCTAAGCGATTAATCCTTAAAAATATCACGATGCGATGGCTCGCCATGCAGGCTACTAGCACACACTACATCCATGATTAACTGGCAACTGGGCAACCACCCCTCATTACCAACATAAAGCACATTCTTAGAAGATTTTGGATCTCAATTAAGTACAGAGCAGGAACATCACAGCTTTATAGACTCACCTTTACCGAGAGAAGGTTTATATCATTTTGAAGGCTCCGGTTGGGGTAGTTCTTATGGCATTTGTTAAGTCAAACCCGCAGATAAATGATAAACTGCAAAAAGAAAAAAACAGTGCTGTACTAACCGAATCCTATGAAGTGATGGACCTGCAAGTTCTGTTCCGAATTGTTAGTGAATCTGTTGATGTTAGTTACAAACCCCCATACCCTTGCATACCCGTACTTTTCAGAAACACTCTCTAGAATCTATCCCATTACAAGGCAAACATTGTGATTTTCATTTTTCACTTTAATCCTTTCAAGGAATCAATAATTACCTGAACTTTGTTCTACAACAAGAACCCGTAAATCTTTTTCCTCAAAAGAATACCAATTGAAACGAGAATTTGCATCTGTTGAACGAAATTTCATCATCATCCACCCATCCACCGTTCTTCACTTCAGTTCGCATAGATGTGCATAGCAAAAGGAAAGAAAAAAAAAAACACAAAAATTCCAAAAAAGCAGTTTGTACATCGTCCATCCTTTAAGCCTGGCTATCGACGATGTTTCTGTATAACTTTGCGATATGCAAATTGTTGATTTCCTCCCTCCCCTGCCCCCAAACCACTCGACTCAAAGTAAACAAGAAAGTTTTTAATAAAGCTCGCAAAAATCGCAAAAGCAGTGCGGATAGGAGCGGCGCGGTACGGTGCGGTGCGGCGTAGGTAAACGTAGGTGGTAGTAACCCCTACTAGAGAGACCGGTACTCGTTACAGGTTATACATTCCGTTATTGTGTTTCAAGGGTTTTTTCCTTCAGTTTTTCTTCTGTTACTGATGTATACATGCATGTATGTGAGAGTGACTGTATGTGGGTTTGTTTTACCATTCTGTCAATAGAAACGGAGCACAAACATACGACGTGAAGTGCCAATATATTGGAAATGTTGAATACTTTTAAATGATGCTGATTTCTCACTGAAGGTATGTGTTACAAGGAGCCAAGAGAGAAGAAGTCGAAATATTGCAAGTGATATCAACACAAAGGTGAAACGAAACAAAGGCAAACAGGTCCCGTCAATTAAAATGTGGGAGTCATTGTTGTTCAAAGAACAACATCCTTTACCTACTATGTATCGGAACAATGGTAAAAGAAAGCTGATATTTCGAAGATATGTATGTAGGTATATTCCCAATACTCGCACACAACGCTTTACACAATTCAATATTATTCTACTGGGTAATCCAAAAGTCAACTTCCTACCAAAGGATTAAAATCCGGATTATTAACACCGCAAGAGATATAATCTCTGATCTCCACAAACCATAAAACCCTCATATACACTTTGGTTAAATGAAACTACCTGAAAACACCCTTAGAGGCAAAATGGAGGGCCTTAGCGCACAGCAAGAGGTTAAATTTGTTCACTTTCAACAGAAATAAACACTTTAACATCTTTTTGCCTCCTTTAGCACTTTCAGGTTATTCTAGAGTGCTCTCTAGTGGTGTTTACCGAAAGCACGACAACGAGAAAAGGAGAGAACGTCTGAAGAGTACTTCTGGCTTAAAAAGAAAATCCCAAGTGCGTATGTTTGCACACAGAGTTATGAGAAGCATGTGAAACGTCCTTTTTTTTTTTTTTTTCTTCTCTCTTCTCTTCAGGTAATGAGCCCTTAGAGGCTGAATGAGGGGAGGTTTCGAATGGCATATTCGAGCGGCGGAATGGGTAGGCTATCGAATGTGAATGGCAAGCGGTTTTAGAAAGTAGAGAACTCAGCCAGAAGAACTAATTAAGCAAAGATTTGAATGGTCGTTATTTTTATAAAATAAAATTTAAAACTCATGACTCTTGAGATCACGACTGAAAGGTTTGTTCGATAAGGATGCAGTCAACTATAGGGTTGGATGCAAATACGTGTTTTTTTGGCAATGTTCCTCGCCAGGAAAACGAGCTTATATCCTTGACCAAATTATGGATTCATAAAGTGTCTGACTGTGTAACTTGAAACAAAAATCAATGTGTGAAAAGGTCGCAAGAATATTCCGGATACAGTTTGTAGTAAATTTTTTTTAAAAATGTTACCTGTCCATAAGTCCATATAGTGAGATAGGTACTTCGTCAACATTTGTGTATCTTACTGAAATTTAGCACCTTGGACTACGAACTTTAACGAATTTTGAGTGAATATTAGATTTGTTGTATCGAGCAGGAGAACAGATGGTTAAAAGGTCAGAAAATTGTCAAGGAAATTTCTGAATAGACATAGTCTGCAGAAGACCATTTCTAATCCATAAAAAAGTGCTGGTTTCAACCTGGTTCTGAATCTACGAGATTTGTCTCAAAAGTAGACAGTCATCCAAGCCAGCGCCGTCGAAATGAAGTTCGCTCTCCTCTATATCAGACATTTTCTTCCTGAAACTTCTCTTCGGCAGCAACCCACTGGTCCATGGTTATGCGACCACTCGTTGACAATGGCAACAAGGGTCGTAAATCGAATGCATCAAGGGTGATGTACCAGACTTCATCTTTTTCGCCTTACTCGGTTCAACGACGTCATCAGATCTGCTCGGCTTCTCTTACCACTTCAGGCGAGACGCTACAAGTCCTTATAATCGGTACCTTACTGATCCTTCCTTTCCTACTGAGACGCTACTTTACTACTGACAAAGCGCAATATGATCCACTATGGGCTCAAGGAAAGGAACCGCATTGACAACGCGGTCACTGGTAAACCGTTGGGGTAGCATAATAAATCTTACAGGTCGTGGTGCATATTCAGGATTCAAGTATCAGATCATGCTGATATCAATGTCATCCTGGTTTGCAAGAACAGATTTTTAAAAGATCGTGCCTTTCAAGTTTCGGCACATTTTTTTATCGTTGAAAAATGGCCTTTTATATGATCTATTTCCTTCAATCCTGGCTTGTATTATAATGGGTGCAGTTTTAAGGATACCTTTTCATTCACCAAACATACATACCTTCGTCCGACTTGATAAGCTAGTAGTGAACATTCTGCAACACATCTCTTGCGGTTTGGAAGAGGCTGGTGGAGACAATGCTTTCCTCAATAGCTATATTGAACTTAAATGTTACATATTCCATTCCCCTGATGTCATCTCAGTCTAACACCGGTAGCTTGGTCATCATTTTCATTTACCAGTCTGTACAAGTTGTCTTTGTAAATACTACCACAATGATTTAGAACTATCAACTCTACTTCATAGACCTGGTCTTCTATGTCAGCTAACAATCGGCTCCATCGAATACTTCTTGTGCTCCTTCTTCTTCTTTCGTAGAAGCTGATGTTATTCCTTTCGGCTTATAGAGATCAGAAGCAGTGATCTTCCTTTTTTTTAATTTAGGCAAGTAGGCATGCATCCTCATTGATTGGATGCCTTTATTGGGAAAATTTATTAAATCAGGGGTTTTGCTGCGAAGGTCCTTGGAAACAGAAAAGTCATACTCCTATGTGCATGAATAGATATTTGCCTCCCATTGGTAAAGTGAACACTGTAAGTTTCCTTATTTCCAACTTAAAGCTGAATAGCTCCAGTTACTTGCTGCCAAGTTCTATGCAAATGAACACGTATCCTTCATGAAACTGACTACACAATGGCATGGCGAAATTCAATTGTTACACCATCAATATTTACGCTGTCAACGCTAGATCTTCCAAACCAAAAGTCAAGAAAACGAATCCTTTTTCATACAACAAATGTAACACTGCATCCCTTTATCATTGCCAAATGTACGAACAGTAAATTCACATTTCTACTCAATGAATTTTATTATCCTTCTTTAAGGAAAAGTCAATCAATCATTATTCAAATTTCAACATACTTTTTGGCCAAACTTCTTCGTCTCTCGAAGCTCGAATTGCATTCCCTCGAGCTACTATCAAAAGTGTAGTATAACGTGCCCCCAATCTGCCCATCCTTGTTGAATGAACAAAAAACCCTGGAAAATAAACAGTTCCATTATGGTTTGTTCCCGAATCAGGGAATTCTATATACACAGATGCACGTACATCCATATGAGAGACCAAACGCGAAAGAGAGTACACAGAGTTTTCTCGATTCCATACAGAAAAAAATAAAAAATGTTGCACAAAGAAATGTTTTTATCCCTACAACCAGGACCAGTTCTATAGTAGACTGAACTGAAAACTTTTCCCAAGACATGGAGTATACCGTCCAACAAGGAATAGAGACTTGAAAATAGCAGCAATAGAAGCAGCTGATGGTTCTATCGTTAGAGTTGTTTCCTTAGTCCTGAAAAACGCCGAAGAAATAGTAAAATGAGTGAATTGTGTGCGCGAGTTTTTCCTCTGCATCCTTCTTTGGATATCATTGTTATCCTTTGTGATGGGTCGTAATGGAAAATAACGAAGGAAATGTATACCTCCAAAACAGATGAAATAAGAATCCTTCGACTATGTTTTTAATTTTTTTTTCTCTCTTTCGTTTTTATCCCCTTTTTGTGATTTTTTTTCTTTTCTTTTTCTTAACAAAATAGCGGCTGGCAAAAATAACGCATAGCGTTATTGTGATAAAGAACAGCGCTAACGTGTAGGTGTAGGGGGAACATGGAAACGAGGAAAACAAGTCATTGTAGACGAGACCACGAATAGATACCCGTATTAACTCGGTACCTACTTTGTGCGAAGTCCTTTTTTTTTTCTGTTTTTTTCTTCCACGGTTTCTTCACAAGTTCATAATGAAGTAGGATGAGAGGATATTATACTGAATAAGTGAAAATTTGAGTAATATTCCAATTTAGGGTTTTTGTAATTCCTTCTTCTTCTATTCTGTGTGTTTTTTCTAAAAAGAATCCCATCCTGTGAAATTGAATGCTCTTTAAAGTAGGTCCGGCTAATAGGAGTCCTGTTGGTGTTGGAGAAGTTGGAGACGTTATTGTTACTTGAGAACATTGAATAAGAGGAGATTCACTCCAAGGCATGAAATGTCTTGGTGTCTTTAGACTTCAGACATTCAAATGAACTGCATTAGTGTGCAGACACACTTAGCCCATTAAAGGTCCATTGTGATACCATGGATGGGTTTCTTGATGGAGCACTCTTTTTTGACACAAAGCTGGTCAGAACGATTTCTTTCTGATCCTCCTTTTGCAGAAGTCGTGTGAAAAGAGGCTCAGCTTTTGGACATGTTGAACTTTCAGACAGTGTCCAGTAAGAACGCTGATCTGTGATCGTTTCAGCAGGACCAACTCAGCATTACGTTTCAGATCAATCCTGGGCCAGATCAGTCTTAAAATGTTGCAAGTAGAGAGATTTTCCCATTTCCAGTTGGTTTTCCTAGAAGTGTCCAACTTTAAGTAATGAGGGGCATACCCAGGTTCCGCCACTTCGTTAAAGGATCATATATATGCTAATGCATATACATGCAGATCTTTGCATCTTAGATAGGAGATTGAGGTGAGTAGCCATGAGTAGCCATAGTAGAAGGATTTCCCTAAGAGTATCAGGGAGTCTTTCGAAGGTGGCGATAGCAATGCCATCTGCATAGGCATCCAATGCAGTTCTAGATTCCACAGAAGAGGGTTCAGAATGCCCCCCTGATTAGTTCCGCAACTAACAAAGGTTTTAGTCGCCCAGCTGCTTCATTGTCCTGCGTGTGAGCAATTGATCGATCAATACTCCAAACGAAGAATCGACTTTAAGGCTTGCAAGTGCATCTGTGATTGACGTAGATCTGACATTGTTAAAGACCCCCTCTATATCCAGGAACGCGACCATCAATTTTCAATGATGCGCACTAACGAGTGAAGGCTGCCTCGATGCTGCATAGGTGGGTTCATACTCTGGCGTATATGGATATCAATCAGTCTTTCTAGTGTTTTCAATAGAAAGGACGATAGGCTGATAGGTCGGAGATCTTTTGATTCAACGTGCGAGCATTTTCTTGCTTTGGGTATAAAGACAACTTCAACCTCAATCCATAGTTCGGAAATGCAGACCAGATTCAGACAACTAGACATGATGACCTTAAGCCTAGGAAGCACTTTCTCTTTTGATTGCTGAAGATCAACCGGAATGATGTCATCTGGCTCTTGTATGGTTTAAAACTGTGCGTGGTCCAAAGGATCTTTTCAGTAGTACCTTATTATTTTCGTGGAGTTCTTGCACGGTGTAGAAAAGGCGGTTTCGAATTGAGGTATAGCAACAGAGGAGATACCAGGAAAATGCGTGTCTAGTACTGGAAAGTCGCTGGCACTGGACATCAAAACGTACTCAACACTGTGAATTGGTGAAATTGGCTGAGGGCACTTACGCCAAAAGAGTGCTGAACTATCTGCTGAATACTATAGGCAGAGGCCTACGAAACTGACGTTGGGACTATAGAAACAGCGTCACAAGTGGTGTTCCACGAGGTTTCGTACTAGGTCCGCTATTATGACATCTGTGTTTTGATGAGATTCTTAGATTGACCACGTAGAGGTTATTACAAATAATTGACTTTGTGTTGAGCAAACTCCTAAAAGATTTGGATCATGACTACGATGAAGCCGTCAGTATAGTCCGAGACTGGTCTATAACTTGTAGATGAAAAAACGAAAATAGCGCTAACTAGCGACAGAAGAGTCATGCTGTCATTTTTACGTCAGAAATAAAATTCCTAGGAATTAGTATTGGATGCAAAGCTTACTTTTTAAGAACATCTTCAATATATAGTTGATAAGGTAGCAAGGACAACTACTGGAAAGGATCATGCTATAAATTGGAATCGATAATACTCGGTCCTAAATATGGTTTACTGTCATGCGAACGAAATTCTAAAAGAGAAAGGTGGAAGCAGCCTACACACTCAACGCGTTGAGAGTATGCAGTGCCTTTCCTATAAGTTCATAAGAGGATGTGATGTGGCATATTGTGCTAATCGATCTTCTGGCAAAGGAATGGCAGAAAAATCGTGTAGTAATATCCAGTCATATGTGAACATATGTGAAACATGAAAAGGTAAAAATTTTACACGTTCACATAAAAATATTCTTAGAGTGCTTAGGACAATATCCATTGGAATACCCACACTATCAGAATTATATTAGAAGATACAGTGAAGTGTTTGTTAATTCACTGAATGCATTTGTTATCCTTAATTGTATCCACAAAACTTTTACTCCACGCATCCCAGTACCATCCCAGTTATAGTGCAACTTCACCACTTAATTGACACAAAAGTGAGATCGAAAACTTTTCAACATAATTATTCCCCAATACACCAAACTGATTGAAAGTTGAAAGATGATCAAATACATGCTCCGTAACGAGAAGTAAGAGTAATTCCAAAGGATGTTGAATTGCAAAATCTTTGCATTCCTCGTTGCTTTCATGTATCTTGTATAAATTTTTTAAAAGGAATATATCTCAATACGAGGAGGTCTCCAATGTACGACTTGCAGATGCTGCTGTTACCGAATAAAAGTTTCTCCATTCATAGTCGTTGCCGCAACGGAATAGCATAGTACAGTACGCATCATCATCATCATCACATCCACGCCATTTTTTTTTGGCAAGGACTTCAATATATGCAGATTTTTTTATTCACAAGAAATGGGCGGTTTGCAAATGTAGCTACATACATCTCTTTCCTCGAATGATGAAAAGTTTTGCTTAAGGAATTGTTACTGTTATGGGACAGGAAAAAGAAAAAAATAGAAGTGATTCCGTTGCCTCCTTCGTCCAAGTCGTCGTCGTCGTCGTCCTGCGCTTAATTTGAAAAGTTTCCTCTTCAATTCCCTTTCACATGTCAGCAACGACAACGACTTCCGACAAATTTCAATGCGAAAAAAACTACTAAATGCGAACAACGTTCAGATTGAAATCATTTGCTGTATAGTACCAGTGTATTCTAAATTTGAATGCGTTCAGATGATTGATTGGTTCCTGTCAGAATGTTACCATTTTACAATTTAATTTAACTTTAAAGTTTAATACACCGCTGCTGGCAAACTGCCAGTCTATGGTTTAATCAGATCCTGAATGTGTAACAATGCCAAGGTACAAGTAAGTAAGTATATACCGGAAAGGAGCAGAAGCACGAAAGTGTGGCAAGAAGGGGGCGAATACTCAATTCTATAACTTGGCCAAAGCATCAGCATCGCCATCATCAAGAGTATCACATCATGGCCAGGATGTGAACTGTGAACTTAATTCGATTGACTTTTGCCTTCTCACCTCTTTGAGAAGGGAAGCATCAAAACCAGCATCAGCAGCCAGACCAGTGGCAGGGATTGAAAATTAATGAACTGAATTATAGCATTTTGAAACAATTTCCGTCTACGTGCCAACAGGATTCGATGAAAGTTCTCTGTCGTAAGCATATTGTTGAAAGCAGCAAATGGATGTGCCGTCTCACTCGGATCCTTATGGAGGAATTTATGGAACAACAGTGACAACGACAACGGAAGAGCGGACGAGTCTGTCGGTATCAGAATCGGTTATTCGAAGCACAGTGGCATAAAAATTATCCCCGCTTGATGGGATACGTTTAAAGGGGTGTATTTCTCGGAAGCTCTATGACTTTATTCCTTCTAATGAATTCCTTTAATTACGAACAGATTCCGGCGAATTTATGACAAACTCGAATTATGATGCTTACGTACACCAACACGTACACGTATAATGGGGTCTATGACTGGAAGACAGATAGAAAATGTGGATTTTTATAGTCGAGGCATTTACAGACACTTTGTTTTAAAGTCGAAGGGTTGGGCGTTTTTATGACCAAATCCTTAATATGTATGTACTTACGTATGTGAAGCATGCGTAGCATAAAAACATATTGTATATCAATTAAATGAGGAAACATTGAGGAATTGGGAGGAAATCTTAGTACGGCCCTTTGCTACTCGTAACAAGCATATTGTTTCAGTATTTACTCATTACTGACTTGGCCAATCCTAAAACCAACTAACAGGGTCAACTCATGCCGTAGCAAAAGGGCTTAAGTAAGAATCAAACTTCTGCATAAATCTCACATGAAGCGTCGAACTAAAAGCGGATGGTGTCTAGACTTAGAGCTAAAATTGTCCACAAAATCTAGGGTCGTAAGCAAATACTCATAGTAGTAAAAATTCAGCAAATTCAGCTAAAATAACCGGCTGCGGCAAGGATTATGGAAACCCTTAACAGCTACCCAGACTTAATGCCTTCTTAAACGTTACATAGAATTTGCAACGATTTTTGTTTCTGAAGATTCTTACAGGTTTTTGAAGCGTTCAGTAGACTGATCTGGAATGAATTTGGTACTTCTTAACTCACTCACCATCCACAGCCAGTGAATCGTAATAATATTAAGTGACTAACTTGTCAAGCAACACGATGTGGAGCAACGTGAATGTAGATGTGTACTGTAGCCGATATTTACAGAAGAGGTATCAGTCCACAATGTTGTATTCTGAGTCCTCTGTTACGACTCAAGGTGAACTTTCGCCTATGTTTACGAAAAAGCAACTTATGTTTCTGATGAATGGCGCAGTAGTGAAGGGCTTTTGGTCACTCATCTCAAGACCGATATCGTCCTTTTGACAAATAGGAGAATCATGACTACTCTGATTGGGTCAGTCCCAAGGAGTGTGCTTATTCAAATCTCCAATGATGAAACTGATGTTTTAAAGTTGGAAACAGAAGACATCCAAGACCAATACCAATTCCTGGTAGTACAAGGGTGTTTTGTACTTTGGCTCTGCTTAAGATGAACTGTCCATTGTAGTTAAGTATTGCTGCCCGAGCACTGTTTCTCAGTGGTTATGCACCGAATCAGGATATCTCTAGACTTGCCCGTATAATTGTTAACTATCCAACTTTAGGTGGCGCTACAGTCCGGGGTGGACCTGGGTCTACATATCCAACACTTCTACAAAATTTTTAGAATCTATTCCCCTTATGCAAGGTATAACAATGACTGACAGACTCCATCGACTCTGTATTATTACTAAAGAAAATGTATCTTCGCCACTACTATTTAGAAAATTTCAGTTATGTACATGAACGACAGGAGTTGCCTGAGGTATGAATATTTCACAGCTTCTAGCAGAGTACAAGTACTTTACCACATAATATATGTACACCAATAGACATGTATATAAAATCCACTCCCACGAGAATGTTCTCTTGTCTTCATCTTAGATCAATCAACTTAGCGGGAGCTACAATAAGACAAACAGGATACACGATACAATTTCCGTTTCAAGTGAAACGCATTCCATTCACCCTGGTTACGCACTCGGTTTACAAATTCAGAGTTCATGTCCCGCAGTGGGTGCTATAATCAGCACGAAGGAATTAAGCCAGAATTTCGTCACTCTCTCAGATTAAGGTAAACGCCGCCATCCATGGTGGAACGATGCCTCATCAGGCTCATCAGATAAAAATTAGGATCAGCAGTGCCGTCGTCCTCGTCTTCGTTGTTGTCGAGCCAAGGACCTCTGAAACACTTGTTTTCAGTGAAATTTCTTCGAAATATAATTCGTAGCGCGCGGATGCTATTAGTATTCAGAGTGTTTTCCGAATTACCATATAAATGAACTTAAGCGCCCCACTCATTAATGTATATGTATATCTGCATGTTGGGCTTTTTGTTGATTTTCCTTTTTTTTTTCCAGAAATGAAAAAAAAAAGAAACGTTCTCATCTCTTTGTAAAAGTTTACAACTGCTCCCGCACCTTTTTTTTTGTTTTTTTTTGGTATACGAGTACTCGAGTCGTACATATATTTTTGAAGAGGGTGCCTTAATTCTTCACCAGTGGTAGACGACCGACACGGTTGTACTTGGTGCCTGGTGGTGGCTTTTAATGTGTTAATAAAGGGTAAGCGGAAAGAAAGATTCGCTGTTGGTTGGTGGTGATTTTCAGCTGAGCTCAGGATAATCATTCTATGCCCTAACGCTCATGTTGCCTTTGCCGTCGTGTATTTAAATGAATGAGGCGACGAGGCGTGATATGACTTCGAGCCAACAGTGTTTGACTGCTTGTGGTGGGATGGCGCAAGAGATGCCTTCACTCTGTGACTTCTGTATGCATGAGCGATGGGGGTGGCTGTGGCGGTGGCGGCAGCGGTTTCGTCGGCACTGGGTTGATTGGAATTCCCGTAATGATTTAATTTTTCGCAACCCTCATTTTGGTTAATTACGAAAAATTATTTTGGCTTATTTACGTGCTTTGTTAATTTTTCATTCCCCGGAAATGATTGCCTGCCGTCGTCGGTCGGTCGTCCGGGCGGCAGCGGGCGCACAAGGACAATAATTCCTGTGCACAGACGCTGGCGCTGCTGAATTCCACAAAATCAGTGTCAGAGGATGCGTATACATTTCTTTTGGTAAATGATGGTGTGCGTTGTGCGCTGGGCGATAAAGGAAGCGGCGGAATTTGTTTTTATTGAGTTTTGTTATCACAACACGTGGCCGGAAAGGTTACAAAGAGTTTTAAATGGAGTCGGCGGAAATACGAAGGATGATGCTTAGGATTACATCTATTTATGTTTAATTTAAGAAATGTGGAATGGCCTAATTTGAAATGAGGAACAGCACTCCAGAAATTTATATCTGGAGAATTGGGTCATTATTTGAATAAGCTTCCCTCCCAGTCTGGCAGGGTTAATGGTCGGGCAACAGGATTGAAATGATTTGAAGTAAGATGGGAATGGTAGCTGGCAAGGACATTATAATTTCGAAAAATATACTGAGGCATGGCACGGTATTTGTAGTACAATTCTGATATTTTCAGGTTCCTGTCATAATTTGTTCATAGTCGACTCAAGAATAAGCTTAAAGGTGTCGGACTTTTAAATAGATTATTGTAAAAAAATTGTGGTAGCTACGTTGTATTTCGTTTGTATGTCACATGTAAATATAGATAGCTGTAACTAGGTAGGTATAAGGTAGTAGTGAAATTTTATCCTTATCCAATGCCAAAGATGGCTACAATATATCAAGCGCATAAAAAAAAGAGTTCCACTCAAAAAGAAATAATGGGACTGATTGTAACGAAATTTGTACGTACATACGAGTAGGTATAGGGCCATCCAACAAGAGGTGTCATTTTAAATCATTAGAAAAATTCAAAATTTTTACGAAAAGTGGTGATATTTTTATTTTATTCTAAAGTACGAACTCTGCGGTTAGTTAGAGAATACAATACCTACCAAATGTCTACCTCGGCTCTGGCTACAAATAGTGATTCTTTTGAAGAAATTTTTCATCACGTTTTCTCATAATCGCAAATATTGACTTAGTGCATGAATCGTTGGTGGAGCGTTGATGTTGATGGTCGGTTTAGTATATCGGAAGCAACTAATTTTCCGGCCAGTGTAGTTTTTAAGCCCTTTGAGGTTTCATTTTCAGCGCCGTCATTCTACCCGTATCTACATATAAACGGCGGATCATGTGTATTGGGATCCTTAGATATATGTGCATACATACGTCAAGTACCTACAACTGGCAGCGTTGCTGGTGAGATTTCCTGCGGCGAAGGTTGGGTCGCCTAATCAGTGATCCAGTTCTTCGACGAGCCATTCTACCTGTGATAACGATGGTGTCACTTAGTGATGAGGACGTTTTGGACACATGCTGGTCCAGTGATAGCTGTTCGTCTCGATTCCCAAATTCTCATTTCTCGCCCCAAACAATTCCGGTGTTACTAAAAATATCCTTTTATGAAATGCAAGGCCTCTTTCTTAATTTGAAAGCTGGCCATCCATTCCAAGTGCACTCCACTAGACTATCGAGCCATATGTTGCAATAGATCGATCTATCACTGTCGTGCATGGTCAGGACTATATGCACATATTACTGAACATGTTTTTGTCCATATTAAAGACTATACATGCTTTCTTAATAAAATCATCGATGTGCTCCTTGGAAAATTAGTTTGTTGTGATACAATTCATCAGATCCTTGAGGAGCTTGCTATTTGTTAATAAAGAAAACAGTCATTACCTTTAAACGACTAACTCCCGGAACTAAAGGGAATTTTATTTAACGATTGTCAAGTGTTTTTGAATACATATTTGTACACATTGTAATCGAAATGCGAAAAACAATTAACAAAGGTGTCCTCTACTGCCTTCAAAGAAGTTAGAACTGCTCATGAAACCTTTTTTTGTTCTTCCAACACTTAAGTATTTTTTTTTAGAGCTGGGTCCAATATAAATCCCTACAAACACGGCAAAGCGATAGCTTGCCAGGCTAATCATGATGAACATGAAAATCGTAAATGAGTTCAATCCATTCTGATCCTTTGAGCTGACCACACAAAACTCCTTTCACGAATCAAAGTACTTCATGAAATTTTAAGGTTTTGTTTATTTTAAACTCCATTGTTTGGTGAATTCCTTCGAAATCGTAATTAAAATACACCCCTTTGCACTTTTTCATTTCTGGCAAAGGCAAGTGCAAATGGTTTGAATTAAAAGAATTTTCTCAGCAAAGCGCTACTAATTGAAATCCTCATCTTCATGTAGGGTATATTCCACTTAATCCGTTTCCTATGAATAATATGCGAAAATATCACGAGAATACTAAATATTTAATATCAGCTTCTCTGTTGGATGTCTTGGCAATAAATTTCGGACTTGTAGGATCGCAATCTAAAATTATTCGAAGGCTAAGAACTCGTAACTCGTAAGGTTTCCCATAACAGTCTGTAGATTCTGAAGCAAAAATAGGGTACACAATTCAATCAGTCCTTCCTGATTATAGTTTACTCTGTACTTTCCCCTGGATTGATAATTACAAAGGTAATTTCCAATTGTGGAGAATCGGATTTTTTCATTTTGCTTTTGATAGCATTACCATTTCAAAGTAATTTGCTTTCCAGCAAAAGGGTTGCAATAAAAACCACTCCATACACAAATAAAGAAAACAAGGACCAACCAACATTTTTGTTTTTTTCTTTTCATACTTCAGGTTTACAAAGAACAACAAAAAAAAATGCTTTTAGATACAAAACAAAAAAAAAACGAAAATTGCAATTTAATAGAATTGCATACACAAAGTCTGTGTTTTTTTTTTGTGTGTTACTCACATTACTATACCTCATACATTGAGAATCTTTTGGATTGAAAAGCGGTATCCTTTGCATCTTGTCTCATCAAGAAGCAAGTAGTGAGTCCTGAGTCCCCAACTAAACCAGAGATCCAATCGTTCATCTTCCATCCAAACCTGAATTTGTGAACGTAGTCATAGAGTGGCATGGGTTATCCCTATGATATATTGAAATTTAATGGAAAGAATCCTTTGGTAAAAAAGAATATAAGCACATTGAAAAGACAAAAAAGAAAAAAAAAGGAGGAATATGCTACCATGGAGCACTATCTCTAAACTATCTTTACTGTGTTTGTGAAAGCTCCTAGAGTATTTTATAAAATATTCCTCATCCTTTCTCTGATGCAGTCACGTTCAAGAAGGAAGATGAAAAAAAAAAACAAAAAAAAAAATTATTAGTAGAAATTGTAAAACGTTGTCGGTCGGTCGGTTGGTAGGAGAATGAGAGAAGCGTGCATTTACTTTCGTATAAATAATTTTCTTATCCTTCGGGTGGTCTCTGTCCTTGCCATCACCGTCGTCCGCGGCGGCATGACAGGCTAGTCAAGCATCATATTAAAGGAAAAAAAATCTCAACGATGACAACTGCAATAACAACTCAAAAAAAAAAAAAAGAACCTTCCATCCGTAAGACAGAGTGCAGTGTAAGCTTTCAAGGATAAACCACGCAAAAAAAAAAAATGTACAGAATTTGCATTATGTTGTAGAGGTGAATTAACAATCTAATCGTTAGATGGTTGTTTACAGCAACGACCTCTTATCCGGACCACGGATGGGGAAAAAATAAAGATAAATATTGTGAAGGAGAGAAATGTTTATCGGAGAATACCGCATCCTCCTTTGTGCCATTCTCCAAAGTGTATTTCAGTTCTTTTTAATTGAGCTTAACTATAACAAGAAATATGCAAATAAATATTTTAATAAGAAAATAGCCGAATGAGAATAAATTATCATCGACTTGACTTTACCTATGCAGCACTATGCAAAAGGCGTAGAAAATGGTTGTTCAAGTACTGGTAAGCCTGATAATTGGAACATTCTATGACAACATCATAACAGCTTGATCTAGCAAAAATAGTGACCCTTATGAGAAATCCTTCAAAGTTAACAATCGTTGCAAAGTACTCTTGGCCGGTAATTAGAACTGAATATTCAATAGGAGGGAAGACAGCTTCATTCTTAGCATTTCGTAAAAAGAATACGTCCACTAAAGATAGTGTTAAATAAAATAATCACGCATGCATCTTTCTGGCGTCACAGTGAACCATGTCATAGGATGGTATAATCACATTTCATCAATGACGTTCTGCTTTCTAAGATATTCGCACTGAATCCATTCTATACAATACTTAAATTAGATTGGAACTCACTTTGAAAGTTCGGCCCTAAAACATTACCAACTCCACAGGATGTCGTAGCACAAGTAAATTTTGGAATATCATCGCAGAGAGATATTTCATACGGCTTCGGTAGTATTACAAGAGCAGAATCAACAAGTAGGCATCTGTAGACTTCGAAGCGCTGTTAACAGATTATGACAAATTTAAACATAATTCTGATTTACTCATTCTGGCTAAATCATTTCCATGTTTATACAAGGATTTGAATTTCCGAAATATACATCGTAACAGAGTATATTCTGAAGCTGATTGACTCTGGAAAATGGCATAGAGTTGCATTGTATTAACTTTTACTTAAAATAAATGAATTTTAGCGTCCACACGGATGGAATAGAAATTTCGGCTAAATATATCTGCATCCACTCCACCATTTAGGAGCTGTCTATTTTTTAATATTCACCACGTACTAGAGATTACTTTCATATATACTGTAGTTTGAAAGAAAGATGTAGAAACTGGGTGAAGTCTGTGGCACTCAATGAGGAGCTGGTGTAGGAGTGGATCATGTTAAGAATACGTTAGTGGCCAGTTAGATCGCCTAATTTGAATTCGCGAGTAAGGTGGAGATAGGGTTTTTTTTTCAAAGGAAGCAGGTTTCTTTAGCAGCCCTTCGGATGCTTTCTAGTACCACTTGGCCCGAGGAATACTGAACCTTTACATACTAGACTAAAGTAACAAAATCTAATATAGCAACGCCAAGTATGTAGTTCTTTTTTGACTAAGACTCCTCTTCGTGTTTATAGAAACTCCATAACACTCCTGACTGTTTTGAACAAGCGAGCTGCTGCGAGCTGCTAGGACACATCAGGTTGTAGTGTTTTACAAAGAACACGGCAGGCACACATTCGATGAGATGGAAAAAAAAGTGAGTTTCTGCAACGTCTTGAATTTTTCTTGAGAATTCTTCGCGCGTATAAAGATTTAATTGAAAAGCTTTTAAGGACAGTGGACTTCAAGGCTAATGCACGCTTTTGCAATTTTTTACAGTGGATATGATGGGTGCACCATAGTGCACCATAGATTACAACCTTGAGTTACGCTAGTCCTAAAAATGACATCCATAAAGAAAGCCTATAACTTACAATAGGAAACCACTTCTTCACACCTTTTTTTGGAAAATAAATCTTGCGGTATAATAGGAAAAGCCAACCCTAGGCCAGTGGTTACTAGAAAGTTTGATTTAGTGAGTCGTTTTAATGTATTAAGGAAACAGAGGACTATGACATTTTAGGCAAAACGACTTAGCAGGTCATTAACTAAAGTAAGTTCTTTATAAACTGTAAACCGAAATACATTAGCAGTAAGCCCCTTTGCTATATTCTACTTTCAATATATCCTGAGTAATGCTTTGAGAATGTTAACTTGTCGTTGCAATTTTGACAAGCCCTTTGGCAACTTGTTTGGCTTTCCCATATAATTCCTTCATGTAATACTGTTATTTCCAGTCGATTGCACTTACATACATGTCATGTGCATACACAATTTAAATTCAATTTTTCCAAACAAATCAAATTCCTAAATCAATGTCCGATGCTCATATGTATGATATAAATTCAATCATCATTACACGCACACAAAAGAATCTAACATAAATCAATACATATACATATTTCAAAGCATTTCCATAAATCTCTCCAGCATTCCCTATCAATCGAAATCAACTACACACGTCCTCGCACACAAGTACTTAAGTGCAACGTACTCCAAAGCTATAAATTCATTACATACACAGGCACTGATACACAGCGTGCATGGAAATGACTCAAGGACACTCCATGCCTGATCAATTATCGAATTGAAAATATTGTTTGAGCCGGAACGATAGAAACTTGACACATCCTTCGGCGCGTCCCGTAACTAATCCACCGTAGCACCACCGCAATCCCCGCTCAATAATTCAGCATAATAACATTATGGAAAGTATTTAAATAATGACTTTCATTTTTCACATGGAATTACCATCCATTAGGGTCCTTCCCGTGTCTTGGGGTAAAGAAGCATCCGAACTTGATGTATGCAATGCTCTCGCGCTGATAAATTTCGAGGCCATCCCGTACGTACACACACGTGAATCGAACTAATGCGTTGGGATTCGGATTGCTTGTGCAATGAGCAACCGGCAACAACTCATCCTTTCAATCACGCTACCATTCTCATCTCATTTGAAATTCCTTCATGCCGACTTTTGGATGGAAATGTTTGCCATGTGTGGGTGTGGTATGGGAGCAGTCATCTCTTCATTTGAAGGTTCTTTCTTCTTCTTAGCTAGCTCCCCCCTTTCATGAGCATTGACTGAATTTACACCACCTCAAACCCTAGTAAATGGGAAGAGAGGTGGAAAAAAACAGAAAAAAAAAAAAATACGAAAACACGGAGAACGGAGAAGGGAGAAGGGCATACTGAAAACTCCTTTAACTCCCCCACTCGAAACGATAAGTATCTTTTTCTTACACGGATACATATCTCAATTTATGTGTTACGTGACCTCATATTCATACAGGATTTTGATCCCTCTAAGTGTTGGGAAATTTCAAAAGCTTCGTAAAGAAAACAACATACCCTCGTGTTGTGTGTAGTACATTTGTACGTTACGGAGAGGAGACCCTTTAAAGGAAAACACTTAAAGTCGATGAAGCCTTTCTGGCTCTCGCCGCCCTCTATGTGTCTCTGGAGGCTATGGCAGCGGCGTCGTCGGTGGACGGGGGTGCCACTGCTGCTGCTGCTGCTCCAGAGAACCATGACATTTCTCAAATGTGTAACATGTGTATACTCAAGTCCACCCAAGACGTTGCCCCCCCACTACTCCCGATTTACTGCTGCGAAAATGAGTATAACATGGATCATAAATAAAAATGTGACAAAGCGCGACATAAAAAGCTGAAAAACGAAAAATTTATTGCCATTTTTCGGTAGGGCGGATTGTAAGCGTGTTCTGATAGCACCGTACCGTATATATACAACAGAAACGAAACGAAAAAAAAAAGGGATCACACAAGGGTCATGTGTGTTATGTTCTAGCTGTTTGCTTGGCATTCAGCCTTTCAGTCGTCTGACACATGGAGCACGGATGAAAATAAGAGGAAAACTTTTTTCCACAGAATTTCCGTCTTCGTTTCCGAAATAAGAACTTAACGCGTTAAACTGCAAACGCCTCGTCACGACAGCGCATAGAATTTCCATCTCAGCTCGCAAAAACAACTTTTGAAACGCACGTAAACGTATGACCGCGCCCGAAAATTTATAGCAGAGCGTTAATTTAAACTGACACACGTAGGCGAGAAGCGGGAATTCTACTACTAGAGACTCGGGACGAGGCGTCTTGTACATGTGTACCCACATACATAACCTGCGATTGGATTAACTTAAAATTCATGACCTAACAAAAAATGTTCCTGAAATTTTAATTTATTTCCAACCGCCTCGTTTATTAGATTATGAAAGTAAAAATGTGAGCTCAGGCTCCTCATAGGAGCACACACATATCACCGGAACGATGACGACGACGACGACGACGACTACGACGACGACGACGACGACGAATGAGGCCATAAACCATTGAGTATTGCACTCGGTAACTGGCAGTTAATTTAAGACCTTTAAATGTGAAGGTGGCTTCATCGTTGTATGCCAACGTAAATGGCAAAGGCAATAGAAACGGCAACAAATGTAAATTATTGTTGGAAATCGTTATTTAAAAGGAATGACATTAATGGATTTAAATCCACGCTTGGCTCACGTAGCATTAGATTCGCATAAACCCAACGCAATTCTTCATAGATAAATAAGGCCTGACATGAAATCAATGAGTTTTCAGTGAAAGAGTAAGAAACTGACCTCAGGCTTTAGAAAAATCCTCTTGAACGTTCAAAATGTTCAACATTTACATTTGTGCTGCAATTGTTAAAAAACTCAAGCTAGATGACTGAAGGCCTCGAAATTCTGTAGGTACTACATTTAATACACATTCTATAGTATGCATGAGACGAAGCTGGAAATATTTGAACAACTGTGTCATAGCTTCAAACTTGAAGTAAATTTCTTACCCAGTCTTGTAGTAACATAAGCTATAAATACTTACATGATTATATATGTAGGTACTTCTAAAGAATGGGCCATCTGTTGGTTTCTTTTTGAATCATATATTATTTTGACACTGACAGCTCTTATGCGCTTAAAGAATTGACAGAAAGCTCAATGCTATGCGAACAATACAGAGATGATTTAGTCACTCAAGAACAACTTTGGTCAAGCTGTTCGTGAAATACGGGCCGAAATCATCCAAAATGTGTTAAAAAATTGGTTTGACAGGATGGCAGGTTACAAAAGTTGTCTACAGACTTAACATCAACGATGTCAGAGACTTCAACTAAAATGAAGTTAGTAAATTAGTCATTTGTTTGTTTACTTTCAGCTTTGTCTTCTCAAAACGTCACCCGCATTAATCACTCCACTCTATTCTTCGTTTTCACATTCGGACGGTAACTATGAGGAAATACGCTATTAAAGTTATGACATTTATTACAGGATATTCAATTCATAGTATTTCCGCCTCTCATAATAGAAAATATATGTATGTAGATATCTATAGACATTATTTCGACATATATCATATTGAATAGATCCTCTAAATATAAACATTTTATACATTTTAGACATTTATATATTTATTTGCCATTTTGGGTTTAATTTACGTGGCTGATGACGGTATACTGCAAAAAATGCCTGCGGAACTGAATGTAAAATTTCGGCTAAGTGAAATTAATATCGAAAATTCTGTTGTTGACGGTTTATTGAGTATCTATTTTATTGTACATAATAATGACACCGCACGAATGACTTTGTATGTGCTTCGGTGTGATGAACAAACTACGTACCATATCGATTGATAGTGTTTTATGCGTGGAATATGATATGTACATATCTGTAGATTCAATGCGGTACCGCGACGTAAAAAAATTCATTGTTTGCATTGATATACTATTATAATATGGATCCCACAAAATTTTAATGAATTTGAGTATTTTTAAATGCAAACAGACAGTACTAACACGTACATAGCAATCGAATGTAAATCAAGTCATGCGTATCCTTTGAGGCCCAGGTTCACCCCTAACTGTAGCGCCACCTAAGAAAATTTCCTTCGACTAATTTTCTGTTAAATAGCTTCTTAGTTAAAAATGAATAAAATTCAAAGAAATATATTCCAACTACTAAAGCAAATGCGATTCTTCGAACTCCGGCCTGATTCTGTTCACAAATTAGTTATTTAAGAGCCTTCAAGCATTCTTAAGGACGAGATGTTGAAGAAGAATAAAGCTTTTACGCCTATTAAAGGACCTTGAGATAGAGATGAGAATTGCATTCTTATAGCATACACTGGATGAATACTGCCTTGATCAGATTATTAATACCAGTCTAGGCTATATCCAGAAGTCAACCGCAAGCAGGAATGGATATAATTATTCACTATCTTCTCCTGGACTTGCTTATCAAGAGCTCTGTAAAAAATGGTACTCTCAAATGGTACAAATGGTCAAATGGTAAACTGTAATGCGGCGATACTTGGAACGACGCATAACATAGCAAAACTATATTACCCCATACTACACTTTCCTGAAAAATTATGTATTGAACGGGAATGATATCCTAGAGAAATTTTTGATTGTGACCGGGGGCCCAGATTACTGAAAGTAGGTTGTGTGCTCTGAGCTGCAAGAGGGTTTGCAGACGATTCTAAGCTAGTTTGACATCACAGCCAGTTAAGTTGGATTTTAACCAGAGGGATTCAAAGGATTTTTCGGCATAAAGTCCATAACATACATATACTGCTGGTGAAGCGACCATAACCAATTTTTGAGGATGTATCGATGAACTTAGAAAAAAAAATTCAAATTTTTGGCACAAGAGATCCATGGGACTCAGGACCTAGGCTTCTCACAACCATTCGTGTTGTACATGTTATATTCTTTTACACGAGTGGAAGGGATCTACAGTCTAATGCCGTATCCGAAGGGTATTTCTTGTTTTGGAAAGCTTTTTCATGACAGTTTTACTCTCAGATGTTTGTCAGACGCTCGCGAGAGTTGGGACCGTGAAAGAAATTTTTTTATGTGTTGTCTGGGGATTGAACCTCGAAACCCTCGCTGCGTAGTCCAACGCACGAACCTATTGAGCCACGGCGCTTACTTGATTTCATTAACTTCAGTTTGATGTTTTCCAAAGCGGAGCGGCTTGTGTGTACCAGCGGCGATTTGCGCAGAGTGATGCAGCATCCATTGAACATAACACAGTCATTGTTTACTTCCCCATATTGGGGGAAGCCACCCATTTGTGTAATGGTCTTATCGGTCAAATCGTACTCCGTTGACGCGTTGTTCTTGATGACTTTTGCCATTCTTGTTGTAGATACCAGCTACGATACGATAGATCTTCTTATTCATCGCAGTGCGATGATGGTAACCCTTTTGGCTATATTACGTAGACCCTTGTGTATCTTTTTTCGTTTTTGATGTACCTAATGTGATTTCTGTAAACATACATACATATATTGGCTTTTTTTTAACTACCAAGGGTATGAAGTGAGTTCCAAGTAGAAACTCTTGCAATAGAGAAAGGATCACATTGGAAATAGCAATCTCGATAGAAAATTAAGCTCACAAAAAATTCATCGAATCGACTAGAATTAACCTAAAGGCGGCTGAGAATGGAGTGGCAGATGATTTGAAAAGTTTGAGGTCAGCTGTAAGCACTGTTGATGTTTAAATTGGCATCCATTTATAGGTAAGATAAGAAAACTTATACGAAACCTGAACATGTTCCTGAGCTGGAAGGAGAATAGGTTTCGTAAAACCTTAATCGTGAATAGTTTCACAGTGTAGTCTAGCGTCTCCAACTATAAATGGTGCATTGACCTAGCACACACTTCTTCTCTTAAGCTACTCTTGAAATGAAAAAAAAAAATCAAATAATAGTAGAATAGCCAAGTGGAACATTTCAATTCCGATAAAAGTAATACATTTTGGAAAGATCGATCGACTGTCATTCACATGGTATATACTAAATATCCGTTTTCATAGCCAGTGACAACAAAAAGTATTTGAAATATGAATTGATAGCAATTCATAGGAAGACTTAGAAGTACAAGCTGTGGAACAAAAACATATCCTCGATCCTTTTATATAGTACAATTGGTTTCTCTCATGTAGGTAGGCACAGGCACCCATTCTCCACCACCTATTCTATCGTAATACCTATTTATTTTATCACAAAATATGCTTTATTGTATAAACTATGTGTTTCGAAACTAAAAAAACAAAATAGTTTTACTTTGAAAGAAGAAATAAAATGTTTACTTGTTCTTATCTGTTGTTCAAGCGATGATAAGCTGCTGCTCCTGCAAACTGCAAAAACTGCTACTGCAAAAATAAAAAAAAAAATAAAAAGAAAATTATAATTTCAGAAGGATTCATTTAACAAATATTTTTCTTCACTTTGCATCCAGCAGAGCACACATACATATATATAAATATAGAAACATGTATGCACAACAAATTAGTTTAAAGGGAGTAAAAAATTAAAATGTCCTGCAGCCCTTCCCCATTCCAGTTTCTTTCGGCTGATCCCATTTTCACAGCTCGTTCGCTCAAAGATTCTTCTTAATCACCAGCAGAAGGATGGAAAAATTAATCTTCTTTTTGCCTTTGAACAAATTTTTATATTTTTCCCTACTTTTTTAGCAGCCTCTTCTCCGTTCCCTTTGTCCAGCTAAGCGGAAAGCGAAATGTTTCCTTTTATTGCAGGATATTCACTCATTTATGCATGCATAAGGATGAGTTTTTGAGAAGTATGATTCATCTTCTTCTCCAGCTGCTCGGTCACAGCTATAATCTGCTGCCGTTGCAGCTGCAAGTGGACCTCATCTCGACACGCGGCAGTAAAAGTAATTTCGAAAAATCAATTCGAGGGTTGTTGCAATTTTTATGTATGATACCTACATATGCACTCCGTCTGATCATACAGAAAGGATGACTCCCACTGTTCTCCGTTTATTACTGCGTTTAATTAAAAGGATACGTATACGCGATGACATATCGCATGCAAAGATATAAAGCACGGTTGATTGATTACAATAATGAAAGTGTTTTGTGATACGTCGACGCCGGCAACTGTAACTGCATCAAAGGGGAGTGAATCCCTTTCAAAATAATGAAACAGATGAAAAAGTTCCATTTTCGTTTGGGGTGGCAGTGGCAGGAGTAGTTTTGTATCCTTTTTTTTTTTCTCTCAGTTGCAGTTGCAGTATGCGCTGAAATTCACCGGATGTTTACTGTAAATATTTGCGACGGAATTAGCATTTTATGCAAAGATTTCCAATATTAGGTATATAACACTTTTGAAGCTTTTTGTTCGATGAGTATGCAGTAGTAGCGTTGAAGTTATTTTCCGAATTGGTTTTTTTTTTTTTTCCTTTTTTAGAAATATTTCCAATGCAAGTGCAAACATGGGCCGAACGTTGGACTGAGTCGAATGACCGGCAGATAAATGGAGAAAAAAGGACGAGCTGTGCACACAGAGAAACACTGTTTTCATGTGCTACTCGAATATTAACACAACCCAGCCCGGTTGGCAGTGATTGGAAAAAGTGCTTATTTTGTGCTTTGTTGCGATTGCTTTTCATGTTTGTTTTAATTTTGTGCCACTACTTGCTGCTTTTCTGATTGAGATGGCTGTTCGTGTTAACAGGGCCGGCGGCGGCGGCGCTTCTGCAAATAGATCCATAGATACAATGTAAATTGAAATCGTATTAATTCGATTTGCTTTTTCCAATCCCGCTTTATATATGCTGCAATCAAATAAGTTAATATGTTTGCCTTGATTAATTGACACTCGCTGAGAGCTTTGTAAATTTCGTATGGAAGGTCTTACAATTTACAGAGTATCTACTCAAGAATTCGCCAGACTTTCTGAAGTACTGAACGTCTGTTTGGATAGCTATAAGATATAGCAAACTTTTAAATACATAGACAAATTCTTTAAATCCAGACAAATTTCTTAAGCCCTCAACTCAGGTATTTACAATGACTAGGCACATGTAGTCGAACACTCAGTACAGTGCTTGCAAGATTTTTTAGCTTCATTGGGGAAAGCTTCATGATGTTGTAACCGGAGACATTTTGAATATCCGAGGACAGTATAACAAAACTTCGTAGTATTCTGTTTATTTTACTGGAGTGGACAGGTATTCAGCTGCCTTATTTTGGTAACCCATGCCACGTGTCAACAACTGCCTTAAATTAAAGCACAACGCTTTGCAGATCAATTGGTCAGGATGGGAAATTTAATAGAACATCCGCTGATTACCTTGCATGCAACAACGTACGAGTATCTTCTACTATTTTCGAAAAATATATATCCAAACGTGTGTACGTCAATGTTTCTGCCTTCCGGTGATTGAGTAACCCATCAATCTATCTACGTACTACGTCTATATGCGGATCCCATCTGTTGGTGGACTTTCAAAGAAAAAAAAAAAAAAAAAAAACCAATTTCTATTCGGATTGAATTCAAATTAACCGCACACGCGTGAATTTTTAAAATTTTCCCCAAAATTCCCTTGGCAACCAAAGCAATTCGCCGCCGCCGCCGCCGCCGTGCTAAAGTGCTACACAATCGCCCTTTATGCCGGAATGCTGCACATGGGGTAAGTTTTGGAATTGCAGCGAATATGTACGGAATGTGCAAGTCCTGCTGCTGCTTCACTATAGTATGTACATTTGGCTTTGTCTCTTTTTGTATCTCGAACACTTTGGTGCATAGTTGTGTAAAAGTTTGATGGTGACATGAAATGTTCACATATGGTAAAGAAGAAGAACAAGAAGAAGAAGAAGAAGAATTTTGGGTGTAGCGCAACCTAATGGAATGACATGAAATCAGGACGCGATGTTTTAAAGTACTTTGTCAAGAAAGGTGTAGTTTATTAGGCAGGTTGGCCTTTGGTTTGTTTAGTGTAAGAATTTCCTTTTTAATGGATTTATTGTACTACATTATGTAGATACTCAGATACTTTTATCTGAGTACTGAAAAAAACGTGAAAATGCTATTTTGCTTAGTAAAAGTGTGTCTAAAAAAAATCAACGTAATGTATGGTGGTTTTGAACTTAACGCTGCTGAGGGTTAGTTTGCAGTTCGTGTTATGTAGAGTGAATTTCATGCACTATTTGTTTCTTGCATGGTGATTTCTAAAAATACTTGAAAGAATGTTTTCGAAGAAAGGTTCAACGTGAGGATAATGACTTATTTATTAGACGAATATTCGGAATATGAACCATGAAAGTATATGGATGCTCCCACAGACAGTTTACTGAATTTATCCCGTCAGCTTTAGGTTCTCTCAGTTTCATTATTTTGGAAATCAACCATATTCCTTGGAATGTCACAGTCACATGATATCAAACAACGAAAATACTTGATGATCCTTTACTCCTTGTGTTGATAGATTTGCCTAATTCACGATGTATGTCTGAGATACAGTATTAATTGCTCGGTGAACAACAATGACTTCGGTCTAAAAAGTCCAGAAGGCTAAAGGAGAAATAAATATGCAGGATCTCGGAGAAAAAACTTACAAAAATATGAAAAGGTGTATAGGGAACCATGGATTGGTCAAATATCAATCCTAAATACCAGGTGCCATTCGAAAGAAGTCTAGAGGCGAATCCTCTTACTTTAGTGTAGAGGACTCTTACTGGGACATAGTCACAGTCTCGATCGAATGATTCTAAGTCGTTCGCGGCTCTTAATTTCAAGTTTTGTTCAATAGGTGAATTAGGACAAGTGTTATTTTGCGTTGAGAACGTAGGACGTTCAAGTGACTGCAATTGTTGATTACTAAGCAAGGTTTTGTGGATGATGTTCAGTGTGCATCGATTTTAACAAGAACTACATTGATGACACCCTGAATGTAAGGGTTGACATTAGTATCTAATTAAAAAAAAAAAAAAAAAAAAACAAGTCATCCGATTCCACGTCCCCACCAGACAGATTTAAAATCAGGTGAAGTCCATCCAATTGCCTGCTGTAGTTCTGCTACTAGAAAGTGAACCAAGTTTCGTAAATCCTCAAAATCCTTTAATGCACTTGCCTGGTTCATGCAAAGGGAAAGAAATTAAAAGTGTGTCCAAAGATTGCTAATCGTGTGAGTTTTTCCAGCTTGTTGAGGTGGCAGCAGATGGTGAAGGCATTAGGTTCAGTATTGTAGCCAATACGATTAGGACAATGAATACGGCTATCTTTTCAGATAAATTGCTTGCTCGGTTGAACATTTTTGGAAAAGCTGTAGGAACAGGACTCAGCTAGGTGTCATTAAGTCCGTACATATACCCTTTTAGATACTGATAGATAAATGGATTGTTTCAACCTGGACATGTTTTTTTCATGTGGAAGGATGCCTGTCTGTAAGCAATTCCTTTATCTTTAATTTAATGGTAATTTCAAATAGTACGGGTTCAATAGTTACACACAAATTCAAACCAAGTAATACAGATTTTAAAGCAAAACATAATTTTAATTAGTTTAAGAGTACATTTCCAAGACAACACAACAACACCTGTCAGATTGTTCCCCAAATCGAGTGATTCCATGACTGCCTCACACCATCGATGACAATTATTCCGAACATGTCAGCAGCAGTAGTACCTACCTGAACACGGCATATGATTATAAACCATGCAGAATGCATTCGTTACTCTGCGTTGGATAGTTGGGCTGAAAGGCAAATAGCCACATTGTGTTGGATATTTGCTTGAAGCCTCATGTGTCCAGTAACTCCCATGAGTGTATGTGTCTACATGGAGTGACAAATAATAACGCCATTCTGTTTGTTTCATAGGATTACTGTGGAGCTTTCGACCTTGCATGACCGAAAATCTGATGACAAGCATCATTAAATATTCAAGTCTAGCTCAGTAAATTAAATTGAAAAAAAAAAAAAAAAAAATCAAAATTAAATCTTATAACTTTTGGTAGAGACTCCTACAGTGATCCAAGACCATAATGTGTAACTTGGATGACATATGTACAGAAGAACGAAAATACTTTGAATGATTTTACCTACTTATACCAGATCAAGGACAAAGGTATCGCAATCCATTTATGTAGAACTATAACCAACCGAAATTTTTACCACTAATGGTTAAAGGTAGACGTCCTGTTGTGGCAAATCGTAACAGGAACATGTTTTAGTGGAGTCTGAGTCTGAAGAGAAAACACAGCAAAAATTCAAAACACAAAATATTTTTCACATGCTCATTGGACTACAGTGTCTCGGTTCCACAAGACTTTCAAGGCTAACCACGTCCACTTCATTGCGTTCTCATTTCCCTTGCAGTGTCTATGTTATCGATCTTAATTGCAGAATTAACCTGAAGAGGTGAATGCAAAATTCCATACCTTGGTATCTGTGTGCCGCAAATGGCAGAAACATTTGTCCTCAATGGCTGTGCTAAAGGGTAGACATTTTATATGTGATAACCACAACAGTGTCCAGGTGACATTGTTAGTGGTGTCACTTAAAACAAGGGTAGCTTGTAGGAAGCTGCAATTTCATTAAAGTGCAGTCAAGTTTGTATTTGAAGCTGGACGAAGAAATTCTGTAGAATTTGTAATGTCTCTTGCCTTTCAGATGGTTTTTTATTTCGAAAGGAATCCTTGAACTATCTGAATACATGAGTGAGAACTGAAAGGCTTTAATGAGTTTTGTAACGTACCTATTTAGCTTGCTATTTACCTATGCTGCAGTGACATGCAGGGGGGTGTATTTACATCCTAAATTCGTCCTGATTTTCATTTTGCCTTCAGATAAAGGGATTGTTAATGAAAGCACGCATTTTTTCGGTTTGAAATCTGTTTTGGAAAAACTTGTAAACTGTTTTAAACTGAAGTCTCCATTTCGACAAAAGACAAATCCAGGAAATTTGTCCCGAAATAGAGCTGTTCGGGACTTAAGCAAGCGTACTATCAAAAGGACATTGCCACCTCTTAGCGTTGGGAATTGAGACATTTTTCTTACGTACTTGTGCATTAGCTAGTTTTGTCTATTTCCAATCTATCCATATGTTTTTACCCTCTACCCCTACCCTCTTTATAAAAGATACAGTATACATTTAGGATACACTTTAAAATAAATCAAACAATCCACAGTAGTAAAGTGAGTAGTTGTATGATATTTTCATTTCGTTTTTAATTTTATTAAAAATTTTAAAGCAACTTATTTGATATACTTCACTCAGTTCAAAACAAAAGAAATAAAATTTTAAGTGTACACAATTTTTACAGTAAGTACTAACGAAACAAAAGCATATTCGAAAAATGCATTTATTTTTAGCAACTAGTTGTGAAGTTTAAAATGAAAAAATGTCCATTTTTGGGAGCACCAAGAAAGTCCGGACTTCAAGTTTTACCTTTCTCTACTGCTATCCTTATGGGTACGTTATGCTGAATTCGCAATGTGAAAAAAGAATGATATCCTTCGAAATGCTTAGATTTTGTAAGGATCTTTGCTTTTTATTTAACGCCAGTTGGTTTCGATATGCTGCTTTGGGAAATTCGAGTTCATCATAATAAAATTAAAATATTGAAGCCTGTCGTAGTAGGAGACGTAGCTGATAAAGTATTTGCCGAAAAGTGGAAGAAAATTCCTGCTGTACTGTAATGAATTCCGTGATTCCCTGTGACATAGTTTACGCTAAACTAAAGTCAAAAGTGTTTGCTTTAGTGGAATAGGGTTTCAACACATATATGACAAGAAGCTAAGCTAAGCTAAGATATTGAAGTGTCAGCTCTTTATGTGTAGACACAGCTAATATGCTAGGAACTAGTGCTCTGTCATTTCCTGTACTTTTATTATTTTTGCACTCAACCAAGAGTAGTTAGGATCTCAATATTCACAACTCCGCTCCATCAATCTAAGTAGGTAAAAAAGAGGCAAATCTTCTCCGTTCATTTACCAGACTTTCCACCTAAGTACATATGCAATTCCCTTTTTATTGATCCGTCACATTCATGATTCAGAAGTACGAAGATTTCTCAACGATCAGCAGTTTATTGCCTTGGCGATCTGGTGTTTAACTTATCTTACATACTTGTTCTTGTGGAACCAATCTCTGCATAAAACTGGTATTCCTGTCTGGCACTTCTGATTCGATCGAGCACTTAGCATCTCATATTCGCTTTCAGATCCTTCAAACTGTAGTGCTCTCTTTTGCCGTTTACTTAGGAGACACTGACAAAATATTTCAAGCCGCTCTTTGTTTTATTGCTCCTTGTTTAATTGTATTTCACCCCTTCAACTGTTTTCTTCCAGTATTTGTTATACTGCCCTCAAGTTATATTCGGACGTACTACGAAGTCTAATCTCTCGCACTATAATCCTTAAACATTCAAAATCAATCTGCATAGATATCTCCGACTTTTTCCTCCAACACGTTTTGAAACTCTTGACGTTTCGAAACATTTTGCACCGTCCCTGTATCTAGACTATTCTAAGTCGTGACCGCCGTGGCTTAAGTGGTTAGTGCGTTGAAATTCGGAGCAAATGTATCTGACCGGAGCAACTGATAAGCATCCGAGGATATAACTATCTTGAAAAAGATTCTGAAATAAAAGATTGCCCTTCGGAAACGTCATTAAACAGTAGTCCCCTTCCATTCGTGTAAAGAATATAACATGAATGGTTGTGAGAAGCTAGGCCCTGGGTCCCGTCCTTTTACGAAAGTGGTCTCCGCAAAGAAACTAATATTCCTTTCATTATTTCCGTCTGCCGGCATGGTACAGGTTAAAAAGTTTGGTGTTACGAAATTCGGCGCAATTTTGAGGATTTCGTACGAAACGAAGTTATTGATGAATTTTGTTCACTTACGTATCAATGTTGATAGTCAAAGCGTATTCTAAAGACAATTGGCATCAGCATTCGGATATCCGAAGTGATGGAGTTGCTCAAGTAATCCAAAACCTACATACATTGGTCACAGTCCAATGAATTCCCAGACATTGGTTACTTATCACACAAATACGATTCTGCATAAATCACTTCAGTTAATAGAAATCGAACTTTTTCTAAGTAACTCAGACCGATTTTAGGTTTTATCATGTTTTATTCATATTTTCACCGCAGAACGTTACGTTTTTACGCGAAAAAAATATTTCAAATTTGAAAAAACACGTCAATTTCATTATCTTTTGCTCGTTAGCGGTACAATATAACTAATATAAATTATTCCGATAAATTTTTTTTAATTTTGTTTTGCAGAAGAAGTAAAAGAAAACAAAATGGCTTCTAATAGGTCAAAAACGCCACCACCAAGGGCATCCTTAACAAAGGAACGATCATCATTAACAACTAAGGTAAAAACCACGCCAACGATCAAAGAAAAGCTCATGTGCCGTCTCGCTGATGCTCCCGAAACCGGTTGCTCCAAGGTCACCATTGTGGGTGCCGGTCGTGTGGGCATGGCATGCGCCATCAGTATTCTCAGTCAGAAAATCTCCAACGAAATATGTCTAATCGACATCGATGAAAAAAAGGTGGCGGGTGAATTGATGGACCTGCAGCACGGTGCTCACTTCGTACACAACGCCAAGATTACCGGCGGTACTGACCTTAGCCTTTCCGGTTGCTCGCGAATGTACATTGTGGCTGTGGGCACTGCTCTTAAACCGGGTGAATCACGACTAGCGCTGCTCGATCGTAATTCGGGTGTTATAAAGGAAGTCATTCCACAAATAGCGAAGGCCAGTCCGCGTAGCGTTATAGTAATGATCACCAATCCAGTCGACATCTTGACCTATATGGCATGGAAGCTGTCTGGATTTCCAAAGTGCCGAGTCCTCGGCAGTGGAACGACAATAGACTCGTCACGTTTTCGTTGTTTAGTCTCTGAGCGTTTGAGTATTGCGCCAAGCTCTTGCGATGCATGTATGATCGGCGAACATGGTGCAAGCGCTGTAGCAGTTTGGTCGGCAGTAACAATTTCGGGTGTCAACATGAGGGACTTGGACGGATGCATCGGTATAAATGACGATGGCGAGGGTTGGAATACGATACAAAAACAAGTCATTGACGCTGCTGACGAGATTATAAAAAAGAAGGGTTATACAAACTGGGCTATTGGCCTGTGCAGTGCAGCGATTGTTGAGGCTATCTTAAACAACACTGGCGCAGTTATGACGGTTTCTACAGGAGTTAAGGTGGGATTTATTTTAAGTTCTCGAACATAATACATGTGACTTTTTTTTCGTAGGGAATGTATGGTATCGACAGAGATGTATTTCTATCGTTGCCATGCGCTTTGAATGCGAATGGTATCTCTAATGTCGTGAAGCTGAACCTAACGCCGTATGAAGTGGAGTTGCTACAGGCTTCGGCCAATATATTAGCTGATTGTCAGTGCAAGCTTAAACTGTAACCGAATGGAGGCACTTTTATCATATTTAAGTATTTTTTGTTTCAATGCATTCCATTCTGTTTTCAGTTTAATTTTATTATTTTCAAATAAACAAAATGAACGAAATCGTTTCTTTTGATATATTACACCGAAAATTATAAGGTCAGGAAGGCTGTAAAAGGAATCTTGGAATGGATTCCCTGCTTTTAGTCTAAACAGAAGTTCGTTACACATATGAAACATAGAAATTGAATATCAAGGCTTCACAGAATTAAGAGGTAATGATGAGGAACAGGTTCCTGTGATATTTCAATGACAGAATAAATCCTTGGTATCCGGCTTTTGGGTCTGACTGATCCCCTTTACAGACGTGGATCAAAATCCACATGATAGGCGCAGAATGTTAAAAAAGTTTGACATAGACAGGCTTCAGATACAAGGCAAGGCATAGCACTATACAAAATAGAAAAAAAAAGTAGATACTGTTCCCAGGTTTAACATGGATATTCCCTATCCAATAGGATAGCATAGGATCCACTGTTGACATCACATTCGGAGATGCTCCATTCTACACACAAATTTCTGCCTCTCTAATCGGTTATTGTCGCAATTGGTTGCTTTGGAATAGCTCTCGATTGAGGTTCTTTTTTATGTTTCAGAAATTTGATGGACCTTATTCTTAGCCAGCCATAGCAGCTTAGCAGAGTTGCATGGCCTAAGTAACGCCATTGATGGTGTTATGTATTCATCAAGTTGGCATGGATAATGAACTTAACGAGGGACTTTGGTACTTAGATGTCAACGGTGCTGATGCTCTTTTAGAACTAATTCGCTTTGTAATACCCAGGGATGTCACATCGTCCTGGTAGTCTCTCACTACATAGGATCTTATAGGGCTGAAATTTATTACAAATTACAAATTTTTTGGTGTGACAGGTCCATGGAACCCAGGTCTTAGCTTCTCACAACCAATCATGTTGTGTGTATTATATTCTTAACATGAACGGCAGAGACCTGCTGTTTAATGCTGTATCCGAAAGGCAATTTTTGTTTTTGAGAAGCTGGGAATCTCCGATGAGATTTTTGGACAAGGCTCGGAAAAGGGACTTCATTGATTGGGTTTCTTACGAACTCGATTGTGAATAGAGGCATTCTTACTGACTCTAAGCAGAAAAGACTATAGACAACTCATTGGAGTTCTTACGGGACACTTGCCATAGCTGAGTATCTCGTTGTGCTAGGATTAAGGGATACTACTGCCTACGAAGTTTGTGAAGAAGGCGACAATACTGCGAATCATTTCCTTTGTGATTTTCATCCCTTTGCTCTCATCAGTTGGTAGATCTGACGCAATGTAGTTGGAAAGGAACGGTGCTGGTTCTAGATTACGATGGTTAAGACCCCAGTTAGCCAAAGAGCAAGATAATTTGCAGATAAACAATTGGAAACTAAAAAGAAACTCACATGGGATAAAGGTTAGAAGAAGTCAATATTTTTCACATGAGTGGGGTCATCTCATAAGTGTCCTAGTTCACACTATCATTACTTCTTGTGTTACAAAAAAAAAGAAAAACAAGAAACATGTTATAATACTTTTAAGTTTATTTTTAGATAAAAAAAAAAAAATTAAGAGCACGCCCTACCAAACAGTGATTGATTTCCATTTGGAAACAATTTCAAAAAGTTTGGCATATGTGAAATAACTTTTATAACATTCCTGTCATTAGCATGTGCCAATTCGTTACCCAAGCCCATTGAAATGTTTACAATCATTGGAACTGATTCAGTGCCGCCCGCACCATCAACCGCATAAATTGAAAAACTTTCTTATGGCATTCAGTTCCTGCCAAGAAGCAGCACTCCCCAAATCGCACCCAACCACACCGAGGAGGAGGACCAATCTTTGTTTGAAATTTCACAGAAAAATACTTTCTTGGCAGCGAACACCTACTTAGAGTGAACAGAAATCTCTTTTTAATAGCTCTCCTCCGAATAAAATAAGAAAGTAATGCAAAAATATGAAGCACCCCAATAACACGGCCGCCGCCGCCGCCGCTGCCGTTGCCACAGCCAACGACACACTAACAGGGCCAGCAACTAAATGCGAAAGCCTACCAGCTCAATAAATGTAAATACGGTGATTTTGAAACAATTTTCCCGAATTCTCCAGCACCGACCGTTGCCAAGAACAAGGATATTTAAATTTTACCAGGAATAGGTACACGCCGCACACAACGCGGGCGAAAATATTCATTCGCTTAAGTGTATCCACAAAATATACATTCAATACGAGGACACCGGGGCCGTGCAGCATACCTAATGCTCCTGATTTGGTACCCTGTTCCCTCGTCCTTCTTTGTTTCTGCCCAAGTCACTTCTGAAAGAGCCTAAGGAAAAAGTTTTTGGCACCACTCCAGCCCAAATATACAGCCTACTGGTGCGCCGCTTAGATGGGTGTGATGGTGGATGGTGGTGGTGATGGAGGTGGTCCTGTTGGCGGTGGCACTCATGGTTCCTTGCCAGCAGTCAAAAGAGCATTAAGCGAGCATAAAAACCCACTTGAGGACTTTTTACGCTCTCATTCCAGTCTTTTTATTATTTTCTTTTTTTTTTTTGCTTTCTTTTTATTCGTTCTACCTTCCACTAGACTTCGCCGACGACGCCACAGCCGCCTACTTGTTGTAAATAACATCATCATAATTTTGTCAGTTTGCATTATCTTCCACTTAAACTTTGGAACTTATTAAATTATGACCATGGCCATGGTGGGGTGGAGGGCGGTTTTAAATAGATTTTCAGTTGATTCAGCGGCGACGGCGGCGGCGGCGGCTGCGTCCGGATGATGCTGAACTATTATCCTGCGAAATCGAGGTGGAAATTGTAAATTTAATGGCACACCGAGTCGGCAGCTAGAAAGTGAAAAACTAGATATAAATCTAAGTTCAGCTTTCCGCGTTAAATCAACTTTCTGCTTCTGGGGCATTTAAAAGGATGACGATGACGATGGGGGTGGGCGTTGGTGTTGGTTGGCAGAGATGTAAATCATGTTGGGCAAAAGAAATGCTGTTGCTTTGCCTGATTCTGCTGGTATGGTGGTACTGAGGGAATGGTCTCGTGGTAAGATGACAAGTAAATATTTTAATTTTGCGCTAATGGAGCCTTCAGTGGAACTCCGCCGACGACGCCGATGATGACGGACTGTTATTGAGAGAGGACTTTGCTGCTTGGAGAGGTATTTTATTTGACAGCACTTTTTCTTGCGTCCTTGTCTTGATTTAATTTCTTTGGTATTTTTTTTTTTTTTTCAAAGTATATACTTTTCGAATTGTTGAAATGTGTTTAGACAAGTTGTCGGACTTTGTTGCTGTCAGAGGCGACAGCCATTTTAATTAAACGCTCTTAAGGAGTTGAGTTGAGAAATGAGATACTGATTGTACTTGAGTTGATGGTCATTAAAAAAAATAAAACTTAAATGAAGTGCTATCATGCTATCATGCTATCATCGTGGAATGGAATAAGTGTCACGGACATGGACCGTGTCTTCAATAAATGTTCTTATAGTGCAGAGATTATAGGATATATCACCAGAACGTGTTTCATACCTAAATCACGGTGTGAGACGTATTGAGACTGAAGAATTTACTTCGTAACTTTTCGGAAAGGTGTGTGGCCAGTTCCACAATATTCTTTCTTCTGAGAAGACCCATGGGCACTAGTAGAGTCCGATAGAATAGAGAATGTAAAGCAAAGAAAAGATTACTTTATGATACTCAGATTCGACAACACACAGTTCAACTTACAAGCATCCAGCAGTGGGCTTGTGAATAGTTAAGCAAAAGCTCTTAGTCAGACTTAAGATGGTCGGAACTCTGCCTCTGTTTAGTTTGATAGCTCAACTCAGGAGATAAAGGCTTCTATTTAGTTAAATGGTTGTTCCTATTATACTGGAAAGACATTAGATCTGAGAAGCTTGCTTATTAGCATTCAGGGCAGCAATGTCGAAGATCTGTGTATGGATTCCATTACAGCCAGGGCAACCAGGTAGAAAGTATTACGAGGTATCGTCGACCTCTCCACAAGTGTGTTCTAATATGTGCATATGTCATACGTGTAGTATCATTCTGAAATGCTTAGCGAAACCATAGTGGTGAGGAAGTAATTTTTTACATATCTCCAGGAGCATTAGTCTGTCATCTGGAGATGTGTGTCAAGGCGAGGTTTCCCTCTACAGTGTTGCCTTTTCGGGTTAGATACGAACACTCTACGGTTCGGAGCATTTGCGTCCATCCGCTCTACATGTCCTAGCCATCTTAGATGACTGATGCAAAATTCTTTGACTGGGTCGATATCGCTGTACAGCTCGTATAGTTCGTCGTTGAATCTCCTCCTCCATAGCCCGTCAACGCAAATAGGACTGAAAATTTTACGAAAAATCTTTGTCTCGGAGCGACTGAGGATATCTCCATGTGCTTTGTGTAGAGTTCAACCTTCAGCCCCTAAAGAAGGACTGAAGGGATGATCAAGATCTTATATAGAATCACCTTAGTTGTTCAGGATAGGGCTCTCATCATTGCCTTCTCATCCCGAAGAAACAGCGACTGGCAAGAGTTATTCTTTGTTTGATTTCTGATGAGGTGTCCTTTTCAGAATTGGTAGCAGAGCCAAGGAAGACGAAGTTCTTTACTCTCTCCAATTCGTCGATGTTGTGTGTCCCTTCTTATTGACAGCACATATTTGTTTTTGTCCTCGTTTACCGCTAAAACCATTTTGGCAGCGTTTCAATACTAGCGAACGCATCAGTGACAGCCCGCTGTATTCTGCCAATATTGTCAATGTCGTCGGCAGACGCTAGTAGTTGCACAATCCTTTGAAAGACTGGGAACCACTCGGAAAATTCGACTACAACCTTAGGCTTAGATTTTAGTTAGGAACCAGTTGTAAATGAAAGACAGGCCCATTTTTATTGTGGAAAACAATTTTAATTTCAAAGACCGTCGTCGTTGAATCATTTCCTAAAACCTGCGTTAAAGCAAACGGGACTGAAAGTCTTACAAATAATTTTTCTGTCAGTAAGAGCGTGGGTATCTTCAACCGCTTTCTATGGGGTCCATGCTTTATCGCCATAAACTAGTCCAAAGGCTCCAATGTTCATCTGACTTTCCTGGTCACAAACAATACCGATATATGTATGCCATTCGTGATGCCTCTATAATCAGCGCTGTTGGGGGTTTCCATTTTCGTTGATTGGGCAAAGGATGCTGAAGATCTATTTTTCAGGTCGTTTGATCAAATTTTTAAAAATTATGTAACAAGTATAACCATGTAGACATATTAGCTGCATAACCTGAAGGATCACCAAGCAGGAGTAATAGTAAGCCCATGCAGATAGCAGGTGGCCATTGCTCCAAACTATACCTGGTGACAGGCTTAGATGTTTCTATTTTAGATTTGGATTAGGATCAACTCAGACGATGGAGAGAGAGAGTATTTCTCATTAGGCTAAGCAACATAAAAGTATATGAGTGTCATAAGCCATCCCCAGCAATGAGTTCTTGAATACGCACGGGACAAGATTTGAAGTTTAAAACGAAGAACCACAAGGCTGCTTACTTTCACTACTGATATTTCTTGTGGTCGCAAAGTTATCTCCATACGTTGGCCGTGCTAAAATGCTTTGAATGAAAATAGGGTTTCAAGGTTTGGATGTTGAATTGATAATTGTGAAAAGAGCCCTTAAGTTGTTCATCTCATACAACCAGCTAACCACCCGTGGATGACAGTACTTCTCCCAGCTAAAAGTCAAAAATACCACAAAACAAGGCATATACACCATACACGCCGCTAAATCATTAATTTAGTCTTCCTTCCATTCTCTGGTATGTGGACATTCCTTTGCAAATCATTCTGTGGCATTATCTACATCCTTCTGTTGTCAGATTCATGTACTTTTGTTTTACCAATTAAAATTGACTTTAACTGATTGTGTTTCTCATACATATACTAACAATCAGTTGGTAATTAACAAAAGTTAATTTTTCTCAATTACCAGCCACTAATTTTATGGTGGGATCCGAGAAAAAAAAACAAAAACAAAGAGAAAGAAAAACAACAACTATAAATACCAACCAACAATCGAGCAGAATGTTCGCTTTTAATTGACTATGCAGACCACAGTGCATCGACTGGCAGAATCACAACAATTATTGTAACCCATCACATTCCAGATGAAGTCCTTTCAATGAAACTGGTGGTGGTAGGAATAATACACAAACACACACATACATACGTATACACGCCCGCCACTTGTATTCTCTCATTTTCCCATAAAAGTTGATCTTTAACACATAACACCAACCCGACCCACCCACCCGCAACAAAATAAAACCCATCTATCGCCTCGGCTCGTACAAGCCCGATTATCGACACACACAACGTGTCGTACAATATAGTACTGCATCGTCGTCATTGGAGTCGGAGAAGCAGTTAGGGACAGGATAATAAATCCATTAACATTATATTCCACCGCAATATGCGCCGCGCGCCTTACAACACAAAAGAACCTGGCAATTTATGTGTGGGAAAAGTTTTTCCCAACTTCAAAGGGACGAAAACGACGACAACGATGCTTTGTGGATGAGTATCGCAGCCAGTGTTTGGGGTCGGCAGCCGGCTGGTACAAAGGAATTGCCACACACTCTGTGACAGTGAGAGTGTGCGCTTGGAAGGAAGACCCTTCTCTGAAGGGTGTCCTGGAAAATGTTTTCATCGTCATTTTATTGCGAACCTTAAATTGTGAATGAAATAGGCGTAATTCTCGACATATCCGCCACAGCCTCATTTCCATAATTTGTTAGGATTACCTTATGCTAATATTGGACGTAAGGCGAATGACGACAAACACATACGTACGCACTATTTTGGATTTGGTACCTCTAAGCGAATGTCTTCGTTTCGAAAAGACGGGGAGGGGGGCACAGTACCGTGTAAACATGAGAATGTTTATTTTTATCTCGTCCAATATGGATAAAACATTCGAGCATCCGCAAAAAGGATGACAGAAAGTTATCAAAACATTTACATTTGTTTGTTGGTAGCTGATCCTTTGAAAGCTGCGACAGATGTTACCGCATAAATAGGAGATCAATACGTTGATACTATAATGAAGTTGTATATATTTATGCTTACTGGTGACTTGTGTAAATCGGGCTGGAATCATCCGGATGGAATTGTCAGCAAATAGGCTGTTTAGCAGGAGTGTTTAAGGTCTGGGTTCATGGAAGGTTTATTACTTTTTTTTTGTCTATAGCTTCATCATCATGTTTTGCACACGAAAATCAAGCTTCATCAAGCATAAATGGGCCAAAGACACTTACTTAGGTGGAGCTACAGTTCGTTGTATTTGTAAATATATTTCCATGTTCTTCGCAATATACAGGACTAAATATCCATCAAAAGTTTTTGTTCAGTTTTGTTGCTCACAGCTACAGTGCTATTGAAAAGACCGGAGCTTGTGGTTTGGCAATTTGACGTTCGACATTTTAACGCTCGTTACATAGGGAAGAGCCTCAATATTAGGAGATGTTAACCCTTACCTTTTGCCATCAAGTACTGAAGACCAGTGGCTGCCAAAAAGCCATCAAGGATATCGCATCTGATGCGCTAGGTTTCTCGCGACCACCACATCGAAACCCCGCTGGTTCAACGAAAAATGATGGCAAATGAATGCAAAAATACAGATGGCATACAAAGCGGGGTTACATAGAAGGACCAGAGCTTCTCGCGAGCTGTACGTCCAGAAAAGAAGGGATAAACACCGGCTTCTCAGAAGGAGAACGAAGGAGCATGAAAAGCGTGCGATTGAAGAATTAAAGAGATGCTACCGCAGGAATGAGATGTGACAGAGAAAGTGGATTGTATCATCGTTGACATCTTCATCTCCACATATACAACTTAATCTTAATAATAATCTTAGTTATGTAGTACCGCAGAGTGTTATTCCCCATGATAACTCCTATTAGGGTAAAAAGGATATCCTATATTCGGTCGGTTTTAACCTCCCTTCGGCCCTTAATTCCTACTTAGATGTGGATTCCGTTCCTCTTCTAGCCAATTCGTCGGCTTTCTCATTACCTGGAATATTTTTATGCCTAGAGATCTAGCAGAGTGCAACATTGGGATGTGTTCCAAGAACCTTAAACTCTTCATGACAGCACTTCATAAGGTTGGATTTTATTTCTATAGCAGAGATGGCTTTTATTGCTGCCTGGCTGTCGATGAAAAAGGTGGTAGCTTCCTGGGGTACTGCCTTTAAAACTAGGACCTTTAAACTAGGACCTTTACTTGGAAAACACTGCTAGGGTTCTGGAGGCAGACTGATTTATTTGGATATACCTAGTGGTTCACAAAAAATACCTGAGCCTACGTCTACATCCATCTTTGATCGCTTTTCCATTCTTCTCTGCTCGGGAACGAGATTGTGAAGGGTCTCTTGAAATCTAGGTATGGAGTCAGATAATTCGTGGTAGGTACATTTCCTAGATGATTTCCCAGGATCATAGAATGACCCGTTGTATATCGTCTCCAACTATCTGACTGACTTATTCTTAAGGGACTGATAGTTGTCGAGGCTTGAACGAAGATATCCAGCGGAAGCAGATTGAGGATAACCTCCAGTCCTGCATTTGATGTGGTTCTCATGGCACTTGAGGTGCCATTACAAACCAATTTCTGTATCTCCGTGAGATCCACTGACTTGGTGGTCTTGCTAGTGGATTGTCACCATTCAAGACAGCCATAAGGTCTTACTATAGCCATATATGTAACTCAATTGTATAATTTTGGGCTTTGATCCTGGCTTGAAGTCTTTTGCGATGGAATGACTTGCTTTACCGGTCTTGGGTACAAATACCACACTGACCTCTCACCCATGTTCGTGGAATATGCCTTCTTTTCGTTTCTCTATGTTAAGAGTACCTACTAGAATTATTTGCTAAAGTTATCTCCAGTTCTCTTGTCTATTTCTAACTACGAAAGTGGACTCGCTAACTGCGACTTGTATCACCACTTCCCCATTGTGTGTGGTGTGAATTTGCGCCGCATCCCTTCTTGCTTAACCTTTTTTACTAGGTAGCAGGTTATTGTGGATGGCGTCTAACAATGACTGATAAAATCAGTGGGAAAGCCCCATTCACTCAAGTCTTACCAACGTGTCATCCATGTCGCTGTTGGTAGACAGAAGAAATACGTTAATATGTTTCCTGACTTTTCCTCTTAGAAAGCTCAGATTCAATATCCTATGCACCTTCATATATTAATATTGCATTTCAAATATAGACTCCTAACCTACACTTTTAAGGCTCACCGACCAGATAATATAAAAATATGAATCAGCATAATTGCCGTGATCAATCCATTATTCACACTCTCGCTTTAGTGTAATTATCCTGGCTCACATACAATATTCTTAATGCCATGTTAAATGGCTTATTAGCATGTTATTGTTTTTTTTTTTTTTTTTTTTTCCAGCCACCCAATTAGCCACCTCAGCGACAACCAGCGAAAATAAGAATGCATTCGCGTTTATAGGGCGAGAATTACATTTTTACAGTTTTCCTGGCTAAACGAAATTGACAGCGACACGCGACACTGCAAACCCCCACTCCAACCACCCAAATGTCAATTACGAAATGGCGCACTTGACACAAATGTCATGAAGAAACCAACAAATTAATTTGAAATACATATGTACATATGTATACATGGATTCACTTTTTACAGGTCAGTTAACAATTGAGTTATTAAAGGACTTTAATATGTAAATGTGTGTAAAGTAAGGCGCCTTTGCACCGCTCCTCTACTGAATATGCAAAAAATTTAATAAATATCCATCGAAGGATATGGTGGGAAAAAAAAATTCAATTTTTCACTAAAACTACATTCTTTCGGCGGCGGCGGCAAGTTTACTGCACTCTGTCGATACACACCAAATCCTTTTCATCTCCTGTTCCATTCTGTGACCATTAACTTTTCGAATCCCTTTAAGTATTACACCCAACCTCACCGAGGACGTTCGGAAATTTCTCCTGTAGATAACCGGTCTCCTTTATAAAGGACCTCATACAGCGTGGCCGGGAAAGGTACGAGTAAAGGATATACTCACCCACTGCACACACACAGCATATGTACATATGTATGTATATTGTGCACGAGAAAGTGTGGAGGGTATTAGAAAACGTTTTACAACAATCGTTCCAGTTTATCCCCAGGATCAGAAGAAAAGAACGAAAACGTGTGGATACAAAAACGATTTTTCACCACTTTCGCTGTCGCCTATCGGTAGGTAGGTAGGTGTGTGCATGTGTGCCGGTGTACTATGTGTTCGGGAGCACCTTCACCTTGCAGCATAATTAATTGACAATATGTGCGATGTACCGAATGTAGGTGGCGCCTTTTTGTGCAGCGTTTGGTTGCAGCTTATGGAACTGGTTGGTGATGAAGTAGGGGTAGTTACATTTCCGTGCTTCGTTTATTGTACGCGTCGTCGTAGTCGTTGTCGTCGTCGTTGTCGTCGTCATCGTTTGTAAGGCTGGCTGGCTGGCTGGCTGGCTGGCTGGCTGGCTGGGCTGGTAGGGTGCAGTTTTTGGGTGATTGCAAAGCAATTTAGGTTGCTGACTTTTTGGCTTCGGGCGAGAGCTGTAAGCATGACAATGCAGTAATATCCTGCCTTTGTTGTGTTACGCCAACGTGGTGGTTGTTCTTTAAAGATTTTTCCATGTGAAGCTTTTAACTAATTGTGCATTCAGCATGTAAGTTTTGAATTTTATTATTTTCTTTTTGTCTTTCGTGCAGGAAATTGTCAACATGGAACTTCAATTAAAACTTCGAGCTGTACATACTACATGTGATGGTATAATCCACAAACTTTACTTGTGAGCTGGTAAAAGAGATACCGAACTAGATATTCGTAATCCATTTTGGAAAATGGTGTGTGAGCCTCCTTTTATGATGTAGGCAGTGACAAGCGATTTTATAATCTAGGAGTTTGTATCGCGAGATTTAATGGTATCTTATTGGCTATTATAATGCCTTTCTAAAGCGAATTAAAATTTTCTAGAAGTATTCCGGGCACGCTGTCTCCAGTTCTCTAGACCAAGCCCTCTGGCATTCACGATAATTTGTTCCTTAAAACGAAGGTTCGGTCTTCCTTGTCGTCTCGAACCTGGGGGCTGTAAATCGAAGATCCTCTTTACTAGAACATTATTGTCCACTCGCTCGATGAGGTAGAGTTTGTTTTGACTTCTTGGACTACATCCAGATCTTGGTAAAACTCATAGAGTTCGCGGTTGTACCTTCTCCTCCATTCGCCCTCCTCGCATGCGAGACCGAAAATTCGACAAATAATTTTTCTTTCGAAATTGTTCAATATCTGTTCTGCTTTCCTCCTTATCGTATAGCACTCGGCTCTAAATAGTAAAACTGTCAGGATCAATGTTTTGTAGACCATGCATTTCGCCTTCCGAGTTACGAGATTTGAACCCAGTTGTTGCGCCAAACCGAAGTCACAGCGGTCATTCGTGGAGTTGATATTTATGCCGAGGTATGTAGGTAAACTCCTTAACCACTTCGAAGTTACTATTGCCAACAGTGACGTCTTATCATAGGCAGTGGACAGATAATTATTTGTTTGTTGACAACATAAGACTGATGATGTATGCGTATCCCAGCAGCTGGACAGATTTGTTGAAGATAGTGCCTTCTGTGTTAACTCCTGCCCTGCCCACTATCTGTGCAAGCACGAGATTAAAGAAGTCTCATAATAGCGCATCTCCTTGCCAAAATCCGGTGCATATTTGAAATAGTTCGGAGGAACAGTTTCCGAATTGCACGTTGCACCGCTTGTTTTCAAGCGTCACGCGGCACAGCTGGTTCAGTTTTGCCGGGATCCTGAATTAGGCCATCGTTTTGTACAGCTCAATACGATGAATGCTATCAAATGCGGCTTTGAAGTCGATGAAGAGATTGTGAGTCTCGACTTGATCTATTGTCTTGGGCTTTTCCAGGATCTGCCTTAGTGTAAAAATTTGTTCGTCGATCTGCCAGGCCAGAAGCCACGTGCGTACCAATTAGTGTGCTGCAGAAAGGCTTTAGACGTTCACACTGTATATTGGATAGGATCCTTTATGCGGCATTAAACAGGGATAAGCCTCGATTGTTCTTACAAAACGTAGCCTTTCTTGAAGATGGGGCATATTCAGAGTTCAGTCATCGGGCATGGATTCATCCACCCATACTTGGTTGATGATTTGGTGCATGCACCCTACCAAACCATCACCACCGTCTATGAAAAGCTCCGCTAGTAGACCATCAGAGCCGGTTGTTCCTTAGCTTTTAGAGAGCTGACCCAACCTCTTCAAAACTGGGAGGGGCGATGGCTTCTTCATTAACTGGATGCGGGTTCTCTTAATGCGCTCACTCTCTCTACCTGAGGCCCATTAAGTAGCTGCTGGAAATGCTGCTTAAATACATCTACTATTCCCTGTGCTTCGATGACTGGGTTTCCTTCACTGTTTCGAAGAGTTTGTCTTTCCTACAGAACATTCGGATGTTGTTCCTATCGCGAGGCTTTCCGATATCCTTACGCTGGGAGATTGTGTGGCCCTTTTCTTTTTACGCAGGATCTTTTTTTCATCTCTTCTTCTAGCTCGATACTCTTCTCTCGCTGGCTTTGTTTTGGTAGCGCTTTTATGTGTGTATTGGGTATTCCCTTTTTCCGGCGCACGCATTCATCATCCTACCAAGGGTTCGTTCTGGGTGGTGGCTGGTAGCCTACTTCGAACCCTTTCATGATGTCGCGATACTGGTTCCACAGATTATTGGCGTTTGTGGATGGGTGAGTGCACAGCGGTGAGTCTCTTACTTAATCAAGAGCCTCCATAGGATCAAAGCTTCCAATGTAGAATTTGTTTTTCTGGGCGGTTTGCAACTTTTTCTCGTCTGATAGTCGAGCTCTAAATATGGCTGCAACAAGAAAACGGTCAGATCGACGATTGCCTCTCTGAAAGTTTGAACATTAAGAATATTGGATTCATGCAGCAAAATCGTAGGCTCCTTCCAGGAGGTCATAATACTCCTGCTTTATAGAGTCTTCTGCTTCTTGATAGGGGCGTGTACACATATTATGCTGATGTTTTGGAATATTGCCTTGGTGTGGATCTCAGCCAAGTGATTGGTAATCAGCTTAAAGTCAATTATCATTGAGCGCAGCCGAGAACCCACGACGAATCCGCATCCTACCCTGTGTAGTCTTTTGTGACAGCTGTAATAAATGTTGCAATTATAATATCTACCTTGTACCACGTGAGGGCAGATTCAAGATTTTGAGTAGCAGCAGGAGTGTACAGTTCACATATGTTCCAGGTGCATGCTCTCAATTTATATTCCGTAAACGTTCCATAACGTAATATTAAAAGAGAAGGGTCCCTTTCTATCCGAGGTTGGTATCTCTCTCATAACTAGGTAGGAAAGTTACCCTGACGGTCCAACCCCCCAATCTGGAGAACCAGTTCAATTTTGTGAAACCCCTAAGACGAGAGGCCGGTTTAAACCAATATAACCGAATAAGTACTCATACGCCACCATATCTTTTCCAAAAACCTCACTTATTTTTGGAAATCTTTATCGGCCTGATCTCCGAATATCTCGAAGAAGCCCAGATAAAGTGTGCTTTTGCTTCCGTTTGAAGCTGTGACACCACCGTTGACTCCATCGAGAGAGTTCGTCCACTGTCGTACATATATATAGTGTTGGTATTGTCTCTTGTTCAACACTCACGCTTATAAGTTCAGCAAGTCGGGTCAAGATGCACATCAACCAGTACCCGATGGGTAGCACTAGGAGGTGGACATTGACAGGTTGACGCCAGACAGTGTCTACCCTATTCCTACAGCATCCAGCCATCAATAAAGATACCCTAACCTAACCTAAACAAATGAAAATGGAAAATCTATATAAGAATTGTAAAATTATCGTACATCCTCTAGATCCTATGGCTTAAAAGTGTTGTCGGATGGTGACGAAGAATACTTGTATATATTTTTATATACATTGAAAGTTATATGGGACTTAAGTTTTTGCTCGAACAAGGTGCCAGTCTTCATCATGCAACCTAGACATTAACTTTTTATGTAATTTATATAACTGCGCAGGTTTAAATATTCACTCTTCTAGAAGTAGATGCCATCATTGAAGGAAATATTCGCTTACCGTAGGTACTATACCACCCTTTAAAATCTTGAAAGGGCATACATTTTTTGCTCGCATATCATAGTCGGTTCTATATACATAATACAATGCGTTCTGACTTGCTTTCATGACCAAAGCATCTCGATGAAATCATTCACATAAAATTCATTACTGCAAGTCCGACGATTTAGAATGCAAAACATTACAGGGCTCATCAACAACGTCTGGAAAACTCTTTTTGCTCATACTTACTTTTTTCCGCAATGTTGTTTGAATCGTGATTATAGGTATGTAAACTTTCACAATTTTTAAAAATATATTCACAATATCTAATAGATCTCTTAATTCCTTACCGACATTGTTTTTCTTCTTTTCCAGAACAGAGTTCCTCATTTTACATGAGAAATCATTTTCGTCCTTAAACCAACTCCGAACACCATACAGAATGCCATAGAAAAACTAGCACCAATTTAAAGACTTCCTTCAATTAGCATATTAAATATATATTTTCATGTATATATAATTTATTATATTTAAGATATTTTTTTTTGTTTTTTATTTTTTCCTGTTTTAATAATTTACAATTTAATTCCCCTTTGTTTCAATCTCCTTCTATATGCATTTAACACTTTTGCTTTTCTTATCTTTAAATTAATTAATTATATTCTTTTGCTTGACCTTATTATTTTCATTTTAAAGGTTAAATTTTTTTTACACTGTACTTTTTGTATATAATTTTGTTCCAGATAATGTTTTGGTTTATATTTTAAATTAAATATGAATAAATTTATTTATTTTACAAACTTAACAGGAACTTTATAATTTTGAAAAACAAAATTCTATAATGGTCTTGATAATATTCTTAAAATTTATTTGATTTATATAATTCATTAATATTCATTTCAGGCAACAGTATGAGTCTAATTATATTTACAAGTATATTTAAGTATTTGTCATCATGTTACTTAAAATTTAACTTTACAGCGTTCGTTTTTTTTTTTTTCTCTCTTTTTTTCTTAACAAATTTTCCTAGAATACGTTATATAAATATTTGTTTATAATATGATTCTATAGTAAGTAGCATGTATTTTTGTTTTTTTTTTTTACTTAATGCAGTAGCACATTATTGAACTCATAATTCATGCTTAAATATTATTTATTACTCTTCTTTTAACGTTTTTATATTTTTTTTTTGGCATCTGGATTCTGACTTAAGCATTTTTTGTAATTTTGGTGAATGGGTTAATGGAAGAATGGAATATCTCAGATGATAAATATCGAAACGTAAATTTGTCTGGATGACCATTAAATTAATTTCTGTAACATTATGGATTACAATTTCAGCTTATTTGCCTCTGGTGTATTTTTGGTATTCATGTTGTTGTTTCGCTGTTCAAAGAATAAAAATCAACACACAGCCAATTACATTACGTGCACGCACGTAGGGTGAATGTATTTATTATAATTTCCTTATTTTTGTGGTGTGGAAAATGAATGCATTTATGTATATTTACGAGGGAATGCAATGCATGAGCATAATTTTCATAGTGATGTGCAAAAGGCAGACCCATCGGCTGGTGGTGGGGGTATGATTAAAAAGCTATAAAAATTATTTTAGTGCCATTCGCAGCATGTATCTTGTTGGCAGGATACGTGAACATTATATTTAAGTAGGGAGGCCCAATGGCAACCATTCGGCAGTTCGAGACGTGCCCACCGCTGACGATAGTAATCAGATGTGGTGTTTAATTGTCGTAAATAGATTTTTACATCGAGAACGACATGTAAATTTTGTAAAATGTCACGCAGTGGGAAGGGTTGGTACAATAATTGTATATATTTTTTTTTGTTTGAAATGGAAGTGCACGGATGAATGTATTTTTATTTGCATCACAATGTTGTATTGTTTTACTTCGATATACCCAAGACGTAGTAATGATATGTGTACGTAGATATGTATGTTCGAGATATGTTTAAGGTTTGATTCAGTGGGAAGATATGTAACTTGTGTGCATTGAAAATAAGAGGAAGGACATTATAAATTTATTGTGCCTATAGTTTATTGAAGCAGCAAACGAAAAAGATATAGCTGGGAAATTTATAGATAGTCTACAATTGTATGTATATTAAATGGGTTAGGTGTTCTCTTAAACCAAATGACAAGCAGAAGTGACTTTTACAACGTTGACCCTAACCTAGCCTAGAAACAAATCTTGCCTACCTGGTGCAGCCTAGATGATGTCTGAGACTTTAGCTTGACCGCCGCTTCTAAGTGTCCGCACTAACCTCCTGTGTGGACATCATTTTTGACCAATCTGCTTAGTCAATCAATTTCTATAAAAGATTGAGCTATAGAATTTCCTGTCAAAGAATATATAAATGGCTTTGACATTCGAAAATACTCAAATATAAGTATGGAACATGCCTCAATGAGGAAAGTTCAGCCCCACACTCAAATAATCAATTATTACAAGATAATCCGAGTAATCAAATCCTACTAGGGCGCCAGTTAAGGGTGCAAGAACCGGAGAATATTTTTGAATTGCATTTCTTACTTGGGCAGACGAGTGTATGGCTGATAAATGGAATCTCGGCATTGTTTGTCCGATCCACAAAAAAAGGAGACCCCCTCAATTGCGCCACTTACAGAGGTATTAGTCTGCTCAAGATCGCGTACAAGATCCTATCTGCCATATTGTGTACACGTCCGAAACCATTCGTCAACACTCTGATCGGGCCATATCAGTGTTTTTTCAGACTAGGAAAGTGCGCAGTCAATCAAATTTTTAATGGAGAAAAGGAGATTCAAGAAAGTCAAGAAATTTCGCTTCAGTCGTCTAAGATGAGTAGAACATGTAGAGCGGATGGTTACAAATGCTCCGGCCCGCAGAGTCTTCGAATATAGCCCGGAAAGTCTACGCAGTAAGGGAAGACACCGCCTTAGGTGGCGCGTGAAGGTAAAAAGAGACCTCACCTGACTTGGAGTGCGCAAATGGAGGCAGTTAGCTAATAACCGGGCTAACTGGAGACGCTTGTTAATGGAGTGCCAGGTTAACATGGAACTATAGCGCCACCTAAGTAATTAGCTAATTCTTACTGTTAAAACGTGGACTATGTTTTTAAAAGGTATCGGGTGCTACGTATGTCTTTTATTTGTCAAATTCAAGATGCGTTATGCAGCATCCAGAAAATAAAGACGTCAATTCTAGACAATATCATTGTTAGTAGGCATGTAGGTACCTATGGTTGTCGAACATCTGAAACTTGCTCCTCTTCCAACGAGCCCGCGAATAGAATAGATTCAGCAGAGAATAAGTCCGCATCACTGATTCTTTTCCAGTTTTATAGCTCACAATTTAAGGGTCAGGTGGGTAAGGGTTCCCCTTAGTACCAGTACTTCGACTATCAGCAATTTCCTAAAAAGATGTCAACCTTCTATCAAAAGAAGTAAAATTCTTACCACTCCGTATCCTATTGTGTCGTCAAGTCTTTTCAAAGTAATTGCAGACCTACAACCAAGCCCGATTTGTTCAAGAAATGTTAGCTACATTCAATGGTTTCAATAGCTTTTTAGAGTTGGGCCAGTTTTCATAGCAACTTCCTCCTACTGACACTTCAAATAAATTCAATGTTATTGTGTTGTCAGAAATGTCATGTCCTTGTAAGCTAACAATCAAGCCCGGCTTGAACAAACAGTATTTATTGCCTGCTATGGCTTTAATAACTCTGCGGAGATAGACCAGTTTTGAGAGTTCAAACAAATTTCATGTGGATTCTGTTGTAGACCTGATTGTATAGCCAGTAATTTTACTACAAAGTATAGCTTTAATGGAAGTGGTACATAGTTCTGTCCTCTGATTTTTTAAATTTTAACTAAATTTGTAGTATAAATCTATTTATACATATACATATGTAAGGTCCTTCGTTGAAAGCAGTTTAATTTTCACTTCCTTTTCGAAAAAGAACTATCTTTTCAGCTCGACCTGAACTCCTTACGCTAACACCCACAGCACCTATGCAGGGATACTATGTACCTAGTCACCGACAAGGCGACAAACCGCAAAAGTTGGGTAGCTTTTCTTACACGGAATACACTGAACTTAATCCTGGCAGCAGTAATTAAAGTACAAAAGATGAATAAACCAACTGCAGCACAATGCTTCTGATTATTCCCAACTTCGAGTGCAACATTTTAAAAATTCACAAACGAAGCTTAACGAGTTATGAAAATTTATAATACAATCTTCGCTCAAAAAAGTAATATCTAATTAAAATGATACAACACCTGCAGTTAGTTTCATACAAATAAAATAACGTGCTTATCGCCAAACAACCAGTTGGCCGTTTCCGAAACAATTTCCTTCCCCCGAAATAGCATCCAATTAACAACACAGGGGCTTTCTAGTGACTGACAAAAAATATAAAAAAAAAAAAGGAAAGGAACACTCCTTCGCGTATGACAGTACCGAGGATTCATGTTCCATCTACCGGCCGGCGCGGCGAACCAATGAAAAACACAATACACAGACCTATACATAGATAATGGCGAACTTCCACTAGACAAAGTGGAAAGTTCCTCTTTATGCCTTTTTTTGAAGCTTTTCCTCTTTTTTGCAAAAAATTTTTATGCAAATTCTGCCACGGGGCAGAAATTGGAAAATGTTCACTGGAAAAGTTTGTCAGCAACAACAACGGTCTGCCAGAGCCACACATTTGACCGTAAGCGTTTTTAACCCACTTCTGTCATCGCACACCTCCCCCCCCTCTGAAGTATGCATGAGTTTTGCTTTTAATGTTATTGTAATTAATTTACTTTTGTCGTTTAGTATGATGCACAATCGCGAGAATTATGTAACAGCTATATGTATATGTACGTAGATATTTTTTATACAATTTTCTTTTTTTTTTTTTAATTATTTTTATTTTTTTTTTTTAACATTAATCCGATGAAAGCTAAGCTTCGTTCCAAAATTAGTTGATTTTCCTCTTAACTTTTATATTATTATTATCTGTCGTAAGTTCTAATATAAAATCTATGAGCAAATCTATTTAATCCTGTTAAGTAAATTTCCAAGAGCTATTGGCATTTAAAAAAAAAAATTAAATTACTTTACAAGTAGTGTCGTGTGCGGCAAGTTACCGAGTTTTATAAATGCATCCGAGTTGTTAGTGGAATCAGTACAATTAGGCAGAAGTAACTTTTTAAAATTCGTCCTTCGTATAGTGTTGATGCACCTGCAATGGAGTAAAATCGAAAAGGATTCATTAAGTATCGTATTGAGTGCAAGGAACTATGTATAAGCAAAAGTTGTATTGCGTGAAAGCTATAAAATGCGCGTTATTAAAATATTGTGTACTTGAGGTGTGCGAACCATACGGACTGCACTCTACTGCTCAAACAATTAAATCGAATTTCATAAAAAAATGGTAGGTATTCGAATGGATTTCGAGAGACAGTGCACTCGTTTCATTTTTTTAGTTTAACCCAATACCTACATACTCGTACCTGCAGTTGCCAGATAGTACGATTTTTGGTATTTTCAATGATTTTTGTTTTTATCCTCTTTTTTTCGGAAGAGGAGCCCCGAAATCCTTATTGATATTGCTCTTGACTAACTGGAGATTGAAAGCTTCGGGAAATATATGTTTCGGGGGGATGTAGTTCTGCAACAAAAATAATTTCGTTAGAGAGAAGTTTGTATGATTCCTAAGGGGGCATTGAGGCGATGTGTTCTGATTGATTGTCGGGTTAGACGCCCAGAGGTCAAGTTTGTAGGTATTAATCCCTTGAATCCTTTCACACATCCACACAATTGTGATACGTTTTTCACCTAGTTTCTAAACACTGTCGATTTTATTCGATCTATTGTTCGAAATCGCAAGCACATGGAGAGAGAGTGCTAGTTTTCCCCAAGAGTATGCATTCATTCAATAGTTGACGTAAAAATGTTTCTTAAATAAGAACTGTATGAACATCGGAAATCCTTGTTGCATGTGATAGTCTGATTTATGGTAATTATACGTGGAATATAATATCGATTACCAGTAATCATGGAAGAAGCACCTCTACCAAATAAACTAATAAGCAACCCTGTATTTTGAAACCATGCTAATGAAGACTAATCGTTATATCTTTTCAAAAGACATACATGTATGAGGTATAGATTCGTAGATTTTCAATTATTTACTTACTTAGGTGGTGCTACAGACCAAGGTCGACCTGGGCCTTAACCAATAAACCTCTCCAGTTCCTTAGCTAATTGCCTCCAGTTGCGCACTACATGTCGTTTGAGGTCCCCTTCTACTGTGTGCGCCACCTAATGCGAATGTCGCTCAGGGTTTGATTCGAAGACTCTACCGGAGCATTTATGTCCACCAGCTCTACATGTCCTAGCCATTTTAGACGACTGGTGCACAGTTTTTTTTTTACAAGGTCAATGTCGCTGTACAGATCCTATAGTTCGTCGTTGAATCCCCTCCTCCAAAGTCCGTCAAAGCAAATGGGATCGAATATTTTACGAAGAATTTTTCTCCCGAATCGACCGAGGATATCTTCATCTGCTTTAGATAGAGTCTAAGCTTCAGCGCCATAAAGTATGACTAAGGTCTTATACAGAATCTGAGATAGGACCTTACTACTCAATATACAACTCATCCCAAAGAAACAGTGGTTATTTATCGTTTTATTTCTACCGCGGTTTTCTTTTCAGGATTGACAGCAGAACCAAGGTAGACAAAGTGCTTGACTACCTCAAAGTTATAGCTGTCGATTGTAACGTTCTGTTCAATTCATTGATATTGTGTCCTTCTTCTTGACAGCATTGGTTTTGGCCTCTTTTACAGCTAAATTCTTTTTTGGCAGCCTCCCTTTAAATGATAACCAACGCAGCGGTGATAGCCCACCAATATGTCAATATCATCGGCGTACCATACACAGACTTACACAGGATTTTGGAAGATTGTGCCTTTGGTTTTGATTTGTGAGGCTCGCACAATCCTGTCAATTATGATGTTGAAAAAATCACATGACGGACGGAGCAGCGAACCTTCTCCATCGTCATCATAGACATCGCTCTGTATAGCTCGTCTCTATAAATGAAGTCATTTGAGTCCTTAAAATCGATAAAAGATGGTCGTTATCGATTTGGACTTCTTGGGTCTTTGTCTAGGATCCGTCGAAGTGTGAACATTTGATCGATTGTGAACTTTCCTAGTCTGAGACGACACTGATAGGTGTTGTTGACGAAGGATTTCTGACGTTCACACAATATGGCAGATAATGCCTTGTACGCGGTCTTGAGGAGATTGATACCTCTGTAATCGTTGGTTTATGCCCTCAATCAGATCATTTCCAGCTGCTTTGAATACCTAGGCTGGTAAGCGGTCAGGTCCAGCTGCCTTGTTGGATTTCGACTTGGATATTGCTACCCTCACTTCGTTTTTGTCAGGTAGACAGAAGTTTTGGCATGTTCATTCAAGGTATGGAACATGGAATGGTTCATTGTGCCTGACAGCGGGATCTTGCTCTTCGTCTGCATATTCCCAGCCGACGGCCGACTGTGACCTGTCAATTCTATCTATATCTATACGCTCAATCACAGCCTTAACTTTCAAGTTAATGCCTCTAATCGAGGCCGTGTGTACCTATGTACGTATTATTTTTCCACCTACATAAAACTGATTCCGAGAGAACACGAAAAAAACGTTTTGAATGAGTATCCTGTGTTCAAAGGCTACAATCCTTAGACTTGGTCGATTTTTATCACATTTTCTCTAATAAACATGTCATCGGTATCTTGAAGATCACAATTAGGAAAGAAAAGTCCAGCCAACATCAGAATAAATGGCAAAGACAAATTTTTACATTTTTCTCGCATGACACCAATTGAGGAAAAAAGCCTTGTCAGGTTCTTATTCATTTGACTTCATTTCATTTGAAACTTTGCGTGTGAATTTATGAATTTTTTGAAAGACACATGTAATTCTGTGGAAATGAATCCTGAAATCATTTCAAATTGTTACTTTTAGATGTTTAATCAATAAATCAATTGGATTTTGTTGACATTTCGTATGGCGCTAATAGTCCAGGGTCATCAAGGACATCTATAAAAAATATTTTCAATCAGTGCAATACTTAGCTAGCTTTCCCAGATCTGGACGTCAAGTCTCTCTACTGAGTACGCACCAGAAGGCAATCCTTTTTCCATCTGAAATGACGTTAAGAACTCTCCGAGTATGAGGTTGGTATAATCATTAAGATTGATCGACAAGATACTGTGCAGCTCGTTAAATCTTTCTGTCCATACCCCATCTATAAATCCAGAACAGGAATTTACTCAAAAATTTAGTTTCAGAAATCTGTAAGCTTGGAATGATCAGAATTTTCTTATTCAAGTTAAAGACAGTCTTAATTCTCAATTGTCATCTCAGCCACCAAATGTCCAATAAATATCATTTCGGACCAGATATCCATGATCGAACAAGATTGACGATGGGCTCGTTTTTAAACCTATTTGACGACAAGGAGGTGATTTGGTTATTTCAAATCCTAACCCGAATCTGATTCCATTTTTATTTTAGGAATATTATCCATTGACTAACCGCTCCTTTAACATTAATGCCAAATTGCATATGTGATCATATGGAGAGACTGGACTAGTTCGGGTGGTGGCATCAAGCAATTTCGACGATCTGCCGCAGTATTAATTTAATCGATGGTAGGCTGGCTTAGTCTCAAAGCACACATATATGGACCCATTGGTTTGTTGAAGCGTTCTAAGCATGCACACAGTACAAGAGACAACATCTTGTAAGCGGCATGTAAAACACTTATTTCTTTATTTAGGGAGCCATCTTTCTTCAGGATTTTGGTCATTGGTATACAGTACGCCAAAACATGCCTTTCCTTATACTCAGCACAGAATGCATTTCTCCTAATTGGTCTCTATGTTCAACCCTGCAATCTTCGGTGCTATTTCGCAGAAACTTTTCATTTCTACCTGTAAGACTTGAAACAAGCTCTGGTCCTTTTCTGCAGCGCAACTCTGTATACATTCCTTTTCATTGAATTTAAAATATACTTACTTAGGTGGCGCTACAGTTCGGGGTTAACCTGGGCCTGAGTCCTGAATTTACAATATACTCCATCAAATTAATCTCTGTTAACTTTTTTGCTGGCGGCACAGGTCCTCGTTGGTAAAGGGATACTCTATCGGGAATTGCTCTGGCGATCTAACGAGATTGTAGTCGGCTGACGTTAAACTTTCTCACTGTCTACACTGTCTGTGTATTTGCAACGTTTCTGATAATTATCCTTCCAAGCATCAGCACCAAGCCTTGAAAACGCAAAGGTCTTTGTTTGAAGGGTTAAGGATTTTAAGATTTAAAGACCTATTTGCACCAGAATAGACTGCAAATTATTATTGTTCAAAGTAGAAGTTACAAGAATTACATTTCAGTCCTTTCCTAATTTTTAAGATCTTGTTTATATGTACGGTATGTACATATGTACATACATATATGTACCTGCAATGTACATAAAGCTATTTTCAATACTTTTTTGGGTAAATTCCCTTCGTAAAGTTTACCTCTTCAAAACACTTTCAGCACAAGAAATACTTTTTCTAATCAAAAACTTAAGACATACTATACGAATGTGGCCAAATAAAAAATGGATCCGCATAAATCATTGCAACACCTACTCAATTCACTTGAAGCAACACATCCTTTACTCAAACGTTTATATTTATAAATTATACGCAGTTAAATAGATTTCACACCTTTCTTTCAAAATACGCACCTTTTGAGGAATGTCCATACTCCTTCGGTGGATTTTCTGTATAAAACATACTCTTTCCTATCGCCAGAGACCCTTTTCGATCCATCGACCCACCGCCAGATGTCGACGATGATAAGCTCGAACCAGATGTCATTGATCCACCATTACCTCCAACCCCGCTGGGGCTACCCAATAAATCCGATTTCATTGGAAATACCTCCGGCTGTATCACTTTCGTTGTCTCATTTCGCAGAGGAATGATATTGTCTAACAGAGAGAAAAAAAAAACCAAAAAACAAAAAAACAAGAGGTCATCAAACAGAGATTAATGACGTATCCATGACTTATAAATAAAAAAAAAAAGAACTTGAACCCAACCCAACCCAACTCATACCAACCCACCCTGACTATCTACATATTGCTAAATTCAGAACAGAAAAGCGTGAACTAAATGAAAAAGAAAAAAAAAAAGAGAAAAAGAAAAAAAACTTGAAATGTGTCAATTTTTTGATCAACTTTTAAATAAATTGATTTCTCCAAAGTAAGATTATCCTTGCAGTGCCTGGATGGATATATCCCATTCGACCGCAATCAATTTTCATCAATAAAGACATGCACAGCCTTTGTTGTTGTTCACCATCCCCAGCAGCCCACTCAAAGGGAAAAAATCCAAAAAACAATATACCTTTTATCCCTGCCAACAAAAAAGCCGATTCCAAAGCCCAAAATCCTTGACAATGAAGAAATTAAGGAAAGGAATTGATTGAGGGATGACCAACCAGTTATTGGCCAAACAAATGACGGCTGAGACTGAGAGGGCACTACTACTACTACTACTACTACCGAGGAATAGAAATCATGTGCATGAAGGTCCTCGTTCGTCATTTCTCATTCTTGGTCAAGAATTAAGTTTAATTTTGCGGAAAAACATATGACGGCAGGATGTTTTAAGGATTTTCCCCTCTTATTATTGTGTGAGTGAACACTAATCCACCCACTTCAGGACACTTGTAAGCGTGTGGGTGGCGTCCCATAAGGACTGCACTGACCAGCCAGCAGTAGCAGCAGCAGCAGCAATTGACAGAACAAAAAAAAAAGGTCACAAGCTTTTACAATAGGTTGCCTCTCGTCCCCATCTCTTATTTTACGATTTGTCTAAGGATTCATATTCTCCGGTCGGTCTGTGCCATTGCGGTCGATGAGGAATTTTGCGGTGGGGCAAGGTGTAGGGTTACATTCATTTTATACCCCATGAAAGGATTACACTGTACCAAAGGAATTTTCGTCCGAGTCCAAGTCCAAGTAAAACTATTTCATTTTACGGAATGATACGATTTGTATCTCCAATGTTGGAGGTTACGTGTGGCTGTGTATGTGTGTTTTCTCTTATCTCAAAAGGACATTGTCGGTAGGAAAAAGAAAAAAACAAGGGAAAATCTGAGTTTTTCCACTAAACTACATATGTATATGGTGGGTGTGCGTGTATGTGTGATATAGTACTCATAAAATCTCCACGACTTGGCTATTAACTTACTCTCTTTTGGCTCAGCAACTGGATGTGTTACTTGCTTCGACGGCGACGATGGCAGTGGAATTTCTGAAAGTACACACCCGTAAAGAACATAGGATATATTAAATTACAGTTTTCCTCATATATCTTGTGGCTACATACATATAAACATATTTTACTTTTATAATTCCTTAAAAATGCCGTTCAAATGGGAAGGGAAACGGACGAACAAAAAAAAAGAAAAATTAAATCAAAACAAATGTGCTGGAGGAGCTTAAGGAATTATAGTTTTACCGAAAGATCGGGGGGGGATAGGGTGACACAAAAGGACTTGAATTCTACTGAAAATAGATGACATAAACCATAATCGACGGATTAAAACTATTTCTCCTTTACGACATAAAGTGTGGACTTCTTAAAAACGCACGTAGTAGGTACCTACATACATAGATTGGTTATGTGCTCGGTAGGGTGGAGTAGTAATTTATATTTTGTTTCAAGTGCAGGATTACCTGAAAATTGTGTGCTTTGTTGTGGGAATAAGTAGACATATTCATTTATGTGGACGGTTTGGCTTTCAAATTCTGAGAAACTGTAAACGAATTCAGACTTACCCAGGTTTTGGTTACTATTGGACTTTATTCTCTAGCTTCTGACCATTTTATCCAAAAAACTTAGACGAGATGTAAATTTTCTAGAAGATCCTGCAAAATGAGTGGTCAAGAACTCAATCTACGGAGTATCTGTAAGATTCCATGATCCACTCAAAACTTGAAATTAACACGTTGGCTGCCAGTATATCACCGATGATCACAACAAAATTCACCCCCGAGTGGGAGTGTTTTCTTCGACATCTCTTTCGACTTTCAGGCTACAGTGTATTCTTTGTCCCGATTGAGGTGGAATATAATCTTGTAGTGTTATCTTCACTGACAGTCAGGCTTTAAAAACTTTAGAAAATACTCATTCCAGATTCATCAAAATCGATACAGACAAGATAGAAACAATTTAACATTAATCTGTGCTGGGTGCCAATGCATAAAAATACTTCAGAGGACCCCAGGTTGGACGAATTCGCCAAAGAAAGTCTTTGGAGATTTGCCAGAAGTCAATTCATCAATTAAAAAGACTAACTTAAGGTTGGACTCTTGCAAAACCGCGCTAGTTAACTCCTCTCCAAAAAGGATTCAACAATAAAAAGGTGTCACCACAGGACATTATTTCATCGACAGGCGATGTAAAGCCAATTCATCATCTTTTCTTTACTAGTTTCCATTAGAACCATGCTTTACTTGTCTTTTACGCTAAACTAGGTGAGTTTATGTATATAAGACTCCGGAACTTCCATCTCTTTAATAAAAATTCCACATGGTTCTAAATTACGAAGAGCGATTTGTAGGCAACCCCTTGGTATCATAGTGAGCTTACACTGGTCGGTGGGTTTTTGTGCTTAAAACAGAACCTAACTTAACCCCAACATAGCCCGAATCTTATTATACTCGTAGACCAATTGTCCCTGGATGAGAATTTATATTCTACATATCGGCCAACCTGAGGTAGTGTTTTCTACGCAAGTGTCCTGTTAAGTACAGAAATGGCATGACAATGGGTACTTGCAGTATAAATGTAGCGTGCTCGCGTGTTAATCAGAAAATGCTAATCGGAGATTAGAATGTTTAAAAAAAATTACATGTTGTATCAAGAATTGTAACAACTTTAATTTTAGGGGTTCTTTCCCCTCGTTGTGTACAAGACACTCGTTTTTTTATGGAAATTATTAATTGCAGATGGTTTATCTGAAATGGCTTTGGACATACAAATGTACCCGTACATACGTGTATACTTTATCTTTGTCAATGAACTCAACAGAGATACAAAATATAAATAACTTTAAAATAGCTTGCTTAGTTGAAACACAAATAGATGCAATAGCAGGACTATTCTGAGAATCAGCAAATGTCATGGCAACTGGTTATAACCCCAGCTATCATCTTGTAAAATCGCTGGACGGTGCATTTGCATTTTCAAATGAGGTTCGGCTCAATAGGTGAACTCCCTAGTAATAAGTACCTATGAACCTACATATGTATGTGCATGTACCACCATTACTACTCTCAATAATGATTAGACCACAAGTAGTATACCACGGATATAGCACCCTTGAGAATCCAAGAACTTTACTGATGAGTGGAAAAACAGAATGATCGACCAGTTTCACAAGAAAGTAAACCTTATATTGTTTCAGAATTATAGATGCCTCTGGATGTAGTAGCTAAGGAAAAATTCAAATAATCCTCGAACGAAGAAAAGAACATGCATGTTGATGCCTCTGATACACCCTTAGTCTGAAGTGACAAGACCATATTCCAATTAGCAGTTTCAGCTAAAAATAGGGCCGGGACTCATTGAAACCATTTCTATGTAGCAGTATATGCAATTGCTTTTGGTTTGCTAATACAGCCCTAGTATCCAGAATCAATGTCATAAGTGCGACTACCCTATAACAATTCTATTTTGTTGCTGAATATGCTGATATGGCCCTGATTCGAGTGAGGTCCTTGACGTATATACAATACATTAAATTTGACGAGCGTGAGTCGGAAAGCCTTCATAATATTGGCTTAAGCCCTATTCTTTAGTAGTGTCAACTTCACCTAGTATCACCGAATAAGACACTGAATTATTGACTCCTTCCATTCCATATTGCACACTAAACTGTTTGTATGTGAAACAACTTACCAGGTCAACTACGCACGCAATTGCTCATACGTACCTAATACCGTACCGCCACCTGTATGTTCCATCTAAAACTCCTCACAAAGCCTTTTTCGAAAGTTTTCCAAACCATAAGGTAGATTTTTTTTTTTTGTCTTCCATTCGAATGCTCCTTTATCCGATATTAGTTTCCAAACATCTGTTCAAATATTTCACCTTACTTTGCATACATTAGGGCAGGTAGTGTCATGAGGACGGCATTTCTGCAAATATTGACGGTTGTCCCTCACTTGTCTTGTCAAACATCTGTGACATTGACTCCCCGGGAAGTTTTTACACGAGCAGCACGCACCAAAGAAGTCACAGAACAAGAAAATGACACGAACCTAACATTGATAACCGTTTGCTGGAGCGTAACTTTTCAAAATTCAATTGGAAAACTTGGTCCTGCGGCAGTTTTGAACCGACAACTCCTGCTGTTGTATGAAGAGACTGGAATCATCTGCCCGAAAAGTATTATCAAATGAACTGCAAATTCAAGAGCAAATTTTACCAAAAAGGAAACCCTCCAAGTGGCCGGACGACGACGAGGCGAGCGGGGACAAATGAAAGTGATGTTTCTTAGCAGAGCCTCACGCTATCAATCGGAATTTTCCATCATCATCAATATTTCAGATATTTTCTACCCGAGTTTTGGAGTTTTGGGGGTTCTCCGGAAACCCTCGGCAAAGGACAAACTTTTGTCCTACTCTAACTACTCTATTCGGGTTTTCTTTTCAATCCATCGATAGTCAGATTTGCAGTGAGAAGAATGCAGGAAGCAGGAAAGCAATAAACTTAAAACGTTTGCTGGTCGAAAGTTTGTCTATGGCCCCTATTACCCTTTCCCCCGTCACGCTCCGGCACTCCTCCTTTCTCTCAGTGGTGTGGATGAATGCGGGCTTAGGGCTTGTTGTAAAGCTCCTTGACGTTGCATTATAGATTTTGGTGGATTGCACTTTCAATAAAAAAAAAAAAAAAAAATGAGAGCACACAGAGGTGAGAGCAAGGGAAATGAAAATGGAAAATAAAGCCACGGGTAAAGAGTTCCTTGAACCACGCCAAAGCCAAGGGAATAACCAACCGCGTTCATGTTGATGCTATGTTGATGCTCTCCTCTGTAGTTGTGCGGCAGCGTCAAGAAGATAAAACTGACTTCGAAATTGGGAGTGGGTGTGAGTGTGGGTGTGGGTGTGGGTGGGGGTGTGGGTTGTGGGAATGGAAGTGGAGAGGATTTGTGTTTCATCGGGATAAATTTGAACTTCATAACATTTGCATTCCTTTTACTGTGCACATAGCTGGTGTGCATACTTACCGTATACTCGTATTGATCCTTCTGTTTCCCCCAGCGAATTCTTCGAGATGCATCGATAGTTGCCAAAGTCTCCATATTGTAAATTTCTTATCGTTAGTTTCATGTGTGCCCTGAAACAGGAAGAAAACGTAAGAAGAATAAACGGATATTAAGAAACACAGTCCCAATTGGGGAGTGGAGCAGAATCCAAGATAGCAATAGCAATACAAAGGAGACTGCTCCTTTTTTTCTTTTTCTTTTGCTTCTGCTATTGTTCCATGGTGGAACTTTACTATTCCATACAGCGAACTGGTAGTGCCTTAGACAAGTGATGTTATTTTCTCGATGTGGTAACAGGACTTTTGGGAATTTCAGTAAAATTTCGATTGGCTGATTATCGACGAATTGGGACAGAGGAGGGTGAATGCTTTCTCTTGTACTCATTTGTTATTCCACAAATAATGTGCTCAGCCAATGTGGACTAATTAATAATAAGGTATTTATCCTGTTGGGTATTACAATTTGTAATTATTAGATTGTCAGAGAGGGAAGTAGAAATTCCAAGCAGTGCGGTGTAGTAGGGTTCAAAAATTAGGATTAGCGTTGCACTGGTTGTGCATTCGTACGTACATGGAATTTGCTAACGACAATAGGTTCCTAAGAGTGATACAAATGTACTGAACCTTAGAGGAAATGGATTTCTTTTTTTCACGGTGAAAGTTTTTTAAGTTGACGTTGCTTATTAGTTGAAAAGTTTACCTACATACGAGTACATGAATGTGTGGTCAGTCCTGTATAACGTAGGAAGTGTGGAATGAACTACAGTGGTACCATAGTATCTTCAAAGTTTTAGAATAAAATATCATAAAATCTAACAACTTGCTCACTTCAAAAATAATAGCCTCCGGCCATGGAATAGTTGAAGAAAAAAAGTGGAAGTCAACAACATATGGGAAGTTCCTCACGGTAAGTACATACATACATAGATACTTGAACAGCATACAAGGACAGGAGGTATCCATTTGTAAAATCTAAACTCGTCTTAAGTACACCCCTTACGAAGTCGGCGTGAAGTCAGCTAAATGTAGACAGACTTTGAAAGTAAACCAACTTGGTCTAGGCATACATACATTCGCCTGTAAATACCGTTCAAAGACTGAGATTTCTATGAGATTTCTAAGTCTAATTACATTGGGCACATTCTAAATGTTATATACAGCAAATTATGTTCTGTCCTTTTAAGAATGAGTAATTTGAATGTCGCATAGGTATAGACAGGCTTTAGAATCTCTGTCGTTTCGTAGGGTACACAACTTCATTGGATTTAATGCAGAGGACAGTCTGAGCTACTCAGGGCAGATTGAAAATAAGAGAAGCATTCAAATGACTGCATTGGGAAATTGAGGCGTCACCAAATGAAATGAGAAAAATGATCCAACTTCAAAAGTCGGGTCCAACATTGTGATCCTTCACACCGCTGCCAGACTGTAGAAAACTTTTCTTATACAATAATCCAGTTGATATAGCCACAAATCTGGGATTCCATTGCTGGACATTCCTTTAAACCACAGGATCAGGAATTCTCCATATGTTGTAGATTACCTACGATACGTGCTTTCCTTATAAAGTGACATAGTCGAGTAAGCGCCTAAAAAGCGGACTCTCTAGCAAAGTAAGGGTCAACCTCAGAGTTCTCTGGTCCGGAACCATTTGCTGCAATTGGCAGAGGAATAGTGGATCGTGGCAGAACTCCAGAGACGGTGGTCAACCGTGAAAGGTTGTAGGCAGGCGAATAAAAAGCCGATAGACACCACTCACAGAAAAGTTCTAAGCTTAAGGCGAAGAACACTGAAATGGGTGGTAGCGTTATCTACAGGTTATGGAATTTTTGGGTATCACCTAATGAAGTTGAATTTTCTGGAGGATGACACCTGTGAACTATGCCTGGGGGAAATCGGAATAGCAGCATATATAATGTGTAAATGTCAGGTACTAGCTAGCAAAAGAATGAAAGTCTTGGGGACCCACTGGGTAGGAACTCAGAAGATGAACCAGATTTCTGGTAAACAGATGCTAGCGTTAACACGAGGAATCAAAGCCAGAGAGGAACTGTGGTGAAATTCAGAGAGTCTCTAGGGTTAAGATGGATCATGGGAGAGCGATAAAAAGGAACCCAAAACTGTGGTCTGGTTCGAAATCTCTCGAATAAGCTTATTTCTATGAATACTGTCAGTCATGTATGCATGTAGCTAGGTAGAACGAAGTTTTTCTCCAATCATTTCTCCAACCATACGCTATGATGCTATGTAGATTTACTTAAAATCCTTATCAAACCATCACTATATCAGATTTGTCCTGAAGTTGTGCCTTCCTTCTTTAGGTACACAATCTAAAAATCTAGAATCTCCTGACAGACCCTAATCCCTCCTTCCAACGACGGGCTTAGCCGAAAACCACTCCAATTACCATGGTTCATCTGTTCTGAAGAAACCACCAATTTTGTACTCTATATCAATTTCTCAGGATGTAAATACATGAGTGGAGTCTCCATGCTCTTTGACGGTCAATGATATAAAGGGGACTCTCCCACCTTCAGCACATTCAAATTACCAGGTTTGGGTAGCATGTTTCCCTCCTTCTTTCAACATAATCACGATTTACTAATCCCCATACAAATCTGTAGATTCATTCCATAAGTAGCTGGAGATGGAATTTAGAGTAGTTCTCATATTGAAGCCGGGAAAGCAGCCCTTGTTCCTATGCCAGCGGTGGAAGTACAGAAAATATCGCAGCCGTAAATGCTTTAGTTTAAAATGAGCCAAATCAGCCGATTCCACGCCGTTCATAGGAATTGGGAATCTCGCAGTTCACAATGTGGTGAATTTTGCGTAAAGATCTTGGCCTACATCAATTTTACTCAAGAACTGAAGCCTCTTGATCATTTGAAGAACCGAAACTTCTCCGTTTGGACTCTGCAAAAGTTGTAAAAAATCCTGAATCCACTTGGTAGCATCATTGAACTGTAGTTCTTCTAAACTAAGACCACACTTGAGCCGCTTGCTTGCCAAACAAGCCACTTACTTGCCAAACAAGTCGGGAATAATTGAACAACAGCAGCTTCTAAGTGCTCTATTACCAACATCCTTTGCACACAGTTCACTAATGTATAGAGTTTCAAATGTACAATGTGATTTTCAATTTACCTGTATGAATTTTCCGTGTAATCCGTTTTGTACTTCTTACTCGGAAGCACCATCACCGAGTTATACACCCAATAGATGATCGCTCTGTAAGGAAAAATTGAAATTTAAAAACTTCAGCTTTTGCATCCCTAATTCTCTTTACAAAATTCAATTCATAGATACAGTGCAAGTTAGAAAAAAAAAAAATATAACAACGTATATGTGTGTTAAACAGGAATAAAAGAATAATCTCACTTAGGATGTGCTTCCGTGTGACAGTCTATAGTAACATCAGTACCAGCTGGCGCCCCAACAAGTTGATTCGGTACCCATATCATCGGTGAAACTGAAAGACATACAAAATATCCTTGAATAGGAAAAAAAAATTCTCACTCCGAGACTTCGAAGGACAAAGACAAAATATAAATTTAAATAAAACTGTCGTCATTTCCTTCGTCATACTAGTGCTAGAGATTACTTTTACCTTTCTCTCGGCCAAACGTGCCACGAATTCTTAACAAGACACAACGATGACGATGACGACGACGACGACGACTATGTACAAGGATGCTGCGCTCACATCGAAATACAAATGTGTTCACTGGCTAATACCATACCGTCATCGTCATAGACAATTCCAGGCAATAGATGTCATATGCATGACCATTTGTCAGAAGCAAATTTCAAATTCACTTCACCGACGAAGGACAATGATCAGAAAAAAGAACGAAAAAAGGAGCACACACACACAAAAACGAAAAAGGAAACTGAGTACTTTTTTTTTTTTTTTTGGAAACTTACATTCAACATCCAAGATAATCCTTTTGGACACAGATGGAGGGACACCATTTGTTGCTATACATAGATACGCTCCCATCTCATTCCGGCTAACTTTGGTTAGTGGCAAGACCTCGCCATCATACACCAGAACTATGGACGAGAGACCCGACCGTTGGTTCGTTGTGGATGATGATGATGGGGAATAGAATACATTTTTTTTTTTTGTTTTTTTTGTTTTGTTTTGTTTTGTGTTTTTGAAAGGATTAGGCAGCCCGTCCGGATATCATCCCCACCCACCAAATAACGAACAACAAACACCAGACCATCGCGCGCAATGTCCGTCCGCAAGTCCGGGTCAAGTCAAAATATTATGGCGTGAGTTGCAGAATATAAAAAAAAAAATAAATAACATTTTTCTCTCGTTAGTGAATAGACAGACGGTACAGGTTGTGTAATAAAATAAATATCCCTCTCGTTCCGTTTGTGTGCGGATGTCTCTGGCTATAGGATGAAAGTGTCCTTCAGAGTCTACATTTATTTATTCTTTCGCTTGCAATGTGAGCTCAGCACAGGCACATGCGACAGCAAACGGGCCAAATATGACATTTGAGCAGGACCTTATTTATTATTATACAAGCAATCTGAGTGAACCAGTGACACAGTCCATACCTTTACCTTTCTTTTTCTTTTCCACAGCGATCTCCTCGCCGTCCTCACGTCGCCAGATGATTTTTGGCGCTGGGAAGCCTTCCGCTTTACATGTCATGTTGATATTTTGATTCTCACGGACTGCCACCGACGATGGTGTACTATCGATGTCCTTGATGTTTGGCGGAACTATGTATTAGCAACGCAAGTAGATGAATTAAAATATGGAAATCGTATCATATTATTGCAAACGTACCGACCACCTGCAGATAGCCAACTTGGCTAATCATCGGATTCGTGTTCACCTGACACATGTAGTACCCTCGATCGTCCGGATGCGCCTGATTCACGTGCAGTAACCATGTGTTGGCATTGTCGTATGTTATACTGTAGCGAGGTATCCGGGATATGACGTGCCGATGAATTGTCAGTATCATTTGTCTGTCAATGTGAATCCATGCCACCTGCAAATGGATTATGAAAAGTTTGGAGTTTATATATTTGATTTGAAAATGGTAAGCAATTTGCAATCTTAAGGTTCATCGTAACACAATTACAAGTAACGTGGTCTAGTGAATATAATCCTTCTCTGGCAATATTATCCTGCAAGCACCGACTGACACAAATAGTTTTAAGCTCGAATAGTGCTTCAAATAACGAGTCAAAACAGTGTTTATTCAAGTCGACGACACGATTTATTAGCTTCGTCGAGTTGAAATTATGGAAGAATACTTGTATTGAGTAGTTTGATAGGTTATCACTTGTACTTGTATTTGTAAGTACCTACTAATCTTATAGCAGCTCAGTCTGTTAACTCGGTATACTAGCGAGGCTGAATGCAAAAGAGATTCAAAAGATCATGTGGCTACAGCATGGCAACCAAAAATAACTGAGCTCAAACTGATAGTCTGTAGCGGAGACTTCCTTTTACACTATTTTACCACCTCGGGATGGATACATGGGTTCCACTTTCCACTGCACGTCTTACACTACATCATCGTGTTGAATCGCTGAATTCTTTTCCTTTTTTACAGGATAAGATGATGGATTCCATGGTTTCAATAGTAAGTACATCAAACTGCTAAAATGAATTCAGAGACAGACACCACCTTGGTCTAAAAGTACAGGCCCTTCCATTCGAGAGAAAAGTATACCAGTCCAAACACGAATAGTTGCTTTGAGTCCTTGATGATGGAGAAGAACTACCACTGTGTTAGCAAAGCATATTCTAGCAAAATTACCATTCAAGGCTATTAGAATACGAGGCAAAGCAATGAAGTAGTTGAAATTAAAATTCTGATCATTATTCGAGTTTCACTCTCACTCATATGGAAATGCAATAAACCAAAGAGAAATCCAGGTCAACTTCACTGCTTCAGCAATCATCGCTACTCATACAAGTCTGAAGGATTTTTGATACTCGCCCGCTTCAACATATTGCATTAAGAAGTCAAAATGCAAGATTCCTTCCAAAAATGCTATAGTAATGTACATATGTATCTCGCTTGTCTATAAAATTAATTACGCATAGTTTGTTGCTAAAATATCAGCATCATAGGAATACCTTTGGCCAGACCCAACTGTGTGTGTTGCTACCAAAGGAGCAGGAGCACAAAAACTCTACTCTCTCACTGTAATTCCACATTGCTAAGTAAATTGGAAAAGTTTTGTGCAAAACTGTCAATACTTGTGTTGAGTTCTCCACTATGGCGTGCCGTTCGACCATTTATTATGTTTGCAGTTCGACTACGATGATAATGGAGTAGAGTTTCATAGAATGCCACTTAGGGTGTATGTGCTGTCGGTGATGGCTTTTACGGAGTACATCGTCGTCCTCTGATGACGGTGATGGAGGCACCGACCGACTACAACGCACATACACTATGTGTTTGTGTTCCCCAACTGAACTCTTCGCCTCTTGAAATTTTCAATATTCCAAACTGAATCCTCTGGGGTATGACATCGACATGTGCGTGTGTGTGTGTGTGCGTGTGTGTGTGAGTGCGGGCAGCGTCAGGACATGTCCGCTACATGACAATATAATGTACACATTATAAAAGATTCAGATGATTTTTGGGCTGTCATGGGACTTTAATTCGTTTCCCATGCTGATGGTTGTCTACTGGACAGGCGCTGTGCATGTGCGGAATATCTAAAAGGTTGGGACTTCCCACAGAAAAAGGATCTAGTGGGGATTAAAGTTTAGTTTTGAAATGAGCTTATATTGGGGGTGGAATTGAAAATTCGGTTTGTGCTGCGGCAAATCGTTTCGAATGACCAAATAATTAGTAATCGAATATCTGTTTGTTGTTATTGTGGAAGGGCCTCAGATTACTTTTACTGGTTATTAGTATTTTGTGTTTGTCATGGTTAAAACATTTTAATGGAAATTGAGCTTTGTAATCCCAATTCAGTGATATTTGAAGTGAATTTGGATCCGAGTAAGGCATGGTGACCCGATTAGGTGTAGATACATTGCATTAGGGATATCGGTAATCTAGGAACCCCGTGATGAATGAGATTGCATATGAATTGATAAACCTATCTGAATGGGGTTTCCAAAATCACCATTGGTTCCTACCTACCCAACAGCAAATAAGCTGTAAAATTCTATTTTGTAGAAAATCTAAATATTTGTGCACAAGTATGGTGGTTGAATTTCTAATTAATTTTTAAAACAATTCTATCAGCAACTATCAGGCAACTGTTTGGTGTATTTAATCAACAAAAAATGTAACCAAAACTTTAGAAACTCTAACAATATTTTATTGATATAAGCTAAGTGTTCCATCTCGTGCTCATCTATAGAACAACTTGAGATTAGGTCAGGAAATAGTGCTCTGACTTATGCTGGGAGATGACCACATGTAGGTCATATGCATATGCTTGGAGAAGTACCGAAGTAGGATTCCAAAGAGTAGAAGATAAAGGCTTTTCATAAGACACGGGTAGTTCAATTTAAAAAATGGTTCAAACTTGCACACTGAAGCAGCTAAGGAGTTTATAAACCGCGAAGTAGATATTAATTCCATAAATGACATCCTGGTGGGAATTCGAAGGAATCCAATTCTCGAGCAAAGATCGCAAGGCATCGAGTAATTAGAAGTGGAATTGTTTTAATGAAATATACATGAAGTGAACAAAAATCCTTGCATTATGGATTATGAAGAATTTCAAGAGATGATGAGCTCCAATTCCAATTTCAAGACTATTGTAGGACTATTCCCGCATCAAGAAGAAACCCCATTTAAAGATGAAGATCCCGTAGAATCCAGCGGATATACTGGAGATATACAAGAAGTCTAGAGAAAAGAAAGCGTCGAGACCCGTCGGCATCCCAAACGTAACACTCAAAATGGGAATCAAAGCACGTCCAGAAATATTTGCCGGTGATTATGTACATATATTCATTCGTGCTTGAAGGAAGCAGGTTCTGAAGCCACGGGACGAGCGTCGGAAAACCTATACGGCTTTGGGAAGGTACACTTGACAATAGATGCCATTAATGTGGCATTGAAAGCAGAACAAGAGGCTATTCAGCGAAGAAGATGGAAAAGAGGCACCATTGTACAAATGCTAAAAAAAACATGCGGGTACCTAAGTAACTTACCAGAATTGGAGCTGATAACTTCAGGGAGGAGATAGATTTGACAAATGCAATGTCTTCTGTACTCTGCACTCTGCTATAATATACTAGGTGCGATAAGGCGCTGTAACTTTCTTTACCCGAAGAGGGTCAAAATTGCTCCATTTTCAGGAATATAGGGAAGTAATGCGACTAGAATCATTACTCTGATTTGGGACAAAACTATGAGGACTAGATCATATACATACATATATCGCACATTTCGATAATATACTGAGTTTGTACCTAGAGATGTTGTCATGTATTCCGCAGTACATCTAATTATACAGTGTGATGTTGGCGAGAATACCTTCAACCAATATCTTGGTTGATGAATAGCAACGTCAGTATAGCGTAAACCACTGTAACGAAGGAATTCGTCATCCAGCAAGACTAGAGAACATAAAAATTAGGCAAGCTTGCTAGAACGAGTTCAAGAAAGACAATAGATACCATGGAGAACAGACTTTACACAAACACAGTTTCTTACAGGACATGGGTGCTTTCGGTCAAAATTTCCTAAGTAGAACCACTCTGACAGCCCTTATTGGTCATGGACTGCAAAGAAAATACCGAACATGTTATTTTCATTGATGAAATGCTTAGAAGCCATGCACACAACAAGCATGACCCCCGTAAGACCCATTTGAAACGGCGGTACTATAACGATATGATACAGGCAAGCCCTACGATATTACTGAGTGTGGACCCAGTTTCGTATTACCAGATTTCCATTTTTCCTATCATATTTCCAGTGCAAGAAAGCTGCTCATACAACGACTTTTCAAAACCAACACAGCATGTATTAGTAGAAGACTCATAGTTTAAATCAATGCTGCATCAATACTTGGTATATCTTTTGTAACTTTGGTTCTATACTACATTAGATACTATGTTAAGTTCAATTCCTGTAGATCTCCTACAGCTATATCCTGCAAAAACTGGTGAGAATTCACCAGCCCTATCCTGCCCAATGCGACGAATTGGAATGCCAAAAATAGACACTGATCTGTACCCATAGCTCGTCTTTATAGACGCTGTCATAAAATCTTTCAAATCCTAGGTTGTTTTGTTCAAGGTTTTCAAGAAAACCTTGATGGGGATGGGAACTCCGGCCTTTGAAGTTATCTTCTTTCTCCTCTGTTAACATGAGCGTTTGTTGCTGAATTTAGCTTTGATACGAATTGTTACGAGATGCTCATTTCTTCTTATTTTAGTTTCTGTCAAACCTTGTAGTGAATAAGGTATAAACAACGTCTACGCGCCACCGTGTTCGGAGTTCTCTAATGCTTGACTTACTCCAAGTCATTCCTAAGGCTCTAGATTCATTTTTAACAGTTCCTAATCACTCTTCCTTGGACGACCCCCACTTCTGTCTAATTGGGTAAGCAGATTACGTTGAAGGGCCGTTTTGATGAAACTGAATTTGCCTCTTGCCGCAAGGTGTGACCAATCCAATCCTGACCAGCTCTCATATGAAATTTTTTGTTTAAGATGGGATTTCAAGACGATGGAAGACGAAAAGATGTTTTGGAAGATGTGCCATTTAACACCCCTATAGGTTGACTGTTTAAACTGTCAAGATCTCTCTATGTATATAAAAACCAGATGAAATGAAAATCGACGAATTGCTCTATGATGATCTGTAAGGTGTCTATGTAGTCCATAATATGGATCGGTTTTTTCGGCTTCAAAAGTAAATCAAGACATTCTTTTATTCCATAATTTTGACTATTATTTTCGGAAACAGTTTAAAGGAGGCAAATACCTCTCCAATTACTGCTAGCAGACTACATTTCCACTCTTCTAGGATATTTCCCCATGCAGTACTCACAATTTGTTCTAAAAGGGTTGACGATATATTTTTGGTGCTGCTTGAAAAAAATCAGCGGGATTACCATCAAGTTCTACCGCTTTATTTTTCCTGAGTCCTTTCATCGCCGCTACGATCATCAATTTACTACGAGGACCGATGGCACAGGGTATTTGTCTTCAAAGATAGCTTGGTCTGCTTTACAAAGTGCAAATCCTTGGTTAATTCTTCTAGATAACTGCAACTGGTTGATGCTCTTATTTTATCTACAAATCAGATACCACTGAGGGATATTGCTTCTACTCCAACACCACCGCATCCTTTACCGCCACTACATTGGTGTGTACAAGAGTTAAGGACTCAACATAAATGTCCGTTTTAATCTTCCTCTATATCTTCTTCGTCCAATCTCAAATCATTCTCCTATTTCTCAGTCCATCTCATGGTTTATAACTTTAAAGGAACAAAATCCATGACCACTTTGCACATTGCACTGATTCAATCAGGCAAAGTGCACAATAATGTGAAGTACGAAAATGAGAAATGTATCTATTGATTTGTCTGTAGCTTTTTCTCTAAACCTGATAGAGACTGTAATAGTTAGATTTAATAAAAAGATAAAAGATTCATTGAGTCACGTTTCCCATACAAAACTATACAGTTTTTAAGCACCTGATTTATAACCAAATTAAGAAAGTGTTTTATAGATGCACTACATTTTCTTTGCCTTGCATTCTGATTTAGATACTGATCATACCGTAGCACGTTTAAATTTATTGCCCTTTACGCTTACCTTGTACGTTCCAAGATGTTCTACAACACAAGGCAAATTGGCGTCGCGTCCCAAGGCAACTGTTACGTTTGGAATGGGTTGAGCAAAACGTGGTTCATCCATCATCACTGAAACGAAAGAACAAAATGCCGTAAATATTTCGTTTAATAATAAAGTGAAATTGTTCATCAATTGAGTCCTCGTACCTAGGAAGAAAAGGCCAGACGATGGAAGTTTCCTTGCATAATTTAGCATAAAATTTAATTAAGGTCTAAAAAGTCCTAACATGCTTCATTTGATTCGACAAAATCGCAGAATGGAGGTGGAGGGTTTGGGGCGGGACGTTGTTGGCTGGGAGATGAAGACCTGTTAGACAGTGTAGTAACAGTGAAAGGATAAGGTGGGACTAAATTGAATTCATTTGGTGAAGAGTTGGCAAAGTTAAATTGATTCAAACCAAACTACTATCAGATTGGCTTGAGGCGACAACCCTCCCTATTTGGTCTGTGCGTTTGATGTTGAACATTCTGTTGGAGTAAAATGCGAGTGTTTGGTATTTGAATTTAATTATATTTAAGTTGATTGAAATTAGGTGGGAATAACGAAAATAATAGCTTACGGTGCTTGAGAATGAAATTAGTGGGACGCTTGTCGGATTAGTGGTAATTAATAAAGGAAAGCGAGTGGTCCTGGTGTTGTTGTAGCAATATTTCCATTCTAATCGCAACATTGTTTACAATATCGAATACAAAGTAGAACAAAGGTTAAATATTGTAACAAAATTGACTACGACAAGTATAGTTGATACCTTTCATTTCATACATCATATTTGCAAAATGATTGACAGAGCCTTCATTATCACTCAAATATCACTCATACTGCTTTGATTGATCCAAGAAAGGGTGCAGGCGGACTCAGAAAAGCTTGCTAGCTATTCGATGCTCTTGAGGCTATTACAGTTTATCCTTTTCGCTGCGGGACTCACTATAAAAAGGATATCAGAATATGTACAAAGAAAAGACATTTGTAAACTATTTCAAAAATAGGATGCTACTTTATAATACATTGGATAGAACAAAGTAGCATAACATCAATGCTGGTGACCCCCAAGGATCCGTCCTAGGTCCTTTATAAAAGCCTTTGCCCAAACACCTAGAGGCGGATGTAGCACCAAACGTATGTATAATAACCGCACAGGAATGACTGACCCAATGGGGCAGTGAATCCAGATGGTTCGATATTTTGATAACAGGTATCTTGTCACTGTTCCTCCAAAGTATCGTAGAATCAACTATGAAGCAGCCAAAAACATTATTCATAATTTTTTGTTGGGGATGATGAATGTTATGTAAATAAAAAATAATATGTACTTCGGCTCGATACATTTTTTGATTTTATTTCTTCTGTGACTGAAAGTAACAGGGCATATTTTTTACTTGGTATTTTGTTTAATCTGGATGGCTTTCTATTTTTTTCTTTCTTTCGTCCTGAGAAAAGCAAAAAATAAATTAGCAAATTAAAATTTACTCGAGTCACAGGTATTTTTATTTTCAGCACATCAAAAGTAGCAATCAGTGTTGCGGATATGTAGGACCAAAAAACTGAAATCAATCAACTCCCTTTATATAAAGTCGTACGATACTGCGTTTATTATAGCGACCATGGTGCCTATTGACATTTTCACAAATGAAAGCAAAGAGAAAGTACATATAAGTCAAGAGGAAAAACAGCACAGTCATATTAATCATCCAGAGTAAAAGTAAGAATAACTAAGAGTAACGAATTGTATCGAAATTAGGATTATTCTGACAGAGGCAGATGGTTACATAAAGTCATTCCTAACATTCAAACGTGGAGAAACCGAGGGAGAGCTAGACTTTAGGTAAACCTAGAAGCTAACACGTTATGGATGCTTCAGGTTCTGGCATAAAGATTAAACAACATCATCAGTAGATGTGGAGTCATGCTTCAATGTTCTCACTAAGAGCAAAGAAAAACCCTACTGCAGCAAGGACACCTTAACCGACGAGAAATTTAAGTATGAGGAACGTCGAGTCGTAGAGTAGTATACCCATCTTATTCCATATGCTAAAAAGTCTCGCAAAGGACAGATAGTTTCTATAGACTAACCAATTAGACTCCCATAGACAGTGTCTGGAAGCGATGGCATTATGCTCTATCACCCTACACTGTTCAAAAGCAAGACAACGATGCACTGGCCATGAAGAAGGTAAGAAAAAGGCCAACTACGGCAACTGCAGTTATAAGCCTTAAGCTCTGAATAGAGCTTCACATCTGTGACCAACCAACAGAAATTACCATCTGATTAGAATTACTCACTTCGGTGAGGTCATGGGAATTTCTTTAATTCTTCCAGCTGAAAGGACTGGACTACAGCAACGTTGAATTAAACACTGCCTTAACTTTAAAAAAGAAACTTTCCAGACATTTCTTAAGATTTCACGACGAAAACTTTATCACTTCATCAATCATCATACCAAAATACCGCCGATAATTTAATTACGAAAATTCCATAGCATCATCCTTCGTCCTTCCGCTTCGAAAAAGAAAAACAACGTTTCAATAGGAATGCAAAAAGAAAAAAAAAAAAAAAAAAAAATTATCCAGGACTTTGTTCGTTTTTCTTTTGCAGTGCATCCACATCCACTTCGAGGAAGTAATAGTCCTTAATGTACCTCTCGAAGCATCGGCTTTCAGGATGATTTTTCAGAGCAGTGATTTTCAATGGCGGCTATGTGGTGGTTTCACCATTCGGAGTGCTTGTTAGATTGGCTCGCCCAGCTGGGGCGATCTCTCTCTTCCTCTAGTTGCTTTGCATCTTCTAAAGCAAAAGTTCTAACCGACGCCGCCGTCGCCGCCAAGGATATACCGAATTCTGTAGCATTTCTTCCTTCCACCATGCGAAATGGTGGTGTCCATTAAGATAGCGGCAACAAATAGCTCGATTTGGATTTCGGCCAAAAAGGACAAAAAAAAAAACACAAAACGAAAAAAAAACCTTGTTTGCCGTCCCATCTTCTCTCTTTATTCTTTCTGGTTGCTGGTGCTACATAGGGCCATCAGCCGAAGGGGAGATTTGTAGGCACTTTGCTGAGGCAGTGTGGTGGCACTGCTGGTGGGTACATTGTGAGAAACTTGTGTAAATTAAGTGCAGAAATAAAGTGGCTCGATTTGGTTCTAGAGAACTCGCTCGGAGTGTATGTGCAAGTGTGCGGGAAGTTAGAAGCCTTGTTGAACATTTGGGCACATATTATCTTCGTTGGTAGACCATAAATAAAGGTTCTCACAGGATGCCGCGCGTTCTTTAGATTTTTTTTTTTTCATTTTTTTTGCTCATTCTAGGTTGACTGTGGTTGTGGGTTGGCTTGCATGAAAATGAACACGAATCTAAGATAAGAGATTTTCCGGGGGAAGGCCTTGTTATTTTTTATTCCATTTCAATTCGTTTTTTTTCCACAATTTAAGGAGTCGATGAACAAATTTCCCAGGACTTTCACGGATGTGAATAGAATGGTGGTTTGTTGGCCCCCGAAATTAGGTCGATTTACGAACGAGAAACAGAGACGGGCGGAGAAGTCAGACAAATGGAAGATAACTTGTGAAGGTTGTAGGTTTTGTGTGAGGCTTAATGCCCCACTTTATTATACTTATTGAATTTTATTTGCCCGACCTCCCTCACATCAGTGTGTAGGACGAATAAAAGGCGGAAGAGGAAATTTTTGAAGGTTATGTAGATTTGTTTGGTTGTCTGGCATTTGTTGTGGTATTTTATTTTATTAGTCGGTGTCAGGATAATGTTGTTTTTTTTTTCTTTTTCAAACAGAAGTATACATATGGTTTGTGTTAAGTAGGTACTTTGGTGTTGCGGTGATGTGTTCTTGCATTATTAGTAATTTTTTTGATAATAATAGCAATAAAGGTGCTAAGTACCTGTGCTTTTAAGAAATAGGTGTAGAAGTTCGTCTAAAGTGATGGAACCTTTGTGTAATTTATTTTATATTCCTATCATTTGAGTGTTCACGAGGTCAAGCATCGCCTTTTAACAGTGATAGTAATAAACTTTGATTGGAGAAAAGTCCTTATTACTCCTCAATGAGTGATAATATACTTAGCAGGACAAAAATAGCACAAAGATATAGTTGAAGGGAGCATATGAATCTTCGTAAAATTTAAATTATCTTGGGAGAACTTTTATTTCATTTGAAAGCACATACGCGGCCCAGTTATTTAACTACAAAACTAGGAGACATCCTGCCGAATAATTTGAAATAAACCAGAGACCGCAATCCTTTCGATTTGTATTCGAAAAGTGGTAGTAAGCTATTTCGAATATCGTCTCTAATGTGCTAATGTGGGATACCATTCACTTCAAAGAAATCTATGATTTTATAACGATTATTGCCTATTGCATACGTACGAGAGCTTGAAACTCAAAAAGCCTATTGGAGAAGAATTGAAATTTGAGATTAGAAAAGTTTAAATCTCCAGCCATATCAGAAAAGGATAATCTTCTTAGCAACTAATACTCAAGCCGAATGTGAAAGCTGGGGTGGATCCAGCAAAGTTAATAGTTGACTATTGACAATCAAAATCAAATATTTGTTTCTACGTAAGATTTCGAATCATCATTTTCGTGTGATAGCTATTTAGGTATCGTTTTCCAATGTTTCAGTCGTTTTCTTGCTATTTTGTTCTTACAGGCCAAAACTATGCTAGTCTTGTGGATGTGGAGTCATGTTTCATTGTTCTCGCTAAGCTCTTTGAAAGATTTTCAACCTTCCAACGCAAAGAAAAACCCTACTGCAGCAAGGACGCCTTACCCGACGAGAAATTTAAGTATGAGGAACGTCGATGCTTAGAGTAGTATACCCATCTTATTCCATATGCTAAAAAGTCTCGCAAAGGACAGAGGACAGATAGTTTCTATAGACTAAACAATTAGACCAACAATGCTGAGTTTGATGCTGAGATCACTATTAACTTCAAAGTCCAATCTGAAAACGTTCATTTTAAATGGCACACTGGATAGATTGGGAACACATCTTTCGAAGCAAAAGAACGTGTAATCAACAATTTTTCAATTCAATCCTGAAATGCATAGGGCTCGAATACGCATGTATACCATTATAAGCGTATTCAAAATACTACCACATAGTGGAAGTACAACAAAAGCTGACACAAGATAGACTATGCCAGTTTAGTTTGTCCAAACATCTATTTTCTCCCAATTTGACAGGACAATTGGTAAGCATAACCTACACGACACCACGTCTGGCAACATGCTTAGGCTTATTGACTTCGCGGCGGGGCGACAAGTCACTATAGAAAACACACAGTTTCCTCATCTCAATATCCACAAGGGGACATGACGGTCTCCGGGTATCAGTCAAACGTATCAGTTTCATCAACATCGCGTACAAGATCCTATCTGCCATATTGCTATATCAACAACCTGGTTAGTCCCCTGGACCAGGAAAGTCCACAGTCAATCAAATATTCACATCTCGGCAGATCCTGGAAAAAAACTCAAAAAGTCCACCATCTTTTCATCGACTTTAAGGCCGCGATATGACAGCTTCTATCGAGATGAGCTATACGCAGAATTTCGCCTATGCAGAATGATAATGGAGAATTCTCTCTGCTCCATCAGGGTGAGTAACATTCTCAACGAGACCTTTGATGTCCAAAAAGAATTCAGACAAGGCGGCACCCTGTCATGCGATTTCTTTAGCATCGTTCTTGAAATTATTGTCCAGAACTCACACGCCAAAAATGAGTCTTCGAATCCACCCTAGAGAGACGATGCAGTAGAGGAAAACCACGCCTAAGGTGGCGCACTCAAGTGGAAAGGGAGACCTCAACCAACTTGGCGTGCGAAACTGGAGGTAGCTGGCTGAAGATCGAGCTGTTTAAAGAGGCCCAGGTCCACCCCGGACAGTACAGTAAGTAAGTAATCCATTTCGTGACGATCACAGAAATATGACCTATCCACAACCACTTTGCATCGCATTTTGCATATGGAGCATGTCCTACATGCTTATAAGATCCAGTTGGAAGCCAGCAGGTCATGCACCATGCCTTATTTTCGTTAATTAGGTGTTGAAAATGAATGAACAAAATCATGGTTTTTTTACATAAAATTATTCTGAGTGTTGCGGCTCATCTCCACTTGTCTGCGTACGTAAACCATCAAAACTGTCGCATCTAGGCTCCGAAAACCCAAGAGAAGTAGTGGAACAACCTTTCCATATACAACGAATGACAGTTTGGTCGGGTATTTGAGCTAGCGCTGTCATTGGATCATATTTTTCGAAAATGACGCTGGTGTGACTATTTCAGTCAATGGATTGCGTTACCGAACGGTGTTGACGGTTTTTACCTGAAATTGATATTGCTAAGGACGACGTTTATTTTTAGCAGGATGACGCCACATGCCTCACAGTTGGTGAAACAATGGCTCTATTGGGTTACAAATTTTCTGGACGTGTGAATTCTGAAAATGAAGACTTCAATTAGGCGCCGAGATTGTGCGATTTACGTTTGAGATTTTTTCCTTTAAGGCTGAGTTAAAGAAAAAGTCTACGCCAATGGCCCACTAACAATTTATGCACTAAAAAAATTTCAGGGATGTTATTCGAGGAAAGTGAAGACTCAGTAATTTCAAAAAAAGGACATTTTTGTATATTCAGTCATATAAGTCATATAGCAAATAGAAAACACGATTTAACAGCGAACTTTTAGGAACATCAACTTCTGATTTGGCCACTTGGAATGATTTTAAAAGAACGCTTCAGTCAAAATGTGGTTTGAATTTGAAGTAAAGAAAAACAATATCTACCAAATATCCGCTGCGGCTCAAATACTCATTCCTTTGATGAACTATCATGTCATACCTTAATTTTTATGACCCTAAACTCTGAAGACTCCAGCAGCCTTGTACAAAAACTTATGATCCACAAACATAATCAGACACAATACTCAACCTTTTGGTACTCCAGTTAATACCAACAATTTATTCAACTACCCCACAGACACACTTAAAACCCTAGTAATACTTCAATTGTATGTGCCCACATTCAAATTCTGATCAATTTGCATAATGCAACGTCTTAAGCACGTTAAGTTCCTAACCCTTGATAATATGAAGTATTTTTAATTTCAAATAAATCACACAATTAAGCAGAAAATATGTTTCCTCGTAAAAAACAACCCAACAACCTGGGAGAACACCCTAAATTTTCTTAATTCCATTTCCTCACTTTTCATGATGGTGTACCACATTTCTAAGACTCAACCCCGCCCACTGCCATGCCACCCAATTTTGGTTTCAGGAAAACATATACAAGTGTAAGTGGAAGAAATCCCGCACTCCCAAAAGAATTCAGCGGAGAAATGTTAAGTGCTCGGTATTATACTGCCATGCTACACCACTTTGATAAGGATCTCCTCGGAGGATTTACTGTCGAAATGTGTGTGGCTGTGTGTTTTTTTAAGCCGACGAACATTTTTTATGGAACCAAAGTGGAAAGAAGACAAAAAAAAAAGGCCAAGGCAAAAACGAACAAAAAAAAAGGAAGAACCACCGACACCCAAAAAGGGGATCTCGCTCAAACTTCAGCTGTACGAGAGAACTGCTCCTTCAATCCTTCAGGTTCTGCAGCAGCACCCCCACTTTTATATTTATTACATGTATAAATTCCTAAAAACGTGTATATCAGCGAAAGTAGATTGAAGTATAAATATTTAATTGTTCAGCATGAGAATGTACGGCGAGAAGTGTAATACGAGTGAGTGTATTAAAAGAACACGAAGAACCGGAGGGAGTGCAAGGAACAAGCAAGCACAAGGATGGGAAAGCAGCTGGCAGTCATTCAGACGTAGAGATTACGATAATAGATAAATAGATAGATGTAGATTGTGTAGATACAGTGCGGATAAGTAGACAGCTGGAAGGACGACCGATGGAAGTCAATTTCAAACTGGAATGGATGAGTCCATGAGATCATAAATAAAATCACCGCACTTCCGTCAATTTATCCTTTCGTCCCGGTACGATGCGAATGCGGATCCTGCATTTCCATTTTCATTTCTTTTTCTTTTTTTTTTTTTTTAGTTTCGTCGACGTTGAATAATAAATGTCAACACTATGATTTAATTATGCCGTGGATACCTCTGAAGTGCAATAGTTCACCACCACAAAGAGGACATTCAACTATCCTCAAGTGAGAAACTTATTATCCTCGTACTCGTCCCTTCGGAATGTAGGTAAAATGCAAGGTCAATTTGACAAATTTATGTCAGCTGCCAGAAAATTTAAGTGACAGAAGGACGAAACAGGAAAAGGATTTCTATAGATGCTGCCTGCTTGCCTGCCTGCCTGCCTGCCTGTCTGCAAATGAATAGATTTCCAGTCACGTGCATTTGGCCCCCAGGTTGGAGATTAATTCACGAAAATGTGCGCAAAATGTCATGTAGTTAACTTTGAGTACCAATACTACTCTACTCGTAGCAGCCGACGACTATCACATCAAGGATAACCATGGCATTGCAAACAATACACTTTATTCCGCCATCGTCATAGTCGTAGTCTTCCGTGAAGGATATTAGATTACAAATGTCTGAATCGTGCCTAACTCCCAGTAGTGCCACCTACTCGGGTCCCAGCATCTGTCCCCTGCAGTTGGAGAAGAATGATAGACTGAAGGTGGTAGGAAAGATGTTGCCTGTTGTTGTTGGTCAGTCTCTCTTTCTCTCTCTCTCTCTGTTATTGTGCAGGCATATGTATGTATGAATAGAAGGAATATTCACTTGGGATGCCAAGGAGAAAGACATCGCACTCTCTGGTGTAGTACAGTGGAATTAATCAAACACACAAAAGGATATAAATTTATTGTTATTTATCTTAGTTTCTCTCCTGTGATGAGGATATTAAGGATAATGAGTTATGTCAGAAACAAATGCTAGGCACACTGGTGCGGCATAAGCAAGTGGGAAAGAGTGATGACCAGTGGATTGTTGCTTTAATCTAAATGAGATAGCGGACTTTTAGACACATAGACGAGGATGTATGTACATAGGTTCAAATGAATAAGGAAAATTTACTTGCCAAGGGATACTGGGAATTGTGCAGGTGTTTGATGCACTGTCTGCCTTACCAAGTGGGGATAGGGTACTCACTACACAGGAGGTGGATTTTAGTTTCAGGTAGAGTGTAGTCGACAGCTTTTTATTTTGGCCTCTAGGATACGATGTGGTATGTGTTCAACTAGACCGTGGTACCTCTGTTATAATATGTTCAGAAGCTAGATCTTAAAGTAAGCTAGAGAAGGTTTTTAAGAAGATTTGTAAAAAAAAAACAAAAGAAACGACACATGAAATGTCATCTACTTTTTCAGTCAGTTTGCCGTACCATATGCTAGTCCTTAACTCAAAAAGTAGGCCTAGAATACGGAATGTGCCCAATCATGTTGATTGTAGCTACCTACCTATGAGTATACTGTCAAAGTCATATGAAATATGAAATTCACATTTGTGCAATCAAACGAACGTCAACTTCAAATTTTCAAATATGAACATTTTCAAAAAAGTATTGATCTACTTGCCAAGGTTGCATTTTAGAAATCTGTCAAGGACCCTCAGCATGTTCCAAAACTGCGGTAATTCTTATTTCCCATTTGAAAAACTGACAAATCCGATGAAAAACTATTTTTTTGTATTTAAGTTGCCGAGATGGAAGATGAATGCAATTCAACGACAAAAGACAAGCTTCTGCATCCCCTAACTGACTTCCCTTGTAGCGGTAGCAATAAGGTAACAATCATCGGCAGTGGAAACGTTGCCAAAGCGTGCGCCTTCTGCATTTTGGCACAGCACCTCACCAACGAAATTTGTATAATAGACAGGAACGAGAAAAAGCTCCGAAGTGGATTGCTAGATATGAAACTCGGTTCCATATTCGTAAACAATGCTACAGTCACGTCAAGCACCAATTTTAAAGTCTCAGCGGATTCACAGGTTTGCATTGTATGTTGTGGTGTTAAACGAAAACCGGGTGAATCGAGTCTTGTGTTTACGAAGACAAACGCTGAGATAATTAAGAAAAACATTCCACGGTTCGTTGAGACCAGTCCGGATTGCACCATAATACTGGTCACCAATCCAGTCGACATAATGACATATATTACATTGAGGGTGTCGGGATTTCCAACGAATCGAGTCATTGGCATCGGGAGATCTTTGGACGCGTCACAGGTTCGGTATTACTTCCCTCATCGCTTGAAAACGGGCCCAACATCTTCCAACAGCATGCTTAATGGTGAGCACGGAGACAGTCCGGCCTGGTCTGAAGCTAACGCCGCTGGAGTCCGTTTAGAGGAGTTTGACCCCTGCCTTGATATGGACGAGGAAGAAGAAAAGTTCTACAAAATAAAGAGCGAACTAACGAGTTCTGGATATACTGTAACGAAGAAGATGAAGTACAGAAATTGGGCCCTTGCCTTAAGTTGTGCTACAATTACCAAAGCAATCCTTAAGAACTATAACACAGTACACCCTGTGTCCATATGCGCTAAGGTAATACTATAAACTTTATGAAGCTCGATGTTTAACAAAGGATTTATTTTTTTTAGGGCCTATATGGTATCGACAAGGATGTCTGTTTGTCCTTGCCGTGTGTAATTAACGCCAATGGAGCTGCAGCTATTGTAAAGCAGGATTTTAACGACCAGGAGCTTGAACATCTACAAGCAATGGCTGAAGTAATATACAAGGCTCAGACCGGAATAGAAATTTAAAAAAATATGTAATTTATTTTTGATTATAATGTGCTTACTAAATTATTCGTAAACTTGGAAATGCCTTTTAAGCTTATTAGTCATCGCTGGTGATGGTAACAGATATAACCAGTCCTTTCAAATCATAGGGTATGAAGGATTTTCCTTTCTTCGTTGTTTTTGAACTTTGCAAATAGAGCTAGGCTTTGAATAGTATTTGAATTGGACCTCAATAATACCTTAAATACGACACACTTGGAGCTTACTAATACCAACTCTCAAGGAGAGCCGGAATCAAGCGGATGACGAGCGGCACAAAGAAGGAGGAGAATCGAAATTCGATTCAGCGACTACAACTCCTATTTCGAACCTGGCAGATAAGTCGAAGGGCAGACGGGAATGTAGAGCTATAGACACTGGCCCAAGTCAACCTTCCCTTACCTCTACGGAAGAGGCACGACGAAGATGAGGCACTCTAAGAGCGCACGGGACTCTTTTTAAAAGAAAAACAATCTAAGCAGGAAGTAGCGGAATCAAACCAGGGATGACATCAGTTGTACTAGGCGATTTTGGATTGAGTCTTAGGAAGGACTACCAGCCAGACAAAAGGGCGGTGGTCACTGCAGGGTCTAGACGTACAGGACTCTACATAGATGCGGCTGCCAGTTACCTGGAGACAGTCGTTTATACCGACGAACGTGAGGAAGGTTGCAAGGTTTACTGCCGGATCAGCACGAAAAATTTCAGTTGGAAATGGTTAACGTCCTTGACAGGGGTGTACGGGCTTTTTGCAGTAATACCCAAGTTTACATGGGCGGGTTTCTGGAACGTCCGCTATCACGTCATCTATGGCGATCAAGCCTCGATCGCAAATTTAACTTCCATAACCAACAGTCTAAGTGGTGCATGGGAAGATTCAAGATTTAGGATACTGCCCGTCGTGGAGCCAAGATCAGGGTATCCACATGGGTCCCAAGCCCAATCGAGGATCATTCAAAAATCCTACAGTGGATTGCGAGGCAAAAAAGTTCTATAAAGCAGGAGGAATCAAAAAGCCGTAGCGGTGCAATGGTCAAGTCCAATGCGGCTTCTATCGCGTTCAAATAATAGTACCGTCGGAAAAGAGGAAGCGAGATGAAGCTGATATATGTAAACATTCACTATAGTAGGGGTTCCACGGAACTCGTAAGGTATCCGAGCGACCTTCTCTTTAGAGAACACAACGGGCCCTATCAGCGGCCTAGGTGATACGGTTATCGTTACCTTCCCAAACCAACAAAACAACCAACTAGTGTGTAAGAAAAACATTGAGCAACAGTCTCTTCAAAATTCCTGACTGAGATTCTGTGGCTTAATAGTAGTAGATACTCTCGGATTGCGACTCTAAAACATTAGAGTGTGTGCACTTGGCCTTATACTTATACTCTCGAATTCTTTTTAAATATTTACGAGACATAAGGTCGTAATATACAACTTTGTGGTTTTTATAGCCATCCTTGTTCAGTTCGAGGTTCAATTCCCAGATAACACCAAAGTTCGTTCATGATCTCTTATATTTAAGAAACATCTGAGAGTATTATAATTGCCATGAAAAAGCTTCTCAAAAACGGCATTAAACATAGGCCACTACCAATATAGAAATGGTCACCCAATCTACTTCATTAGTGTCCAAAGTCCCATGTCCTTCATTTCTCTGTGTCTCTGTGGAGCCCAATTCCACGCGATAAAATAGAAACGTTCCCCAAACTGTCTACATCACCGAATCTATTGGAACCATGTTTCCGGTAGTTTTCCGTCAGTTTTATTCGAACACAAGTTCAATTTTCCTTATATTCCTTCTTCTTATTACAAATGAATATTTTGAGGAAAGCGCCATTTCATATTACACAACTGGTTCGAAAGAGTCCAACAGGATTCGTCAGCTACTCTCAGAGCTGCGGTAATATGTTATCCTTGGTCATTCTTTGACAAAAAATTATAAGTTTCAATCAATTGCAGGAAAATCAGATGACGAATGCGCAAATATAAAGGAAAAACTTGTACATTCTCTTACTTGCGAGCCAGTTCCAAGTTCCAACAAAGTCACAATCATTGGAGCTGGTCTCGTGGGCTCAAGCACTGCGTTGTGCCTTCTAGCAAAACAAATTTGCTCTGAATTGGTTTTGATAGATGCGAACCAAAAAAAGTTAATTGCTGAAGTGGAGGATTTGCAACACGGTAGCCTATACCTTAGCGATGCTGTAATTAAAGCTGGAAAGGATTATTGCTGCACGGCAAATTCACGGGTGTGCATCTTAGCCTGTGGTGCTGTTACAAAACCAGGTCAATCCCGACTCGAATTAACAAAGGTTAACGCAGATGTTATGAAATCTGTTGTGCCTAAATTCATCGAGACCAGTCCAAACTGTATCTTAATAATGGTCACCAATCCTGTTGACGTATTGACATATGTAGCCTATAAAGCGTCATGTTTTCCTCCTAACCGTTGTTTTGGCGCTAGTACCATTCTGGATTCATCACGATTTCGCTTTTATTTGTCTGAGCGTTTGCAAATTGCTCCATCTTCATGCCACGGCATGATTATTGGAGAACACGGTGACAGTAGTGTGCCGGTCTGGTCTGGAGTAAATGTTGCCGGAGTTCGTTTGACTGAACTTAACCCATGCATTGGTAAAGAACCGGATCCGCTGAAATTCCACGAAGTGCATCAGCAAGTTGTAAAATCTGCAACAAAGATTAAGATGGGCAAAGGTCACACAAATTGGGGCGTTTCCATGTGCGTTGCTGCATTGGTAGATGCGATCCTTAAAAATCGAAATGTTGTAATCCCCGCTTCCATATATGCCAAGGTAAGTATAGTACTATACTACCTATGTGTGCACACGCATTCAACTTTGTTTTTTTTTTTTTATAAGGGCTTCTATGGTATTAAAAAGGATGTATGCCTGTCATTGCCATGCATCATAAATGGAAGCGGAGCCAACGCATATATTAAACAGAAACTGAGCAACACCGAACTAAAAAAGCTTCAAAAGTCAGCCGAAGTAATGTATAAGGCTCAGACAGCTTCCAAACTTTAAATATGCACACATCTATAAACAATGTATAAATATTACATAAATATAAATAAAACATAAAAACATTTTGGCACGTGCTTCAAAGCAAGCAGTTTACCGATTGACGCCTTGAACAGAATGTCACCCTCGACAGATATAAGGACTTTGTTAACCTAGCACAGTATTGTAGTGTAAAATATTTCTATATAAGACCTTGATCATCCCAGTCCTGCTTTACGGCGTAGATTCATGGACAAGATGAGGCCCCTTTTGTCTGTTATGAGAAAAAGATACTTCGGGGATTTTTGGTCCCGTCTGCATAGATGGAGAATGGAGAAAAAAAAACAATCATGAGACATCGACGTAGTCAGAAGAGTTCGAATACAACGACTGAGATTATTGAGTCATGTAGAGCGGATGGGCAACAATACTCCGACCCCGAAGGTCTTCGAATCTACCCCAGAGTGACGATGCAATTGAGGAAGACCACGCCTAAGGTGGCGAGCTCAACTGGAAAAGGACATCAACCAACTTGGTGTGCGAAACTGGAGGCATCTGGCTGGAGAGGCTTGTTTACGTTCGCAGTAATTTACTTTAGTTTTGGGTTAGAAAAATTTTGCTGCAGGACTTGTGCCGTTCTATTGACACGAGCAACGCACTAATAGCATAGGATTCCGTTGAAGTTGTTGAACGTCAATAACCTTTCTTCAACTGACATGATACGATTAGTTTGTCCATGCTAGTCGTTCCATCCATCTCCTTATTTGCCACATAGAACATAATTATTGTTTGAGCTATGATGATAGCCACCAATTTTACTGCACAAAGTGACGGTAGACTTACCATAGGGGTTCGAAGCTGATTAAAAGTGTCTCCTACTTCATACCCTTTGCCCTGTGGAGATCGGTTCTAAAATATCCATGACCTAAAAGTATATATTCGCCGTACTCGAATTAATTTGTCAGACCGCACTAAAAACCCCAAACTCTAAAAGTCACGAACTCTAAAAAACCCAAGCCTAAAATAAATTTAACAGAGACTTGGGTACTCTTGGGTACTCAGACGCTAGGCAATGTAATGCAATGCTTTAGGCATATCAGGTTGGATATCAATTCCTGGAAACTAAATATGATCTTGACAGAAACTTCGATTCATATCTTTAACAAGCCAAAGAATTGTTCTACTTTTCCGCCAAAACAAGACCTAATCCCCGCTTCATAGCTAACCAAAAGCTGGCCTTAAAGACAACCAAAAGTTTCTCGACGATGTTCGAAGACCAAGAATTTTATACAAATCCCCGTATATCACACAGCAGACTTCGGTAAAGCTTATCCCTCTAATCGACACTGTCAGACAAACAACAAAATATATCCTAGAGTTCTTACATGATTCTTCACAATACAATGCTACCCTTTATGGGTTCCAGAGAAAGTACGAAAGACCCAGTATTAGTTGGATTGTCCATGACCTTTTTAGCAGCAAGGACTTAGCATAAAAACAAGAAAATACTGAAAGTTTTGCGACGCATTTCATTGACTTTTTCCCTCTATTCACCGCATGACAAAAACTACATCAACTAAAATAAAAAAAAACAAATTTTGACCACTTTCCTATTGGCCTTCGACTGACGAAGGTATCTATAAGGTAAGGTCTATAATTTTCCCAATCATGTCATACCAAACTCAATTTTCCAATCCTCGGACAGAGTTAATTAAAGGTTGCTGGTTACATAATGAAAGTATCCCCTATCCAAACACAAAATGGTATTTATTCAACAAAATCAACACACTGGCATAAGACCCGAACATTATTCTCATATCCATTCTGCCGCACAATGATAAGAATGTGAACTCCTTAAGTCAATTTAATTACCCCCTTTGCTGCCACCGAACTATCTCGTCCTGCAGCTTTCTTTCTGAATATTGCCAAAGAATTTATTTGAATTATTAATTACACCTAAAATATTAATTCAATTTTATTCAAATGAGGTAAACAGAGGGTAAATGGAAACCAACCCTTATCACGGAAACCGAAAATGATATTTAAGCTCCTTGCTACCACACACACATGGTGGCTCAGGATCCAGCACAACGCCACCATAGGCTTAATAAATTATTTCCTGGTGCACAAAGTGAAACCATTCGCCATTTTTCGTCGCTATGCTCTCTGACCGTTTATGGGTTCGTAAATTATTCATAACTTTCTAATCGTTGGCTCTAAATGGACGACGGATGTGTACGTTTATGTGTGTGTGTGTGTGTGTATGCGTCGGTCCAGAATTGACCAAGCTAATAACTCATAGAGAAGGCGAATTCAACTGGAAATCAATTAAAATAATAAATGTGCGACGGGGCGGTGGAATAGGATTAAAAGTCATTGACTCATGCCAAATGAAATTGTTTCCCAGGACATATACGCACACATACATATGTACATGCATAAGCAATTCCAAAAAGTGTTTACCTTTCCTAATCGAATGCAAACATATTTGTTACAATTTTCGAAGCATATATACATTTTTAACATCCTCCCGTCTCCACCCTGTGTTTCGTTTGAAACACACACACATGTCATAGCAGTAGACAGGGACATTCCGATGCCGAAGGATATTTCCAAGTTTGAGTAATGTTATGTACCGTCTGCGAAGGTGAAACAGTAAACTTCTTGACTTTGAATGATGAACGGCGCCAATGCCACCCGCCAAAGATATAGGTACTTGTATCAGCACCTTAACTCTGTGTACAGTACTTTGTGAGAGTTGAGTGAATGAATGAACACATCCTGAATTGAATAATTCAAATGTTAGCTTTGTCCTGTTTCCACCCACTCCCAGCCCCACTCAGGATACGACCTTAATTCAGTTTTATTATCATTACTGTATGCGAATGTGTGGATGAGTGAGTGGTGTAAAACGAAAGGACGACGAATGTGGCAGTGTCGTCGTATCCATTAAATGAAAATTACAAAGCCAAAGAGAGGAATCGAGTTGGTAGCTGTCACGGAACGAAACGACGACGTCGAATAAAAGGTGAAAGAAGGGAAAATTAAGCCGAACGCATCGATGGAAAAAATAGGTTTTCGAGCAACCCCTCTATGTCGATACATTTTTTAGCCACAGCCGAGTCGTAGACCGTAAATGGAAAGTTGCGTATACTCGTATTCCTTTAGAGAAGATGTTAACATTTTTCTCCTGTCGGTCTTGAAAACTTCTTAAGGGTTGTTACCGCCACATAGAGTACTGGGGTGTGGGAGTGTACCTGTACCTGTACATGTATGCGAAGTGCGAGGGAAGGTGAATTGCTTGTTGCTGGAGATTTTCACCGCACAAATGATGAGGGTTTCAACGGTTTCCGTGGCTTTGTGCTTCCTTAACTTTCGTATTTGCAGCAATTAGACTGAATAGTCGTTTTCGTTTTAAGGGGAAGTGGCTTTCATTTTCGAGGTTGTGGTGGGGGAATAATTAACAATTTTTGGCAGGATTCCGTTTACGTTTGAGTAGTGCAAAGTTTAAGACTTAAATAGACATGACTGCGTGCGTTGAGGTACCTATGTACATATAATGATTTTCTAAATATTATGTTGGTTTGAGCTTTATAAGGAGTTTATCCGCTTCGAGAGGTTATCAACTTTAATGGGTGATAGTACTATATACTTAGGCTGTGCAATAAATGTCTAGCAAGAGATGCAATTTAAAGGAAACATTATTTTGGATTTCTAATTGTAATATGTTCAGTTTGGAATTTTGATATAACTTGTAGTCCCAGGAACATTCTAAACTTTCACTAATAAGATAATCACTAACAGACGGAATATCTATTCGAATTCATCAAATTTAAGGCCACAACCAGTACAGAATTGTCTAAAGTTTAGAGGACGGTAAGTAGTCCCATTTATCTTGGGAAATACTGCAAATGATACACACTTATGAAGGACATGACTGTGTCTACCTTATAAATGCACATGGAAGACACTACTTATCACAAACCTTACCATGTGCTAAATCAGAGTATCAATCACTAATGGAAGGATCTTCGTTAAAATCCAAATGTGCCAGGACCTGCACCTCTGTGCTATAAATAAAGCGCTTAACTACATATCAGCCTTAATAAAGTTGAGTGGCATTTTGTATTTTTAAATATTTTGTTCCAAAAAAAGGAGCAGTTCAAACACGTTCGTATTAATGTACCTAGCTCATATGTCTATTAAATAAATGATCTCCAGCATTTTTAAATCAATTTTTGATAAATTTTTGATTAACTGACGTTTTCTTTTCCTTAAATATTGTTTAACTGTCAATAAATTGGCATGGATTAATCATTGAACGTTCTTAACGTCATGTCGCTTATTTTTTAAATTTTTAACAATTTTAGGACAAAATGTCGACAAAAGTCAAATGATTTATTAATCAAATATGTAAAAATAACAAACTAAATGATTTCAGGAAACATTTTGAGAGAAATCTGTGTTTTTTAAAAAAATTTAAAATTGACGCGTGAACCTCCAAAAAATGCAATCATATGAGTAAGAAACTGAGAAGACTTTTTGCTCAATTTGTGTCATCCGAGTGAACTGTAAAATTTTGTGAAAATTTCTTGTTTTTTCGTTAATTAGGAAATTTTCTGGAGTTTTCCTCGTTAATTGTGGTCTTTAAGATGTGCTGTGTGACAACATGATATTTAAAAAAAATGTGATACAAATCGAGAAAGTCAAAGAATTGGAGTCTTTGAAGACAGGATGGTCCTTAAAAACGTTCTTTTCGTGTTTTCCCGAAATCGGAAGAAAACTATTTCAGGCAAATTTATAGAAAGCTTCCAGATAAATTCAACTGTGATCTTGCATTTTGGTCAATGTCTTTGGTCTCGAGGATAATGACAAAATGTACATTTTCATACTCAAAATCTTAAACACATACACATACTTGCTGAAATCCAGTGAAGGGCCATCAGTTGGTTTCTTTTTAAAAGATATTATCGCCTCGAATATGAATATCGACATGATAGACAAGTTTCCTCATTTATCTTGCTTCGGGCTCATGATCGAGTAAGAATCGTTACAATTAAGCTACCGTCTTCTTGGACAACAATAAAATCGCCACTAGTACTTGATTCAGAGTTAAGAAGACTTACGAAGGTCACATAGAAAACGAAATGCCACACGCGTTAACATCATGTCTCATCAAGTAGTAGAAGGTTTTACAATCTAACCAACCAATGGATAAAGTCAAATATATATTTCTTCCCTGAGAGAAGTGTCCCTTTAAGCTTTAAAAATCATGAATTTCCATGATCTAAATCAAGGCTGAATAAACACTTGCCTTATCTGTACTTTCAGAAACTCTACCGATGTTTCCAAAAGTGATCATTTGAAAAGTGGACAGGGCTCATCCGAAATTTCAAAACTTTGTATGCTAAAATCTTGCATATGCCATAGACGTCTTCGATTTCGATTTTAAGGCTGTGTAGACTGCAGTTGAGAGTTGAGTTGAGTTAATGAAAACCTCGTAGTTGATATTTTTCTGAAAACCCATATACCCTATAGATATACATAAGTGCAAGTAATAAAGCAAAGAAATCTCTGTCCATCACTTCATCATTGTCGGTAGATATTTCTGTTCTTACATGGTACGGTTCTGCATCCGTGCTGTACTTTTACACGTTGTGATTTTTTCCAGCCGATTTTTGATACATATTTTTGTTTCTTCCATCATTTGTAATCTTTTATAAGCACTGACTGGCTTTTGTTCATATCGTTTGCATTCAATATTTCCGCATGAAATGCACCCAATAATGAGAATTTAGGAATTAAATTTGAAAAAGCCCTATCCACTGTTTGATACTGTGATGTTGTCACGCTTATGAATGTGAATAGATGAAAAATGCGCCACCGTAACCAATGTATGCAAAAAATGAGATTCAGAAAGATTGTACTTGGTCTAGTTTAGGGTAAGGAATTTTTTGGTTTTGGATTGATTAATCCTTGCGATAGCCTAAACTCCGGTACATTTTCGCAATAGACGAGGTAAGCATTGTGTTCCCAATTATTAAACAGCATTATGGCAGTAGGGACTAACCAAGATTGACTTTCTTAGATCTTGTAAGTCATTGAAGTATGACCTGACCTACTAGGATACCCCTAAGCAGAATGTATGTATTTGAATAATTGTCTAAAAGGCTTTGTATTCTACTGCAAATTCTCCTTTGTAATGGTTTATCTAAATCTATATCTAGGTTCATTATAGATATAAAGAAAAAAGAAAAAATACAAATTTTTGGCCCAACATGGGACCCAACACCTAGCTCCTCACAAGCATTCGCATTGTGCGTGTTATATTCTTTACACGAATGGAAGGAGCCTACTGATTAATGCCGTATCCGAAGGGCAATTTTTAGTTTTGAGAAGCTTTTTCAGACGCTCGCGAGAGGTGGGGTCATGAAGGAAATCTTATGTGCTGTCTGGGGATTGAATCTCGAACCCCTCGCTCCGTAGTCCAACGCAAGAAACAACTAGAGCCACGGCATCCGCCATGGATATACAGAGGATAGCTTGAACTCCAGAAGCGAATGCCCTTTTCTGTATGTCAGTGAGACAGAACAGTCTTATTAGGTCCAGTACTTCTTCATCCCGAGGGTAATACCTAACGATAATATAGGAATCAAGATAAAGGAAATATAATAAATGCATCCGGAGTCGATCAATTACTCTTAAGCGACGGCATTCCTGCTAAAGTGTTCAAAGTTTTGCCTAAATTGTTGCCACAGTCTCTTAACTGGACCCTTAGCCGACAATGTCAAGTTTTCGAAAATATGTAGTCTAGACTTATAGCCAAATTACTGTCGAACGTATCAAGACAAATTTGGAGAATGGCCATGATAGCGTAGAAAGAATTTATTTATTTGGATAATTTAGGATTGAGCATAGAAATCTCTGAAGGGACGTCGATGCGTCAAATATCTTGAAATTTTGCTACACAAGTTATGATTCAAAGCGGTATCCATTAAGGTTGTGTACTATCGCCACGACTATTTACATACAATGCTTTTCGATGAGAAGTTGTGGAATAGAGTGAAGTCAAACAGCATAGATATCTGAAACACCACGATCAAGCTGATGATGTTGGCCTATCATCGCAGAATTATCTAAGAATAATGGAGGTGCACCAAATGGCTACTAGTTTAGTGGAGAAGGCTTATATTTTGATATTAAGCATCAATGATCCGAAATATTCGATGTATAGATCAGGTTCTTCCATTTCAAAAACTTAAGCTTCAAGCATTTCCATATTCAAGGTGGTCTTCTCCGCATTTAAACTATATCCAATGTAGAATACGATTTTCATATGGTATAGTCGCGCTATTCAAAAATAAATGGGATGTCAGTATAGCTCGGGTGGTGATACAGGACCTTTTTTAAACGATTTGTCGTGTCTGTGAAATATGATAGGCAGTAGACCTCTTGTACTGACACCATGGTAATATGCCACATGTCTGTTCACACTGACGGGGAAATGTAACATACTATTAAGTCGGAGCAGGCCACATAGTATTTTTTCCAATTTTATTCACAAGTTGTCCTGCAATAATAGTACACTGTACCTTTGTAGTTTCGATTTAGCGATCTCAGTATCAGTGTCATCCTGGAACCGCTACAGTAACTATATTTTAATGGACCATTCAAACAACAACCTACAAGACATTAAGGCCCATAAAGAAACCTGCACATAGTGAGGCAATTAAGTAAACCAAAAGACCACCACCCATTTTGAAAATGAATACATTGTTCACCAAGACACCACAACTTTGTAAATATATTCCTCCTGCAGGACAAGGAATAGCAACTTTCAGACCTGTTTCCTCTTAATTTGATTTTGTTGATTAAATACCGGAAATTAAATTGCTGCGAGGTCAGTGGAGCAATATAAGTCCTTTAACAGCGTGGCACTGCGTTTCCTACGCTAACAAGGGTTCGCGTCAATTTCATAATTCACTATTTCTTGTGAAAAGTTCTCCAGCGAGATGAAAGAATAATAAATAAGGAATTAAATATTCCAACGTCGTTTCTCCATCAGATCTTAAAACGCCTCGGTTCCATCTCAGTCTTATTTACTTTTCATAAATGCGCATCTCCGAGCGGAGATATCCGTCAACTCCCGGATATGTTTTCAAAAAAAGAAAAATTAAAGAAGGAAAACCCTTTCGATGTCAATAAACCAGGAATACGTTGAGCACAACAAGAAGCCCTTGACCATCGACTAAGTCAACACTCGCCGTTAACATTAAAGAGAGAGAACCCACCACCACCCCCAAGACGGAAGGGCAGACCGAAAAATGTTTCCTGCCGCAAACATTCCTTCCTCCCATGTGCGACTTGGGGGCTATCGAGTTGTAGAAATCATTCGTCGCCCAACGACTGTCTGGGGGGTTGCCATTGCCTCAACTGCGGTGATAGTGATGGCATGGCGGTATATTTCGGATTTGTTATTGTTATTACAATCAACAAGGACCCACAGACAATTCCCGAGGCCTTCACATTATTGTTATTATTAGTATCATTGTGGTTATTAGTGATGGCGATAACCCTTAATTTATTGGCCTACTTTATTGGTGAAAGTTTCTTGGCAGCTTTACGGTGATTTTTTATTTTTTTTTTCTTTCTTTATTTTTTTAGATTTCACCCTTTTACCAAGAATATGATTTAGGGTCTAACCGAAGGCTTCACAGGCACGGAATGCGTTTGAAAATTAATAATCAGTTCATTTGTGGCGAAACGTACTGTATCACGAACATCGCATTTAACCAGAATTTGAATCCAAAAAGCGGATTTGGTGTGTTTGTTTATTCTGACGTATGCCAGCACGAAGTTTACATTGCGATTAATGGGGGTGGGGGGTTGCTGCCCTACTCCACCTATCTAGGTGTAAGTAGCAGGGCTTGTTCGTGTTTTGTTTTATGGAGTTACGAGTGCCTGGGAGAGAATTAATGAATGAATTTTCGAATTTTTTTTTTCGCGTTTTTCTTCCCGTTTTTCAGTTTAGTAAGTGAGTGCTGGTATGGGCCTTAGGGTTGAAAAGCATGTTAATGGCGGATATTGGAAAGAAACATGCAATCTTAAAGTCGATGGTGATTTCCTGTCATTTTTAGGTGTTTTGGTGTTGAGGTGTTTACTGGCAGTTAAAGCGCCCATGCCATGGTTGGGGTTTTTAAAAGACAAGTTAAACTCTCGACAGAAGATTTATCCTGATGTAGGCAATGACAATATTATACTCCCTCCCTTGGCACAAGAGCAAAACAATGCCTATTCAAATTAACATAAAAGTGACCTCAATTTAACGTCATTTATTTATTCATGAAATGGATCCCATTGGGGTCACCTTTGGGAACGACCCGATAGGACTGTTGTCTTACAATAACCATCGGACATGTGTCTAATGTAAGCAATTTCCGGAGTATGGGTAGAAGCGTTGTGAATATGAATAAGTTTTTCCTAGTAGCTTTCTTTTATTTTTTTTTCTTTCGCACAAATCTCAGTGATAAGGGGATAATGGTTGTCTGGATATAAGTACACCATAGCCCAAGGGGAGAACATTTTTTTGGGTGTAGTAATTTTTTTTTAAGAATATACGCGACAATAGTGCTGTTTAGGATTTGAATTTAGTTTTGACCACTTTGGAGTCATTGCCAATAATATCTCGAAGAAAAAGAATATCGGTACAAGAATAAATTGAATAAATCCTATAAAATGGGGTATGATTTTATTTAAGGAAGAAAAAGAACTGCCCTTGTCAGAGTCTGGACCTAACTCATTCGAAAGGTTCATCATGGGTGATTTAAAAATATAATCGAGGCCCTCTTTTACTGTCTCATCAGAGAAAAGTTGTAATTTTGATGGTCAGACTATTACCAGGTTTGAATATCTTTAGGGGGTCCATTGCATTCTTTGGGGTTTTATCGGCAAAGGCTTGTGGTTTTGTCTGTTTGTGTTCGGTTGTTGTGTGGAATGTTAGTTAACCATTACATTTTTCTGGTTTTGAGTAATCAAATCTGTATAGACTAACAAGCCATTAGATATAGTCTTTGCCGAATTTGGGTTTGGAGTCAAAGCGCAATTGTAGGCCATGAAATGTCGTCGGCGGCGGCTGCAAAGTGATCCCTCCCCTAAGGGTCTGGTAAGAATCTTTTACAAGATTAATTTTCATTTAATGTTCCATGTAGTGAAATGCCATCAGAGTACAGGCCTTATGTTAGTCTTTTATTGGTTGTTTGGTATTATGGTCTTACAAACCATGTAATTATTATTTGACGAATATGGAAATCATTATGAATCCTATCTGTGATTTAATTCACACTCTATTGCTGATAGACATTCTGCGAATTATAAAAACTAAACACATGATTGACTAACATTTATCCCCACATCCTTATTCATTCATTTCATTCCAAGTTTGTAGTCGTAGCTGACACGAAAAGTTACCATCAGTTTGCTAAGGTAAAACTCCTTCGCAGTGCGAACATCCCTGTCACCACCTTTCGATACACAATAACCTTTGCTCAACAAAGTTCAATAGTTCACATCAGATTTGGTCGCATTTAAATATGTATATAATAATTTTATAACACACCTACACTATAATGCTCAAGGCTTAGGTTACCTCTGTCATTTATTGTGGGTGGTCTTGGAGAATTTTTTTTCCTGGTATTCGAACTTTGCATCCCTTGCTCTTTAATCCAACCCATCCACTATGCTCGACCACTAGTATATTTAACTTATTTAATTTAGTTTCAAAAATGAATTTTCAACTTTTTTGATAACAAACAAATTAAGAGCATTTTCTATACACCAAATCATCAGTCATATTCAGGCACCCATCGCCTGAAAATATAAGGATTTCGCTAAAATAGTTTTATCCTTTATCATCAATCTTAAAAGTTAACAATCAATTAAATTGTTACTATCGTTTATTTTTTCTTTTCTTTTCTTTTGTTGTTACGTTGTTGCAAAGTTGTGAATCTTTTGAAGAACTGACAGCAAAAGTGAAACAGCACCCAAATTAAATATCTCGAGGATAATAATTATTTTCCTTTAACATCAAAAAACCATCCATCCTACTTAGTAAAGTGTAGACAAACATTCTATTATTAATTTATTTCAATTTACAGCGGATATACTCGTATTTTATAGATACTCTAAAATAATTTTAAAGGGTTGAAAAGGTCAAGATGGATTATGCATTATGTAGGTTGAGGACTGTATATATTTAGGTATAATATATTTATATGTTACCAGTAGTTCTTAGTATGGAAAGTTTAATTAGGAAAGGCCCACACGCTTATTACAAGAAAATCACTAGAAGGAATTGTAAGGACGAAGGAGCAGAAGAAAATATTGTCAAGTGCAAACTAGACTTGGCGTTATAATGCTCTAGATCATTGATTAACAAGTATGCTTCTTTCATAAGAGGTAAGTACTGAAGAATTTTGGAAATGAAGTGTTTTTTTAACTAAAATATAATAAAGACTCAGGCAGTCCTTATCCTATAACAACAATACAATTGCGCCATAAAAAAATATTAAAAATATTGCGCAGCTGAAGCAGCACAAGATCTTAGTGTTTAGACCTATCTAGCCCTTCACCACGTTCTCTGTGAAATTGCGATACTATTCTGCTTAAGTTGAACTGTCATACTAACACCTAGGGCCATATTTATCTTCATAAGGAAGATGATTGATTATATCCTTGATACAGTAGAACTTTTAGGTTGCAGTGTCAGCCAAAGAGATTAGGCGCCTTGGTTCAGTAATTAGTTCTACAGGAAACACTAACATCGTCTCAACATTTCTTGCGAACGTCTGACAATCATCCAAAAGTATAATTGTCCTGAGTTTCTTCGTACAAAATATTTGACTCACTAATCACAAGTCCCCTGGTTTCAATGGTATATGTATTACTAATAGCATTACAGCAAGGTTTAGATACTTTAAAAGTTGTTTAAACTTCGGCTACTCCCCTAGATCCTAAAGAAGGGTCAAAGTAGTCTTCAAACCGGAATCCCGTAAGACCTCCACCGCATTCCCTAAAGACTTTCGTCCAATCAGTCTATATTCGGTATCGGTATCCCAACACGCGTATAGTAAGGTAAAATCGGTAGAGACTGCCCTGCACTCGTTGGTAGGAATCATTGAGACAACTTTTTAGAACAAGTATTTCACTATGGTGTCCTTCTTGAAGAAGACTTAAACAATGTTACTTGAAGGGTGACAACTATCTTTGCTATTGGATCGAGCAAATGCTTAAAAGCAAACTTATTCATGCTGAACTGGGGTGCTGTCACAACAGAAGGTCGGTGTACAGGAGTACACCTCAGGGTAGTGATTGAGGTACTCCTAATCTTGCGTAAAGAAGTGGTCCAGTGTCATAGCCTATGCGGACAATATTGCGATATCAATATCAAGGAAATTCCGTCTTCCAGTTAGAGACTTGACGAAGTCTGCTCTAAACAAAATAAATTAGTATTGTTCAAAAGAAGGTATAAACTCAAGGATATTGAATTGTGATTTGAAGATCACGCCAGATACTTGGGAGTTAATCTCGATGAAAAAAAAACTAACTTAGAAACTGAATATTCAAGACCATATTGAGAAGGCCTTCATTGCCCTCTGTTCATGTAGGAAGGCCTTAGGCCCAAACTGGAGTCTCCAGCCTGAATGGTTCACCCAATATACACGGCTGTCGTCAGACCCATCCTTATGTACGGAGTACTAGTCTCGTCGACGGCACTGGATAACAAAAGCAACATTAGAATGCTTGAGAATGTTCAAAAGCTATCCTGGGTCTCAATCACGGGTGCCCATAGAACCTACATTTGCGCTAGAAACTATGCTCCATCTTCTTCCTGTTGATATTTAACGACTTAGTGAATCCTTGCATCTGGCTGGTGGAAATATGGGCCTTGCAAGCTTCTTAAACTGTTATGACACTATTCTTAGTAATTCGGACTACATACATTGTCCCCTATCCGGACTTTAAGTATAAAACAAGTCTACAACCAGAATTACTAGCTAAAGTGCTTAGGAATAGCAAACAATTTTAAACGAATCAAGACAGCGTCTGGAACAGGTGCGGTGTACTCACATCAGTATTATCACACGGACCACTGTAGTGTATTTTAACCAGAAGTCACAGCAGTCCGTGAAGCCGCGATCTGGCTTTCGATTAACTAGAGTGCAGCGCTATTTTTTTCTACATAGATGTCTATGCTGATAAAAGTCTTGGAATAACCAATAATTTGGCTAATAAAAGTCTTGGAATAGCCAATAATTTGATCCACTTTATTAAAACAATGCCGCGGATCTCTTAACGAGATCGCTGTCAGGTGCGACGTATCCTTGTGGTGCGTTCCAGCGCACAGGTATATTCCAGGTAATTGCAAAGCGAGCAAGCTTGCTAAGGAGGATGCAGACGGAAACCTTCCAGACAATAGGGGATGACTATCAGCACCTATTAAATCGATAAAATTCTATCTTCTAAAATTAGATACAGCAGCCATTAGAATGGCAAACAGTAGGTGGTATAACATCAGTACATGTTTATATTCTAAACAAATCTGGCAAGAGCTAGATTGTAGACAAACGAGCAAATATATTTCCGTCAATAGGACAAATCTAAGTAAAATAGTTCGCACCCTCAGAGGCCACTTTCACGTAGGCAGACTTTCTAGAAGGCTTGGTGTTACTTAAATGATTTATGTAGAAGCTGTAGAGACGAGGAAGAGGAGGAAACTATGGCACATTTTCTGTGACCTGTCCTATTGGTCTTAAGAAGGAAATCATAGAAGAGTACTTCTTCCAAGACCTTAACGATCTATCTTGAAGAAGTTGACTTGAATTAAGCAAAATAAAATGCTTCGTTGCCGGGTCAAACTGGTGTAATGCCTAAATGGTGAACTATACTTCTTCGGCATGGGTTCACACCGAAACTTGTTGCCCTCACTCCTGTCCCATTTGGGTAGTCTTTATGTAGCCTTAAGGAGCTGGTAATTCGGTTTTTCCATAGTGGTATCGCACTGTCCCTTATTTTTGGTCTAAGCGTTTCCCTGCTAAGCGGGAACAAACACCCAACCCAAACCAATCCAACCACCAATCACTATTTTCAAAAAATAAATTACTAGCTGAATCCGAAAAAATCTCGATTTCTAACCAGCAACAGCAACTGACTGTTATCGGAATATGTATATGCCCAGCTGAATAGGCTTTCGAGTCGGGATCTATTGACTAAACGGCTGGAGATAGTGACTGATTCCTACGCATGAGTCCTTCAGTACAAAAACATGTTAATCATTAGTATTCGACGAAACAGTGTGACTAAACGAAGTTTTTGAACAGGAGTTCGGATGAAGTTCCTTTCATTACAGTCAGCACTTTTGCTTGCCAATTGTGTACCAGATTTATAGTTTGTTATAGGATTTAAGAAAACAGCCTCCAAAAAGACTTTTATGGTAATAAAGGGCAACATGTATAACTTTGCTTTAGAAGGACATATAGGAACCTAAGTATTTGGCTCCGGATTTTGAAGTCATCAGATTGCTTTTCAGATACCCTACTACCAACAGATTGAATAGTCGTCATTGATAAGGTATGAGATACATTTAAAAGCTGTCTTATATAATAATGTTTAATATTAGTTAACAAAACTTACCATGTGTCACTAAGTTCGTTAGGTATATAACAAACATAACCTTCCGGTTGGTGAATCGATGCGGGAATATGTTCAGAGTTATTAAAATCAATTTGATCACCGTTAACAGAAACATTGCGACTATCCACAGTCAGATCGCGCATTAAAGTCACAATTTCACCACCACCAGCATTTATTTGTTAAACAATTAAATTAAATCACTTGCCGGCGTTGACTTTAGTCATATACATATGTACGTACGTACCGTAGCGTCCTGCAAACTCACTCTTGTTCTCCTTCGATTATGATATTTTAATTTCTTTTGATTTATTAATAAAGCGATTTTCGTTGATGGGGTAATTCACTGTTGTGGCCCGTACTGTTGGTGCTCAATATTTTATATAAATCACTACTCGTTTGATGTTATAGCTATTGCTGTGTTGTGTGCATATGTATATATGTCCGTAGTCCTACGCCACCTCCCTGTTCATCAGAAATTACTCGAGCATACATCTCTGACTCGACTGCTACTGCTGTCAATGATCTCTGATAGTGATTTTTTATTATTTTGCATTTTTTCCAAAAAAAAAAAAAAAGAAAAACCAAAAAAAAATTGTTCCGCGTGATTTATGGATAAGAGAGAGGCATCAACTTCCTGGATGACTTGTTAGCCGCCGCGTCATATTTGGTCCTGTGAATGAACACATACATACATTTGTGTGTGAATATAATTAAATGCATTTTTTATGTCATGCTTTTGTTGCAATATTATAAAAGGATATAAAATCGAAAAGGATTGGGTGGAGTTCGGTTCGGGTTACTATAATATGTGTGATTGCTTGAATTGTGAACTCTATTATGGGCAAAGCGAGACTTGGAATTTATATGTATAAATCATTTGGGATGTGCGTGCTTTTTTTTATACTCTCAATTCATCGAAAAAATATCCTTCCTCACCGACCGACACACAGACCGGTGTGAAATAAATTATGAAAAATCATCGTCATCAACGTCATCATCATCATCATCATCATTAGCGATGGATTGCCAGGAGGAGATACGGCAGTGGGAAAAGTGCAAACACTATCTTTCATTGTAAGTTTGCTTTTTTATTCGATAAATTATTCCGAATCCTTCTTTGAATACGTTAAAGGATTCTTCTTTCTCTTTTGCGTTTTACTTTCCGGTTGTACTCGCTCGCGGTGAGGCTTTCATTTGTAATATTCGACTGTTAGTAATTTTGCTTTGTCAGTGTGATTCGAAGAAGAAGCCGAAATGCCAAGCAAAAAAAAAAGAAAGGACATGAGAAAGAAATGAGAAATGCATGTATAAGTCGACGGGCACGAGCCGAGGAAGCCTTTCCCATGTGATTTAATTCTGTGAATTCTGGATGATGAACGAAGAAAGAAACATTTTCATATGAAACCCGGATGGGGTTGGTTAAAAATTGAAATTACGATTTTGCAGTGAATCCTTTGAAATATGGTCCTTCCCACATGTGATTGAGGGAACTGTGTAGCGAAATGATCTCTCCGAGTACATTTATGCTTGTAAGTGCGTTAGAAGACGAGACAAAGAGTGATTGCATGTGTCTACTTGTGAGCGATGAAGTTTGTTCTGAATGAAGTACATGCGCTTACATCCTGAGGTATTATGTTTCATTAAATTAAACATATACATATAAAGGAGGGTGGTGGGCACACCAGGTGGATGGTGGTATTAAACAAGAAAGTAATTATTATGGCAGTGGGTGCGAGGTATATAATTCGTGTGTGTTCTTTTTGTCGGAATCTGAAATAAAACTGATTGATATATGTACATCTATCTACATACATACATATGTATGTATATAAAACTGGAATCTCATCTGTGGCCATAGATTTACCAATGGTCTACTCTTTGCCTGCCAGTCCAGTCATACCTACATATGTAGAGGAAATCATGGATTTCGTGAAACTGTCCAGAAAACATTACACTCGATATACACGGTGTGTTCCAAAATAAACAGGACATTTTAAAAATAAGAACAACTAAAAGTTTTTGTTTTGTAAAACCGATTTAATATATTCAAAATAATTTCCTTCCGACTTAATACAGCGATTCGCACAGTATAAAGGCATGTCGAGTGAGGATCTTAGATCATCAGTCGGGATGGCCTTCAGGATATCGATACAAGCCTTTTGGATGGCTTCTATGTCCATAAAACACTTTCCTTTCAACGGCCAATGGATTTTTTCGGAAAGTTAGAAGTCAAATCAGGGGAATACGGCGAGTGGTTGATAGTTAAAATGCGATTATAGTCGAAAAAACGGTCACAAGTGTCGATTGATGAGGTGGCGCGTTATCGTGCAACAAACGCCTTCATTCTGCGCGATATTGTGGCCAAAGACGACGAATACTCTTCAAAACACCAAGATAGAATTGACCCGTTGAAACGAACTTTTTGAGGACGAACTTAAGTCTAAAACAAAATTGATTGATTCATGGATGATAATGATACGGTATAGTACAGGCTCTCTAAACATTCGTCTCTGCTGGAAATTCTGATGGAGAATCTCCAGTTGTATACTGAGAGTAGAATTAGGTAGCCTGTTGACGGCTGGAGTTTGGATTTACTATATCGACTGAGAATTGAGGGCTACCGCAGGAACTCATTGCCCAGAGACCGGTATCACCAAGTGAAATATCAAATAATTCTTAATTTCATTTATTGGAAAGCATCCAAGATCTAAAAATTTTCGTTGATTTCGAGACGTCTGCCTCCACTGCAAATGTCCAAGGTGGTGGCTTACAGGTCACTGTGGGTTAACAGCCAAAATATCCCATAGGTAAAGTCATCCGCCATCAGTCTCGAGATTGTGAACGACTCACTATAGTACCCAAATATATCTGGTATCTATTTGGAAACGGCTATCCATTATCTGTTCACTGTTAAAGAGGCATTAGTTACAAGTACTTGTGATCCTAGAAAGCTTTCACTCATAACTCCTTTCTCATTTAAAACTTCAGTAAATGATCCTTGAACCACTGACAACTTTGTTACCAATTCTAATGGTTTCCACTTTAACCCCTATTTTTCGAAAACAAAAAGTAACAAATTTTCAAGAAAATTTGTTTACAAATACTTTCCTAATCCCCATTCACCAAAAGCGAATTTGAATAAACCGTTCAAAAGCGTTCACCATGAACAATTAGAGAAAAACACAAAAAAAAGAAGGAAAGGAAAACAAATTATGCAAACCATCCACAGGGAATATCTAAACAAATAAAACTTGTTAAATATCCTGCAGTCCTCAAAATCCGCAAAATTTTTCACCCCTCGGTGCTAAGCACTGAATAGAAGCTTCATACTATCCGCCCGTTTCTAGTCGGAGTACACACCATTTCTAAACTTTTGCGCATTTTATCGAAACAAAGAGGGAAAAATATATATGTATATACGTATACATAAATAAAAGGTTCCCGTGGGACTCGCTGGGCTTTCTAAATCTTGAGGGAAACATTAAACGAACGATACCGGAGCTACCCCAACATAGTGTGTTTAGTAACAACAGCAGCAGTTAAAGTAACGATAATGTAGGTTGTTCCATTTCATTTTTATAAATATTTAATATTTCCCATTATCCTTTTGCAACACACCCAGGAACAGCACCGAACTGTGTTAGAAAAAGAAAACCGAATTACCGACAAACGAACAAATACTGTATATAACAAGAAAAATCCTTTAAAAACAACAGAGAGAAGAGAGAGAGAGAAAGGGAAAGACTAGCGCATCGCCTCCACTCAAAGGACGCCTAGAAAATATGGGTCAGATAAGGAAATTTGCTTTTGAAAACTTGTGTACCAAAGATATGTACGTATTGCTGAATTATTTAGAAAGTACAAAAATATGTTCGCTTTAATACCGTCAGTTGTACTTTATGCCGACGTTGCCGTTGCCGTTGCCGCCGCCGTCGCCGCCACACCGCCAAAGGGAAACTCAAACTCAGCTCGAAGGTGCGAAGCATGTCGCCGCATATACAACAGAGTTCTCGAAAATATTCAAATTGTTCGTTTAGCCACAGAATTGAAACATTTCAGCAACAAACTTCTCAACCACACAGTGATTACTTTGCCCTATTAAATTGCATTTCGAAGTTTTCCACCCAGCAGCAGCAGGAGCAACAGCAACAGCAGCATTTCGTTGAAATTTCCCAAAGGACACTCTAAGCGCGTGGGAATGTGAACAAAATGTGTTGGCTGCTGTATTGGTATTGGTGCCTCACAACAACACTGCAAAAGTGCAGATTTTTTTGGAAAGTCATCTGAATCTGAACGAACGAAACAAGTCAGTGTAGTTTTGTGGTTTTTTCGGGACCACGAGTTTGTCGTGCTGGGTTTTGCGATTATATCTGCGTCAGTCAGATTGTGTGTGCTACGTCAGTGATAATTTGTAAACTTTTTAATGATATAGACTTGTGCTTGTTGGAATTTCTAGTCGGAGTAATTGTGCTCCTGGTATGTACATAGGTGTGTGATAGGTATTTCAATTTTACGAGAATGTGTAACTAAGAGTTTTCAGACTACCTATTCAAAGTGTGGTGTGAATAGAGCCTGGTGTTGAGCCTGTATTGTGAATAGTTTCAAAAAAAAAAAGGTCTGCATCTGTGGCACTATGTTGGTTGCTTAATTTTTTGAATGTATGGCAGGCAACTATCATATAATGCTTCGATGAGAAAATAAACAGAAATATATTGGGAGAATTCCAGGCAACAAAGTCTTACTCTTTTCTACATATATCCGGACGTACTAGACAACTGGCGTAGATTTATTCTTGGCCTCTAAATGTCTAGAGTAGAAGACTTATTCTTGTACAAGGTTTAGCAAATGAATGTTGATGTGGAAATGCATTCCCTGTTGATAACAGTAATGGACGGAGAGCTTTTGTTATCAACTAAGTCCCACTACCAAGGCTAGTGAAGACAATTACAGGGAGGCTACCCCATAAGTTGTGCAGCCTCATCTAAGAAATTTTCTTTAAAAAAAAGAAAGACGAATATATTCGTTCAAAATTAGCTTCTTTAAGTCCAAGGATCCCGAGTTCAGAATTTAGTTTATTGTTTTTCTGCATTCAACCAAGTTGTTGAAGAAATGTTCTCACTTTTTGATTCTGCATCTTCTATATCCGTATCATCGCAGCAACGGTATAGTTCTGTTGAATTTCCACGTATTCTTTTAAAGTGGCTTGCCAACTTGTGATCTAAATTTGAAAGAGTCCCTTTCATATTCAGGTTGCTGTATGATCATTAGTTCTTTACTAAGTGCCTACTAGCAGATTGTTTATGGTGTGGTTGGGATCACTTAACTTTCTGCCTGCTTTAGAGTTTAGATTGGGTCCAGTGCTGGCTTAAGTACTTCCTATTGTAATTGAGCGGTATTCTTACGGGTTTCTAAGTGGGAGCTTAAGATTAGAGAAAAAGTTGTATGATGCATATACAATTTTAGAAGTCTTTCACTCCGAAGGTCCAAACAACCACTAACTGTTAGTAGTGTTTGCTTTGGAATATACCTATATTTAAGAGATCCCTTTAAATAGAGAAATTAATACTTAGTTTTTAAAATCATTACCCGATTAGAGTTATTAAATTAATGATCCACATGTAATACCGTCGAACATTGCTCATTGTGTGTGGATCCAAATCGAATAAAAATAAACCCTTAACATTCCATTTCACCATATTCCGATGTACTGACCATTTCAACATGTTTCGCGGTCAAACTTATTACATACCAACTCATATTGAATCCCAATTGATAGCGAACCCAACCACAATGACATGACCAATCACAAAAATTCCATTAGCCTAATCTGTCTAGACAGAAAAAATGCTATCCATGGATACAACAAGCGGCGTCCACCCAACGCCACCCACAAAATAACATTCCAGATTTATTGCCATCCATTAAATATTCAATTTTACAACACCATAACCACACTGCAATGGGTAACACCACCACCTGCCCGACCAGTGAGCATAATACGAGATCCTAATACAAGTGGTATCCCGCCCACTCTTAAAATCCACACTGACAATGATTCCACCTAGCATTCTCATTCGAAAACACAAGTAATTTCGGATGTAATTTTTCCACTTTCCCAGTCATTCCGTGTAATTGCAGCCAAATTATTGCTTCCGTTTCATGCGTTTGCCGCCGGACGCGTCGAGTCACACCGAAAAAAAAAACAACAACAAACAAACATAAAACAAAGCAACAGCACTGTTGTTGAATTCGGTGGTCCTCCTAATTACCGTAATCAAGATTCGAGTGCAACATGAGCTAGAACTGCTTTCCATGGGCAGCTCGCTCCCACGACTTGTTTGGTGTTGTTCCCTACCAAATAATGGGGGAAAAGGGCATTTATCTGACCACCGGCTATTGTTACTAATCAACCACTCTACCGGCTATGATCACCCGAGTAGTTTACGAAAATTATTATGTGGTGATTTTAATCGGATATCCTTGTAATGAATTTGAATAAATTAGTTTTAAATTATTCCATTAGGAGAGGGAGGGTCCTGCTTTCAGTGTCCTAAAATCCCCACACACCGCATTCCATCAAAGTCAATGTGACAATTATTGGCCATTTTATTAACTTGCTGAAAGAGCACTTTGTGTGCGGTTATCATCCACCACCACCTACCCACCTACCACCTACCAAGACCGACCACACAGACTAGTAGAACTTATTCTCCAGCAGTGCCTCGGTGAGTAGGAGCAATAATTTTCATATGACGTACACAATAAAAGGGGTGAAAAGCAACAGAGAACGCCTCCGGTATCCCATTAAATACAGTCATCACGCAGTCAACCACCCGGCTGAAAATAAATATTTAGAATGCCCCAAGGATACTTCCGTTTAAACAGAAAAGAGTGTGCTTTCTTTTTTCTTTTTTTTTTTTTTGCTGTTTTTATTTGTACTCTCTTGCTCGTCGGTATATTGTTGTTGAGGTTTTTTCGGTTTTGTATCTTTTCGTTTAGACTATTTTCGACATTGTATCTTGCATTGTTTCACCCTTTTGTGAGAGTTTTTATTTGTTTTGTTACCCACCTACTCGTAGTCGTCGTACCTACTCCCAAAAAATAAAAAAAATAAAAACGCAATAGTTTGTGTGAAAGGATTTTTGTTTTCTGTTTTTTTTTTTTGTGTTACCACTAGGTTGAAAATGATGAACATCGGTTAAATTTTTTAAGTTCTTTTGTGTCCTTTTTTTTTTCCTGGAGTGGACTGGGGTTGACCCCCAGGGCCATTTCGAGTTTATTATTGTGCACAATAGTGTTATACAGACGGTCGCAATGTGTCCTTTAAATTGTTGTGCCTTTAGTGGTTTTTATTGAGTTGAGTTGCGGAATTTTTTTTTTTTCTTTTCAGGTGGGTGCAATGAACTTGGTTATGAAAGGCTTTTGAAATCATTTGGAAAATATGAAAAAATTCAAAGCATTTGTGGAACAGTTATTATTTATGTCCTGACTGTATGAACATAATAGTTTTAAAAGTTTAACCAGTAAAACTTAATCATGGATGCAAAGTTCTGGAGGTATTTGAATAGAGAAAAACTTGTATTACGTAAATGTGTAAAATAGGAATTCTTTGGTTAAAGGTTATTATACATATGTGCATATTAAAAAACGGATTATGAATAACATTTGTATTTGCATTTCGAATTTCACACAATGCACTTTTTCCATGCATACTGGGACCTTGGAATCAGCTGAATTATTTTGAGATACAGGATGTCTGTAGGTATACTCGCAGCTATCAACGGAATGCATTTTTTATTAGTACTTATGAGTACATTGTTTTAACAATGTCAAAATGGACGCTTAGACGCACCTGATCCTTACCAATTGGATTGTGGAAATCCTTAAGGAAAGACACATTATACCGGAACAAGAGGGTACAAAATTAGAGTCATACACCTCTAGAGGTACCCCTCAAGGAGGAGTAATCCTATGCGTTATTGTACTAAATGAAAAAGTGCTACCACTCAGGTATAATAGTGTCAAGTTCATCGCATATGCATATGACGTCTAATTGATGGCCTACTTACCCTTAGTGAATACTGGAAAGGTTCGCTGAAGACCCTAGACACCTGGACCAGGAAATGTGGACTAGCGGTCAATCCGCAAAAGGCCGAGCTGGTATTATTTACTAAAAAAAAGGAAATTCCTGAAATTACATTAGGTACCTTCCGTAGGGTGCGCTCCCCTAAGAATCTCGGACAGTGCTAGATATCTAGGACTATTACTTGATAAGAAGCTGAATTGGAAGTTTAACATTATGAAATAATCCAAAAAGCCATTAATCCCTTCCATGAATGCAGTAGAATGTTTGAAAAACCTGGGGACCAAAACCCAAAATTATACTTCGGATGTATACGGTTATAGTAAGACCGACCTATTCTGACTTATGGCTGTCTTGTATTTTGGCAGTCTGCCAACAAGATCACCAACTCAGCGGCACTCACGAAGATACAGAGATTGGCTTATATTGGCACCACAAATGTCATGAGAATCACACCTACTGCAGGACTGGAGGCCTCAATCTACTTCCGCTGGATATCTGTGTTCAAGCCTCGGCAGCTATTAGTGCCCTAAGAATGAGTCAATCAGATAGTTGGAGACAAAATGCAATGAGTCATTCTATGATCCTGCAAAATATCTGTGAAATGTCTCGACCACAGATTAATTGACTCCGTACCAAGATTTCAAGAAACCCTTCACAACCCGGTTTCCGAGCAGAGAAGAATGGAAAAGCGGTCAGTTTACCAATACACGCACCATCTCTGTCTTCACAGGTGGATCAAAGATCAATTTAGGCATAGGCCATATTTTCTGAACCGCTGGGCATATCCAAATCAGTTCGCCTTCCGAACTATAGCAGTGTTTTCCAAGCGGAGATCCTAGCAGTGACAATAGCCGGCCATAAGACCGCGTTGAGGGCAATACCACAGGAAGAAATTATTTTTTCCATGGAAAGGCAGGCAACAATAAAAGCAATTTCTGCTATCGAAATAAAATCCATGCTTGTGAAGAGCGTAAGGTTCTGGGAACACCGCACAAGGTTACGCTCTGCTGGGTACCTGGGCATGAAAATATTCAAGGTACTGAGAATGCCAAAGAACTGGCCAGAAGAGGTTCGAAATCGACATCAGAACAAGTCGACACCTCGATGCTCATCCCGCCTTGCACACTGAGGCTTAAAGTAGGGATTAAGGCTCAAAGGGAGGCTGATGTAAGCCTGGTTGGTTTTCGCTAGACACTTGTTTCTCTGTCACTGTCCAGGGGTTATCCATCTTTGATTTACATTTCTCGGCGACACTTCTTCTGTGAACTAAAAGGATTACCAAGCTGACCAGTCAATTAAATCTTGAATTACAAATGGATGGTTTGCTAGTTCATGGGAACCATATCTGGAGAACTAGGGTTAACCAATGGGCAAGGGTCCCTGTATTGATCTGAGTGTGGAGTTGTGGATCTCTTCCACTCGCCGTGTAGGTATTACTGCTTTTCCAGGAACAATTTTCCTACTTGCAGGTTAGATTAGATACATAATGTGGGGAGTATCTAGCCTAACCTACAAGTATGATATTAAGATATTTCCAACAATATCCCATCCTTGCAATCGTATGTGCATATGTGCATGTTTAAATAATACGTCGTATTCTTTGGAGAAAAGCATTGCATTAGGCGTATTATTTTAGGTTTTTAAATAAACAAAGAAAAAAGGTTAGAATTTAGAAATTAGAATTTTCGTTTTTGATTCTTATATTCGCCACTAGTCCTCAATTGTAAGGACGCAGCTAGAATTTCGTAGTAATTTTAATGTATGGAGTCCACCCTCTAGAGATACTTCATGAGTTTTGCTGCGCGTTTTCGGTAAGATGGGACTGTGTTTATTCTTAGACAAACCGGAAGACTATGCAGCCGGCGCTCGTTACAGCTAAACATCCTTGCAGAGAAGTTTAAAAAGGGATTCGCATTATTTTCAATTTAGTCAATAAATGCTTTACAGTGACGACACAAGTCGGTATTATTGGAACGTACAAGAAGTTTTTTTTTCCAGTGCTTGAAGGTTGGGATTAGATCTATTCTGAGTATGAATAGCTTATCGTCGAATAGATTTAAATAAAGTCTTGCGATCGTGCTTGAATCGTAAGTACTCAAGTTTCGGTGTGACTTTTGTAAGTAAAAGAGCTGCGTCGATGTGAAGTTATCGTTTTTTTTTTTTTGTGTCTTAAATAAGTTGAATATGTTGTTATGCCATGTGACTCCAGAGTTGACTGTTATACTACGTCAATGTATGGTTTCCTTGGACTAGAATATTTGGTTATTCAATTGGAGCTGGTGTAGGGATAGATTTCTGTACATAATTTCGCTTTTAACTTTTTCTTTTTTTTTTTTGAAAAGCAGCCACAGGTACTTTTTAACCATTTTTTAAGATGAACCCAATGAGTTCGCAAAGCTAAGTTAAAGCCATGTACACACCGATGTGCATGCTAAACTCAACACAAATGCGAATTATCTCTTTAAGCCGGCAGTACCCCTAATCTTTGCGTACTTATGAGTCTTCCACAATTTATCTTTTGTAAGTTGTATCTATTCAATGTGAATATTATTTTTTTTCTCAATGCCAGATGCCAGCTTAATACAGAAGCCACTATATTTCGCTATTGGCATGATAAACAAGATGCGCAGACTCTATCAGCATCATTGTAGATCTTCAGCATCTTGTACATCCAAGAAAAAGCTAGAAATTTTGATTTTGAAATCAGCGAGACAGCATACTAGAGTCTACTAAAGCTGTTAGGTATATAGAACAAGTGCTAGACAAAAAGTAGGAAAACAAAACAGATACTAAATGCCTTTGAAAAAAAAATGCTTACATATACATATGTACGGTCTAATTTTCGAGGTGGACGAAGGATAAAAATAGGATCGTCCATATCATGAAATTGGTGGGTATAAACCCCGTCCTATCATAGGGATAGGATTTGTATCATTTGATCACAAGAGTTGCTGTCATCCCCAAACATTTGATATGCAATAGCAAGTACAATGATGGTAAGCATTGTTGGGAACTATTGTTATCTTTACATAACCATTTCATTTTTGTCGAATTCAGGACCCACCGGCTGGTGACATATGGCTACTCTGTTAGTCTTTTTAACGCAGATGTATCCACATCAATTCCCAATAAAGACTTCTTTCTCTCACTTTATCTATTTTTTTGTTATATTCTTCTTAATCTGTGACTTTCACACTTTTTAGCACTATTTAAGTTGTGGTTGCCCAACGCATTTTGCAACAAGTTCCTGGAAGAAGACCACATAGCATTCTAAATCTTACTAGTTTCCTTAACTTAAACAAATGTTTGGCGGTTTATAAACTATGTGCATATACCTACATATGATATGCAGTTCGGATAGGTTATACTGTTGGTAGTATTATAGGTTTTTAAATATTTCCACGACATTATCCTTGGAAACCAATATTAGCTTCAAACATTAAGTAAGTAGTAAAATTTTTGAATTTAGGTGATAACAGGCGGCTAACAAAATTGCAACGAATTTGCAATCTGCTATTGGCATTACCCTGTTTAACACAATGGTTAGCAGATATCCATGGAAACAAGTCCTAACTCTGCTAGTTCTGTAATCTCTTATGAAATATTCAGTTCCTACAATGTTCGGTGAATCCGACAGGAGGAATTATGTACATCATCACAGCGTTCGGTTTTTAAGACGACTTCGAGATGGTCCGAATGAGATAGCAGTAAGGAAGATATATGTAGACTTACATTCATGTGAAGAATGAGGTGGAAATGTCGATATTACTCATGAAAATCAATAAAACTTCGGAGATAAGGTAAGTTTACATAACCTCCCCAATCAGTAAGGCAACTACACTCACAATAGGGAATAACAACTTAGGGGTGGTAACCTACAAACAATTCCAGAAAACATTTAAGACAACTCAGGCCAAATATTTATATTGCATTGTTTGTTTTAATTACAGTGTTCATTGCCTATAAATACTGACCAAAGTTCTCCTCGTCCACAAAAAAAAAAAAAAAAATAACATAGAATTAGTTTAAAGAAATAAATACCAAAGTCTTAAAGAACATCCCCGATTAACAAGTGCTGAAGTACCTTCATCCAACAAACGATTGCTATCGTGATTAACTCCTCCAAAACAAACAATCAATACCTGTGTGCATCTAATTAAAGCCCCTTTAGAATCGGAAGTAAGTAATTCCCTTTACCAGTTGCAAGTATAAAAGCCTCTAAGCAAATATCGCTCCATCCCTTTGTTAAGGAATTAATAACACTGCAGGAAAACTTGCACCGGAAATCAAACGAATTAATGCAATCAGCTAAAAGCAAAGTAAAACTTTGTACAACAACGAACGGCACAGCCCCCTAACCGAGCACAGCCATGTACAGTGCAACCCCCCGGCAAACAACTATAATCCCTCTTTTGAATAATAGTAGACTAGCACGAGGAGTAGCATCGGGAGCGCCAAACCCAACAGCTTGTTTCCAGTAGAACGTAGCCGCCCTGAGCTGCGAGAAGTGCGGAATCATCCCACATCACCCTAGCGTTAGGGTAACTTGCTATAATTAATTGCAGAGCGAGTGCACCATTAGCGGCGATTCATGAGTACGGTCGTTTGTATCGCATGTTCGATCGCATAGATGAAGCGCACATTGTCTTCCAACTAGAAACTGTAAATATCTTTCTCTCTATTAAGGCCGCAGATTGTTCTTTGTGTTGAGGACTTAATCAAATATGTACGTGTGTAAACACAACGAGTCTGAATAAGGACGAGAGAGTCTTCAGCAACTTCCCAGCTCGCTAAGCCCATTGTGTCTTGTGAGTATGAAACTTAAAGAAGAAAGAACAATAAAAACAAACGTTTCTCCTAAAATTCCAGCCATACTTGAATTATCCTTTTACGGTGAGGCCGACGACGACGAGCATCCCCGATCCATTAAATTTTTAATGACCTTTTAAATATTTCAAAACGGAGCCGTAGAAGATGGAATTTCTCCAAGGACTCCACAAACAGCCGCACTTTTTAAATTCTTTTTCACTCTTTTCTTGCTTCCTTTTCTTTTTTGTTTCCTTTTTGTTTTATTGCACTTTTTTTTGAGAATCCTTTAAGAGGAATCGCTAGGAAATTTGGACAAAGTGTCCCTCGCACTCGAAAATCCCACTATCACTCTCGGCAAACCACCCCTATTCACGGCGGCGTTTCGCAAAACATACCCCAACCGACACGTTAATTAACGATTTTACTTCGTCCAATCACAGGATATGCGAGACAAATAAAATTGAATCCTTAATGCTCACAAATTAAAAATTTACGGCTGATTTAATTGGAAAACACGTCTACTTCCGGCGATACTCCAAAAATAACTGAGCTGCAATACACACATTCCAAGAGCTTATCGGTGGCGAGAATTTTCCTAAGGACCGGTCTTACTGAGAACGCCGAACGGTGGGGTTTTTGCGTGGACTACCCCGAATGCGCAGAGTCGCTTTTCCCGAAGAGCACTAGGACATGAATTTTATCCGAACCTGGACCTACCAGAAACCCACTGGTGCATTGGAAATTTCCTGACGGAGGGGAGGCGGCTCATTTCGCTCAAAGAGGTCGGATATGTTCGAAAATTCGAACACGAACCAGTGAGTCGACGCGAGGCTTAGAGCACGTGGCGCGGAGAAAATGTTTTTGTTGTCATTGTCCCACGAGGATGATTTCAGATTTGTGTTGAAAACGCATAAATCTCATTGGCTAAGGAGCCATTTTTGCGCGTTTTATGAGGGTGAAAAATTCCTCTGTCATGGAATGGGAATGGAGAATGGGTGGATGGATGGATTATGTAGTGAGCCTGAGGAAGGGAATGAATTTATACTTAGATGGAATTGGGTATCAGGTGGTTTTGTACTCACATGCTGACAGGTGGACGGTCACATTTCTAATATAAAGCGACGTATTAATTGAATATTTTACGTGTTCAGGTATGTATACATAAAAGCATATATTTTTGCTTTGATCAATTCGGTAAATAATGTCTGAAAAGAGTTTAAATGAAGAATTTTACAAATATTCGAAGGATGGCAATAATTGTAAACCCAAATCTATAAAGGATTAATTAATTTCACCGAATGCAGGAATAATTTGGGTATAAGCTCAAAGGTTTCAAAGATCCACATGTGCTAACAGCAAAGTTGAAAGTCATCACCATCCTTCCATTCGCTTGTAAGTAATAGATTTCGAAATCTTAGAGGCAATATACTTGGTCCGCCTATTCCTAGATGTTAGCCTTTAATACTGTTCGAATTTTTAGAATCCACCCTTGAACAACCCTTACATCTGTTTTGCCTCAGATTTTTAAGGACTTTTCAATCAAGTACCTATATCAACAGTTTTGGTATTTTGTCTTAGAACTTCCAAGAACGGGCATCACAGCAACATAGAGGGGAACGACAGAGCTTGATAGAAGAATTCTCACACACTTATCAGAGACTAACATCAGGCGGCCCTGGTTGCGCAATTGTGTCATATCAAAGCAGATGTGGCCCAACTACAACTAATGCAAGACACAAGATCTACAAAACAAAAGTCGCATAGACATTGCAAGGATCATGCCAATAAAGTACTGGTCACTAGTATAATTTAACGCACATTGTCGTAGCTGCAACAATGGGAGCATCAAATAAGCAGTGTTTCACCTCTACTGTGGGTCTCCGGCCTAAGGAAGGGACAGACATCGCATTCTAGTGAGGTAATCAGCTTCCTAAATGCCACAAGATGAATGTAAGGACTTCTGCTCGCTTCTCCTATAATAAAGGGTGGGCCATCTGTTGGTTTCTTTTAGAATTATAAGTTATTTTGACAGTGACAGCTCTTACGCGCTCAACAGCTTGAACAACGTTGGGAAATATTGCAAAGTTACTTCCAAAGTAGATGCTGTGTTGCCGAAACAGTGCAAATTTTTAAAAGAAATTTCGGTCGAAATAATGCACCAACTGTAGCTGGTGCACGCGAATCTGTGATGAAAGTTCGTGAGACTGATCATATTACCGTGTTCGTCCTGTGCGCTCAACGGAGAATATTGTGGCTTTAGCAGGGTTTTGGAGTGGCTTTCTTCGAAGATGATAATGAAAGAAACATTTCAGTCAATGGAGACCGCTACCAAGGCATGATAACCGATTTTCTATGGAGCTATGGTTCCAGCAAGATGAATCTACGTGCCAGACAAGCCGTCCAACAATCGAATTATTGCACACAAACTTCAATAATCGTGTGATCGTGTGAATGACAGTCGTTTTGGTGATGTTGCTTGGCCGGCACGGAGCTACCTTGAGTGGCCCTTATTATATGATCTCAAGTACCCACTGTACAGCTAGAAAAGATATTATTTATTTTCTCCAAGGACTCTCCAATGGGTGAACGCAAGTATACCTTCACCATACAATTTTTATTTGCAACGATTCCTATAAGGAAGTTACTAAATATCGTGATACCCACAAAAATGTACGTTCCTTCCAGTTACAATAATAACTTCTATAAATAAGATTCATATCACTCTTTTACTTCCTTGAACCCATAATTTTATTACTACTCTGCTGGAAAAAAAAATCCACCAACGCTTAGTCAGTAGTTATCAGCACAAGGAGCACTCACTAACATCCTAAAAATTTGTCTTAAAATTCATACGAACCGAGTGTAAAGGTGGCGATGCCAATTACCTTCATCTAAATGTGCAACTATCCAAAACTATTCAAAAGAAAATAAAATTTGCAGAAACCCGTTACCGACCGACGTTTCTACTCCAACCCTCCCAAAATGGCAGCAAAATGTCCTCGATTCACACTTCTAAGCAAATTAAATGCGATTATGCAAATTGCTTTGAGTTTTTGGAAATAATTTCCTCCTTAAAGCAAACGTGTTCACATGTAGTAGCTCGAGATGACTGCGGGTACCCTACCCTAGTCCCATTTCTTTGAGGGGATAGAACAAATGCAATGAGCATTTCAATTGACTCAAAAAAAAAAAAAATAGAAAAAAAATCAACAAGATAACATCTGAATCGGGGAGCACCAAAATCCTCGCCTGATATCGGACAAGTTTATCCAACTGCCAAGCATCTTTTGCCACAATTGCTTTGCACTACGAATCTGCAATATGTCCCCCGATATCCTCCTGGATCAGCCTTGAATTCCAAGTTGAACTTACACAAACGAAAGTATGGGAAAATGAGGTTTCCCTCCCTGCAGTTTCCTAGTAAGTAGCCATATTCGCAAAACGAATTTTCATATTCTTCTGCTGACAGGATTATTTCGTTCGGGACATTTGCATTTTGAAAACTGTAGTTATCCTTTGCACTATTTGAACACGAGAAGAAACTGGAATTCCGAGAGATTCCATTGCATGCTGCTAAGCGACGTTGAATGATTTTGTTCAATTTACTTTTATCGTGGCGGGATAAACAGAGATCTTTCCCAATATACCACTGTGTGTTATCGCAATAAATTTCCAATTAAAATTTTCCAATCCTCGAGCAGGGATTTTTTAATTAAAATGACAAGGACATACAGATTCGTGACTAATTAAATCAATTCGGTGCACAAAAAGTGGTCTTGGTTGGTGGTCAACTCTGTTCGACTTGATCGAACATCTCGATGTCTATCTATATATACATACGAGTACTTATAGTACAAAAAGGACTCGTGCTGGGTCGTCCGAGAAAAGCGCTGTAACACAGTTCGGTGTACACCTTGACGATAGAGTGATTAATTATCGTATAATTGGAATTCCTCACGTTCGAATGTCAAAGACTTCGTCGTCGAAGCCATACACATAGGTAGGTACACCCGAGAAGACTCCGATGCCGTGTGCAGTTAAATGAAGCGAAGCGCCGAGAAAAGGGTACAGAAAAAAAAAAAAAAAACGGCTTAAGTTTCGTGAGCCCACTGCAAAAACCACAAAATCGCTCCGTTTGCTCGTAATCAATTAAACTGTCCATTAAGGGGAGTTTTCATGGCCGATCCAATTTGCTTAACATTTGTCCTTGCGAGTGTAGCTACCAGTGGATGAAGTGGAACCTTAGGACTGGGGATGGAGACTGCATGGTTCTTGCTTATCGACAGATGGCTGTTGAAGTGTGAAAAGGTTTTGCGGAGTAAGAAGGCTTTTTGCGAAAGGACTTCGTTGCTCTGCCTTACGATAGTGTGAAGGATGAATCTGAAAACAAAGGTGAAACATGCTTACGGTGGCACAAGGAAGCCTAATTCCCTGTAATTTTATTCATTTTTAATTGAAATTTATTACGCACTTATTTCAGAGCTTTAATTAACTTAAATCCCGCGGATGGGGGTTCCGTGCCATTAATCCCAAATGGAAATAATAAATACATGGACAATGAGGGTTAATAAATTCACAGCCGAGTCTTAGATAAGGTTTTACTTAATATGGAATAGGTACATATTGAAAAATTTGGTGCGTGTTTGCGACGTCCTGCTCAAGCTTTTGAATAAAAAGCGACCTTTGCAATTCTGTCATAGATTATAAATTGATTGGTGCCAACGCTATGCAAAGTACGAAAGACTTATGAGACATTTCACACGTCCGACAACGTGATAAAAAAAAAAAATTGTCGCCAGAACGATGATTTATTTGAAAAGACGAGGAACGTGGTATATACCCTTGCAAACCTACATGCACAAAGTAGATATATCTTTTATTAAAATTTCAAGAAATTATGGCTAAAGGGTTTTGTTTATGTCTGATGTTTTCATTATTCCTTTTTGATGTCCTAATAAGAAAGATCCTCTCAACCAATGCCTCTATAGGCATCATATAGGAAGACGGATTTCACAAGACTGTATCAAAACATTCCAACTAGACAATCCTTGAAGAGATTATTGAAAAAGAATATCGCAGTCCCTCAACTAAAAATAGCGGAACTTTATTGAATGGACCCAATCCTAAGAGCCTTCACAACATACATGTAAGTATACGGTTGGATGATATTTTTAGATAAAAAATCAAATCATGTCATGGTCGTTGACGTGTCATTCAAAATATGTACGTTTGCTGGAGTGACTGAGAGATTCATGCATTCACTAGCTATATTTCTTCTACTGCGATGCAATATTTCAGGTTTTCAAAAATATAAACTAGAATGATAAACAATTTAGAGGATTTTAGTTCGAAAAAAAAATCCAATTAGACTGTGACTAGAGAACTGTTCTCACATTCTTACATCCTTCTGTCAACAACACATGAGTTCTCTATAACGTTCCAGCTCTCCCCAGATCATCCATAAGATGACCGTCCTCTGAACCGTTTTTGATTAGGATAAGCTATTGGTTGAGTCAATCCCATTGAAAGAGACAGATTTACAGCCAGTTCCACTACCATATTGACTTGTGCATTGGTATAGCTGATATAGCTTTGAATAAAAAGAGGCAGGGACACACTTAGACCAAAGAGAAAGTTCATTGTGACGCCACTATGAAAAAACCAAATTACCGACTTCTCAATTGGGACAAGAGTCAGGGCAACCAGTTTCGGTGTAAACTCATGCCGAAAAAATATGATCCGCCATTTATTGTATTTAACTAGTGACGAAGCTTCTCGAAGTCAAGTCTATCTAGATCGTTAAATTCTCGAAGAAGTATTTGCTTAGGATTTTTTCTTCTCAAGACCAATAGGGCAGGACAGATGCACATGACACATGCATGGTTTCCTACACTTCCTCCTCTCTACAGCTTCTACGTTAAAGGCACCACCAACTTTCTTTCTTTTTTTTTTTCGCTTGTCTGCTTTGCAATTGCCTGGAATATCCTTGTGGCCTGGAACTCAGCACAGGGATACATCGCACTTGACATCGATCTCGTTAAGAGATCCCTGGCATTGCTTTACAAACGTAGATCAAATTACTTGGGGATTCCAAGGCTTTTATCGCAGCTTGGCTATCTATGTAGGAAACAGTAACGCTACACTCTATCGAGTTAATTGAGGATCGCGGCTTCACGTACTTCTGCTTGAAATACACTAAAGTGGTCCGGCAATCATGTGGTAATACAAATATCCAGTGTATTGGAGAAGATGCCCGCACTTGTTGCAGATGCTGTCTTGGATCCGTCTGTTGTAACCTCTATCGAAGATTCGTTTAAAATTTCTCCCAATTCCCAAGTACTTCTGCTAGGAATCGTGGTTCTTAACTTTACGCTAAGACCCAGATAGGGGACAATGTAGTCCAAATTACTAGGAATAATGTAATGGCCCATTTTTCCGTGAGGCGGTTGCAAGGATTCCCCAAGCTGTAAAGGTGCTTTAGCCACCATCAACTTACTAAAGAAATCAACGGATGAGATGGAGCTTCTACTGCAGTAACAGGAATGATTCTAAAAGCGCAGGATAGCCTTTCAACCTTTCTTAAATATTGCAATGTTGCTTTACTTGTCCAGTTCCGTCCACCAGACTATTACTCTGTACTTAAGGATGGGTCTGACGACTGCCGTGTAATCTGGAGCTGAAGAAGTTTGGGCCTAAGGTCTTCCTACATGAATAGAGGTCAATCGAGGCCTTCCAGCACGGTCTTGAATATTCCGTTTTAGAATAACCCCCAAGTATCCGGTGTGATCTGCAAATAGCAATTCAATACTCTTGAGTTTTCGAGAAGTTATTTATGGTATTTCAAACCTTCTTGTGAACAATACTTGTTTAGTTTTGGACAGATTAACTCCGAGACCGACACTATCCATACACTTTGCGAGTTTATTTAGAGCAGACTCCATCAGTTCTCTAACTGTAGGAAGGAACTTCCCAGATATCGCTTTCGCAATGCCGTCCCTATAGGCTATGACACTGTATCCCTGTTTACCCAAGATTAGAAGTATCTCATTCACTGCCATGAGTCGAGTGATGATAATACTTCACGTACAGCCTGGATAAGCCTGCTTTTTCATTTCTTGATCCAATAGCAAAGATAGTGGTCAACATTCAACTCAAGTAGTACAGCAGATATGGCTTCTGTTTTGATATGTACCTACATAAATAGACGACTTTCGGGCGTCCACCTAAACGAGCTGCTACAGTCCACCACCTTTAAGTCCAATTCGGTTCAATTTCCAGATCACACACAGGTTTCTTTTCTATTTTACCAGTAGTTTCATCTTTCACGAGCATCTGACAACCGTCCAAGAGTATAACCGTCAGGAAGAAGCATCTATTCGTGTGGGAAGCTAGAACCATGACTGAAATTGAAAACGTTCATTCGTGAAATATACCCGTATTTCCTTGAATCAGGCTTTTTGAATGTGGTTTTAACTACTTTAAGTTTGCCTAACAAGGTCTGTTTTTAGTCACATCATCTAGATTTACAATTCTCTATTATATTGAGTAGAGGCTTCAAAACTTCATAACTGCTAGTTAACCAACTTCGAATCCAACGTTGTTTCTATCTACAAGCTCCTTATTCCCTATAGCTTAGATACACGAAAGTACAAGCCAAAACAATGATACGCGGATTGAACAGACTACATAACCACAGAACCACAGAAATAAAAATGGAACCAATTGTGTCAAATTGGTCGCTTAATAGAAATGAGCTGACAGGATTTATTGGCCCCTCATTTATCTCCATCAACATGTCAAATGTATTCTTTCAAATTCATTAAAGGAATCTTAGGTCGAAATCAAAAATGATGATGCTTCACAAGATTACACTTTAAACAAGAAACCCACAGAAGACGATAGCGACAGCTTATGAAGGAGAAAGTGGCCAGGATTTTATAACAACATTTACCTAACTGATTTAAATTTATAAAGTCTTCTTCATTAGACATTAAATTTTCACTTAGTACTCGTTGTCCTCTCCGAATCCATTCAATCATAATTAAAATTGAAATTTTAAATTTTTTACTACACAGTTCCTTGGCTGGTAAGCTTGTTACTCTCCTCCTGCATTGTACCAATCAAAAGCACAACAGAAAATCCTTAGAAAAAAAAAAAAGAAAGGAAAGGCAATATCACAAAACGTTGGCACATTATTCTTCTACTCTCTATCGAGAAATGCCATCAGCGTTTAAACGTACCAAAGAGTGGTTGTGGCCCTTGTCCTTGTTGTCGTCGTCAACGTTGTTTTGAACGTCCTCATGAACTGGACTATGAATTCATTTTAATTTTCTTTCTTTTTTTCTATTTTTTTTGTTTTTTTTTTTTGAACAAGAAGTGAAATTAAAACAACTCTTATACCCACCTCCGCTGCTAAATGTATACACGCTCTATGATCGGGGGTTGAAAGCATTGCTTTCTGTTAACAAAGTTGAAAGGTTCTAGTGTAAGGGATGAAAAAAAAAAATAATAATAATAATAATAAAACAAGCAAAAAGGAAATACAAAAAAAAATGTGAGAAAGGTACACACAGAGCAGTTAATGAAACCTGAGGCAACGTGAAATTGTTCCGCTGTTGAGATTTTAGACAGCGCCAGACATTAACCGGATTGTCAGTGTCCCCTCACAGCGATGGATGCACTTAATCTAAGTATAGATGTCTATTTAATTGTCAAATTCACAGAAAATGGGTAATTATCTGCAAGGACCACCCAAAAGAATGAGTGTGCTGTAGCTGTACTTGATTTTAATCTCCCAAATTGCTGTCACCCTGAGCGGTCATCTTTTCTTATGAAATACTGTCTATGACACTTGATATTGAAGTGGGGCACTGAGTGGGATATCCCCAGGGGGAGACAAGCCTCTTCTGTTTGTTATTATTCCTGACAGCTCAGAAGTGGTGTGGAATTATTAATAAATAGCTTTTCTTTCATTATGTCATGTTGGAGCCCAGTCTCGGTTTGTGGTGACCAGCTACTGGTTTTATTGGTTTCATTCTTAGAATAGGGTTTTGGGCGTCAAATGTGTTAAAGGATTTCTACCCTAAGTATGTGTGTTAAGAAAATGTGTGATTATAACAGAAATGTCCAGAGTTTTGGTTTAGGAAATACATAAGTAATTACATATATTTTGTTCATTTATTCCCAGTTCTTCCAAAGCCTACATGTAATGGAGGCATAGCAACAGACTGGTTGTAGACGAGATTTCTATATTTCAGTATATTATCCTTCAATATGAAAGGAGAATTTTCTTCAAAGATTAGGTCTGTAGTGCCTCTTTGTCAAAGTCAATTGCACGAAGATGAATTAACAAGGGAATCTTGATGTAAAACGAGCGAAGAAATATGGCAGGACTTACACAATGAGGGTCCCATACAGCTGATATTTTCAGCTGACTTTGTCGAACGACCACCAGTTGGAGTCTTCACCTCACCTACCTATCCGAGAGGTTCAAATTTATCGATTAAATTCATTAAAGCTGTGCAAAAAAGCGCTTGATAATGACCAAAAGCAGTAGCTACTAACTTTACGAAGCGTTTCCAGGATATTTTCACAGTGTTTGTCCTCCAGTAAAATTTGTTAAGTGTCGAACTGATTAGGAATCATATCTGGACGCCTCTAGACAACAGCAATATTGCTGAGAATCTGTGGCTAGCTCTCCAATATGACAATGATAGTCAACAGGCAGGAAAATGCTAATGGGTAAATGCAAATTCTTCGTTTTTCTGATAATATCGGTCGGTGCCACTACCTCCATGGTTCTGTATGAACGTATTCCTCTTTCAAATTCGAAGGACCTACTTGACTTTTAATTCCAACTTCTGCCGCCAATTTTGTAAGTGATTAATCTTTGCGTATTTTCAAAAATAACATAAATAACTTTCCGATCTCGATTACTGTTATCGCCATCGTTAGCCCCTTATCCTTCAGATAGCGCCATCTACGAAAAGTATCCATATCCACTATAAATATTCATAAAGCGTTCGACCGTGAAAAAGTAACGCAGAGATACTTCATTGCAACATCCACACAAATCCACATGGAACTCCATATAAAAACATAATTTTTCCTTTGGTTTACATGTGCTACAAAGTGTTTTCCAATTTTTATGGTCCCCAGCTGGTGTCGTTCAATGGCACTACCAAAACGAAAGAGGATGAATCACTACACCACTGCCTCTGAAAAAAAAAAAAAGAAAAAAAACGCAAAGAACACAAAACTCGAAACATGCAAAATACAAAATAACGAGGAAGGGTATCAAAAGCGAACGGTGTCCTCCTCTGATGCGGTGGTAGTATCTGAAAAATCGCTAGCCCAATACCGATTTGTTGTCTACGATGGGTAACAAATGTTCTGTTGCTCTGCACCACACACAACCCATCTTAACAGGCTCTGCCTCCCTTCCGCCTACCATCACTTTTTAAAGCTAAAAAACATGAAATTTATTTTATGAAAAAAATTTCCATTTTATTATCTTCGAAGGATAACAACAGTAACAGTTACTGTATGTACGTACTACCGGCACAGAGGAGTGCTTGTATCTTTTATCGATGGAAGACATTTGAATCGTTTGAAGCCCTATATGTGCATACGTGTTTCGTTTGTGAAAGCATATTGCAGTTACTGTATCTATACACACACACACAGATGCAGAATGTTATTCTGGCACGTATCCTACTACAGAGATGGCTCCTATCCTCGCAAGTAAAAATGTACAAGCTCTGTTCTTTTTTTCTTCCTTCGTCGGAAGGAGTATGTGAACCTGAAGCATAGAATATTGGGACTAGGAGAGAAGAAAACACTAAAATTGAGAAAAAAATGTTAATGACATTTTTGCTGGTTGAATTCTAAATCAACAACAAAAAAATAGGAATATCTAGGGAGGCCTGAACATGTTTTTTTTTTGGGGCTTTAGAGAAATCTGTGCACAGATTACCTTTGCAATTATCCGAAACAGAAAGATGACTCAGTAGGTTATCCGGTATTCTGTTTGGATTTGATTTTGATACTCTCACTTGTGTCAGAAAAAAGAAAACCAGAAGGATGGTGTTAGATACATTTGAAGAAAATTAACGAGGTTTTTTTTTTTTAGACAAGGAAACCATAAAGTCATTGATACACCTAGTAAACAGTGAAAGAAACTGTGATACTAATTATGATGTGAACTACTGAGTTTATTATGACTTCGAGAAAATTGTAATTTCGACAACAAATGACACTCCCGAGATACCGGATTGGGTTTGAAATACATGAAGTTTCAGCAAGTCCATCAAATTTGCCAGTAAATCGACTTATTCAGGAAACTTTCATAGACCGTGGGCAGCAATTTGCGGGGTTTTCAGATTCCAATTCGGGATATTTTAAATCATGTAAAGAATAAAACAATCTGTTGGAACATTGTATTGAATGTTTAGTCAGTGTTCATTTCGGAAAACAGTTCTCCTTTAAAGGATTTTGTGCATATACATTAAATTGCATTGATTGTCCTACCTGAGGTTACAGTTTGATAGACATCAGATGAAAATTGAATCAATAAATCGATAAGGAATCCTGATAGGCATGTCATGATAAACACTTGGAAAACACTATAGTTCATCCCCACAGTATTGGAAATGTTTCCCATTGAACTGGGGAACACTGCAAAATTAATATCAGTTTTGGAACATTGCTTAAATTGAAAGGAGCCACAAACAGTAGTTGCGATAAATAAGTTGATTAGCAATCTACAATTAATCTGGGGTCTGATTGTCGCTTCAACGATAACGATGACATTCACGGCAATTAAAACAAGAGCTTCGCTGTTAAATCTCCTCTTCCGAATCCCGTCACGGCAAACGGGACCAAAATTCATCCGAAGTATTTTGCATTCAAACCAACCAAGGATATCTTCATCCGCCTTCGTTAACGTCCATGCGTCTGTCCCATACAGCAGGACTGGGATGATAAGAGTCTTATATATGTAGAGTCTCCTTAGTGTTTCTTGACAAGGCGTTATTACTTGACTGCCTTCTTAGACCAAAGAAATAGTGATTGTTGTCAGAGTTTGTAACGGAGCCGAGGTCGACAAAGTCCCTAACTACCTCAAACTTATAGCTATCGATTGTGACGTTATGTCCGTTTCGTCGATGTTGTGTGTCCCTTCTTGTTGACAGCATGTAATCGGTTTTGCCCTCATTCACAACTAAACCTATTTTTGCCGCTTCTGTTCCAATATTTGCAAACGTACAAGTGACAGCTGTGCTCTGCCGATGATGTCAATGTCATCAGCGTATGCAAGTAATTGCACAGACTTTTGGAAATTTGTGCCTCTAGTGTTGGCTTGAAAATGAAAATGTCACATGACAGGGCATCACCTTGTCTGAATCCTTTTATGACATCACAGGTCTCGGTGGGATTGTTTCCAACCTTTATAAATCAGCAAGCATTCTCCATCGTCATTGTGCATAATCTGACGAGTGTGGCAGGTATACCAACACTAGACATGGCTCCGTATACCTACTCTCTATAAATGCTGTCATATGCGATCTGAAAATTGGTGAAAAGATGGTAAGTATCGATCTGGACTTTTTGGGGTTTCTCCAGGTTCTGCCTTAGCGTGAATACTTGGTCGGTTGTGAACTTACCGGACCTATAAACCCCACTGATAGGAGGCAATCAGCTCGTTGACAGATGGTTTCAGGCGCTTACACAGTACGGCCGACAGGATCTTATAATGTTAAGAAGACTGATGCCTCTATAGTTGGCGCAGTTCAGAGGGTCTCCTTGCTTGTGGATCTGACAAAAGATGCTGAGATTCCATTCATGAGTCATACTTTCCTTCGACTAAATCTTGGTTTCAGCAGCCTTGTTGGACTTGAGTTTAGATATTGCTATCCTCACTTCATTCTGTTCGGGTGGAAGAAAGTATTGGTTTTCATCGTCAGGTTGAATGGTTCATTCTGCCTGACAGCAGAATTTAGGGCGTTCTCGTTTAACAGTCTACAGAAGCGTTTTTTCCATATTCTCAGCACCGACTGTGACTCGACAACAAGGTTTCCTTGTTCGTCTCTTCAAGTCTCTGTTCAGGTCTTGTTGCCTTGACACGTTCTTTTTACCCAATCTCCTGTCGTGGTACTAGGCACCCAGCAGCCATTAATGCGCAAATGTAGAGTAGGAGTTGATAGTGAGAGGCTAACGTGAGAACGCTTGTGTTTTCATAAACATATTCGCATCACTACCTTTTGGCAGCTAAAACCAAGTACCTGTTGGAACAAAAACATAACATCTTAGTACAAAACATCACTACGGACAGCTGCAACTTCGAGGTAGTTAGCGAGTTCTCCTGCCTGGACAAAAATAATGACACACCTTTGCTGGGTATATTTTTAGAAATATCGAATCATACTCCAGTATAATGAGCCATAAAAGAGTCCCCTCGGTGTACTGTATGAAGATGGACCAAATTTTAAAATCCTGAAAATCGCCAAAGATTAGCTGATTGTCATTAGACTTTTGCACTCCCTTAGTGCAGCAGAAAATTTGCAGTGGCGGTATTAACACAGAAAGCATTGTATTCCACCTGCTTATCCATGTGCTATCCAGGACGATTTTGACAATCCCCAGCGAACATTTAAATCATTGAATCTATTGAATCTGGCCTACTAGAAATCCTTAATACAACCACTGATTATATTATTTCATTTGTTCCTTCTAAGAGCACTATTCGTGTTTTCACTTCAAAACTCTCCTTTGAACCAATTGGACTAATTCATCATCAAAATCCTCCTACAATACGATTGAGTTGGTTAAAATCCGAGGTACGTACAGAGTTCTAAGTAGTTGCCTTAGAGCTTGTATAATTTACTGTGATGAGTGCTAAAATCCTTGTCGGCAATACCTACGATGCCTTTCATTAATAATCGGACTGAAATCACACTCCACACTGTCTCCATCACATTTGACATATCGCAATCGCAACTCCAGCAGTACTACTTAAACATTTTCTTACAACAATCTCTGGAACCATAAGACATTGACTAAGATACCCTAAATTACTCACAGCATTCCTCGAATTCAAACTCTTGTGCAATCCCCTTAAAAAAATTTTACAAGGATCAGCGTCAACTATATAAATACCGAATTACCCGATTTTGCACTACTTACTCAGTAGTTTGAAAAACTTTCTTCGATTATCGTTAAAAGAAAACAGATTGCGGTGCTAAACTTCTACGTAATCCATTTTCCCCGCTTCCTTGTAATTATTGTTAACACAATTAAAACATTTTTGTACAAATCTTCCTGGATGTAGTGCTCGTATAATAACTTTATTCAGCACAATTCCCCAGACTAATCATCATATCGCGATTGTTAGTAACACTTAGAAGAAAACAAAAAAAAAAAAAATTAAACTTCCTTCCCACATCAAGGAGGAACATCTTCGAACAATCCTTAACATTCTCTAGATGAAAACTTGCTTTCAAGTAAACCACTTAAATTTCCATAATGCCACAAACTCTCCACACCCCGTGCCGCCGTTCTTATCTCGACCTTCTCCTTATCTTCTAGGTCGCTGTCGTCATCGTTGTCGTACTAGTCTTTGTCGTTTTCCTCGCTGTCCGCTGAGGTTTACATCTTCGAACAAGCCAAACAACCAACCAACAAGATAATACCAAAAAGAACCAACTTTCATAACTTCTCAGACGCTAAAAGTTTTACCATTAAATACGAAAAGTAATGGGAAAATATATTTTAAAAGGGATGCATAAATAAATCACGTTGGAGAGGTCCTATGAGGACGAGCGAGTGAACAAGCTCACATTCTCATTCCATTCCTTCCATCCAAACGCCCACTGACATCGAGGAAAGCAAGGATCAGCTAAAAATATCTGATGCTGAAATGGCAACAAAAAATCACAAAAGAACTATCCAACAAGTAATATCCCAGTGTACATGCACTGTCATGTCCTGCCACACACCGACCGTTTGTAAAGCAATACTCTTCAGCGTGCAACTGAAGGGTCCACCTATTGAAATATCATGATATAAAATTTTAAGTGTTATGAATATCGTGAATACTGAACGGGAAAGTCCTACTATTTGCTATGGTGCTACACAAGGGATACTCAAACGTCATGGCCAGATCCAGAACACAGAAACCAGAGAAAACGTAGAAAATCTGAAAAATAAAAGGAAAGACATTCTGCTTGTATTTGCGTTTAAACGACCACCACTAGTAGGAGAAGCAATAAGGAGAACGTCCAACTTGGCATGTAAATAGTGTCAGTTTCAAGGATATACTCTACGGATGTACGTTTACCACCCAGGCGAAGAACTGAAAATCGCATTCAAAAATTCAAAGGGCTCTTCAAGAGGTTGGACAGACTGAATGTGAGTATTTAAAAATATCCCGTTACTTATATGAGTCGGGTAGACACATATGTATGTATGTACATACCAAGAGAATAGCACATGTGACCGAACACCCCATAAATTCCCGTAAGTCGGAGAACTAATGAAGCTATATTATACATTTAACCACAGGACAAGGATAATAAAATTGTACAAAAGGATAATAATGATGTCGGCTTTGGATGCTTGGATGCCCCCCTTAACACCGACGACCGACCGGGTAGAAGGATGGAAGGTGCACATGTTCAAAAATTTCCCTCTCTGTGTGTGGCAAAAAAAAATAACAGGCAAGGAATGACTTAATTTGGAACATTATACATACCACACTATGCCGCCACCACCAGCCCAAAGCCTCTTCCAAAATAACATGTCGGCAGCTCAACAGCAGCAGCAGCAGTAGAACACATGTCTCCAACCAAAAAACACACACACTCACACTCATTGGGTTCCGCACCCACGTCAGACATTTAGCCGGTCCATTGGGCTAGGTTTCAGCAGGTTTTTATAATGTGTTGGGTTTTACCCTTTTTTGGTCCAGGTAAAATTTATACACTTAATCATGATAACGTCTTCAGGTCCAATTTTTGGTATAGAACGTTACTTATTCACTTATTCACCCACATTACCCGGACGACAGAAAAAAAACGAAAAAAAAAAAAAAAAATAGAGCAGACCAAAGGTAAAGGTTTTAAGTCCGCAAATGATGTAGCTACATACAGACTATATCACCCCCACTCCCCGTCTGCAATGGGGTGTGTCTGTGCTCAGTTTTTCAGCACACTTTGGGAGATTATCGCCTTCATAAATTTGCCCATTATTTAACAGAGTGCGATTAATTTAGCCAACCTGTTCATATGGTATAATAAATTACCGTCCTCATTTGGGCGGTCCTGTCTCCACTGAAGAGATAATTTTGCGTTCATGTACATGTCAGGGCGAATGATGTAATTGTTTTCCATTTGCAATTGAGTAAAAGATATAGTTCTATAGCGTAGAAGGTGAAGGCCTTGCAGGGAGCAATTGTACACGTAATCAGGTCAACTTAACAATTTAGTGGTTCAAATGACCTTACCTTAGTGAATAGTAATCGAAAATTTTATATGAATAATGGGATTTGAAACTTGAACGTAATCTAAGAAGGTAAGGGATGGTACCTATTTCAAAATAAAAAGCTAGATGGTGCTGAGGCGTCACCCTTTGAAACTCAAAGTGGGTCACCACAGGGCTGCATATTTTCACCACTATTATTTCTCGTGATAATTAGTGTGTTTATCTATGCAGCGCTATGCGAGGAAAACTCAAGAGTGCACTGAACAAGTGACATATTATTTGAGACATCCGGACGACACTAAAGCAAACTTTTACCAAATTGAAAATCTAAGCAAGAAGATCACTGTTGAAGAATTATATCATCAAACTGGCTGCGGTGAAAATTCGTTCGGAATACTACGGAATGGACAATTTTGGTTTTTAGGAAATTTTTAGTCTCAAATGAAATAAAAGAACAAAAGAACATTGTTTCAAGGATTCGAATGTGAATGTCATTACATTGCAATTCGATTCCAATCGGTTGAAATCAGATTCACGTTTGCAAATTTTTGTCTTATGACATTTGTCAGATATATTTTTGGGTACAAATCTCGATGGCACAAAGTTCATCCCTCTGAAAATATTATGGAGTCAGCGGTACTCCGAACAATTCTTGTACAGTCAATTAGTGGAACCCAAATTCTTGAAGTAGTATGGTTAAATCCAAACTTGTGAAACGATGTCGTGAAGAACACACAGCACTCACAGCAAAGCACGTAGTTACACTCCTTCGGATGCCAGGATACAGCGGCATTCAGGGAAATGGACGAGCGGACGATTTAGCAAGAATGGGATCCGAACAAGACCTGGTAATGCTCGTTACCTCTATTCTACCGACCCTAGGTCTTGCGAAATCCAACACTAGCTAATAAGAGATGGAGCGTACTCTCATCTTGTCCAGAAAACTCTGGGCTGAACATGACAACGCCAAGACCAAACAAATTTTAGCGCTTCACAGACCCAACTTAACTCTCTTCACGGGGATTATTACCGGCCACAACCTCCGAAGCAGAATGCGACTAGACACTGATAACCTCTGCCGAGGCTGTGGCGACATGGACGCAGAAGAGACCATATCTCACTTCCTATGCGAATGCCCAAGCCTGTGCAGAACTAGAAAAATGCCCCTCGGTGAATACCACTTCGAAGATCTAGACGACCTGTAAGGAAAGCCACCATTAACCATCCTGAAATTTATAACAGTATCGGGTTGGTACAGGGAGGGCTCTTAACTATCCCAAAGCTACAGACCAACTTTAGTCTTAGTTTTCAGGGCATCCACGACAAAGGTTCACATTGGTTATCCGAGCGCTGGCTGCATGTGTTCCGGACAATATGACTTAATGTGGCACAACGCGATTTCTCAAAAGAAACAGAATATTTCGAGGTTACTTTAGATCACAAACTCTATTGGAAATTTCTTCTAGTTAGTAGCACTGCAAAAGGCCTTTTGGGCCTGCTCTAGACTTTTCAGAAAAATCAAGGCTTAAAAATAAGTGTAATTCACTGGACGTGCATCACCATCATTACCCCAAAAATAACCTACACATCTCTTGTATGGTAGAGGAAGGATAATCAAGTCTAGTCCCGCTTCGCCCTACAAAAGTGCAAAGACTAGCCTGTGTAGCTATTACGGGTCCAATCCTATCCTCCTCTAGACATAAGTGCTATGAAGACACAACCATCAACCTAGTTGGACATATGAAGATCCTTGACAAATTTCCGTTGCTATTCCATTTTGTTGCCGATGCCGAAAAGAATCACTGTCCATTGTTAGTCTGAATCCATTGTGTCAGAAATTTTTGTATAAGTGCATCAGAAGAAGCCTTCGAAAATCACACAAAAAATTTTTATCAGATACCCAAGTAATTCTAAAAATTCTCATATTCTTTGATTTTGAGCGTAAGCTGGTTTGGAACAGCCTTCAAACCTTCTGACATTTCTCGGATTATGCTTAAACAATTCCTAAAAGGATTGACCTCGCCTTCTGATGTCGCCTCCTCCTCCTCAGCTCTAACAATCCTAAGCGACTGTACCACTCACACAACCCACTCTCGCTATTATCCCTGAAGATATTACCAATGTTGTGACCATTAATTCACTATGAAATGTTTTATATCAACAACATGACAAAGCAAGGTATTGGCATCTACGGTGTCCAAGATATTTACTTGTAAGTATCCATCTTGTATCCCTTTTCTAAATTCCACTTCTGACTCCAGAAAACTGCATTTTTAGATATCAATATCTTCGAAAATCCGTAAAGTATGCATCAATCGAAGAGAGTATATAAAAACAACTTAATATTTGACTTCAATAATTTGTTCCACTTTAAATGTGTCCTTGAAGTCTGTTTCCTTTATGAAAAAGTTCGATCGATGGCCTAGTTTTAAGAATGAATCCTTATTTTATTTCATTTTCTTTATATTTTATGGAATTATTCAATCTTCAACATTTCACGCTTTTAATCCGTTCGTCCGGACCCTTTTCGTGCGCAGTAGTTTCGCATGAACGTTATTCCAAGATGGAATACGTAATGAGAGCGAATGGATACCGACTTTTTCGAAAGAGTTAATTGAAGCAACTGCTGGCACAGCAGAGTCGAGAACTATCCACCAAACCATTGCACTAAGCAAATCAGTGAGAAGATGATATCTTTGGATAGCGACGACAACGGTTAGGGTACATAGTATGCAGACGAGTTTCACTTTTCGTTTTCTGTTCAAGAAGGACTATTGTCTTCTGGTGTACTTGTTCTTTGATTGCACAGTCGAAAATTTAATCTAGGATAGACTGGATTTTTGGTTTTTCCATAATTGGAGAGAAAGAAATTATGTGTTGGGTTCAAGGACAAGGACAGTGGGACATAGTAGTTGTTCCTGTTCCTCCTTTTAATATTCATCATCATAAATATTATCAAAACAATGCATCCTTCGAACTTAATTTGACTTCACTTAATAAACGGACTCGGGTCACGATACGTAGTCTCTCTTCCGATAGTAAAAACAGTTTGTTTGACTGAAAACATTGCTCATCATGAGAAGGAATCAATGCACGTTATGATTTAGACAAACTTCAAGTCTTTGCTAATCAAAGAGAGTGTTTCAAAGTGATACATTCGTACTGTTCTTGCATCTCAAATACCTGAAAGAAAACTTTTTAGATACAAAATTTTACTACCTAGACCTACGTGTGTACATGTGTATAACCGCAAAGTAGAAAACACTTTTTATTTCTTCAAGTGAACTAATGCCAAAAGGTCATATGCACAAACGAGAAATATGATGAGAGAACGTCTACACGATAAATTACGCTTCAAGGATAAACGATGCAAAGTATACCCCATTTGCCACACCACCACCGCCATCAGCATCGCGAGCAAAAACATCACATCACAGCACGGCAGAAGCAGCATCAGTGACTGCAAAAGACGTCTAGGGCTTATAACCTCTTCATCCACTTCATAAAGTGCACTTGAAAGCAGCGCGAAACCGGGGCGGTTCAGTATGGGGGAGGACGAAGCGGATAGAAAAAAAAATCCTTTTTTCTTTTACCATCCACGTCACGTCGTTCATAATTTCTCCATGAAACCGTTATGAGTCGTATAAACGAATGGCGAAAGCAACTGAAACGAAGCTTTCGAATAGATAAGGTCCTTTGACTGGATACAACCGCTCTATGTACTACCTGTATTGGTATACATACAGTTTTGGCATCGCAGCAAGGCTACATAGGTACACATCTTTGAGTTTGTTATTGAGATACATCGCTCAAGGAGAGGAAGATAAAATTAGTAGAGAGTGATCAATTTCAGGAATACCTACCTACCCACATACATAGCATGCACGAGTACCTGCCAGTGTCTCTACGTGTGGCGGAAATCGTACATAAACTCCTCTAAATGCAATAAAGATAATTCCGTAATAATTCGCAGGAGGTTGCGAGTTTTTCTTGCTCTGATAACTAAACACCTTGAGAGATTTTGCTCCTCTCCAGCAGAAGAAGGATTTGTATCCTTTCGCGAATTGCTCACTACATTAGGTTACTTAATTAAAGGTAAATGTTTATGGGTCGTAGTTAATTACATTCTGCTGTCTATGTGCGTTAGGCGGACGTGTTTCTGCATGCTAATGTCATACTTTAGTTAAGTTGAACGATTTGAAGAATAGTAATGCAGGGGCGTCTTGTTCAACAAACCGGGTAGTGTGTTGAAGCAAGTACAAAATCATGTGCGAAAGGAGTGAACATAATAGAAAGGGAATTATTGTGAAGTTACTTGACACTTGCCATCATCGTGCAACATAGGTTTCCTTATATCACACTGGGCGCATTTAATATGAGGAAATGATATAGATCCTTAACAGGCTGTAGTCAAAATCTTCTTGATATCTAAAAGTACTTGGTTTCCAAGTAATACATGTTTGTTTAAACAGCGCAACAGTATTTTGCATATAGGTACTGTGTCAATATTGTAAAGCATGATTCTAATATCGAAGGGCAACATTCCACAAGAAGAACCATCGTCAGAGCATCTAATCTGCATGATAGGTACACTGGACAAATTACTAGAACATATGCAATTATCCAGGAAAAGATTGTGAAGAAGGAAGTAAATGATTGGGCCAGCAACCTCCTTCAAGACGTTCAAAATGCATTTAAAACGGTTACACATAGTATCCAATGGAGCTGATGACGAATTATCTTAAGAGAAGGAAACTGTTCTATGAAATCAAGTCTAGGTTGCGCGAATATCTGATTTCTGGTGGTATCCCGCAAAGGTCTGTGCAAGAACCCCTTTAATGGGACCAAAAGGCGAAAAGCCTTTAATCACTAGCACACGAAAATTTAGGTGATAGCAATAGATGTAGGGGATATCCCTGAAAGGATACTTGACAAAAAGGAATCTTTTGACAAGAGCGCTCAGGAAGATGCGACACTAGCAAACTTGGCAGGGTCCAAGTTCTTTTGAACAATAACAGACGATGCAAGAGTAGACATTTTCGGATCGAATAACAAGGATTATATACGATAATGCCAGAATCCTGGATGCTCGAACTTCATCTAGAGAAAACAAGGGAAATGGAAGAAGCAAAAAATGAACATCATGGAGTTATGACACGATGGAAAAGTTAGATTCTAATATGGCCCTATCGCTATCGAGTAAGTCCGTATGAGACACGGTGACCCCGCAGAGAGACTGTGGAAAATATGGAACTAGGCATCCATTTCATAGCCGTAATTATTAGTGCGGAATGTAGAATCCTAGCGAAAGCAGTCCCAGAATCAGAAAAATAAAAACCACATGCTTTCGTCGATAGAAAGATATAGGGTCATCCAATAAGAGGTGTCATTTTTAATCAATAGTAAAAAGCAACATTTTTATGAGAAGTGTTGATATTTTTATTTTAAGAATATGTAGTATGTAATAACCTCCTAATTATTGCCTATTAAAAGACAATACAATAATGGCTGAATGTTCACAGTTCAGCAATGGCTCGAAATTTATAATGGCATCTCTTACAGGATGACCCTATATTATTGCAATCCTATTGAACGAATTCAGACAAATAGAAAGTACATGAATTAGAGAAAATCCGGACCAACCACAAATAATAAGTTACACCTGAGAAAAGCAGTAAAAATTGAAGCCCACCCTAAGGTGCAGTAGTTGACGGTTGTAGGTATTATCGGGCTTCCGACCCGTGAAGAATTTCTGCCTGGGACACTGCCGCCTTCCATCCACTTCAGTCCAGGGCATGTTAGTTGCTATCTGTTCATCAGTTCGATTGATTCTTTTCCTCCATTCGTCCTTCTTGTGTATTTGACTGAATATGCGACAAAGTAGTTTTCTTTCGAAGGAGCTAAAGTTCTGCTCTGCCTTCCTATAATCGTCCAGCATTCGGCGCAATATAGTAGTAATGGCAGGATTGATGTTTTGTAGAGCATCACTTTCGTCCTTCATGTTAGGAGTTTCGAAGCCAGCTGTTTTCCCAAAACTAAAGTAGCAGCGATGTGCCATGATGATTCTTCGACGAATCTCTACCAAGGTGGTGTTCGTAGAGTTAACATTTACTCAGAGGTAGGTGAACTCGAAGTTGTAGGGTCCAACAGTGGCGTTTCGTCTGAAGCGCTAGACAGATGTTAGTTTTTGTTAACAGAAGGTATTTCGTTTTATCCGCGTTAACCTTCAGACCAATATCTCTATCTTTTGTTTCGTTTGCCGTGAATGCCTCTGCAATGGTTCGATGGGATCGCCCGATGATGTCGATACCGTCTGCATATACCAGCAACTGGTTTGACTTGTGAATGATAGTGACTTTCATGTTGACACCAACCTGTGTATGAGTACTAATTTGAAAAAATCGCATAACAGACCATCTCCTTGCTTAAATCCAGTGGATGTCTTAGAAAAGTCTGGTGTAGAACGTTCAAACTGCACTATACACTGCGTATTTTCCAGCGTAACGCGGCACAGCTAGAACATTTTTTTCAGACGTTAAATGTAGCCTTAAAGTCGATAAACAGATAGTGCCCGTTGACTTGGAATTCATTGGTTTTTTTTCAGAATTTTGTCCATATTCCATCTTCCGATGAACTTAACAGGTACACACAATACGTTAGAAAGGATCTTATGTGCAGCATTTAGGCTCGATAGTTGGCTAAAGATATGGAATTGCCTTTTTTGGAGATGGAGCATGTAGAACTGACACTCTAGTCTTCAGGCATGCTTTCGTCCTCCCATACTTCAACAACGGGCTGATGCATGCTCCTAATCAGAGCATAGCCTAAATATTTGAACAGTTCCGACGATAAGCCTCTGGTTTTGTAGTTATGTAGCTATGCCGAATTTCTCCAAACAGGAAGGGCAAACTATTTAATCGACTGTAGGTTCAATTGCCTTTCCTTAAGATTTCCACGTTTTTACGCCAAAAAAATAAGGTTGTAAGAAAGAACTAAACATTTTCTGATTTTAAGCATGCCTGCAGTAAAGCTCTATGATCTATAAAGATTCTAACAGAATCAAAGAGCTTTGTTCCAGGTTACATCTTAGGACAGTTCAATGATCGTGTGCAAGAACACAATGGGTCCTTTAATCTCAAGAAGTGTATTGCTGCAGCGAACTTATTTCAAAATCGAAAAAGGTCAGCAATGACTCGAGCATTTGCCTATTGTAGGAACGTTAAAGTAACGAATAGGCAGTAATGATGGGAATGCAGTCTTAAACTACAGTCTTTACTAGTTACGGCTGAATTTTCCAGGGATAACTCTAAGGTAAGTAAATAAGGATTATTTACGAATCCAATTGTTTTGGGAAATCAAAGTACACAGTCGAACAACAAGTGGATATGGGACCTTCGGTTTGACAACCTACATATATCCACTTCGAACCTAATTGTTTTTTAATAAAAAGTGAGTATTAATTTATGGATATTATAGGTGTTAGTACTATCTTTAATTTAATATAAGACCATACACAATGTATGTATGTTATTATTAGCAAAATTACTTATGTATAATAATGTACTATTAATTATGTAACACTGCACAGGTAATATTCACTTTTGACTCAATATATCATATAATCCAATTATAATTACACCCTTAAGCCTATTACCGCCATGTACTCGAAACCGATACAGTAAGTTGACTTAATCGCCTTAATGCTAATTTCCTAATGGCATGTAACTTCCCCGCCCTCACAAAATAATCGACTTAAATTAATGAGCGCATCAGCATGTGCATGCATCAAACACCACCATCACCTGTGAAATAAACTTTCCCATACAAAACTCGTAAATAAGGAAGTTTGTTAATTACCAAAAACAAAAGCCGTTTACAAAAGTGCTAATCCTTTCTAACTGTGGCAATCTTCTTTAAAAAGGAAACCGAAACCATGTTTCATCACTTTGTTAGTCCTTGAAAAGAACAGAAAAAAAAAACAACAAAAAATAAAAGAAAAGTAAAACAAACAGCACTCCCAGACCAACTGAAAGTACAAAAATCAAATGGGGGAACAAGGATGTGGAAATTGTTCTAATTGCACACCATTAAAGATTCAAGTATGCGGAGAGTACTTACTCTTAACAGAAACAAAGTGGACGCAGGATCAGTTAAATCTGTGAAAAATTCATTCATCAAGGAAAATTATAATTCTCCCGCTAACGTGGAATCGCAGAGTCACACTGACATCCTTTTCGAAATGCCATTGGAACATTAGTAAAGTGTACTCTTTTTTATCCGGTTTATCCGAAGGGGAAACCGAGAGAGTTCAATGCAATCACATTTTCGTAATGCTTCTGCGCTTTACTAAAGGAGTAAGTGAGCATCTCGTTAACTCTCCTGAAAATGCATTCCAGGAATTTATGAAAAGGTTTCAAGAACAAAGCAATTTCTTCTAAATAATTACATTTTGATTGTGGCCTTTAATTAATGGTTGAGTTTTTTTTTTGTATTTTTCCCCGACTTTCGAAGGTTAACCTAAGAAAGAGATGGAATTCGGAGGGTAGTTGGGTTTTTGTGAATATTTATGGAATGTGATATCAGATCAGCGAAATCGAGAGGTTTCATAATTCAAGTGGATGTTAGGATATAATGGCTTTAAATAGAACTGCGGTTTAAAGGACTCTTTGGGGTTAGAACTCATTAAACGCCACCGGGAATCTGTTACCCCAAGGAGGAGGAGATAAACACTATGTAGGTAAATAGGTCAAATTGATATATTTCTATCACAATTGTCAGTGACTTTAATTCCATAAATCTCAGTGAAGTGGTAGGAGGTGGCATGACACAAGGGCCATGGATTTTCTGCTCCCTTTTCCACTAAAAAATAAGAAGGCAGGTAAAGCGAAAAATTTAATCACTCTTTTATTTAAAATGTAATCATTGTCTATTGTGCAATGTGCAGTACGAAGGTAGATAATGATAGACACAGTCCTTATAAAATACTGGTGTAAACGTAAAAATTGACAGCGATTCGTGGTACAGGACATCCCATTGTGTCCATTTAGTTTTGTCTGGTATTGAGAAATTTTAGCCCATGTTGAAGTTTCATTCTGTGGGCTGGTGGTCGGTGACCTGTGGAAGATGACGATGCATCAATAATATTCTGGCATGTCCAATGTGTTGCTCCTTTCATTGTTTAGAGCTTCTCAGTCTGTTTGCTGATGCTGTCGATTGGGAGTAAGTTAAGCATGGTTTGAAGCGCTGCAGTGGGAGAAGTTCTCAGTATACCAGTAATACAACTGGTTGACATGCAACTCGTTGGATCTTTCCAATATAATTAGGTTGAACTTCTTCTCTAGGGCGGGCCCCAAGACCAATACTCCATACATGATGATCTGTTTTATTATCGCAGTGTATAGCCAGTGCATAATGTTTGATTGTAGGCCCCAAGTGGAACCTACTGTGTCGTTGGTAGATGACCCTATACAAACTCCTTAATATTCAGCAATGGAGCCGCTTTGGCGCTCTAAGGTGTGTCTGATCTATTGCCACTATTTCATGTGGTTTGAGCTGAGATTTTTCCAGAACATATACAAGAAATGCAGCCACACTTACGCCAGTATAAGCCTTCAAACTACCCGTTGAGCCAATAGGAGCTTATTGTACATTGCTGGAGGTGGTTAATGCTTATGTTAGCTAGTTCGTCGAGGTTGTTAAAGAAGTATTCTCCCAGGTAAAGTTTTTTTTAAGCTGAAAGATCTTGGCAGGTGCATAGGAGTTGAAGAATAGTCTCATCCTCTTCTTCATCGATGCAGTTTATTTACTGAGAGACTAATCCCAAGGGCATGTAATCCAAAGATGAAGTGTCCCATAATGACATATGTAGATCTCTTTAGTCTTATTATACTATTGTACTATACTATACAACAGTGTTGTCCAATGCCGTGCATTTTTCTGGAATATTCCTATGGCCCGGCACCTCCATCTAGTTGAGATAAGCGTCAATTAGGGGCAGCTTTGGAATTGAAGGTGATCGAATCCAGGGATTTAATCGCGGGTTGACTATCAGTAAAAATGACCTTGACTATCTCCTTAATCGCCATAATTTCCGTCTGGAGCACGCTACAGTGATTAAGTAGGCGGAAGGAGATCTTGCAATTTAGATCTTATGGGAAACTCCTCCCCCTTCACCTATTTCCGTTTTGAGCCCTTCTATATAGAAGAAAACGAATCCGCTACAAGAAATTTTTCGAAATTTTTGTTGAATAGGAGCTGAGAGATGGTGTAATCAGTGTCTTTTGGGATGCATTCCAGTTCATTTATAATAGACGAGTGGGCAGTTCGCAGAGTGGTCCATAGAAGAATTGCTTTCATGCGTATGGCCGCTGCCACTTGTTTATTATAGATATCGAGTGGAAGCATGTGGAACAGTATGTCCATAGCTCCAGTTGAAGTCATTCTCAGGGTTCCACTGATGCAGACGTACACGGATGGCTTTATCCAGCGCAGTCCTCTAGTCATACGTAAGTATGGGACTGATAACGAATACATATAGCCAATGTGTAATTCGAGGCTGAAGCCCCCACTTTCTTCCAAGACTTTTTTTACAGCAGTACAGAGCCATGGTAGCTTTCTTAACTAGATCCAGAATATTGGCTTTCCACCTTGATTTACTGTCTAGAAAGAGCCCTAATTACTTGCTCGTATTTGTGAGCACTGGGGGGATGCCATTTAGTTTCGGTGGAATAAATTGGGAATGTTATACTTCCTTGTGAAGAGAGCCAGTTCGTTTTCTTAGGATCGATCACCAGGCCGCATTTTTCAGTCCACTCAGAGAGCTTGGAGAGGGCGTTCTGTAGAAGATCCCTAACCGTATTGGAGTATTTTCCTTAGACAACTGTAGTAACGTCATCTCCTCCCCTTCCAGGATTAGAAGCAGTTCGTTCGCCACTAGGTTCCAAAGAAGAGCGGAGATCACACCTCCTTGTGGGGTACCCCTACTGGCGAACCTCCGAATTGAGACATCTCCTAGCTTTGAGTTGATGAAAATTTTAGTTAGCAACTGGTTCACCAAGTGAAGGTATTCCAAACATATAAAGTTAGTTATTCCAAAATCATAAGACTCACATGGTTCTCGTCGAATTTTGTTTAAAAACTGATGTTTAGTGCTTACAGATACTTTCACCATAGGACGTAAAGTTTTTGATTTTCCATTCCAACTAACTGCAATCTAAATCCTTATAAGTACACGTTTGATGATGCATTGTCCTAGGTAATGATGCAAACATACCTAATCGTATCTAATAATGGAAGACTTCATTTTAAATCGACAAAGTTAAAGTGAAATTTAAATTAAAAAATCGCAAACATGCATTAAACGTAATTGACTTTGATCAAGGACTTTGTCTCCATATTTGATATTCAACACCTTTTGTGCGTTGTTGCCATGTTCATATGCTTACATACACAAACACCGCTCTAAGTAAATATTGAGCCTCGAATTGATTGAGTTTCGCTCGTTGATGCGTTGATACGTTAATACGTGCAACTGTTCAACTCTCAACGAACGTATGGTTGACGTTGAGTTGTTGACTTTGTTGTTCAACATATCCCTACTGCAAATTGAATGTGGAAACAATTTAATTATAGAATTGTATTTAAAATTGAAATTACGCCACAGAAGAGTGTACAAAACTCCTTGGAATTTAATTTGTTTTTTTTTTTAAGAAATAATTAAGAGAATTGTGAAGTAGAATTAATGGTAATTTGTTTACTAAAGGATGTTGCTGTATAAATTTGACACAACCTAGAATCTTAACTTGCAATGGTCGTGTAGTAGTGCCTTAGGAAAATTCTAAAATATTCCATTACCTACGAGGAGGCTTTTCTCGACCATCCCTCTATCATAATTCATCCATCCTCCTATTAGCTTTCATTTTTAGTGAAGACTCAACTTTACTATAAACCTTTCGAGGTCCCAAAAAGTATCAAAAGAGAATTCATTAAATATTCCTTATCTCCACTCAGCAGTTTCCAGCACAGACAAGTGTCCATGTTAAAAGGCCGCCTCACCAAAAATTTAAGCCTGATGCACTATATACGGATACACATCCTTTTGCAGCACATATTGTTGCCAAAAAAAAAAAACAAAAAAGAACTGCAACCACGAAACATGCTACACCAGGAGAGGACAGCGTATATGTGTGTATGTGTGTGCCTGGAAGTTTGTCTCCCTTCATCACTCTTGAACGAGCAACTTTTAACAATTAAAGACAACAACAACTCCCGGCAGGACTCACTCCGATATGCCAGAGTAGTAGTAGTACCAGCTAGCAGCTAGCAGCACAGCCAAAAGCATTATATTTGCATAACAGTCGCATTAACACGATAAACTTTGTCCATTCTTTCACGTAATTTGTATGCAAATACGAATGAATAGGAGAAAGTTAAACTATTTGTCTCTTCCCGATACACTGTTAATGGCCACTTAAGGAGCCACTGCTGAGCCGCAGTGCACGCAAAAGCTGCGTCTATGTTCGCCTACTGCTGCTGCTGCTGCTGGAAAGTCCATTAGAAATGTTTTCCGAGCTAAACTTTTGAACTTTGCTAGACGAGGTGGTGTTGCTAGGAGTATAGGCAGATGAGGGAGTGAGTAATCAATGAAAGTCATTTGGCAGTGCATCTCAGGCAGCATGGAGCAATTAAGGGGATGTGCAATGTAAAAAGACGTTACTGTTCGTACTTTCATTGTTACACAGTTGTTAATGGTTATGATTTCAATTAAGGGAAGATTAGTTTTGAGAGAAGTAGCACATTGCCAAGGAATGTAGAAATTGGTTGGGCAATAGATTGAACAAGCTACAAGAGCAGAACTCTCTTCGGTTTGGTAGGAATTTTTCCAAGCCACAATATAATAACTATTTCCCAGACAAATACAAATTTTTGGCGCGACAGGTCCATGGGATCCGGGACATGTAGCTTCTCATAACCATTCATGCTGTGCGTATTATATTCTTTACACGAATGGAAGGTACCTACTACTTGAGCCCCCTCAACAACGAGGTTCACTATGGCTTTCAGAAATTTTCGCTTGGAACTGAATATCGGTAAGGTAGGTAGTCTAATAACCAGTTTACCTAATTCCCACCCTTTACAATGGCTACTAGTGATTTAATGTATAAGACGCTTTACTGAAATCGATGAACATAACCATGAAGTGATGATTTTTGTCAAGAATCTGGTTGACCAAGCTCAGGAATTCGCTCATAATTCGTTACTTCTTTAAAGAAGTGATCCGCAAACTCACCAATGACTTAATTGTTGAAATTCTAAAGAATCTGCTGGTCCAAAGACAATTAATTTCTGGCAATTATTTTATTGACAAGATTCCAGGTCTTTCTCGGAGGTCCTCTGACTGCTGGCAAAATTCTTAATGATAGCTGCTTGTCCTTAGCTGGTTTTTTTCTCAGCTGGTAAGAAGAATTTTGATGGTATAAAAGTTACGGGATAAAAAAGACCATAAGATATCTGTTAAGGGCTTATTCCAGCTTTGATAACTAGTTAGTCATTGTCTCCTTTTTGTTTTAATGACCCACCCAGCCGAACTCCTCTATAAGTATACTATTCCACTTTGACCCTGATGTTTCAAATAGGTGTAAGGTTGATGACTGATAAGCCTGCTTAGACATTATTCGATGTTACTTGCACAAGATATCCCAGTCCTATTCCCAAGCCGAGCAGAGTGGGAGTCCAATAGTATAGACAACGATCTAGGGATCACAGTCTACACAGATGGCTCAAAAATGGAGATAGGTACTGGTTCAGCATTTTACTCGGAAGCATTGCAAAAACAGGAATCATTCAGACTACCAGAAGTATGCAGTGTATTCTAAGCTGAAATCCTGGCAATAGAAAAAGCTGCTAAATGCATAGAAGATAGTCACCTCCCCCCGTCGGATATAACCATTTTCGTTGACAGTCAAGCAGCTCTAAAATCGATTAAATCTAATACAAATAAATCAAAGGCAGTTAGGAACTGTCGTGATGCACTGATCACGATTAGACACCATTCGGTCAAACTCTGCTGGGTTCCCGGACATAGCAATATTGAAGGTAACGAGAAGGCAGACGCTTTGGCAAGAATGGGGTCGGAAATGAACATCAGTGAAGCGGACACATCCATATTGCCACCGATTGGAAAATTGTATAGTATAATTGACGGCATAATAGAGATAGAGGCCAACTCGTCCTGGGTATCTAGGAAGGACTGTGCCACCTCTCGCACATTATGACCGAAATTAGATAAAAAGAAAACAAAGAGCCTTCTGACACTTAATCGATCCTCTATCCGCATCCTTACTGGTATAATCACAGGACACTGCGCCATCGGAGTCATGCTCCGTAAATGGGGAGTGGAGTCCAACGACCTATGTAGAAGCTGCGGAAATGAGGAAGAGGTGGAGTCTATGCAACATCTGCTTTGTTACTGCCCCGCTCTGCAAGAACGACGCCTTCGCACTTTAGGTTCTAGGTTCTTCGCAAGCACTGCAGAGGTAGCAGGCTTCCAGATATCGGATCTTCTCCATTTTATCAAAAGTACCAACGGGTTCCCATCCCAACCAGTGACGCGATAGGTTTATGTATTTTGTTGTTCCCATTCCATCGATATAAATAGGGGATTCACAATGGACCTTTAGGTCTCCGAGTGGACGTGATGAGTTTTTAACCGTCACACACCCCTTCTTAACCTAACCTAACCTACTTGCACAAAACCAGAGATCCCTGCACAAAAATGACACAAACCATACGGACCCGGAAATATGGGCCATAATCATCAATTGAGATACAACATGTGGCATCATCTTATTGGAACTACATATCACTGATGTCAAGACCCTCCAATTCTGGCCAAAAAAAAGTTTTAAGTGTTCCACTATGGCACGACAGCGACCATAACATGGCGATCAGTTTCATCGACGAAAGGATATGGACCAATAACACCTCCTGCATGAAATCTACATCACACGGTGTTTTGTGGATGTAATCTAGTTTCTTGAAGCACATGTGGGTTTGTTTGCAGTTCAATAACGCATATTTGGCTCATTGACAAAGCCATTAAGCAAACAATGATTTTTCGATGAAATTCAGGATTTTCCTCAAACTTTTGCAGAGTACAATCGGAGAAGTTTTTGGCGCTTCAAATGATCAAGAAGCTTCACTTCTTGAGTTAATTTGATATTGTTAGGATGTCGGCCAAGATTTTTATGCAAAAATTTGCCACAATGTGGACTGAGAGATTCCCAATTCCTGAGAACGGTGTGGCATCATCTGATTTGGCTCATTTTGAACTGAAGCACTTAAGGCTGCAAAGAAACATTCAATAGTGAATATATTGATTCCAATTTATGCACTATAGCACGCAAATCCTGTCTGGGGGAACGATTATTACGATTGAAGATTGGAGTAATTCGCCAGAAATGTTTAATAATCTATAAACGTTGCTCGTTCATGAACTTCACCATGATAAGAACGTAAACCTTGACTTACGTTCTGACATTAACAGATCATAAAAAAAGTTTAAGGGTGAGTTTTTATTAAAGTACAAAATTGTTATGTTCCCATTGTGAAACCCTTTATTACCTTCAGGAACATCCAACTATTGCTACTTAATAATTTTTTTTTTTTTTTGAAAACGTGAATATCTGCAGAAGACTAAATCTTTCTTTCAATATTGTCATACGAACACTTTTGCTGTAGATCAAATGTTTACTAAATGACTCACCACTTAAAATGTACTCTTTGTAGGTGTCTCCCAAGTTATTCAATCGAATGCAACTTCAAAAGGAAACTATTCCTATGTAGTAAAATAGTCCTAGTCTGTCCCTATTTTTGAACAGAAAAGAAAGATAAACCTTTTCAGTTTGTTTTCATACTGACAACGCACCTAGAAAATAACTATCTTCTTCCTTCAACAAAACTTAAGTAGGTACCTTACTTTATTTTCTTTCACTGTGTAATGAAAATAGGATTGCATTCATTCCATCTGCTTTTGTGTGTATGAATGAAATGGAGCAAAATAAAAGTTTAAATATTTTGGAAATAAATCAGAAAGATTGCACCCCTGTCACTGGCAGCATCAGCACACATTAAAACGCCATAAAACTTTGACACAGTGCTCCTCGTCCTCGTCCTTTTGAAATACCACCATCTGGACATATGCTGCTGCATAAGCTGCAAGGAATGAACTTTTTGAAACATTTCTTCTTTTTTTTTTCTTTTGTTTGTTAACGACCATGTCCTTTTTATAGAGTTCTCTGTCTAGCTGTCTAGGAAGTGTATTAAATTAAATGTGTAAAAGGAAAATAAACAAAGTGCCATTCAGCATCTTACCTTCGTAATGTGCAAACTTACACCATTCAAACATGTGTGTTGGAGTGCTACAGTAAGTACATATTGCCGTTTTTTGTTACCAAAATGTGAACTTTGCGTGATGTTCCATATACGAGCACCCCACTTGGCAGGTTTCCAATAGAAGAAGTCGAGTACTATAGCACCACCACTACAACTGCTGAAAGTCAAAGTCGGTAGACAAGCCTCCTTATAGATTAAGCCAACAGCAACCCACCACACGAACAAAGCTACAAAGAGAATGAAATTGCATTCACCACTTTTCCATTTTTGTTTTTTTTTTTTTTTTTCCTGTTGCCAGTTGGCAATGCAGAGAACATCTTGTTGTTTGGGTTCCGCCAAGCTACATAGATGTGTGGGCCTCTTAATTTCAATTAGCTTTTTAATGGAGTTGTAATTAGAAAATAGCTTTATGTGCCATAAAACTTATTACCAGGCCAGAATAAAATTTTCTTTACGGTCGCGGTGAACGCAAACAAAAAATACATGCAGTCGACTTTTCAAATTCTCAGAAATTATTTATGATTGCCACCATTAGCCAGGAGTTTTTCGCTTCATTTCTCTGCGTTGGTATGTGTAGTTGTATACAAAGCTTATAATGCGATCGCAGATTATAAAGGATTTATGTACTGGAACGGAAAAATCTGACGTCTCACTATACAATCCTTTCAGGTTTCAAAGGATATCACGATGGTTAAAGATCCTATTCACCAAAGAGCAGTAAGGAAGCAGTAAGAAAGAGACCCAGTACAGGAACTGGGACCAAACCCCTATTAGGCATCACAATGGGTCGACAAGGACCTAAGTGTTATAAAGTTGAGTTTTTTCCCCTGTTTTCATTAACCCACCTACTTACCTACCAACTTATGTCCATGGGTATCTTAGAAGCGTCCTGTACTAGGCTCGACTGAAGGCTTAAAAATGAGAATTAAAATAAACCACATTCTGTGATTACATACTTCTAGATCCAGACTTCATTTGACAGGGTTTGGGCTAAGATTCATTGTGACTTTTCACTGTGATTCACAAGCTATCTATGCTAGTATCTTTTCTACCAAAACCCTCACCCTTAACTGAAACAATTTGTTTAAAGCACAGTGGGCGGCTTGAAATTCGAAACGAAACAGTTCAGATACAAACTGCTTTCCTCTCTATAGCCCAACTTTGATAGTTGATAGAATCAATCAACCACAACCCACTGATGCAAACATTTTTAATATCCTTCCTATTGAAGCATCAAATTATGCAATAAGAAGATAGAATAAACAACTCCAGCACAGAGTCGAGGAATGCAAATTTGCTTTGCTCAAATTAAAAGCAAACATCAATGTTTCACTTGGTTCAAATCGATGAAAGAGGAGCAGCATGTCAGTGTCACTATCAGGACGCCAATTACGTTCACCATACATTCAGTGAATGAAATGATGATCCTGTTGGTAAGCTAAATCTGTGTATATATGTGTGACGAAGGCGACTGAAAAATGTCACTACTCGAGATCTCAGCATGAATCCTGCAGGTGCATACTTGCTTCTAACCCAAAAACCGGGAGCCTGGTACATGTGCATGCCAAGAAGATGGATGTGGCGTAACCGCTGCTGGTTGGTAGCACAGCGCAAACTGCAAACTGCACGAGTTCATCGTCATTATGCGAAACGTGCCATGAATTATAATGGCAATCCAATCGCCAGAGCTCCACTACCGCCGCTACGCTGGTATCTGAGTATGTGTCTGCAGGAGTAGAACTACACCTTCATGCATGTCGAAGGAATTTATCCCTTCTAAGAGGTGCATCTCTCTGTGCTAGATGCCAGTTGAAAAGTGATTGGACAAATATTGTTTTAGTGCGCACTTTGGAAGTTGTCGGGAGTGTATAAACTATCCAACATTTGATAAGTGTGCAAGAGTTTCCAATACTAACGGGAATAATGCCTCTCTATGGGTGTCAAACTATAGAATCATGGTACAGTCGACGATAATGTTATGCAATTCAGATTAAGGAATTATGTGAGTTTCTATTAAGTGGTCGAGGGATTTACGCTTTAGTGGATGATAGATCGTTTGAAATAAAAATTAGAAAATCGAATTGAAAAACAGTTTGATGGGAAGAGAAGAGCAAGAGTCTTCAAGATAATAGTGCAAAGGAAATGATAGTAGACGATAAAGAATATTTGAATATCAATAATGTTCAAGTGGTTAGTGCGTTGGACTACGGTACGAGCTTCAATCCCCAGACAACATCTACAATTTTTTTCACGATTACCACTCTCACGAGGGGAAAAATGGATTTTAGTTTACATTCGCATTAGAATTTCTGTAATCAAACACTAGCTACACTGGACTAGACGCAGTTGATGACCTAAATGTTTGATCCAACTATGAGTGAGTTCAGTACTTTAGACTAATTGAAAATATTATTTGGTCTAAATGTTAAAGCGTACATAGGCAGGTATGATAGTACACAGAAGGGCATTTAAATGAATGCTATCAGAGGTATACGTAGACGACAAGTGGTAACAAAAAAATTTTCCAATTGAAAATCTCCAATAAGATACCTGGGTCACAGTCCAGTGCAGATGTTGCTTCATCGAGGAACAAAACCTTGGGATTTCTTACGCTATTCTATTTGACAGTAAAAAGATGTACATAGTTCATTAAGCCATCGTAAGAATACTCACTTTATAATATCCTGGAATGCTTCCTTCGGGCACAAGAACTCCACCATAGCATAGGGCTATGGCGTAAGTAAAGTTGACGGACGAGTTGATGAGTACCCTGAGACGAAGCTTCTTCTTGATCATGACTTTGACATTAGCTATCTCTTCATTGCACCTTTCAATCACTTCAGCAATGGTAGGCATATTCACAATAGCTTCAGTGGCGATGCGACTAAACTCCACAAGAATCTTCTTTTTCCGCATCATAGCAGCGGACATGGAACTAATGAAATCGTTTTGTTAGTTTTTTTCTCCTCTATATAGAGGGACATGCTCTTAACTAACTTCGTAGATGACTTATTCCACTATAAACATACAAGTATTTAAACAGAGTAGAGTCAGCTTCTAGGAATAAAAAAAGGCAATGGTTCCACTGCATATGAAATTCGAAAAGACCTGAATCAAACCACCTAAAGGAAAGCCTATAGCTCCTTGCACGTTTGGAGCATCTCCCTCCAACCGAGCACTGTTCTTATTCACATCAAACCGAACGACCTCCTGCTGCATTATGAACTTGAATGACCTGAGCAAAAATGGTAATGCTTCTAAGAAGGAAAAACAATTGATACCAACCTTATCCTCGTTGTAAGCCACACTCCAGCAAGGTTAAAGAGATAAGTCTGAAGGAAGCAAATGACACCAGCAATGAATCCAATAACTAAGCAGCTAATTGAAATAAAAGCCGTCCTATTCCTAGAATCGTTTTTATTATTTTACGATATGATAGAACTCACCAAAGACTATCGCAAAACCGAAATATGTGAATCCATAAGCTGTGGTGGCTATAAAACCAAACACCAAGTAGAACAATTTCGGTGGTGCCAGTTTTATGATCAAAAGTTTTGAGAAATTCAGCTTTTGGATCCTTTTTTGGCTTCGGTATTCGGTATAATAAAATGAGGTGCCCCGAGAGATAGAATCTTTCTAATTTTATCCAAGTTGTTGATGTTTAGTTCGAAGGACCTTTCATAGATTCCAAGTGGTTTTTCTGAAAGGCAGGTGTAGTAAAGTTTCTTTCTAATGCTAGGAACTTGCTTTTCTCATGGAGATTGCAAAAATGATCCAGTTCCTTCTAGAGTTTGTAAATCTCCGACAAAGAGAAATATACGATCTGCTGATTTTATTGCTGACAAGCGATGAGATACAACAATTGTTGTGCGACCCTTGCTTGCGAGATCCAAAGCTTCCAGCACAAGCTTTTCATTGATAATCCAAGGCTGAGGTGGCTTCATTCAAAGAAGGATTTTAGGGTTTTGAATAAGTGCTCTGGCGAAAGCGATGCGCTGTTTATGACCTCCTGAGAATTGAGCGTCTTTCCCCCAATTGGAGTTTGACAGCTCTGCAAGTATAAAAGCAGAACTGAGGATGTCGTTGTAAATATGTATCCTCTACAGACGCCGGTCAGTTCAAAGACAGACTTTACTTAATCTGTCATATTTTGTAACTCTGTTACTGCCTCTGGTTACTACGATGAAACAACAATCACAGGACATCAATCGATCTTGGTATTAAAGAAACGTTGTCAATGCAAATATTTAAACTGGTATAAACAATCTGTACTGGTATAAATACGATTGCTATTGTGGTCTTCAGTGATGCTAGATCCCATGAACCGTATATATGTACATTTATTGAAAGCGAACTATCACACAATAATATAACATCCCTCGTAATCCTAATTTTTAGTTTAAATGAGTCCTGGTATCAGCCTTGCATGACCGTACAATCCACCTACTTGCCCAAAAATATGTTAAAGTGAAAACCACGCAGTTGATCTACCTCCAATCTTACAGAGTTCTTGTGAAGTAAGACGCCGTAAGGACTCTTAAACCACATAATAATTATGAGCTCAATCTTAATACCTCAACATCATAAGGTGATAAGTAGTCATGGTCACGATGATAACAAATTGTTGATAATTTCAATAAAGAACCTGCACCCTAAACGCATAACATGCGAGTACAAAGTCTACTCGTAAGACCAATTTCTTAAGTAACTATTCCCTTTCCTTCCTTTAACTCAAAGCTCTGTCAATCAAAATGAAATGCAAACATCTTCCTTTACCAGCAGTCTATCCTATGCGGTGAAATTGTGAGAGTACGAGTATAATAACTTTGGAAAAAAAAAAAACAGAAACGGAAACTTTATAAATTTGAATAACTACAGTAGATTCAAACAACTAAGTGAAACGAAAGTGGTTACGAAAGTTTCCGTCCTCTTTCAGCGTAGAGGCAAAAGTTAATAAATCTTAATTCGTTGATGAATGGATTTCAATTTGATGTATAACTTCGAGCTAAAAATCAAGTTAAATGAATATTTAAGGCATTCGTCACCGCTAGCAAGGGCAAACTTTTTCTTCGGTTTTCACAAAGTTTTGCGATTGCAACAATTACGTACGTACGAACCATGCAACTTTGGTTTATCATATTCGAAACGCATTCGTACAGTGCCGCGTGGTGGATGTCTGAAAAGTGTTTTGTAAAGAAGATCAGTAGGTAATCGTTTTAACAAGTTTTCTGCACAATACGAGAGTTTTTCAAACTTATCATACGTGCTTCTTAGCAAAAAAAATGCGTTAAAGGAAAACATTGACAACATTTTGAAAATATCTCAAGGACCTTAGGAATGCTAGTATTGAAATGAAATACATTTTCACTTTAATTTACATAAGAATGTGCTTGCCAAGATGAACTGTATTAAATTATATTCTGTCAAGTTACTGTCTGGAGTACCTCAAGGTAGTCACTTAGGTCCATTGTTCTTATTCGTTATGTTTGCTGATGATCTAAAATTCTTTCGATGTACATTGTCTTAATTCACTTTATGGGAAAAATGGCTAAAAGCGATTTCACTCATACGCTTGTTTAATGCAGCAGCAAACCTATCAGTCACACAGGGTAACGTAGGCCATCCTTTTTGGAGCTAGATACATTTTGTCTTTGGACGAACTAATCCCTTTTTACTTTTGTCTAATTTTAACCTTTTTTCGATGTGATTTGTAGAAGTTCTAACGTTTAAATGAATATCATGTGCATCTGTCTCTTAGACAACACCACCATCAACTTAAAACTTCCAAATTTTTCTAAAATCGACAAACCTCCAACAGTCCAACATCTGATGCCAAAGAGACAAATAAATATCATTCAAGCACTAATGTATTTATGTTCGTATAATCCCAATTAATCCTACATCTCTTACGAAAAATTTATCTACCATACAGAAATTGAAAGGACTCCCACTGCTGAAACATAGTACAAATCGAACAAAAAAGCCACACCGAACGAACGAGCGACGGCCGACACAGTAGTAGCCCGAGAGCATGTGTGCTTAGTTGTTCATTTGGATCTCTGGCCGGGAATACGATTGGATGGAGAAAACCAAAGAGAAGGATTGCCAGGACAATAACATACACACACACACACACACACACACAAAATCGATTGGCAATTACAATGGAACTAAAAACCCATAAATCCTTGCCGTGTCCTACTTTACATTGTTCTTGCTAAATGTTCCCTTTTAATCCAATTTATTGTTGCGCTTTAGTTTGCATGTCTTCTACATATCTTGGTTGGTTGGCTGTTAGCTTGGCTGAAATGAAAGGAAAGACCATAAACGATTTCATAGGGATATTCAATAGGACTCATCCTTTTGTGTCGTTGTCTGCCTAAGCTCGATATTAAAAATATTCAATTCAATGAATGAGATATAACATTCAATAGTTTGGGGGAGCACGCCCCAAGGGACGTTCGAATAATGGTTTGAGTAATTATTTTATTATTTAATCGACGATTAGATAATGTATATGTATATGACATCATTCAGTGAACAATGGAAACATGTTCTAATGTTCTCGTAATAGACATAAGTGACTGACAGCTTATGAGAAGCAGTTCGGTGTTCTTCTGCATAAAATAGGATACATGACTCATGAAAACAAGATATGTAAACAGTGCTCTTCTTGTTTTGAAAATACATAACCTATTACAACCTTATTGGGGTGAAGGAAAAATTCTAGATGAGTGATTGAAGCGTCAAGTCACACCCAAAAAGCTGGGATAGGCACCCCAAATGCTGCCGGACGGTTATTGAGTCTAGTGTGTCACACTTTCTAAGACTTTAGTTTTCGACTGAAGGTTCAGTATCGGCTCATTCGTGTTGGCAGTCTGCTGCATTGCGTTTCGTTGTCGCTCCTGTCTTTGCTGCTTTTTCATAATGGTGGTCACAGTGTCGCCAACTACTTCCCAAGCCTCTTCGCTGCTCATCATCTGTCTGGTGAAGTTGTCTGGGGTTAAATCCTCTCCCAAATGGTTTACCAGAAGTTGCCATTCTTTGTAGTATCGTGGGCATTGGAACATTATGTGTTCCGCATCCTCTACTGCTGCGCGTGCATGTTGTACCATAGGGGTTGTTGTCGGCATCCATGTTACTGGCATCTGAGTCAGGTAAAAATGCATGCTTCCTGTTAATCCAGGCTTCTATCACTCTTTATCAGAGTGACGACATCTCTTCTGCTATTCTTCCAGACTTATCCTTGGTGGTACTTCAGTATTAATTACTTCGACTCTTAGCTATTGCGATGTCCTGCTAGCACGGTATTTCTGTTGCTCTTCTGTAGCACGAAGGTTTACTGGTACCATGCCAGCCAACTACACATGCCGTGTCGTAGGAAGTTGTTTGGATGGCGCAGTATACTCTCAACGCATTGATTCTATAAACTGTCTCAGTCTTCTTCCTGTACGATTTCGTCTTCAGGGCACCAGCATATATTTGGGTGTCGTAGAGCATTATTGATGCGGCAACTCTCGCTAAGAGGAATCTCTTCTTTTCTTTCAGGCCCCCGATATTTGGCATAATCCTTGCCAGTACAGACGTTACATTTGTTACCTTATCAGCTGCATGCTGCAGGTGCTTCTTATATATTAGCCTTGCATCTATGACAATGCCAAGGTACTTTATCGCTGATTTGGAAGCTACGACTTGATCACCCACAGTTACTCTTAAAGTCTCCATGACTCGCCTACTGCTGATAAGCACTACTTATGTCTTTTCTTCTGCAAGTTGTATACCCTTACGTACATCCAGTCCTGAACCATCCCGATAGATTCATTGCAGTCGTGCTCCAACTCCCCAAAGAGTTTGTTCAGTATAACAAATATTATGTCATCGGCGAAGCCAATTATTTTCGAAGACCTCAGGATTCGACGTCTGACGACGTTATCATACATTAAATTCCACAGTAGCGGGCCTAATACAGAGCCTTGAGGTACGTCGCCTATGACGTTATACTGTCTCGTTCCATCGTCGGCGTCGTAGAGTAGTATATTATTTTTAAAATATTCCGTCATTATCTTCTGCAGATATTCTGGTACTCTCTTGGCGGTATGTAACTGTTCGCAAGATATGTCTTAAGTTTGCGGTGTTGAAGGCGTTCTTGAAATCCAGCGTGATGATTGCGCAGTACTGTTTACTCCCGCCCTTCCATCGCTGTCCTTCGATGGCTTTTCGCGGTATTCACGACTTCGTCGATAGTGTCGATCGTACACCATACTGGTGATCTGCAAGGCCTCGACCCACATCGACTACACTCTCCAATCTGTCACGTATGATGCGCTCCAGTATATTCCCCATGGTGTCTAACATACACAGAGGCCTATACGATGAGAGATCCTGCGGTCGTTTATTACCTTTTGGTAGAAGGACCATTCTTTGTTTCTTCCACTGTTCGGAGAATACTCCTTCTTTGAAGCAAGTGTTGTATAAATCTGCGAAGATGTGTGGACGCCAATTGATTGTTGCTTTTAAGGTAATATTAGGGATTCCATGGACATCAGGCTTGAGGCTCATTGCGGCTTGAGGTCAGCCTATACGCACCAGGCTTTGGTTCTTGATTTTTCCCCAGACTTGCAGGACATCCTTAACAACTGTATAGTCAAAACCATACTAGGACGGCCTGGATTGCCCTTTGTCCTTGTACGAAGGCCCTGAGACCAAACTGGGGTGTTCAGTCTGGGAATTTCCATTGGATATAAATGAAAATCATTAGACCTATCCTTCTGTATAGAGTGCTAGTCTGGAGGACGGCACTGGATATGAAAAGGAACATTGCAATATCCAAGAACTCTCAAAACTTATCATTGAACTAACTGAGCGTCCTTAGAACACCTCCAGCAGCAGAGACGAAGAAGCATGTCTGTGTGGATGTCCTCCACTATCGGCTTTGAGAAGGAAAATCTTTGGCGAATACTTGTTCGAAGATTTTCCTGCTTAAACATCAAAGCATCTTGCGGTATGAACTCACACCGAAACTGTTTGGCCTATGTCTCATTCCATATAGGAACTCTACTTGTAGGTCCTGGTGGGTTTCGTGAAAGGAATTCCAATCCAAAAAATTAATTCCATAAAATTTCATCGAAATGTTCTTCACAAACAAAGCATTCGAAAACTGATAGCCGTTGATCATCCATATCCATTTATAACTCTCCGCAATTCCAAAGAATTTTGTGTCGTAAGGGTTATAAAGAGTTCCATACTAGGCTATTTAAGAATTTTACCAGTGGAGATGGTCTTCGGTTTTTATCCAAAGTGAAACTATACGGCTGACGAAACGAGTCACCAAAAAAAGTTTCAATATCTGTCGTTATCCGTATCGTATCTGTCCTCGTTATCCTATTGAACTAGTTGCTGGCATATTGATGTCTTTGTCTCCGCAAGTTTACTTTTTGGACAACCGACATCTGGTTCCACTATATACGCGATATATCTAACACCGCTATTGATCTGTTTTCTTCAGATACATTTTTATAAATAACATATGAACTTGAAAGGAAACGTTAATCAACTTAAAGTTCGCGATAGTTCCAAGAGTCTTCTACAAAGTTGACAACACACTAGCCAACTTTCATACAAACACTACTTTCGCTAAAATAATTGGAACCACATTCCCGTCTGAGGTCATGGTCTTGTTTTTATTTTATTTTTTTAATGAAAATAGAAAACAGCCTGACAGCCTTATTCTTTCGCTTCTCTGTCGGATGACATTTTGAGAAGCATTGCGAAGGCTACAATTGAAATTGCATTTTCCTCCTCCATTCAAACGGGAAGAGCGGCGAAGGATAATACGAAAGTGAAAGAAAAAAAAAAAAACATTCTCCAAAGTGTTTGTCTTTTAGCCACCGAAAACAAAACCAAAGAGACCATCAAACATCATTTGTACACCCGCCACACCGTTGAATACAGCACATCCAGGTTGCTGGCTGGCTGCTACGAATCCTACCTTGGGCTGGCAAAATAGAAGCTCAACTCGTTTTGTGTCATATTTTTCAGATTAAGGTGTCAGACCGCAGCAGTAGTGAGTTTTAGTTTCCGACTATTCCTGGATCCGTTCCACTTTGTTCGTTATTTTTCGTATCATTCAATTTTATACTCGCGATACAACTCTTGAGAAAGGACATTTTCCATCCCTTGGGGATTTTGTATTCCTTTTACCTCAACACTCTTGTAAAGTTGAGTTGCTTGTCATTTGCTTTATTTGTCCATCGCGGGACGTCATTTTGTCGCATCACAGTAACTTTGCCCGCAAAAAAAAAAACAGAAAAATTATAAGAAAAAAAGTATTTTTTTTTTCAAAATCAGTGTTATGATAATGTGGTGGTTGGGGGATTTACTTCTTGTATTTACCTTTCGGCTGGCACTCCATTTTCGTACTTCATCATCAGCTGCAACAGCACTAAACAGCGTGGTGTTTCTCGTATTGTGAAAACCTATCTCTAAATTAATAAATGTTTCTGTAGAAATGAAGAGTAAAATAAATGTGAAAACTTTAAGGATTCGTCCCTGGGGCATGGCAGAGTGGAGAAGAATAGATACTCAGATACTCGTTCGCGTCGTTTCTTTTGTGAATGTAATTTCCTTTCCAACGTGAAGAAGAAAAATGATAAAAAAGCGACACACAAGGAACAAAAACAAAAAAAAAAAAAAGTGTGAAAACTTTGAAATTTTCGTAATATTTTTTCTACACTCGGTATATGGAGGTTTTTTCTTGAAAACATATTTATGTACTTTGCAGACAGTTGCGGGTGAGAGTTTTCTGTCACCTTACTACGTAGTTAACCAACATATTCTTAAGTAAAATGTTCAGCTTGGGTCTTATTAGTGGAATACTAAAGTTTAAAGGACTACGGATGGTTTTTAATTTACAAAAGTGTTGAATATTTTCAAGGATATGGACTCTGAAGCTGCCTGAAGAAGTTCATCGGCATTTGAAATATGTGTGGAGGCAGTAGCAGCTCTATCATGAAGGAGACAGAAGAAGGAAGTACTTAAAAAAAAACTGTTTTCTAGCTAAAGAAAGTTGTGAAGGCCCAGGTTCAGCTGCCTGCTCAGCAATAAGACTGAGAAGCTCCAAACTATGGATGGACCAACACACTGGACATGCCAGGATACTATTGATGCATCGTCATCTTCCGCAGGTCACCGAAAACCTGCCCACAGAACACGAATCGCTGTTAATTTTTAGGAATGTGTCCAAAACCGAGGACGAAGTCGATTTCGGAGTTTTCTCAGAAGACCTTAATATCCACCTCTTCTTTAACCTCCCAAACCATTGCATCGTTTTTCAAGACGAAGTCTCTGCCATTCGTCAAGTAGCTGACTGGCTGGCGGGTAATGCAGTATCAGCATCTGATTTTGTCATATACATCGACAGTCAGGCAACCATCAAGGTAGTAAAAGACTCCCTTAACGAGATAGTTGAACAGTACAACCTCACTCTTTGTTGGGTACCAGGTCACTGTAACGTACCAGGGAATTGTGAGGTTGACGAACTGGCTAGACGATCGCTGCTTCTTTGGGTTAAGAAGGAAATTCTATTACAAAGTCCTCACTCGAACAACTAAAGTAATCCTTTACAAAACTGTGATCATCGCAGTCCTGCGCAGAGCACAGGAATCATTATTTTATTCAGTATAGCGCGATCTACAAAAAAGGTGAACTTTTGTACTGTAACAGCAGCGCGGCATTTCCTTGTAAGGAAATAATGGTTTATTCTCTAACTCTGATACAATTTCTAGGAGTACTTCCGTGATAAGCAGACTCTATATATCAACCACATCAGCTAATCATTGCGTATCAACGTAAAGGTTGAAGATTATACAAACGAGTCGGTTTCGAGAAAATACTTGTGTTCATCGCTAAAGACAAAACGGCAAATATTTAAGGATTGTACCTTCCTCCCAGTATATTTATACAGTCTAAGTTCTAGAACACCACTTTTTCAGAAAATTAGGCTGGAATTTCTCAGCTAAAAGATAAAACTATCTGTCTGTCTATCTGCTTGACAGCGATGCAAATGATTAAAACAGTCTTATCCAACACTTGTAGAGGTTCAGGAATTACACCGAATTTCAGGCTGAAACTTGTAAGTTTCTGATATCCTGATACAGTCTACATGCCAACATTCCATACATCATTAGGAAAATGTATAAATATTTTTTGATTCGACTGTACAACTCGATGACAGAGAGTGAACGAGCAAAGTGAAGTAAAAATTTCGCATGTCGCACACTAGGAGCATCAACTCGTTGCACATAATGTAACGTAAAGTTTATGGGTCCTTAATGTGTTGATTCTGTCAGTAGCAAAAGTGCATTTTGTTGATTTATTTTTAAAATTACGTATATTATAATAATAAGGGCACTGAGTCAACAAAAATACTTCAAGAAAGGATGAAAGTTCTGTCGTTGTATATGTATCTATGTATATGAATGGAGGGTGAGATATTGGGTGTGCGGATGCACACACCATCTCGGCAAAGGAATATACGCAAGGGATGGATAAGTTTTCTTCGCATAACAACTTCCACACTATGTTGACAACATATTGTGGGTAGCCGGGTGACATCGGCACGGACGGAGGCGCGGCGCGGCGCGGCGTGACGATGCTGGTGTGGCAAAGAACTTTGAGGGAATGGATAATGGTATCTACAACCCTTTTGCAAACACCATCACCACTACCGCCATCGTTGTCGCCACCGAAAAGAAAACATGTTACAACTCCGCGAAAGTTGTTGACTTAAGTGACTAAGGTGAAGGCACTGACGGCGGCGCTACGTTATATAGTAGAACTTGTATCCGACATCTTCTTTCCTTTTAATTCTACTGCTGCTTCTTGTCGTCACTGAGATGACTTTAACTTTTTCGAAAAGTTTGAAATTTATAATTAGAAGAATGATGTTTCCTTCTTCTTGTTTTTTTTTTTTTTTTTGGTTGGGCTTACATGCACTTTTGACTGGAATTAACATATCAGAGGGTTAAGTGGGAAATGTTGCGATCGGATTATCAATTGAATGTGTTTTGGTGTGGGAGTACGGTAATAGCACTTAGGACTTATGCTTTTATCTTAAGGAAGGCAAAGTGTATACATGCATATGTATGCAGGTAAAATATATTGGTTAGTGAAAAGAAAAAACCAGGGCTCTTTAGAATCATGGAACGGATTTCTACTTCGATTATACCATTCGAGGTGTTTGAGTTGTAGTACCGAAAGGTAAACGTGCAACAAGTTGGAAAAATTTGCTGTAGGCCCTATGCATGAGCTATTTATCAGCCTGTAAGGAAACATTGGAAGATTCTTCTTTCTTTGGAGATATGGATGTAGAATTTAGCAGACAGCATATGGTACGGACACCATTGATGTACATACATATGTATCCCAAACATGGCTATTAGAGTGTATCCAGGCATATTTGCCAATATCTGCAACCAACAACCCTTTCCACCTTCCCGGTTGAGGTCTCCATCAGAGTGACCGCCCCCCGATCGATCGCCGGATCGATCCCGATTTCGGATCTACTCGATTCCAGGATCTACTTATGTAAGTGTGAAAATTTTATCGATTGTGGACTTTTCTGACCTGAAACCACATCAGATTTTTGACAAAAAGTTTCACACCTCTGCTTTAGCTGCATATAGGCAGGGAATTATTAGGCAAAGGATACACGTCCTTCCTGAGATAAAAATTTAGCTTCACATCATTACAATACTGACTGTACACACACACAAGTCCTTTTCACATATATTTCTAAGCCGACCATTAACAAAGTCAGCTTCCCCGAATTCCGTTAATTTCATCTTCATTAATCTCCTACAAATCATAAGCTACATCATCTTCACCAAGCAGAAATTATTCACCGCCAGGAGGATTTCATTCCGCAAAATGCCATAATAAATCTTCGAGGACATACCCCATAGTATGTATCTGTGTTTGAACCCTTGTACGAACGACCTAAAGAGTAAAGACATCACCCGACACGCACACTCTGTGCCCATAGAGTAACATGCGTCCTTCATCTTGCGATGGCTCTTCGTCGTCGTCGTCATTTTCGTCCTCGAAACCTCGAAATAGAGAAAAGATACATCAAACGCAAGTGTTGTTGTTCAATGGGTCGTGATAATTTATTACTTTTAACCGATATTTTTTGCTCCTTTACCGAAACGAGTTTGCTGCTTACCAAGTGTTAAATTAACATCGTGCCAACTGAAGGCCAATTATTTTTTTTGCTCTATATAGTCGTCGTCGTCGTCGTTCATTTCTCATTCTCACCTGAAACGTTATGATCCATTGTTCGAATTAAAATCCTTTCCTTTGGTGGGACTTTTACTTCCCTGTTTTTTTTTTTTTCGCCGTCCATGTCAGACTTTAACCACCTAGACGGAGAGTGAAACCAATATTCAATTATCTTGTTCATCGATATTCAATTAATTTTGCAAATTTCTTGTGAGCGTTAGGGTGTAAAAGGATGCCGAAAGACGAGGTAAATCGGAGGATTTAATTACGAGAGGATGGTCGTGGTGCGGTAAGATGCCGTCCATCCAGGAAAGCATCAACATTTTACTGAAGTTCCCTCTCACCGTGTCGCCGTCGGTCGTTGGCGAACCCACGCGGAAGATGATTATGATGTGCGGATTTCTCTGTTTTGGAGTCCCATTAGATTATAGCCTCGAAGTGGAAATGTGAATGAATGCCACAGAATGGTGGCCGGAATTCAATTATGTGCACTACTATGTAAAGGTGGAATAATTGAAAATTAAATGAGGTCATTGCAAACCCTTGAAACCTGTAGTTATTAACCTCGAAGGAAATTACTGCATAGTACATTTCATTCTGGTGGTGGCCGAGGTAGACGAATGCCGGAGGTTCTTTCGGGATCTCATTGTGAGTGCAGGGAGAACGAACACGGAACATGACTAATGGAAGATTGAAATAATTCGTTCAAGTTCAGTCTCCGATTTGAGAGGAATAAATGGGAAATTCGTATTATTTTTTTCTTCTTCTCTTGGCGTGCCGGAATATCTGGATGTAATTCAAGCGAAACCCGAATGTAAAGGATGTTGTTTAATTACTTTGCTTAATTGGTTTGTTTGATGATCCGATGGTTAGGGTGGTCTGGAACGGGGGTATACTTTAAGATATAACTTGAACTTGAATATGGCATGTGTAACCACAAATAAGTAAGTAAGAAGGGGTTTCAATAAAGCCAAGGCATGTCGGCCTTTAAAATCAATTTGGCCATAAATTTGTATATATTTTGCTATATGTGGGTACGTTCTTAAAGGACATGCTTGTATGATTAATGATGGATGATGTATGATATTAGTGATAGGCGGCAATAAAGCAAGGCATATCAATGTCAAAATTTTCATTCAAGGAAGTGAAATGTAGCTATTGTCGAACAGGATGTGATATTTTAATATGATGGGTGTTGTTCAAGTGAAACACTACCAATCAAGAACAGAATTAAACTGGTACATATCGGAAGGCATGTCGGGTGCTATTTCAGAATTTTTCGGAAGAAAGGAAAATCTAGGTACAGTTTTCAAATCTAATTTCTATCTTAAAATTATGCTTATTTAATTTAAGGGAATACATTAGTACACTGTACCTGAAACTTTTATTTTTTTTGTGAAGTGAAGACTCGATGGGAAATAAAATGCATGACTTGGTCATGCATAGATACGTACTTGCACCTCTGTGCTATACGTTTACAAACATCGGATCGCTGGCTCTTCGAAACAGTGAACACCAAGTCCTAGAGAAACTTTTTCGAGGTACTTGTTGGGGCACAATCGAGACAATACACAATACACAAATAGTATTATTATTCGCAGTGCTATGCAGTTTGGTATAGACTGTTTCTGATTGATAGTTGTGTCGCCCCTTAAAATTGAACATTGGACCTAAAGAAGCTGGTAGATCGAGTAATGTTTTGCACTAAGCGCCTCATGTAAAGAACAAGGGTGTTAGAGTGCCTCGCCACTCTCCTTAAAATCCGCAAGAATACCATGGCAAATGATTTGCATTAAATCCTTAATGGCAACCAAGAACACAGCTTAAGTGTCCTTGTGCAAGAACTACCGCACCAAAAGGCATTTCATATGAATTCACGTCATTACACTGCACCCAACCACATCAAAATGTCTGATTATGGCAATTATTAGGCCAGGTAAGCAATAGTAGCAGATGTTAGAATCCAAAATCCATTACGATGCATTCATAGCCTCCAAGGTGTGTGAATATATGCAGCACATCAACTTCGGCAGCATCGGCCAACTGAAGGAGCATCAGAATCATGCTACACTGATTTATTTTTAATTGCAAAATGAACTTAAAACGGCAACTGCTAGTGAACATGACGGGAATAATTTCCACAAAATTCCCTACATCATCAGCCTCCTCCAGATCGAGCTAAGTGCATCAAACAAACACACAAGGACTCACTCAGTGTGAGAATGCAAATCGAAAATGTGAAAATTTATGGAAAAAATTGACGCGCGCTGCAGAAGGACCCCCGCACTGTGTATACGTCGTCGTCGTCGTCGTCAGCAGGGCGAAATGTCCTTTCACACATACAATACAAACCGAGCACATTTCCCTAATGTATTATGTGTGTGTGTGTATTTGTATGTGTGTACACACAACCGTCAACTTTTCCCTGCAAATGAATGCCAGATGGGAATTTCACTTTACACTTAAGAAGTAAGGCGGAGAAAGTAAGGGCAAAACGAGAGAGCACGCAGGATGGGATGACTTCTGGGAAGAAGTTGCTGAGAAAAGTTTCTCATCGTTGTCGTCATCTTCTCTGCTTACAAACTGAATGCAAATTTAATTTTCTGCACTTTAAATTAGATTTTCTGAAAATTAAACGCAATTTACTCTACCAAAAACGCTGCAGCGCACTCCAAGGGGCATGCGAGGCATTCGTGTACATGTGCTAGACTAGACACGGAGCACACATGACTTAGTTTTGCATAGGGCGCAAGCACAAGGGTCGCAGAAAAGGAGGCTCTCCCTCCTTTTTATATGTACATATGCAGCACGTATAAATCAGTACGTACGGGAGGTGAGAGCACCTCAGCTACAAGTCCTACTGGAGGAGGAACATTTGAGCAAGCATAAAATCATAGTTTATGAGTTTTTACGGATTTATGGAACGTTAAGTACTTTTGAAATAGTTTTCATTTAATTATGTAGCTTATGTGTGTGTGTTGGTATATTGGGGGACGGGGACGGGGGGGGGGGACGGTTAGGGGCAAAAAGGAATCGGGGCGTAATTCAGAATACGATTGCCAGTTATGATTTCTTCGAGTCGAGTTCCATTTGATGCCAACGTTCGCTTGTCATCGCACACTCTTCACGTACATATATGTACTTATATCGCAGTCTCAGCAGCAACCTAGAAGGATATATGCCCGGTATGCAGTTTGTAGCGAATGTGGGCCAAACAACAGCAAAGAATTAGAGAGCGAGAGGATGAGGGAAGAGGGGCAAAGTTTGCCCTATGTGTGGATTAAGAAATGTTGATTTAAGGTCTTGGTAGGAAAATTAAATTAAGATTTATGAGTGAGAGCACTTGTGAAACACAAATATTAATTTGAGAAGTTCCCTCGTGAGGATTAAATTTTAGCAAAACGTGTATGGTGGGGGATGGCATAAAATAAATGTATATTGTATCTGACGGTGGCGTATTCGGCATTTATTTCTGACAAATGATTTCATTATTCAAAGAAACGATACATAGTAGTGACATTCCTCAAAGGAAGAATTTAATACTACTATAACTTGGAAGAGTTTTGTTTAATTAGAGAGTTGTACGGGAAGGCCATTATCTTCGACTGCTGTGGATATAACTATCCACGTCTTCATTTATTTGATTTATTGTATGGCTTACCTATTTGCAGAATGTGGCACGACTTCCCCTCTGTAAATTTCGCTGTGGAATTAATCGTACAAATACAGTTCACCGTGCTTAGCTCAGGACTATCGTTGGCACACTGCACTAACTACCTAAGTCATATTAAAGGTGTGCTAATTCTGGTGCATTTGTTGAAGTATACATACATGTAGGATCACAAAAACGACGACTGGCAACTCTAGCCACGCTATGGACTACTTGGCACTACCGTCGTCAAACTACATACTTTGACAGATGCAACAGAGTTGGAGGACACTTTTTACCCAGCAGCCGAGCAGTAAACATCACAGCCACCGTCGCCATCGTGAAACCCAAATTTATTTAATCCCCACACGCATATGTACATATATACGTTTAAAATACGTCGTTTATTTCAATAAATCAATTTTTGAATAAATTAATTCCCACATACATACATACGTAGCTTACATTAAAATGGGTAAATTGCACACGGAATTTAATTTTCCGATTTCTTACCTCTTTCGATTTCGTATACTTAGTTAAATCATTCCAGGAAACGCTTGAATTTCTGCATTATTATACAAGCCAGACAGACTAGACAATGCCAGAATGAATGAATGATTAGCTGTGGAGTCTCGAAAATTTTAGAAAATTCACTCCCAAGTTTCACTAAGTTTCCTGCACACAAAATATATGTACATATTTCTAAAAGTTGCCACCTGTTGCGGGGAAACTTATTCCCAGTATTAATTCGACTTTCCAGCATGTCCCTAATCCATTGAATCGTCCATACCTCTCCTACTAAATGCTCTTGCTACGGAGCCGAAATCCAGTATTTAGCTTATCAGTACGCATACTGACTTGAGTGCTGAGGGGTACGCAGAAACCGGCTACTCTAATGTGAACGTCAATACCTCTCACCATGGTTTTGAGGACGAATGATGTTAGACTTATTGTTCCTATAGAATTTAATCAGCTCACTAGACCTGTTGTAGATGGCTCTAAATACAGATATTTTTCCTTGCAGAATGAAATCAATTACTTTTTTGGAAAAGCACTGGAAATAGACCATTTCCGCCGGGACCTTTGAACGGTTTGAAGAGCTTACACCCCATTTAACATTATCTGGACAAAAGAATTTGCCAAATAAATTTTTGTCCTGAGTAAACGAACCTGGGAAATGAACCTGAAATAAGGTTTTAAGTGTGTCCGTACGGTCCGACGTGTAATCCTACTTTAATAATTCTACACAATTGACGTGATTTATTGAAGCGCCTTATAAATTCGTGCCGTTAGTGAGATAAAGTTCTTAGTTCTGCATTGTATTCTATACGAGGAATCCCAACTCTTCATGCGTTTGGCATAGGTTAAGAGTCTTCTCACTTTGGTCTTAAGTTAACTAATCTGGTCATTCCACTAAGAAACTTTACGTTTACACACACTACCAATGTAATTAGGTTAGAGGGAAAACAACAGGGACACTGTCCGAAAATCTTCAAAAACATGTACATACATACCTTAGTACATCTACATTAATTTCCAAAGATCGTCTTTAAGATGCATACTTACTTTAGTTACTTAATGGATTCACCACACCCACATATCTCCCTGAGACACAGCAGCTATCGACTCTATTCTATCTAGACCAAACTTGGTCCTTAAACGCATATCTGGTCTTCTTTGTCATTTCAGACCGGACTGCTGTGAATCAAAGATCATTTTGCTAGCCATGCCAGTATATCCAACTTATTTTGACTTCTATACCACATCCACAGCTTGGTAGAGTTCTCGGTTGTATATTCTTCATTCGCCATCCTCAAAATTTTCTCTCCAAACTGTTCAATATCTGCTTTCCTGCTTATTTTCAAGCACTCAGTTCCATATAGCTTAACTGGCAGAATCAATGTTTTGTTGTGCAAGTATTTTCTCTTCCGAGTTAGAAACTTGGAACCCATATGTTTTGCTAAACCAAAGTAGCAGCGGTTTCCTAGTTTCCTAATTATTCTCCTAATACCCACTACGGTGTCATTTATAGGTAAACTCCTTAAACTTCAGAGATGACTTTTCATCCTTTTCTTTTTTTTTGTTGACAACAAGTATCTACTTGGTTTTGTCTACATATACTTCACGTTTTTAAGCTGGAGTGTGTATTTTTTGGTAGTGGAACAAACAAGCAAGCCTTATACATATGTACATCCATTCCTCTAAAGGATACATATAGCCCAAATTGAGACATAAATCATTCACATAGTCACATAGTGCACCTTTCCGAAAGTGATCCATGTATTAAAAAGAAACTCACTATCCTTTCCAAAGCTTGTTTTCACTTTTTTATTTTACAAATGACCAAAATCACGATTTCAAACTACGCTTATAACAAAAGAAACAAAAATCAATATACTCATATTCCATTACGTATCCTTGACCCAAAGAAAAAAACCAAAAAAAGAAAAAAATTCCGCCAACATCAGCTCGCTTATCATCCATCTCCTCTTAAAGATTAATTCTTGGAATAAGTTTGAAAATTTTCAAATAAAATCTTATAAAACTCATAATTAGTGTCAATCCCAAAGTGGTCTTCATTAGGACATGAACCAGCATTATCCTGCAAATGTCATTGCAAAAAAGAACTCAAGGTAATTAAGAAGTATTTAGCGTGCACCGCCAACAAAACTTTCTTACAACTAACCTTCGATAAATCTTCTTGCGCTTCTCCAATTTATCTTCCTTATCCTTGAAGAAATACTTCCGTATACCACTAAGATAGCTGCGAAAGTACTCCGTCCAATCAATAGATGCCAAATTGAAGGGCAAAATTGCACGCTCCCTCTCGGCTAGTATCCGATCCAACTCGGCTATATTATCATTTGCAAAGTTCCATTGTTTCAATCCGAACCAGGACATCATGTCAATTACTTTGGCGATTTTTTTATATGACTTTGCGTAGCTACAAATACACAAGGACTACATTACGGGACACGAACATAAATCACTATCAGCTAGCGCAACTTACATCCTCTTCTGTCCAGTTGCCATAGCAATTAAATCTAAAATATAGCCAGGAATATTGTGAAGCAGAAATGCTAGAATACGATGCACTGGCTTCGATGGAATTATAATGTAGGAGAAGCACCTGGAAAACACAAACGGATGACAGAGTGCGGTATCCACACTCGTGTGCACACATGGCTGAAAGGCAGCCACTGCTGAACGAAATCAAACCCGAACCTGGACCACATACGTAACTTACATCCACACACCGAGCTCTCCATATGCTCCAATGCCGATGAAATAGAGTCCAACAAATTCAATATGTGAGCGCGGCGGAGACAAAGGTTAGCAAACCAAAACTGGACAAAAAAATGGTCCACCAGCCACCACTCACATCCGACGAACGTATCGTTGGCGCTATGTAAAGAACAACAAGAGAGATATAAATTCTCCGTATTCTTGTGAAGATTTATTTTTTTTTGTTTCTCCCCCTTTTGAATCGTCCTGTTCTGCTGTTCATAAAGATATATGGGATGTGTGTGTGGAGCTGGAGTTGGAGCTGGAGCTGGAGTATTGGTCCCTCCGGATGGACGGACGACAACCACTAGCATTGGCATTGTGTGTCTAGTTCTAGTACGTCGATGTTCCGTGTCCGGGTCTAATGTTCCGACAAAAACGCACACGTGCATGCATTTATGCATGAGTGGTGTGAAAAGGGAAGCCGATGCAGCAGTGCCGAAGCCGAGCAAACACCAAAAAGAATAGAACGGAAAAAGGAAATTTATTGATCCTGGCGGACTTACCATAAAGCCTTGTCAAATGGCTCGTGGAATCCCCTGCGAGCCAAGTGCATATACTGACCCCAGGTCAAATTGTTACCATTGAAGATGTAATTGTATACGGGTATCTCGGACGGTTCGCATTTTCGCATTTGGTACCTAGAGGTAGGTATAATCCAAAAAAGGAGAAAGTGGCTTGCTAATGAAAATATACGACACACTGAATAAAAGGTGTACCGGACGTTAACTTACCTCCTGGCCACATCCCAAGCACTCGCTATCATAGCATTGACACAATAATCCGCCGGGACGAGATTCGCCTTGCAGTGCGCATTGCCATGGATACACCGGACGAGTCCTCTTGCCGACCAGGTACACACACCGGATGGTCCGTACAAATTATCTGTCCAACCGGGCAGAGGTTCCTTGTAGGTTGACATAACTGTAATAGATGACATCGAGAAAAGAAGGAGTAAGAAGATTTGCTCTATTTGAAGGACAAAAATTACAAAAACCCAAATGGTTGGCGTTGGTGTTGTTCCGTTGTTGCCCTGGAGCTGTGAAATGTAAACTGATATTTGAAAAGTTTTCGGTTGTAATTTACGAGATAATATGCGCTTTTGCTGTTGCAGCAGCACAGTACAGCACTAGACCGACCGACCGACGATCCTACACCCTAATGAAGAAGTTTCGCAACAATGTCTCCTGTAGATGGAAATTTTCTGCAAGATATGCGCTGACGTTGCACATTTGTGGCAGCCGCCGTCGGTCCAATAAATATCCTGCTTACATGCGGGTAGTTTGTTTCGAATTTTGTATAATAATTCAGGGATTTGCAAATATTGCAATTTATCTCAATTATGTTGGTCCTCAGGGGAGGCAAGGAAGTTCGCCATTGCATTTCGGATTTTAGATGTGTCTTGCGGAGAAAATTCGAATCAAATTTGAGCTTGTTTCGAGGTTTATCTTGGAATTTCCGAAACGACTGTGTCTGGAAGTTTAGTTTTATTGCATTCCGATTAGAAAGGGCTACAGTTGCTTGACATAATCAAGTTCAATTTTAGAGTATTGAGCTGTGGGGTTGGGGCCAAACTATTTGCAGGATTTTTTTCTTAACATTTAGAAGCGATCTAGAGCATGTCTTTGCAAACCGAAACTGGTGAAAATACGTGCTCATCCTAATTGCCACAGCAAATATTTCAAACAATATACTATGTAGTAAAATGTCATCCAACAAGAGGTGTTATTTTAAATCAATAGAAAGACGCAACATATTTTTGAAAAGTGGTGATATTTTTATTTTAATCTAAAGTGCAAGCTCTGAGGTTAGTAATGGAATACAATATCTCTCAAATATCCGATTCGGCTCACTGAATGATGGCTGTATTTCGAAATCTTTTAGTGCAGGACGAAATGGAACTGAGAAACTTAAAATGACGCTTCTTGTTGGATCATCCTATACGTGCTACTATCAACCTGCCAAACTTTTAAGTAACTTGCTCTAAAATAAACTGAAAATCCCTAACCAAACTCAACATTCTTGGCGCAAGTTATTCAGTAAAAGGAACGACTATCTTAGCAAGGATCATGCCAAATATCGGCGAAGCAAAAGTCAAGAAGAGATTACTCCTAAGAAGAGTTACGACATCGATAATGCTCTACGGCTATGAAAATATGGACTGAAGCCATTAAGAAGAAGTCATACAGAAAGACGATGTACAGGACAGTACACGGCTTTCCACATTTCAACATCCACAAGGCAACTAGAAAATCACCCGACCAAACAACGGCCAACCAAGTCAATAACGTTGTGATCGATGAAAGACACTTCTTTAGTTTACTAGATGCTTGAACGTTTCTACTATGTCTCACTACCTTGGTGCAGCATAGATATGGATTGAAATATTCAATGATGTTAGGATAAGAACCACCACCACTGTAAGGAAGTTCAACGCTGAAAGTCTGCAATTGAAAGTGAGCACCTATGCCGATCGTGGGTACCTTGAGCTCGAAATCCAGTAAGAGAGAGTACAAAACATCAATGCCAGCACTGCGAGCAAGCCATAAAAAAAAACGAAACTCAAAATTCCGCTATTAGGCAGTCAGATAAACTCAATCTGGGATCTCAATCTGGGACTTAAGTCATTACCAGGCTTAAGTCCCACAAAACCACAGTACCGAACGACTTGGAGACTGATCGGGAAACAGAAAGTTCTAAGAGTTCTTATTGCAGTAACCTTAGCAGTAGGACGGAACGAGCTATTGTTTACAATATCGAGGCACCTCGTCTCCCAGCAAATATGAGACAACAATTCAACACTAGACTTCACTACTCATTACGTAAGCGTCTGCTTTTCAACCAGAGATCTATGCCTTCCTAATGGTAGCCAACTACATTGTTATGACTAGGTGGAGGGATCGAAGTATTTGTGTCTGCAGCGATAGTCAGGGTGCACTTAAGGCCTTGTTTAATACTGTAACCCAAAATAATACGAGAATGTAAGAACTCCTTGAATTCGGTCGCAAGGCTGAACTCTTTGACTCTAGTCTGGGTGAAATTGAGAGGAATGACATTTCGGATGTGATTGATAAGAAAGGCTCAGAAAATAATTTCTCAAGATGCAGACAGACTAAACATATACTCCTGAACGTCTGTAAGAAATTAGCGGCATTGCTGTCTCTCAGCAGAAGGGATTGTGGAAACCTTATTGGCATTCTTACGGAACACTTTCCTTTTGCCAAGCATATTAGTGTGCTAGGCTCAAGAGACACCACTGTCTGCAAAGCTTGTGGAGTGGATGCCGATACTTCGGATCATTTCCTTTGCTACAGATCTTCGGTGCTGATGTGTTGAGTGCTGATACTGTAAGGTCCTCATCGCTGAAGTGCGTTCTCGACTATCTTAAAAAATCAAAGAAACTAGTAAAATCCAGTAAGTAATACTGGACTTGACTTCTTGGCAGTTTCATCTGAGTAATCCAGTGAAGTGTTTCCTAACCCGACAAAAAAAGTACTTAATAACAACAAAGTGATAGGACTTCATGGGATTCCCGCGTAGTTATTAAAATCAGCGCCAGCAGCATCTGTGCAACTACTACATCCACTCGTAGAGAATGCGTGCGAAGTTGAGTCTTTTCTCGAACAGTGGTAAAAAGATTCATCATCACGCTTACTATTCACAAAAGTCATGTGGAGTGCTGAAGAACGGATTCGTGTGTTTCCTGCAGTTGCCCAAATGATAGCAGAAAAATTCTTGGACATATAAGAGTCCATCTTGAATTCACGCTCGACGCCAAGCAACCAAGTTTTTGGCCAGTGGAAAATAATGTCATAAAATATGTATCACAGATACTTCAAGACATTGACTTTGAAGTTCTAGATATATCAGCCAGCTCAAAACGAAGTAATATACTAATAGTATGATGAAGTAAATAAAAACTAATACCAACCAATTGGTGGTCTGAATATCCCAGCTGGAAGAAAATACGCATGATGATTGACCAAGTTCTCTGCGCACTTCTTTGTCATCGTATACGTGTTTGGCATATCCCCAATCAGACAGTGTCGGATTTTCTCCAAAGTTTCATCGTCAAAAACACGATATATCTACAAAAACCAAAAACAAAAAGCAATCCACAGTTTCACTTAATTTCCCAAATGATTAAAATCAAAACGCATAAATATTAATGAATATAACCGAACACAAACCAATTTAATCTAGCGGTTAACTCACCTGCATAATTTTCTCATAGCCAATTTCGTTGTCATATACCTGCTCTTTTATAAATTTCCGATTGCAATTACAATACAATGTAGAGATGTGTACAAATGACTGCAATATGCACGAAAACAAGAAAAAAGCACAAAAAAATTTGGTTTCAGGACAAATTAAATAATTTTTTTTTATGTACATATGTACATATGTAGGTGTATCGAAATTCATATAGATACAAGTGTTACCTTTAAATGTCGCATTTCCATCACTAAATCAAGAATTTTTTTCGTTCCCAAGACATTTATATCAATTGCATCGCTGAGTTTTTCATTAAATTTCACCGATGCAACTACGTTGAATACAATCTATAAAAAAAAAACAGAAAAACAAATAAAAAACATGCACATGCATCGGAACACTTATGCAAACATACACTTTTTGATGGAACATACACAATACACCGAGTGGGTTGTTATCCTTGTCGATGGATTGTGCCTCTAGATATAGTGCAATAACATTTTCAGGACTAGAGTAATAAAATGTTTATCTGACGCGAAAACAAAAAAAAAAATCTCAAATGTTTATAATGTTTGTGCGGCTTATGGGGGAATTGAATTCAGTGTAGGTACGCGAACGCGTTGAAACATAACACCCTTCAATACTGATACGGGTATACAAGGATATTAAAAAAAGAAAAGAAAAGTAAAAACAAACTAGTGCAAACAACAGGTGAGTGATGATGAAATGCAGGTTTTTTTGTTCACCCTTTCAGCAAGGAATAGAGAAGTTATTTCAGTAGAATTGGAGAGATTGCCGGATTGATGGTATTTTGTAACAAAATATGAGTGGTTGACTTTACAACAAAAAAACAAACTATCGGACTAAAAAGCTTTGGTTAAATTAATTTTACGATACCCTCTTAAAAAAAAATTTTAAAAAGTACAATATATGTATGATAATCCGCTAAAAAAATAGAAATATTACATTCTTTACTGAGTGGAGGAAGAATTTTTTTTTTCCTTCGAAATACTGGATATCAAACTACATATTGTAGTCGGCCCACATTAATCAATTTCGACCAAACTACGTGCTTTTTGAGGAAAAATTATAAACTATTTATATTGGTATAAATTAAGGACATAGTTATGAACTGTGTTACAACATTTTAAAATCTGATTTAGAATACCTCAACTTCATTACATAGCAGCTCCCTGTCAGATGGTAAGATAGCCAGGTCCAGTGCACTGAAATCGGCATGAATTGGCTGCACTTTGGCCAACAACTCAGGATCACTTTCCCGAATGTTATCGAATATCTGAAATGAAATAAAAAGGAAACATTTAATGTATAAATTGATCGAGATACATATAGCTAAAAGGTGAAGTCAAATATACATATGTGTCTGTTATTGAACTGACTTAAGTCCTTAGAGAGGCAAACAAGAGAGAACATAAATATGGCATCAATTTGGTTCCCAGATCCAACCTCCTCTAAGTTAGAAGTGTCTTAACAGAGTAGATGAATAATATCCTCTGAGACGTGTACTGCATACATGCATGTTTACTAATCCTAATCTCATAGCGTGCTTCCTCAGAAGGCAGTGACCGGATCTGCTTAACCTTGATCTGCTTAGTTTTATTAGTTCAGCTTTAAGTACAGTCAGAATATCTGAATGCGTCCGTAAGCCTCAGAGCCTCAGAGAACCATCACCACCATTTGGAACCATCCCTATACATTGCAATTTCATTTTGGATCAAGACCTCCCTTTTGCCACACCTCCCTTTCGGGATAGAGTACTTCGCATAGTACATGTACCGAAGGCAAGCGTATTCATCCTCTTTGTCGGTTTATTCATATTTTTATCAGGAATGTTGGAAAATGATTCCTTAAGAATAGAGTTATGTCCTATATTGAAAAACCCTGTATTACTGAGCTGAAGCGCACTGTTACCCACTTAAGATTTTATTTGTAGGTCCAGTGGTAAAAGGAGAAGAAATCCCCCGAGAGCAGTCATGGAGATAGTTGTTCTTTGTACTCCGCCCAACATATTTTATTTGTAAGGATGGGTTTGACTACCATGATGTAGTCAGACCAATGCATCATTGCTGGTTTCAGGCTCCACTTTTTCCCGCTGTGCTATTACAAATGAAGAGAGCATTGTGAGCCTTATGCATGCTGTTACGTTAAGTTTTCAGTTTAGCAAGACACCTAATGCGATCTGAAGAGAAACCTCCACCCTAGATTGCTTAGGCAGTTTGAAGGGTGGTATCGTATATTTCTTGCTGGGGAGTACCAGTTCAGGTTGAAATGAAGTCTACAAGCCCAAGTCAGGAATCTAAATAAAAACTCCACGACATCCGCTTATATCCGAGTGTGGAATTGGTAATGCACCCCTTCCTTTACCGTTTTTGAAAGCTCCATCTATGTCTAAAATGGCAGATAGAACAATTTTCTTATAGTCAAGGCTTTCTATTCTACCTACTACTTCATGGAAAGCTGTTTCCACACAATTACTTTGCATATGTAAATTTTCGTTGCAACACTTGCTTCTAATAGGAATATCGAGAAGACAAGTGATTCATGGGTCTGTAGTCTAGGCATGTGACTAGTAGGATAGATCCTGACTTTTGATACTAAACTCCAGCTCTCAGTGATGGCAACTACACATTGAATATGGAAAAAGTCGTTCGAAAAAAAATGTCGATGGACAAAACCGAGAGAATCTACTTTAAAATCCTGGGTAGTACAAAATTTCCGAAAGGTCCAAAAATCTGTAGACATAGAGACATATTTCAACACGTTCTGCCGGGAGGCAATATTATTTATTTAACGCACGTTGGACATTAAAATTATTGCTGAGTAACGTGTTTAAAGTTTTCGAAAAAAAATTTACCTTGGTAATTTTAAAGCAAACATTAGTAGGTTAGTAGGACAATACAGGCTCTGTACACCTTCAGCACCAAAAAAAGGCTTAAGATAGACTTCATTGCAGGGATTTATTGTAATAACCATAAGATTGTCATAATCCCGATCAAACATTCCTTCAATTGTTAGAAATCGCGTGTCGTAAAATCTGTCAGGAGGTCATGCTGCTAACAGCATCTATCATGCTAACAGAAAGGTTACATCTTACACAAAAAAAATAAAAGGATGATGGAACTAAGGAATGATGTTGAAACTTTTTCCAAAAAGCATAAAAATATGACAAAGCTTCTTATCCTCAAAGACTTACAATATCAGAATTATGTGCTGTTATAGAAAGACCAGTTCTGCAGACTGCTAAATGTTAAAAACCCTATCAAGTATCTAGCACATGATGGAGGAGGGTCCTATTTATCATTTATTCAATGATGAGCGATAGCAATTCAAATTCCTTGAATCTACCTTAGACGACTCGTTCAAGACCTCAGCTAATGTACTGTACACAGAAGAAATGAACTTTAAGCAATTAAGATGAGCAATTCGAGATATTTAGTCAAGGACTGGGCTAATTTCAATGACTTCATTGTTAAACCTCAACAAAACTAAAGTTAACCAATCTTTTCTGTATAATAACCCAACGAAGTTCAAAAATGAAATAAAATCCATCAAACCACTCACTGTTTCTTTCAAAATACTTTCCATTCGTTGAGTGGGATTCATGTTATTTTTTGCCCTCAGAAGTATGTATATTTTCTGAATCCGAAAGGTTTTCAAAAGTTTATGTATAAGAACTTTTCCAATAAATCCCGATCCACCAGTTATTAGTACCACGGATTCATGATAGAAATCAGAAATTGGTGTCCCAGAACTGGTCACGGTTAATGGTTGTCCTAAAAAATTTAAAATAAGATAAACAACCGCATATTAGTGATTGCCGAACAAACATACCCTACCTTCAGTGGGATCTGGTGGAACTGTCATTTTTTGATAATAGTCCATCTTACTCCTTATCAAATGCCTTTATATCAACTAGCACTCTACGTTGACGCCGAAATAAAACAAGCATTTAATCGATTTTGACAATTTTTGTTTCTCAATTTTATTTCCAATCACAAAAGGACTTTTACTGCAAATTTTACCAAATTATTTTTGTTATTTAATTGAATTTATTTACAAAAGAAAAAATGTGACATGAAAAATCATCTGCCACTGTGATTCGAACAGAGAGCTGAACGATCAAAAAGGTGAATTCTTAGCTTGGACGTGAACCACTAGGTAGAAAAAGTACCAGGGATGTCAACAGGAATAACAAGTGGAGGTTCATTTTGATCATTTGCAAAATGTTCATCGAATAACGACAAGCTCCACGTGGCATAGAATATCGGGGTGGTGTCCTCAATAGAAGAGAAAACCAAATCAGGTAACACTAACGTAAGGGCATTTGAATGTAATATTCACACGAAATAGAACTGTATAATTAGACAATTTGTGCCCGGCTATTCGTTGATGTTTGACATCTTCATTAGCGTGACTATGGGCAAGAAAACGAAATAAAATTGTTCACAAGAAACACTATTGACAATGTATCCCCCAATTATCCCATCAATTATCTAAATATAAACCCACCCTGTTTGGGAATTTAATTGGAACTATTATTAAAAGTTGCTTTGATGTTAAAAAGGTTAGTCATGAATACAACGACATTTTGTTGACATATTTTCAATGCGGTTTGTAACTAATCCAACCAAATACTGCACCTAATTTCTACACCAGCTAACATCAATTTAGGATGTCGCAGGTAATAAAACATAATGCGCTGCGCATTTTCCATTGCAAGCAGATAGGTTGGGAAATCTGGGTACTCGTCGTGCCCAAGCCTTTGATAAAATAACCATAGCCTGTAAGCATCTGCGTCATATAAAAGTTAAGATACCTATGCTTCCTACTGATGAAAACGTCTATTTTGTAGATCAAACTGAGTGTCCATAGAGTGTCGGGGTGGATCGCTACTGCCATGCCTTTGGTGTTACCCTTGGTAGTGTTTCAATATCAATCCTTGTTTCACATAGATTCGATGGCTATTATGCCAGCTATCACGAATGCTCTCAGTGAATTTATTCTGCATGATGACTCGGCCTGATGGCTTTATTGAATTTGTGCTCCAACTGCTCCAAGAGTCTGGTTAACAAGACCAAATATCGTTGCTGACTTTGAACTTTGAAGTTCTCAAACTTTGCATTCTAATCTAGACCGATTGTTCCAATACAGGTGATTTTGTTAGGTGTGGAATGTATTCAGTTTTTCTTGGCGTAAGCCAGTCTTTTCTTTTATGACTATTCGAGCCATTGATTGCCAGTCGATTAGATCTGTATCGACTGCGAACATCGTCATCTATAGAAACATTCAAATCTATAGAATCGATTGTTGCGACAGATTATCCACGTTGCCACCTTTGCTCAGCAAATAGGCAGCTTCTACAACGTCAACAGTTCCGAAAGACCAACATGATCCACAAACCGATTGATCTTTGACAAGGGTAATAGCGGCAAGTAGTCTCCAATCAAATTGTTCTGGCAGGCTGTCGTTCATGTTGTAGAGGAATGTCTTTCAGTATTGAATACTATAGACGATTTGTACCCACGTTATGCCTTCAGTGCATTGTCAGTATTATCAACCAATTGGTTGATTGCCAACGAGTATCCCAACTGTAAGTGGCTCTTTAAGCGGATGTAATGCAGATTCTAATGAAAAATGCCCTTGCGGTGCTCCATGATTTCTCTTGAATCGTTTGAATTCCATTTCGACATGGCGATCCTTGGTTGGTTGAATGAATTCCCTCATTGGGTTAAAGGTGGCATAGTGACCGGGTAGAATTGATTGACTTTCGACTCGGTTCTCTAAGGCGCCGTCAACGTGTAAGCACGTTTCCTTATTTAGTTTCTTTGATGTTGTAACTGGTGCTAACTTAAGAGATATTCTTGACCCATTTGACAGGTTTTAACTAGGCCACCATAGTAGTCGATACAAGAACGAAAGGGTTCGGCAAAGTCTGAGTATATAATAATAGTTTCAAATACAATTCATTTTCTACTTCGAAACTGCCACCCACCACCATACAGAACCCTTTAACTTCTTCCACGTATCAGTATTCCACGGCCAGCTTAGAAATCACACCCGATAGAATAATAAAATAGATGTGTCCTCAAATCACGAAACCTGCCCTGTCGCCAAGCAACACCCATGCAATTATAAATTCAAAACAACTTTCACTTTAATTGTGTAATGGGAAAAATGTACAATTCAACATGTGGCTACAAAGAAAACCTTGTGCAGGCTTTAGCCTTTTTGATCAAACTACGGAATGCACCTACGCAATGCGTAATGCAAATTTATTAAGCACAATACTTATAAAATATCAACAGACTCACAGTTTCTTGAAAAAAAGCTTCCAAACGTTGATCCGCATTCATATTATTCTTCGCCCTTATTAGTGTGTATATTTTTTTAATCCGAAAAGCTCTCAGAAGTTTCTGAATTAACACTTTGCCAATAAATCCTGTTCCACCGGTAATTAAAATTGTTGCATCACAATAGAAATCACAAATTGGTGTTAAGGAGTCGTTGACATTTCCTTGTTGTTCTAAAAAATAATTTCAATCAGAAGATAAGCACAAGCTTTTGCCATCAGGCACACATCCTACCTTCAGTAGAATTTAAAGAAGCTTCCATACTAATTAACAATTTCAACTTTATTAAAAAAAATATCAACTAACCGTCAACGTTGTCGTCGTTGAACTAAATCAAAATAAAATAAACATTCAATCGAGGGTTCGATTCAAGGGGTTATTTCAAAAATAAATGTAATTATTACTAACCAATCAATAACGACAGTTTTAAATTCTAAAAAATTTTCCCACACGGCATGCATCGTCGTTGGAAGTTCATTCATGTTTTTCTGGTTAAATAATTAATTAGAAGTTCTTGTATCTGGGGCATTGTGGAGGAGTATAACACACGCGTATGAAATTATTTCATCAACCTTTAAGGAAATTATGGGAAAAAAAGAAACCGTGGTGGTGTTATACAACTTCTTAGAAAAAAGCTTTTGGTTTCCGGTTCGCGTCTTGGAAGATTGGCTTCTGTATTGAAGAAAAGCACGGAAGCTATTCAAGGGTATTTTTAAATACATACATATGTACGACATATTATAAAAAGTTAAGGAACATGGGTTAAGATAAATGCTAAGACGTTCAAAGTGTCCATTGCCTGAATTTAATTTGTCTTGTAGAAAATATTGAAAATTGACTTTCGGATTTAAAAAGCTTATTTTCATGGTTCGGGGATATGGATACTACATAGGGTGGCGTCGAATATTCATGCATGCATAGTACGATTTCTTGCAAATAAATTAAAATTATCTGGGTCGTGTTGGTAAAGTTGGATGACATACCTACAATGCTCACTTTGTATGGATATTTCACTGATTTCACAATTTTCGTTTTATATTTTTTGTAGGAGTCCATAAAGCAGTACGTAAGGACATAGAACGGCAACCCATGTGCATTAATCGTTAACCAATTCAGTCATTGTTCTAGTCAGATTTTTTTTAAATTTATGTTTTTTCTTTGATGCTTTGGAGGCAAAAGAAGCCAACTCTGAAAAAGTGAACATTGATCCTTTGAGCCGTTTCGAATGTTTATTAATAAGATTAAGAAATGGGGCTACATTTATTTCTTCTGTTAATCACATTTTTCTTTCGAATGATTTTGAAATTTCCCTTAAAGGGATAAAGATTGGGACATTTGTGGAGCTGTTCACACTTGACGTGAACAGAACAAAGCCCTCTAGTTATAATTGCGGTTGTACCTTAGGCACGGAAACATAAATGACCATTGACCAACTAATACTTTAAATTGTTGCTGATAAGGAAGCGGCCAACAGCTAACTTCTACTAGTGTACTGAGCAACATTCAATTGGTTAGTTGGTTGGACTTGGTTCTTTGCCCACCGCTTTTCGCTTTCCAAACTCCTTATTTGCCGCCTAGTAGTAGTACATACATAGAGAGGAGAACATTTCTGACGTTGCACTCATTCAGTTCCATTCATAAAGACTTTTTGAGCCATCTCAGTTCAATGCCAAGGATTTTAAAAAAGATGATAATGCCAATATATTCCACTTCAACTAGGACTAAGGCTGTTTAGAATCCAAATCATTGGGGTCAAGGCGAGTATATCCCTGTTTATGTTTTGTCTTCTGATGGACTCCAACAACATACCTACTGAATTAAGTGTCGACCAAATGTTGAATTTAAATATCTTTAAAGTTTTCTCACATCACGTTATCCTTGATCCAAATCAATATCCCAATTACCGTAAATTATGCACCCCCTTAGAAAGTATCTTCTTTGTAATATTTCAATATTAAATCTCGACAACGCTGCTGTTTGTGTACATCATTTCATTTCATTTTGATTCACTTATTGCGATCCTAGGAAAATGAGCTTTGAAAGCCCATTGATTACTAAACACCGTCTTCATGGAGAAAACTTCTCTAAGAGTGTAGTATCGCAAAATTTTCACTTTATGGACTTGAAGCAACTGTGTCATTACGTGCACCCCCATGTATGTAGATGCTCAAGGACCATATTACAATGTAAATGGTGTTGCAGACGACATGAACGGGACATTGTATGTACCCAAATAGTACCTACATGCATATGTCATGATTTAATAATGAAACTTTTCTGAACTGAATGTGTACAAGAATTTTGTAAAAAAACAAAAAACACGAAATAAACATTCTATTTATTTTACTCACTCGTACGTGTCGTGCAGTATTTGCTTTTGCTAAACTTTCGTTACGTCATGGTTGATTTGTATTCAGAAAGTGTTTAAGGGTACAATAGGAATATTAGAAGTTTTTCTTGGTAACATGATGAGGAACATTGTGTGAAATACCTACTTTCTGTTGATAGTACCACGAGACTACATCTATCTGCTTATCTATGCAAAGAAAAGCAAAACATTAATGGATGACTAGTAGAATAGTCACAAATATTTGACACAATGACCCTCAATTGCAAAATTCAATGAGCAACAATGAATCCTTACATTTGCATATGAGCAGACTTAAATGACCTTTACATGACTTAAGTGACTTGTAATAGATACACTCAACACACACCACTAACGATATGTTGTGGACAAATACAGTCTTGCGAAAGTTCTCAAATCATTCTCCATTGTCTGTTTAGGAGAAGGATTTGAGGACTTTCGCAACGTAAATCACATTGTTATTTGCAGCTACTTGCATAGGGTCATCCAACAAGAAGTGTCATTTTAAATTAATAGAAAAACGCAAAATTTTTATGAAAAGTGGTGGTTTTACTATTTTAGTCTAAAGCAAAAATTTTGAGGTTAGTAATGAACTAGAATATCGATCAAATGTCCGCTTTGGCTCTACCTTTAAATAGTAATTTTTTTGATGACATTTTTATACACGTTTTCGCATATTTAATCGCGAATAACACCTCTAATATTTCGTTTTATTGCATGAATCGTTGGTGAAGCATTGATTAATAAATATGATAATGTTGTGATTACTTATACATAGATACATATCTTCATAGTAGCTAATATCCACTCACGTAATAGCAAATCTTTTCGTCCACACTAAATGATCTTTCAGTGAAAAACAGCTTACACCCCGCCAAACTCATCAGTTGAAGTGTGAAACAACATAATAAATGTATCTGTCTCCAATGCAGGACGATTTATCAGTGGAATCCACAGAGGCACGATAGTCAAACGCTCCAGCTAAACAATCTGAAAGATCGTCGAGTTAATGCGATTGTAGGTTGATTATTGTGCTCTCGTTTTCTTATATTTTACTTTCGAATGAAGATTAGGTAAATCTTCATCCGCATCTGCCAGTAGGAAACAAAGTACTCACTAAAAGAGCACTCAATAGAAATTGGCCACTAGTTCGTGTTAGTATTCCTGATGGATCTACAAAGCTTCGACAATTTCTTCAAAACTTCTGCAACTATTTATTGACTAATTGAGAGGATATGAAAGGCTAAGGCCTTTCCCTGACTACTGGAGAAAGTAGGTTGGTAGGGAAGAGTGGTGACTGCCGCACGGGAAGAAAAACAAATTAATGCTATTATGCCCCATTCTGATACCTAAATTCGTGCCTTCTCCCAGTGTAGTTCAGAAAAAGGATGAGTTCCCCAATCATTTTACGAGATAAGTCTTCCTCTTCCTCTCTGGTCCTCGCTAGGGCCGAACATCTCTAAAGGAAGTGAGTTAGAGATTCTTTCTCATCATTATTTCTACAACTACGACAGAGCGTGTTGTGAGAGATACCTAGCTTGACTGCATAACCTCCTAATGGCCAGTGGGCTCTGCTAATAGCTACGATTCTTGCAATACCTGGTCTTGATCTGCTTTGTAGCTAGTTTGTTTTTGATTTGTTATAGATGGGTGAATGCGTTGGTTTATAACCTTTAACGACTCCTAAACGAAAACTAACTTTTTCCGATAGGGACCAATTAAAGCTTGATCCTAGCTTGGCCAACTCGTCAGCTCGTCCATTTCCCTCATAGTTTTACTGTATTCTGCTACCGAGATGATTGTCGTCATTGAGTGGGAACATAATAGGCTGAGTTCCTACTGTTTTTTTTGCAAAAATGTCGATGCCGACTCCGCAGTCCATTTTTGACCAATCCGTACTGTGGCAATAGTTAAACACTATTCTGCTCTTCCATTCATGAGAAACGGGTGCTAAAGTTCAGTAAAGAGGTTGTTTAATAAGTCAGAGACAACAACCAGTTCACCTGGTATCATCTCCTGGACTACTGTGGCTATACGACTTAGCAACCCAGCATCCAGATTCCCTGAGCCGGACTACTCTGGAAATAGCTGTATCTTCGATATACAAATTAATTGGTAGCAGATGTAAGATTAGAGTTGGAGCTTCTGTCGGACAAGATCTCAATGCCCCAGTAGTACCCATAGTTGCTGCTTTTTAGACTTTTTGATCAATATTATAGGAGACTGTTACAGGAATTTCAAGAAACTTCGCCTCTTTAGACAAACCGCAGCTCATATGAGTCTTACAAGAGAAGTAGAAACGAAAATTGATAAATCATAACATTTAAGGTAGGTTATTCACTTGCTGAAGATAAAATAAGGTGCAAACGTGAACACGAAACTTTGCACCTTTATCTTTAAGAAAAACGAAAAGCTCTCCAAAGCACCCAAAACAAATGTGTCTTGCATACAAATTTCAAGGAATAATTTACAAATTCCCTCTCGTGTTCGCGATAAAAGCAGGATGTGTTGTGATAGCTTTGGTGACAGTTTTTGCATCTACACATGTATGAACCAACCACAATGTCTGGAGACTAATTTTACTAAGACCTTATACTAGAACGTACATATGTACGAGTATAGTCATTAGGCACATGCATCTAGAATGCTATAGAGCTAGACGGTTTATAGATTTATACCAGCCACTACACTAAGTCTGTGTGAATATGAGTGGATTGTTACACCAACATGAATAGGATTATGAAAACAAAACACATAAAAAAAATATCAGCTCCAGCTTAGCTATCATTGAAATTGCTAAAAATTCATGGACTACCTGATGTACATACATTATAAGTGGGGAAGTGGCAAGTGCGTTGACGTCCTGAGTGATTGGTTCAAGGTTCAAATTTCAGAAGACACCCACTTATTTTTGCAAGATTTCAACTAAGGTATTTCTGTTTGAAATACGGCTCAATTTTTACATCCCTTCGACGAAATCTACGGGCTTAAGATTATCCTTACTCGTTCAATTCACGTTTCGTCCTAAGGATACGATTTCTTATTGATTGTTGATTTCGTGACAGCTTGTTTGAAAGGTATTTGTGATTTCTGAGTGCTTGCATTTTATTTCAATATGTGGTGAAAGAAATAAATAGGATACGTTTGTCTTCATATGCACCATCAAGGTAGTCCTTGTTCGTCTCTGATCAATAGTTCACTATATCGTTTTGTATCTGTAGGTGCGTTGGAAACTGATGATTCTACTCACTTACTCACATTGGCGAAACAACAATCCAATACGTCTCGCAACGAAATGACCAACCTAAGCCAATAAATTGTATTTTAAAGTTTTCTCGTCAAATAAGACATTACGTATAGTTTAAAAATTATGTCTGCAATAGTTTCGTGTATTAAGTTTTTGAAAATCTTAACAAATAAAATCTTACATATTATTTACAGATATTATTATGTACACATGTATTAATTGTTGTAATGCAAAAATGAAAATACTTTTTCTTCGATACTTGTCCTGCACATAGTACATGTCGACATGACTGAACTTTTATGTTATTGTTACAAAATACATTTATATCCTTATATCTTACAGTGCGCCACCCATTCGTTCATATTATAAGATCACAAAAAATTGAAAAAATCACAGTTTTAGACATCGTTTCGCTTTGTTTCATGCAGTAACGTGTATTCGCTCATCTCCAGACAGGGATCATGCAAGTCCTCTCGGTTGTTATTGTTGTTACTGGTATCGCCGAAAAATATTGTCCTTCGATAACCCCCCTCATTACCGCTCTTCACACGTGACACCTCATTAAGAATGCATGAACCATCACATTCGGTTCGACTGCCCAGCTCATCTTCACAAATACACGACCCGATACTGGGCACAACAGGACCAGTGGTTATCATGTTGTTGGTTGTGGTTATTGTTAGGCCATTCGTCGTCGTCATCGTTGTTCCTGTTGTGGCACCTAAAATAGTGACATCATCCGTAGCCTCGATTACGTTCGGGTGCAAGGGTTTAAAATCATTCCTCCGCCAATGATAAACTGGTGCTTGTGCGTTGTCAGTTTTGAAACCATTGAGACTTCCATTGCGGTGTAGTTTTCTCGTATCACTAAACGTAATCACATTGTATCCCAGTTTGGTGGCGTTGCTACCGTTTTTGACACTTCCATTTCTGAAGAGCGATGTCGGGTGTGAATTCTGATGAAAGCCCGGATGGTTATAATTAGTGACATGAGGAGTGAAGACATTGTTTCGTATTCGGCTCGATGAGCTGCCATAGGTTGAACGTATTGAACTGGCTCTTGTGTGTACAGACACGTTACGGTCCTGGTTATCGAGTGTGGTATGAAATTTACAAAAACACACCGAGAAGCGTTTGTTAAATTCACGTTTAAATTTTTCCTGCAAATAGACAAAATTTAAACAGTTTAGTTTAATTGGTTTTCTATAGGAAGGATAGTAAAAAATAAATCTGAGCATACTACGGAAAATCTTTATAATAAATTGTTTGCTATTGTTGTTGTCCTCCCTCTATGTGGTATTAGTGTATTCATACAGAGGAAGGCCGGACAAATCCTAATAAACTACTATATACATACGTACTTCCACTCACTATTTACTACTGCTAATTATGTCACAATAGAGGGTGGTTGTCTGGAGCCTAGTTCAACAACTCCACTGACCCATTTTCCACAATTCTGGAGGCCGAAATTCCCCCATTACCGATTAGATAACCTCGGGGTGTGTGGTTCAGCTTCCACAGCAACGTCGAGTGTCTGGTTCGGCGGTTATCATGATTGCATTGTCGGCCTTTGCCCCACATGGAGTCATTGTACTGTGTGGGCGAATGCCAACATGACGAAACATGGTTGGAGGAGGTGATAGAATAACATACGAATACATTTGTATATTAAATTTCACCCTCAACCAGCTCACATAAAAAAGTGATGATACACAATAATTATACAGATTTCTTATTCATGATTCGTCATGATTCCACAGGGCGCTCTATTTTTTATGTAGTTATAGAGAATTGTGGTTAAGTTGAGAAGGAATTTATATTTTAAAACAGGCATTGTACGAGCATACATGTGTTTAACCGTTTTTATCATTAACAGAATCGATTTCTTACAGATATCTGGGAGCATTCTTACAGTCTGCATCGAGAAGTTATATCATATCCTTGTCCTCTAATAGACGACAGAGGAAAACCCAACCCAATTCTTTCATTCACAAACTATTTTTGGTTGACCAGTTTAGCAATGACCCTGTATTTATAATAAATCATCATTAGTTGGTTGGCATAGGCTTCTGCTTAGAAGACAACTGGGAGCTCCTTCGATTTGGTATGCTTTAACCAAAGAAGGTTTTCTTTAACTAATAACAGTATACGGATTCATAAGAGACGCAGGGAGTGTCGACCGATTACGAACCTCCTTTTGGTTTCGTGAAGATTTACCATCTACTCGTTAGACAGATGCCATACAATCCATTTAACGTTCTACTATCGACTATCGACAATCATTCTTTTGGATTTACTGTTCATGGCGACCATATTTAGAACCTATTTCACTGATCCTTGAAGCCCACGCAATTTGTATAAAACCCGCAATAAACACTAATATCGGTGTCAACCGACACTGTTTCATTCACATTAAGGTCAATACTCTAAAAACATTCCAATACCCAAGAGCTTCCAATCTGTCCTTGCCAATCCCTCCCCAAATCAACAACACATCTTACGATACCATGGCATCCCCCACGCCGCCGCCACCGCCGCCAGCTACATCACCTGCAAACCCAAAAATGTTTTTGTCCTGTAATCTAAGCTCATAAAATTCCTAGCAATAAATTGAGGGAACTCCACAAGATTCGGCACCCCTCCTTAAAAGCCATAAATTTCGGATGTTCTTCTGGAAAGATGTGATAAACTCAAATATTTTTGCGAGAATTTAATACGACGACCATTTCATTTGTGTCCTTTTCTCACATTTAATTGAGCGGATTACTAGCTAAGCGACAAGCATACGCCCGCCGTTGCTCCCGGCAATGTCAATGTATTTAAAGGTTACAAAAACATAAAACAATTTCCCACACACATAACGAGAAGCCAAACACACTCAGCTAAATAATGAATTTGGATATAAGGATATCACTCACGTTGTAGATGCCATAAATAAAGGGATTGTAACAGCTGTTACTCATAGCCAGCCAATCACAGCAGAACCAAATGATATTGATGAAATGATACTCATTTATTTCCGGTATAGTCACATACAGGATGTTATACGACTGCAACGGAAGCCAGCACATCCCGAACACCACGACCACAATGATCAGCATTTTGATGACCTACGAGAAGAAGAAGTTCAAAAAGTTTCCCCAAGATTCTGTCTGCCTTTTATTGCTCAAACCTTTTTCTTATTCCGCAAAAGTGTTATGTCCCTGGAATCTTGGGCATTACCCGGCGCTCGAGTACCCCAAAGTTTTACGGCCATTTGTATGTACACAAAACTGATGACGCAAAACGGAACCAAATATTGCACAAATACCAGCGAGTATCGGTAGGACTGTAATTGGTCATCGGATAGGTTCATGTTTGAGCAGAATTGACGTGTCACGTTCTGGACGACATTATGTTCTGAAATGGCAAAGGACTCTCATAAATATTTCAATAATAAACAATGTTTCACTCATACTCATACCTCTTATCCGTTCGTTCAGTGTTTCTACACGAAACGCAATCGCACAGGGAACAGCAAAGGCAATCGCCGTAACCCATATGGCCGCAATAATGATTTTCGAGATGAATTTCGTTGGCCGAGCTCTAAAAGAAAGGTTAAGAGTTGAACTTTTTAATAAAATGTAAATGGTTTTGGGATATAGCAAGCAACATAAAGTTAATACTTTATTGCTTAGACATTGTCATCGTGTGTAAGCTATGTAGAGATTCCAAATAAGAAATTTCATTCACATTCACACAGATGAAGCAAAAGTAATTTGAACGCACTATGTGTTGGCACTTTCACAAACACAAGGCCATTGTGGCAGTAAAAGAAGATAATTCAAGGACAAATGTAAGAATGGCATGAAAGTTGCAAACAAAAAAGTGGAAAGGACCTGAATTACATCACCTGACAATGTGAACTTTATGCTAATGAGAGAGGTATTATACGACACAGTTTGAGAGAAAGATAAGAAGGCCAGACGTAATTATGGAAACTATTTTGGGATAAAAGTCCTTTTCAAGATTTCGTTCATAGCCAGGCACCCATTTAATCTATGATCATGTTTTATATCCCTTCAAAATCTCATCGCATAACAATTTTAAATTATAAATACAAATGGATTCTATTGACGTAAGTAAAGACGGTTAGATAGAAGACTTTCTGAAATCACTGTAGTTCATCAATTGGTGATAAAGAAATGGGATGTGGACTGTACTTGACAATGATAAATTACAATTAATCAATTTTCCACAACTCACTTTGTCGGAGGCTTCTCAGTAACGTATACTTCAAGCAAAATTATATTAATTGCACGACATTACAAATTGCAAAGGATTTGAATAGAATTCAACCTTTTTCCAGATGTAAATCCGTTTTGGGCCTTCAATTTTAAGCTACACAGATAATTATAAACTTCAATCACACTTAGTCTTAAAAAAATCCCACCTTCAAGTATAAGATCTTATCTGCCACTTTATGTGAATGGCTGAAACGCTTCGTCAATTCTTCCCTATGCAGAGTTATTTCTACTTTTGGGATCCCTGCCAAACTCATTCGAATGTGCAAATTCAAAAAAGGATTAACACAAGGTGACATGACAGGGCATATGAGAAGTCAATTTAGTATTAAGGCCCTTTCCCTAGCAACTTATCAGCTTTTCTCTTTATCTTGATCACCCCATTCCTACTTTATGGCTCTGAAGCATAGACTCTATTGAAAGTCGAAGTAACCTCAAGAAACATTCCGTTTTCATAGAAATCTCTCGTGACGCCTAATGACGCCAGTTCGCCTAGATTGTCAAAGAAGGGAACTCCTAGATGGAGTAATCTTTTTTAGGATATAGGTGGGCACGTGCATAGGAGGTAGAGAATGGGTTGTTCCTCCTCCTTCTCCTTATAGCTTCTACAGAAAACATGTGAAAAGAGGCCCAGCCTCTTAGCATGTTGGCCTATTGGATAGTGTTCAGGAAGAACACTGGTTGATTTGTGACCAACAGAATCTCAGTATTACATTTTCGTGGTACGAAATGGATCGGCTTATGCTTGAACGACGTTGGGAAATATTGCAGGTTACTTCCAAAGTTGGTGCTGTATTGCCGAAACAGTGCGAATTTTGAAAAAAAAAATTTCAGTCGAAATAATGCACAAACTGCTTTGTGATGAAAGTTCATATGTTTGGTTTGCTGATAACCGAACATATTCCCGTGTTCGTTCTGTGCACTCAACTGAGAATAATGTAGCTTTTTGCAGATCTTTGGAGTGGCAGCATTATTGGTCCATTTTGCTTCCAAAGCGACAATGGGCGAAACGTTACAGTCAATGAAGAGGCATGATAACTGATTTTTTATGGCCAGAAATTGAGGTTTTGGAATTGTGCGAGCTATGGTTCCAGCTAGGTTTGTGTGGCTATATACCACACAAGCCGTCCAGCAATCGATTTATTGTACACTAAGTTCAGTAATTGTGCAATCAGTCGAAGCAGTCATTTGAATGAATTAATCGGAAGATTAACTCCTTTTAATAAAGCAAAATTGTTAAAAAATATTAAACAATATTTTTTTTATAGCTTTTTAAAAAGATACCAGTAGATGGCTTACCCTATATGTCTGCAGAGTGTGGCCTTCACAGACTTTCTTTCCTTTCACAAGCATTTTTAATCACTTCATCAAAATTTGTAGAAAAATTTACAAATTTACAAACCAAAGAGGTCTCTAATCAAAGACGCAATAAAAATCGTTTTTTGTTCAAAGTTTTTGGGACGAAATTTGTCACAAAACATTTGTAAAAGGTCATCCAATAAGAGGTGTCATTTTGAATTCCGTACCATTGTCGAATTGTCAATCGTCAACTCTCATTATAATGACTTTTGATAAACAAACCCTAGGAGATTATTAAATATGGACCCACACATGCTCGCGTAATGTGTTGAAATAGTGAAAATCCATTACAAAAACGATGAAAATATTTAGAAAACATTTTATAAAAACATTGGCTTTGCAGAGCAGAGCGGATATTTGCCAGATGTTGTACTCCATTACTAAGATCAGAGTTTGTATTTTAGACTAAAATAAAAATATCATCACTTTTTAGAAAAATGTTTCGTTCTTTTATTAATTTAAAATCACAGCTCTTGTTAAATGACAGATTACACATAGCCAAAAAACTCGGTGCACAGCTATTTTTAAAACTTGTAAACTACAACTACATATATAAACATTTGTACGTTGCGTAACCCAAATTACATATTTGTAGTTGGGATCAAATAATACAAATTCGTAGTTGTAGCTTGTAGTTTTGTGAAAAATGCCGCTGTTTAAACATATATAACCTGTATGCACGTCATACAAAAAAAAAAAATTTGTTTTTGGAGTCCCCCCATTGAAGTGAATTTAATAAAATATCATTCATTCGTTTTGAATAAAACACGAAATCAAGAATAATGGCAAAAACCAAAAGCCAATGGTTTATTTTTTTTTTTTTCTTCTATTCAGCTACATACAACATGGTAAATCGAAAACAAGAATAATGTTTTTCTTTAATGTGCTCCTCACGAAAGTCTAATGAATTCTTATTTGCCGCTGTTCACTGAAGTAAAATTAATGTTTGTTTTTTTTTTTTAACTGAATTTTTGTGTACTCCAAGATCAACAAGTTATTTAAAGTATTTTCCCCCCAAATTTCTAAGTCCATAAGTCCTCCTATCCTGTCATATAAGAGAATCGGAATTACATGAAATCGCTCCTATTACAAACACGACATTATTATTATTTATTTATGGAATTTCTTTTTCTTTTTGTCAAGAGGTAGAGTGTGTTTGTCTTTTTAATTCCGATCGCAAAATAAAAGCAAATGCATGCCTTGATTTCTGTAATCTTATTTTTTCAATAATTTCCATTCAAACACCCACCTATCTAGATAAATGTACATATGTATCTATTCATAACACATTTATTTTCTTTAAACATCGACATGTCGTTTTGGTGTCAGTTTCTAGTGCTGTACACATTTTTTATTCACACTTGTGTACAGATTTCTATTTTAGGAATATCACACTCGAAGGAAAAAAATATTAATTCAATTTTTTCCTCCACTGTGAATGAAATTTCTTTTTACATAAACATTTTTTTACCTAATTTACATAAACGCATTATATTACTGAAATTTCATCTCCAATTAACCTTTGCAGAGTTCGCTTCGCACCAAAACGTACTCGAGCTTATCAACGCCTCCCTTAAGGTACATATCGTAAAATGAGGATGAAATTTTCTTTCCACATATTTACTTTATTCATTCATAAGTTGGTTTTTTTTCCGAAGGCGGTATGTCCTTGTTTTCTTTTGCGATAATTTGACAAATGCGGAGATTTGGTGCCTCAGGTGTGAGATATTAAAATCGGATCAAGAATGGATTTGGGAAAACTCTTAAAGGCAGGGTATAGATGAACTTCAGAATTTGCACTTACAAGGACTTTAGGAGGCATATGTGTCCCGATATAAAGTAACAGTGTGAAGAATCTACAGCGATTGTTTATTAGGGTAATTAAGGTGTTGTGAAAAGAATTACAAGAAACAGAAAAGTTAAATGAATAAATTAGAGCCCCTTATGTAAACTGTGAATGTGATAAAGTATCTTCGCACATCAGAGACTGTGAGCAAATTAATAACACTTAATAGCGTATATGGATGGATGTTGTGGTCTTAGGTGAACCGGAGCACAACCACCAGACATCCTCAAGTGGATTGATCGTTGGGTACGAACATACATAACTCTCTCCAGAGCCTTATGTTCATGCCATCAAGGGTAATCTTTTTGCTTTATTGCGGTACGTCTCTGATTTATTGGAATACTAACTGATGTTGATACCTATCAGTCCCTAATATTGTGGTTGCTGGATGTTAAACTATTTATATACTTTCTTGATTCATTTTGTTTTTGTGATATCCGTGTTTAAACATTGAAGTGTCATCTCGTTGACATTTTTATTAGCTGGATTAGCTTTAAATCTCTTTATGGTGTTGGTTGTAGAAAAAATATTAGCCAAGAGAATAAGTGGACAATTTTATACATACATATAATGAGAAATCTTTAAATCATTCACTCCATCTAACTCAAAAGTAAATCCAATCTTACTATATTAATGCACTCGCTTAGGAAGCAGTTTACAAAAACAATCTTTAGAAAATCATAAAAGAATTAGTAGGCGATCGGATCTTAAAACAACATGCAGTACGATCTTGAACTGATTTTTGCTGTTGTGCTGAAATGAGAGTATTTCAACCTCTTCACAGACATTATCGCTACGGGCGCCTGAACTCAAACTAGTCCTCACATCTATTCTTGTCGAAATTTTCAAACAGCTCAAAGTGTATTGCTAATCCTCCAATCACAAGAAATACATGACAGAATGAAAGCATTTTAGGAGAGAAGACGAAAAGAGTTGATTATCAGGGGTTGGTTGGGTTGGGTTAAGTGGCTATCCTCGTTCAAAAACGGAGACACTTAGACCAAAAGAAGGTTCATTGTGATACACTGAAGAAATAACTGATGTACCAGCACAGTTTCGATGTGAACCCAAGCCGTAAATTGTTTTGCTATTTAGGCATAAAACCAATATATCGAGTCGATATCAGTTCTGGCACTTTCAAAAAGTTTGAAGGATCTTACACAGATAACTTTGTCTTTCATGTTTGTCAATAAAATCACTTTCATCTGCCGTCATCAGATAGTAGTCTTAATATCCTTTACAGTCCAACAAGAGTATTTTTCTTTTTTGCCAATCCAAAGTTTAAAACCCGAATGAGGTTACTTCTTTTTGATTCTCATTCATTTGTATAAGTCATTTTACCATCACTTAAATTCATTAGTGAATACATTGAATCTAATGAACTTAGAGAAGTCAATGCAATCATTAAAGTCTTCGAAATTTGAAATAATTGAAGTCAATGACTATATACATATGTACATACATATGTATATACATACATTGCAGTTATTGAAATCATTGAACACATTGAACTCAATCCACCTTCAATAGAAAAATCTTCAACATTCATTTATTTAAATATGTAGACATGTTCCAATTTTTAATTTTAAAAACTAAAATTACATATTGCCTTCAATAATTTCACTGACTTCAATGAAATCAATTAAATCTGTGGTTTCAAACGCTTGAAAATCAAGACAGTTTTGTCAAACATGATCGCAGCAGTTTTGTTTTTTTTTTTTTTTTAAATACTGGATTGAATAAAACCCAACTGTACACTCTAACTATCCCTTATCATCCTTTAACCCATCCAAATTGATACAATCTTTGCTAAATAAAGAAAATAATAACACTAGCGTGGGCTTCTTTCGACCCATTTCTATCCCCGTCACATAAGCCAGACCACGTACAAAAAAGTAAAAGTAAATAAATTACTTTTTGCACCTACTACTAGGTGGATACTGCCCTGTTTTTGAAAGACCCTAATATGTATACTTTCTCTGTTTTTAATTCGAATAATCAGATTTTGCATAATTACCATGACAAACAACAGGCCAGTGATGGCAAAAAACAAAGCGACAGCCGACATGGGTCATGTAAGTTCCGACCTCACCCAAACGCAATAATAAAACCATTGGCCTTGAAAATCCCTACCAAACCCAGACCTAAGTCTAATATCTTGCAAAAGATCAATAATTGGACGAGAGATGCTTCAATAATTTCATTATGCTTAACGTAAGTTTATTTGGGCGGAAGAATACTCCTTCTCATTCTATCTCATACACAAAAAGAGATGTCTTTGTTTTTGTTGTCCGGATAACTTTCTCAAACTTCTGAGTTACAAAGTATTAGGAATTAAACTAATCTCCCCCGGGATGTCCGAAACGAAGGATGGAAATACATGGCCAGAGAACCAAACTGCAGGCCAGTCCCATTAATGTGATTAGTTGATGTTATCCCCGTCCGGCACCCAGAAACTAACCAAAAATCCATTATAGCCAGCATGTCTTTTCCACTGTTTCTCATGCCCTAATTCAATCAATCGAAGTCGAATTCGAATCAAAAGTCAATATCACGTCCAGAATACATTTATGCTGCTGCCAGCTGTTCATCCCAGCATACAAAGTAGCCGTCGTGATTATTAAAAAAAAAATAAAAAACAGAAAGCTCTTGCTTTGCCTTTTTGAATTCAATTAGCCAATTCTGTGGTACAATTGCCCAAAACCAAATACCAGTTACATACATTGTTGGCCAAAAACAGCACAACTTGTAATTAATAATGCCTAATGCCAGTTTACTTGTAACTCTGCGTGGGCCCCAAACTTACCTCAATGGATTGATAATTGCTCGATGTCGATCAATAGCGATTGCGGTCAGTGTGAAAACGGATACATTTACGCTGACCGCCTGCACAAAAGGACAAAACGCACACATAAAATCCGGCAGGGTCCAGCGCTGCAGTAGCGCGGCTTGGAACTGAAAGTAAAAAGTAAAACCATTCATAAACTAGGTACACGCTGAATATTATATTTGATATTTGGAAATTCACAAAATGCTGAACACTACATTACACGTCCTAGGGTTGATTGCGTTTCGGGCATTACTGCCCGGAAATTAAATAGCCAAGGATTTGGTATACGAGAGAAATAATTCCGATCGATAGTTGGAATGATGCCTGTGTACCGCCAATTTCCTAAATGGCTTTGGCGGCGCTCGTTTTTGTGCACGTTTAACTTGAGAGTGATTCAGGTAATAAAGGATAACTGTGGAAGGGATGATGGTAATGACGGTGGTTGGGGGCAAGGCTAGCAGATTTAGGTTTGAATATATTACACTGATGATGCTCACCTGAAATGGTATGCAAAACATTCCGATGATAACGTCGGCGAATGCCAAATTAGCTATGTACATGTTGGTCACGGTGCGCATTTGTCGGGTGGTGGCCACCACCCATATCACTAGGGTATTCCCGACTATCGCTATTATGCTTATTCCGCCGTAGAACACTGACAGCAGTGCCACTATCTCGCCCGGAGCTGAGTACAATTTTTCTGCGAAAATTTAATGCGGGGTTTTGAGTACAACATTGTTTTATACAGGATATCATTGTGGATAAGTAATGAATATTTAGTCGTGTTTCGTTCTATTTAAGTACATATGTGTAATACTAACCATATTCCTCATCGGCGATTATTGCATCTGGTGCATGGGTATTTACGTGAAATTCATCCATCGTTTTCAGGCGGGACTCAAATTGTTGTGGAAGTTGCGGCTCTGTTTACTGGCATTAAATTGTACTGTTTGTTGGATTAATCTGCAAAAATAAATAGGCCCTTCATTATTTATGCTGACAGTAATTCTAATTCAATTAAAAGTTTTTCATAATATAAAATTAAGCCAAAAAAAAGGCTTTAATAAATTCTCTTTGCTAAAATTTGTATTAAAAAGAATTTCACATCATTTGACCTTGGTTTCCTATTAATCCTTTTCATTTACCCATATGTATCTATACCATACAGAAAGTGTTTAAAAAAAAACAACATTTGTTTGCTTTAGAAATAAATTTTATGTGACATGAATTACCAATTAAAATTATAGATTTTGAATGAAATATTAATGTAATTAAATTATACAATTATGTTTATTTATTTTACACCCTAATGCGAGACAAAACCCCATCAAATCAATTATGTATGGAAAACTATCCATTTCTGAAAGTTTTGTTTATTGCTTTTGATGCAAAAAAAAACATTGTAGATTTGAAATTTGTATTTAAAACACTTTTAATCCAACATTTTTTTTAAACAACCTATTTACAACCTGCTTTCAAAATTTTGTGTATGTATTTCTCGACTATTGACTATAAGCAATAAAGATTGGCTTTGTAGAGAGAGAATAATATTACGCTTAATTTTAAAACCTACCATCGATCGTTTATAAATTCCTTATTTAATTTTATTAAAGAAGTGAAAAAAAAAATAACAAATGCTAGATGAGTGAATTCTCATACAGTGCGACGTTTTCGAAGATTTAGTAAAAAGTCTGATGAAATTTCCTACTTTACTGAAAACATTACACCAAACTTTATTATAGTATAAATTTCAGATGTATAAGGGTGTCGCTAAGCGTCTAAGAATACTCTTAGCTTACGTTGTATATTACGTGTACCAAGGACATCTTAGTTTTAGAAGACACAGTGAACATCAGTCTGATGTCCTTATTTGCATATTATGAAATGACTTCTTATTACAGAATACATTCCTTTTTTTGCGCAAAATTACATTGAATTCTTTAACAACATTCGCTACGACTGAATGGCGTTTGTTTTTTACGCCAGGTGTAGAGAATCGCATTCTAAAAACCATCACCAAATCATCAACACAAGAACACACCACAAAAAAATAAAGCATTCTGGGCATAAATTTATTCTTAAAGCTGTGTGCATCTATTGAATCGTTTCGAAAATAAAAAATCTTACGTTCTAAACAAAAACGTCTTAGAGTTCACATTCTGTGCACAGAACGGAATGTAATACTCGTCTGAAGTTCAGACAAACGAATTTTGAAATTCACCAGACCATGGCTTAATACAAATTCAACACAAATGTGCTTAAGGACACAAATTTAAAGCTAAATGAAACGACTTGGGGCGGTTGTTAGGGTCTGGTCACATCAGTAATATTTATTATTGAATTTTAAAGTTGCACTTCCTATTAAAGACCTATTCCTATACACAAACCAAAAGCGGTAATGATTGCAAAAATATTTGGCTTTTCCGACGAATGCCTATTAAAAGCCAATTAAGTTCGCAACAAAAAATACTGTGGCTGTCTTTCAAGTTGTAATCTCGCCTAAGAGTGATGAAAAGTTAGTACTTCAAAACATGATTGACGTAAGATGGGTTCTTTTGTTAAGTTCCACTTAAAAATCGCTAAACTTGGCGTACACCCTACTTACTTTTAATCGTCTACTTTTGTGATTTGACCTTTCAAGAACCAGACATGCAGTAAAAGGAATAATTGTCAACTAATTGCCGCAGAATTGTTTGCAATTAATTTAATAGAAGCTATTTATATCAGTTAACTGGTGTTTTGGCGAATACATTTTCTCACTCTCACAGTCGACTTTTCGAATATCCTTTTGCAGGGCGATTTTTCTCAATTGGTAGGAGGAGGGTTCCGTGAGAAAATCGTGCAATGACTGTTAAGGAAAATTAACACAATTGGTTGTGTAGGGCTGATTTGATGTAGTGAACGTTTGGTTTGTGATAGGAAGAACAAAGCGTGCAGTTACTGGTGATTTGAATCAGAATAGGACTGGTTATCAACGAGGACAAAACGAAGTATTAACTCTTATCAACAAGAGTCGACTTCCACCGCATACTTGGTCAGAACGTGACAATTCATAGGTATAACTTCGAGGTAGTCAAGGATTTTGTCTATCTGGGCACTGCTGTAAACTCGTCAAACAACATCAGCGAGGAAATCAAGTAGAATAACTCTTGCTAATCGCTGCTTCTTTGGGCTAACTATGCAGTTGAGGAACAAAGCCCTTTCGAGAAAAACCAAGGAGATGCTGTACACTCATCATCTCAGTCCTGCTGTATAGTGCAGATGCATGAACTCTAACTCAGTCGGATGAAAGCTCCCTTGCTGTATTCCAGAAAAAGGTTCTACGTACAATGGTCCTATTTATGTAGACGAACAAAATAACGTCTGGCGAAGAAGTTACAACAAAGAGTTGTACGTACTGTACAGAAACATAAGTCTAAAAAAAATCGTATCCAGTGGGTAAGATGGATGGATTATGTAGACCGTATGAACATTGATGCTCCACCCAGAAAAGTCTTCAACGCCATACCAGAGGGATCGAGAAATGAAGGCAGACCTCATCTTCGATAGCGTGACCCGGTAGAAAGAGATCTCCCTCGACTTGGTGTGCGAGATTGGAGACGGCGGACCAGAAATTAAAGTTGCTGGGGAGGCATATTACTTGAGATCCAGCAGCACCTCGCTTTGCAGTGCCAACGAAGGAAAAAGTAAGTAATGTTGCCTTGATGCCAGGTAATGGAAAAATTCGACGGACCTTTAATTCCCAACTGAAATACATTGACTCCCTCTCCTAATTAAGGTCATATAGCATGTTTCAAATGTTAGGAGGTACAGACGGGTAGGCATAGATCGTGGATCTGAACTGAATTATTTCAGCAGAAGGTAGAACTACGAAGATTGTACCCAGTGTTCGGTGGCGTATACGTAACTTATCTCTTCTTTTTATACATTTCTTGGTTTTAAAATTTTTTGTATTTCCTATTTATAATGATGCAGCAGTTAAACAAATTGCTGGGCAGCCGACAGATTTCCAGATTCTTGGTTTGAAATGATTTCCAAAATATGACGAATGAATGCACTATTTAAACACCAAGCTATTCTGTTGAGATATTGAATCATTGAATCCGTGGTGTTATATGTCTACTTATAGATCATCCTAAGAATTTTCTAACCAAGCCAACCAATATCCCCAATTGACTGGCTCAAATTCTACATTTCACAATTTATTGCTGACCAATTCAATCCAATCTGAATGAATTCTTTCCGTGAATGGCATCTCGTTTTTCTTTTAAATCGTAAAGAGGAAGTAGAATATTAAATTGTTCCTTATTAAATGGGGATACTATGCCCTCCGCATAAGAAGATTTAAAAAAAAAAGCAAAGTGAAGCATCATTGTACGAACCCATGCATTAATGGACACATCTATCTTTTTCGTTCGGCAATAAATAACTGCATACTTTTATGTTGAATATAAATAACATCTTCGGTTCAGAGGACCTAAGATTTATGCGAAAGCAGCTTGAAATTTATACCAACCTCTGACAGAGTTTAACCTACCATTTCCCGAAATAGAAGTCTCTACTTGATTGGTTATTATTTACTATAACTGCCTTCAAGTCTTTATTATAGTACCACTGATTCGATCCACGTCGAATGTTTCCCAAAAGTGTGCACAGACACCGAAGCACTCTGAAATAATTTGCCTTAATAAAATAAAATGCGATACCCAATGTTTCTTTAATAAACACACAGATATCGCAGACTTAATACGTTTTCTCCATGCTATTGACTCAATTAGCAAAAGGAAATATTAGTGTACGAATAGATTACGATGATAATTAAGTCCGGAAAAAAAACAACGTTCTTGTGGCGGCCCGTGCGGTTCAACGTTCCAATGGACTAAATGAAAGAACGCCAGTGAAATTAACGCCAAAAGGCAATTGTAAATGTTGCCGGAATGGTAATGGTATCAAATATTTGCAAATATTATCTCGGAGACGGAAAAGATTATCGTATAATCGGGATTATGGTTGTTATAAACAGTGAAATAACAAAGAGAACCAAGAACATGCTGCGTAAATATGTACTGGATTCCTGTATTGCCACAGACTAATGACGTCATTGAATATGAGTTCGTAGTTCACAGAATTTATTGTAATTATTTTCGGCTCGGATATACTATAGTTGGATACTGCAGATACTGGCTCTTTTATTCCAACAAGATATTCCTTTCATTTGTATATCTTTTGTAAGGAATATATTATCCTTAATTAAAGTTGGTAGGATAGTTGAATAATGCATGTACATATGTATGTATGTATATGTATGTTAAAAATTCCTTGGGGGTTGAAATTAATTTCATAATAGGGAGGTGTCTGTGCGCAAAATAATACAGCAAGTGTCAACATTATTGTTAACACATCCCAGAGTATGGTATGACACCTTAAAAGAGATTTTAATTTGAAAACTTCGCATAAGTTTCAGTTTATTTATGGCACATGCCATTGGGTTATAATTAACTTCTCCTACTCCTGGTTCTACCATGTACATAAGTACGTTCTGTGTCTACTTAAAAACGAAATAGAAAATTGTCTCACAAGTGTCACTCATTGTTACAGGCGGGCGTCTCGGTAGACACAGCGACTAGGGACTTCAAACAAAAGTTCTTTCTTATGAAGATTGATTGTTTGATTTATTTCACAGTCAAATTTAAGGATAAGGGTAGCATTTTCTTATTTCCTGTTTCTGCTGTCTATCGATGAATAACCTTTCCTCCTGATATTTATCCGACCTTGAGCTGCTAATCACTGCCTGAAGGTAAGTTTTATTTATTTCTTATGTAAACTTTCTGCTTGTCCATTAATGTTTTTATTTATATTTCCAATTGATTTGTTAGAAAACTTTTCCAATTTTAAGCCCAGATAAATTTGAAAGTGATACAAAAAATACTATTTAGTTTGCATCCAGCCTTATCTTTATCGAATATCGAGAAGTTTGCTATTTGGTGTTTAATGTTTACCAAATAAAACCACCGGTCCATGAAACCTGTGTAAAAAGTTTTCAAATACATAATTCCCCCACATAAAGTTCTCTCGATAACGATATCTACCAGATACAATGTGATACTTACGTACACGCTTCCGAATTGTACCTTCGTCAAAAGTAAATCAGACCTGAAGGGAGGCAAGTTCACACTTTCATTCCAAAAATACCTGCCCACTCTCTGTTGTCACGAAAGCAATTACCGATTTTGGATAAAGCCATTACAAAAAAGAAAACATTAACATTGGCATTGACATATGTATCCAAATATCCTACTTGTCGACAGAATGATTTAGGTTTAGGAATCCAAATCTACCAATAGTGGCAGTAAAAGCGCAGCTCTTTTAATAGGACATTTTAAAATTCTACCATTTAACGTCGACGACAATTAGTGTCACAACATTCCTCCAAAAAATAGAAAGGACCACAAACTACACATAACCCGAAGGTATTTTGAAAATTTCATTGCAAACAAAGGATTCCTTTCACAAGTTGACAGAAGGAGAAAATTGAACAAATAAAAATAATCCCATCATTCGTTCGGGGGTATCCTTGTAAAACACTCACCATGAACCTAAGAATACTACTACCGGGTTCCGCTTAAAAATAACATCGATAAATTGTTTTTTTTTTTTTCTTACATTGATATATAAATTCCTCAAAAGTACTCCAGAAGCCCACCATTATGTTTTTCCTCTGAACTCCGAATTCAAATTAAAATGTCACTCACGTTGGTTCAGCACCGAAAGTGGATTTGAAAATCGATTTAGTATTTATTTTACAAAGCATTTTTTGGATATTTTTACAAGTATATCGAAAGAAATGTGTTTCTGACTCGCAAAAGGGAAATGCAAACAGAAACCTTATCAATTTTTTTTTTAAATGAGAAAATATTTGAACCCAAAGCGCAGATAAGGACAGTGTTTACCTTTCATTTATCAGCGCCTAACGAACTCGATGTAGAAGGATGTATTTGAATAAAGAAAGAATTTTGGAATTAGTGCACTGGAAAGGCATCTGCTCAGGGCACATCGCACATTGATCGGAGTCGAGTAGGAAGTCATCAGTATAGGTGCTAAAAAGAGAAAAGCCTTTTGGGGACAGAAGTCATTGTTAGTAGGTCCAGAGGCAATTTATGGCTTGAATTTGAGAAATCTCAGATTCTACGAAAGTCTGGTAAACACTCAAGAGTACGAATGTCATCAAAAAACTTATAAATTTTGCTTTTCAGAAACCAGCAAACTGAAAGAATAAATTTTTGGTTTCTAAAGAAAATTGGACTTTAAGTTACTGGAAAAGGTGCCTGAACTTTAGCATGTTAGATTGACAGACAGTGTCCAGTGAAGACAGCGACCAGCTATAGAAACAAATATCAATTCGGATTTACCAACAATAACTGGTAGAAACTCACTTCATAACACACAGAATTAACTTCTTGATATTAGGAACGGAAGGGATTATCATCATGAAGATGCTTGGAATTTGATACTTTGAGGTGAAAAATCCGGTGTGCCACTTAAAAAAATCCAAAAACCAACAAACTAATGCAATAAGAGAGGAAATTTGTATATAAGTCTACCGTACTATATACAAAAGCAAATCCTGAATAAGGATATTTATAAGGATACAACCCATTTTCTCTCCCATTATCTAGGCCCCCACCACCACCTAAGACAGAAATTTCTTCGAAGGTAGTTCGAAACAAGAGCATTAAGAGTTGTTTTTCTTTTCTAAACAGGTATTGTTTCATTCGTAAGGGATACTCTTCGACAAATTACAAAAGAATAAAGAGTATTTTCGGTCGTAGTCATTACAATTAAAGATAATCGTAGACATTCAATGGAACAAAACACATTATCCCTTTATTACATACCACTTAACTGGCCACAAACGTTTTCCCATCTTATCTCTAGCAATTTTCAAAGGGAATAGGAAGTCATTCAGATTACGTTTAGATGTGTATGTCCTTTTTTATAATACAGCTATGGGTACTAGGTAAATTTTGAGTTTTTTACAAAAAGTCATTTCGAAAACGACTGCTTTCTTTCAAAATTCAAAAGGCACTCCCAACAGTGTGTGGCACTAGAAAACTATGTATATACTGATAAGATGTGATGTGTAGTCGTACTTACACTGGAAGCAGAAGTTCTGACTGAACCATCCCTTCAATTTATTTATGAATAAAGAATTGTTTACCGCGCTGGTGTAAGAACCAAAAACCGAATAGTAATCTGAGCAACCAAAGCTTTCTTGTATTTATTTTATGACTTGATTCGTCCAAAGCATAAGTTCTCCGAAAATTCCTAATTTCGTGGTATTTCTATCCCAAACTGTCCTTCTTCAGGATATTAAGGTAAACCTCTTTGGCCATGTATACCATCAATAAAGTGCAAATTGCTCACAACAGAGAGACAGCATTATTCCATTTGACTTTCTTCTCCGTAAGTAATTGGCGGTTGCAGATTACGTTAATTTACGCTGGCTGCTTTCCTTCTTTCGCCGCAGGATTGTAACTAATATCAAATACGAAAACATGTAGTATGGTTGGCGCCCTTGTCGGCAGATAAAATTTATGTATTGAACAGCGCACATGTATTCTTCCAAATGTTTGCCTTCTGTTAATGTTTGAGTTTCATTTGCTTCGTAGCTAGGCAATTTTTTTATAGTTTCCAAAAGTTTCAGGATTTGTGCGGTTTTATGTCTCCATGTGGCAAACATAACAAGATATGGGCTTTCTTTATTCATGACACTGATTAAAATCCATATGAAAAGGCGTGCGTAGGTTAAATCCATTTGCAACCCACTGCTCGATAAATTATTTCTGCTCGTGTTTACGCACTTATCTCTGAGATGCTAGATATCATGGACAATTACCACATCAAGGCGCATTCAAATCCACGTGGCTGATAGTACGTATAAAGGTTTTTCAATTAGGAATAATGTTGTTCTTATACAAAAGAAAAAGTAATAAAAAACCCTACCATCTGTGAGGATGCATTAATCTGAACTTATCGAAAAATATTCAAACACTTTATTAAGTACTAAGTACTTTTATTTCTTAATTAACATTTTCCCTTTATTGTTATTTTTTAAGTTTATAGACCTCTAAAAATCGACTAATACCCCTAAGCCTCAAACAGCTTACCGAAACACTTAACACATCCTTGCTCGTCGTCTACATAATTAATGCTGTGGGCATTCTTGCCATCCTTTGGCCAGCTTTAGGTGATGTTCATTGGCCTTTTGTACCGAAAATCAATTAAGTCCTTAAAAAGACAACAGTACCAACAATTTATCAGCTGTCTCATGTGAAATTGGAATTTCAAAGTAAACGTGTTTACTTTCAATTAAAAATGAAAAGAAAAAAAAAAACTTCACCCACCATTGGCTTTACTTACTGAACGTCCTGCACGTGTTCGGTAAAACAATAATCAATTTAAGTGGTTTCAGGGTTCGTAGATCACACAGACAATTCACCATCACCAACGTTCAATCAGGTGTGATAAATAAAGGTTCAGTAGCCATTAAAAGTTCAACCTAAGCGTTTTACCCAAAAGTGTTTCTCAGTCAGCACAAACCGCATTAAAGGGATTAAAGGAATATCAAGGGGGTATATCGAATTGTTAATCGCTGTGACGGGAGTAGAGCATCTTTAGAAGAAAAAAAAACGAACAAAACTTTGTGAAAGTACCGATTCAGCTTTGGGGTGTGATTATTACGAAAATGTCCTCACAAGGATTCGCCAAACGATTCTCTAGTCTTAAGCAATTTAATTAGCCTCCCAGTAAACTAATTATCCCTGCCGACCAGTGTAAGGAACTGAGTACTACGGGTGATTAGGAAAATGAATTTTAAACGGCCAAGGCGACTAGGCCATGGGCGATGTCTTGGTTACTTGATGAAAGTTTTCATTTTCTATTAAGACCTACATAGATCGAGTTTCGGAAATGGATGCTTAATTGCGCATCATTATGCTGAGTATTGAATAAACGTATATAAATGAGAAATTTCGAAAGTGATTTATTTTCAATAGCTCCGAAAATTCTTTTGTGACGATAAGGTTTCGCAGTTAATTAATCTTGCGAAAGTTTAAATTAAAACGAGCACATAGCAATTTCTATTAAAAAAAATCCATTAATAGCATTGATTCTATTAAAATCACAGAAAAAAAATTGTTTAAGTTATAATTCCAAAATATGCAGAAACAAATAGTAGTTATACGTACGAGTGTATGGATTTTATATTTGATTTATAATTAACTTTTATCGGGCTTTAATAAAACCTACGCAAATTCAAAATATTCAGTCTACGTCAGCTGATATTTGTTTTGTCTGTATTTGGATGGTTTCGATTTTTTTTTTTACAATTTCCGGACTTTGAGATTGAGGGGAGATAAGAAATATATTTTTAGTGGGAGGAAATTAAAAATAAAACTAATCACTTTAAAGACTGTCATGTTTCTTAAACCACAGTAATTTAATCTAAATAATGAAGAATCAATTTCTAAAAATTTAACAAGCTTGAAATCCTTGCAAATCATGTGAGTAGATACTTTACTTTCATTCGCGCAGTAGAGACAATTTCAAATAACTTCTTTGTATTTATATGAAATTATCAATTTTTTGCGCAAGTATGCAAGTGGAAAAAGGAATAATTAAACAAACTCTCTAAGTATCAGAAGTCATTGGTTATTTCATTTTACATCATTTCAAGAGCACTCAATTATCCTCATCAAACATAAAAGTTGACCACAATGATTTCTCGTAACCCATGATCATATTAAATATAAAGTTACAACATTTAGTACTACTTAAGTTCTTATAGGTTTTTATTGTATTATAATTACTAGGGAACTTGTTCTGAAAAAAGATTTTAGTAATTAGTGTTTAGGTTTAATTATTCTGACTATAAAAATGGATTATCTTTACTGCACATAAAAAGCACATAAATATGATATGGTACATTCCTAAAGTTTCTGTTAATTTATTATGTATTAAGTTAAGTAGAAAGAATGAAAAAAAAGTAGTGTGGCAGCTTTGGAACTCTGGCTACTAAACAAAAATAATCTCTTGAAAATCTCTTTTGATGTCATAAAAATTTAACATTTGTAAGTATATAAGTACTTATAAAACGACTATTAAATGTAACAAAAAGTGGGCATTTCGCTAGAAATAGCTTTGAAAATGTTTAATACGAATTTCTAAAACATCGGTTCCAAGAAGCATGTAAGATTTCTTACAACCAAAAAAAAATTTAAAGGAAAAATAACATTTCTTCACTCTGTTTAGACAGTATAGAAATATACAACGTGCGTTCCAAAGTAAACAGGACTTTTTCAAAATAAAGTTAAAGAGATAGATCCTTCACTAACGTCAAAATTTCATGACATTTGGATTAATAGAAGCGGAGTTATTGCGACTGAAGTGACAGTACGATTTGGTACCAAAATGAGCATCGAACAACCAAGAAGGTCAAAAAATCCTTTACAACAATGTGACTGGTGATGGAATCTCGTGTTATCAATATAATCAAAAGTGAAGACAATTTTGATTTGCTTTTACGATTCCAAGGACATTGTCCACAACTATTTCGACTATTTTGAATAAAATAAATCGGTTTTGCCATTGTTTCATTGTTCTTATGTATTTCTGAAAGTCCTGTTTACTTTGGAACGCACCTTGTAGAACAGAATTACATATTTCCAAATAAAGCTCAAAGAACTTGAGGAAATAAATGGTATTTCAACAGTTTTTCAATTTTGTATTTTAAAATAAACTCACCCTTACGCGTTTTATGATTTGTCAACGTCAAAATGTCAGTCAAGGTTTACGTGTTTCTCATGGTGAAGTTCACGAACGAGCAACGCTTGGAAATTATTAGAAATTACTACCGACATTCTATGCGGTGGGTACAACTTTAAGAGTGCTTACTACAATTTGTGTCGTAATAATCATCCCACCAGACAGGCTCTGTGTACTAAAGTGGATATATTCGAATGAGCATATTCACTATTCAATGTTCTTGTGCCAGTGTGCCGAAAATATCGCAGCCGTAAGTGCTTCAGTCCAAATTGAGTCAAATCAGTCGATTCCACGCCGTTCACAGGAATAGAGAAGCGCTCTGTCCACATTGTGGCGAATTTTGCATAAAGATCTTGGCCTACAGCCTTACAAGATCAAATTAACTCAAGAACTGAACCTCTTGATCATTTAAAGCACCGAAACTTCTCCGATTGGGCTCTGCAAGAGTTTGAAGAAAATCCTGAATTTCATCGAAAAATCATTTTCAGCGATGAAGCTCATTTTTGGCTTAATGGCTTTATCAATAAGCAAAATCTGCATTATTGGACAGAAACAAACCCACATGTCCTTCAAGAGACTCCATTGCATCCTCGGAAAGTGATCGTGAGGTGTAGATTTCATGCCAAAATGTGTGGCTTATATTATTTCGTCGATGAAAATAATCGCCATGTTACAGTCAATGGACTTTGCTATCGTTCCATGTTGGAAGACTATTTTTGGTCAGAATTTGATGAACTTGATATGAATGATATATAGTTCCAACAAGATAGTTTTTAAGTACTAAAAAAGACTAAGTCTTATTTGTACACCAGTATAAATAAATAAATAAATTGAAAAATTAAATTGAATTGTGCTACATGCCACACAACTGGTCAATCAATTGATCTATGCAATCTCGAGAAATGGTCTGATCGAATAGCCATCTTGCTGATGCGATTTACTATCGTTGAATTTCTTTTCATGGGGTTATGTTAAGACGTTGGTTTATGCCAACAAGCCAACAACATTAAAGGAGCTCAGGAACAATATCAAACGCCAAATTGCCAACGTTACTCTTTTGATCATTTTAAAAATAATATTTTTTATTACTTAACATAAACCATGCCTATGGACTATTTTATCCATAAATTAGCAAATATACAATTATATATACATGCAGATACGTATAAATAAGAGAAAGATACGCTGAGCATAAAGATAAAGTAAACTTGAATATAATTAATCGGGCACAGAGAACAAGCAACAAGAACTAAGCATGATTAATGACCTTAAGAGAAAATCTTTCCAGTAAATCAGTTCCCACGAGAACTAACCCATTTCATGAAAAATAAAATTTACTTTGAGATATCTATATATCTTGTGAAATTTCAAATATTTGGAAAGAGTAATACGTATTTCCTTAGTAACTACAGAAGAAGACAACAAAAAGTAAATTCAAATCACATCTGCTTGCAGATAATCTATGTCATTTAATTGAAATACAATCTAATCTATTTATAATTCACGGCGCAAACAGTTCTCATAAACTGGTAACAGGATGTTGTTAACGACAAAATGAGTAATACATACACAGTTGAAAAAAAGAAAAAAATCATTGTAATTCAGCATACAATATACCCACGCAGTATAATATGAAGAATTTATTGCCACTCGTTCAACATAAGCATGATTACAAATATTCACTGTACCCAAAAATAATTGATTAAAAAAAAAAAACTCAAATTTTGAATGTACCAGGACGGACTTAAGGTCAAGTTCATTAAGCATCGACCAATACCATTAGAAAACTTAAATTTGCCTAATTATTCTTCCTCAACTTCCAATTCGATATGATATAAACAAAATTGCCATCAAATGAGCAAACAAAATAATCAATCACCTCTCCACCCAGCCGAAAGGATCAGAGTGAAAATTAAAAGGAAATTCAGCATCAATAGGCACAGGTGAAAATATAAAAATCAAAGTCCCATAATTCAATGGTCCTTGTAGAGAAAGGTGGGCGAATCAATGCAAATAATAATAATCTATCATCAACGTGAAACGACATTCTGAATAATGTCTTCGATTTTGATTGAATGGCACGAATAGGAGATTTTTTAAAAGAAATTTCTTTATTTTTCTTTTTACGATGAATGAATTTTATAAATAGAAAAAAGATTACGAATACGCTACAGTTCACTAGGTATATTATTTTTTTTAAACGAAGAGCTTTACATGAGGAAATAAGTTAAATTTCGTTTCAATCTTGAAATGATTGACAGTTGTTCCCACATGGTAGCACACTTAATAGCATTATTTTCAAAGTCAAAGTAGCAATGCATACCTACTCGTACTTAAACAACTAATTTCTTATCAAATTCCCTCTATTGTGCTAAAAAAAAAAACTATGAGATGGGCAAAAACCACACACAATATCAGTCCTTTTCAATAGACTCCTACACACAATGATCCCAAATAAATTCCATTTTTTTTGTATTTTTATTATTCCTTATCGCTATTGTATAAATTCAATGAAACCACGAGACACAATCGAAATGGCGAACAAAGTACTCAATCACCTTTTTTTTTTATCTATGCAACTGAGAGTAACAAGAAGCATTGATATATTCAAAGCCATAAACAATGCGCCCAGGAAATTCAACATCATTCTAGACAGTAGGGAAAATCAAAATTCAATAAAAAAAAAACTCCCTCCTCATGCTAACGTCCTTATAAGAAATAATGGACGAATGAACGTAAATAACGTATTAATCTATCAAATGTTTGAAATATATTTGTATCAATGATGGAATATCAACAACAACAACGAAAAAAACTGAAATATCCTTGACAGGAATTTGTTACGAAACAATTTTGTCAACATAGTAAAAAACAAAAAATGTTACGTATACGCCATGGTTGTGAATATTTCAATCTGTTTGCTGAATTCGGTTGCATGAACAATCAATTTCACGAGGCATCCGAAAAATACTTCAATACACATCTGGAGTATCTGTCTCGGTTTAAGTTAGGTTCAAGGCGTTGTTAAATTTGACTTGGAACTTGGATAACAATTGACATTTTGCATGACTGATTCGCAAGGATTTGTAAATACGTGCACAATACTCTTAGTATCGACAGATTGGTAACAACATTATTCAAATTGTATGCAAAGTAGGTAGATATTATTATTTGTTTTCGAAATACACACGGATGGCTTTTCAAAGTTTACGTCGTTTATAATACAAACATACTTATATAGAGTGGATTTAAATTTAAAATTGTTCTCTTAGTCTAGTTGGTCTCCCTTTAGAAAAATGTTTCGATAACCCTTATTTCTTTTAGTAAAATTAATTATTTATTTTTCATTTTCATTTAGTTTAATATTTATAAACCCATGCTGATCATATATTTAAACGTGTAAGGATACACTACTTAATCAACCCATTCTTAAAAAAAACGAAAAGGTAATCCAGATCCCAGAGCACTCAGATTCGATGCGGTTCATTGCGCTTCCATGCAGACATGTATCTTTGGTTTAGTGGTTGGAAAAACTTATATCTTTTTTATGCTCGGATGAATATTTGTTTGATGTTTCCCACTGGGGTTTGAACCTATGCCATTTGGGTCACAAAAAAACACACTACACGATAAAAGTGAAAATGAAAAAAATTCTCAAAGAGAGGGAGACAGAAACAAATGAATGCAAAGCAGCAGCTTTGAGCATTTGCGTTGAACATAGTGTGTAGGCCCCCAAGGAATTTTGTGGCCCTTCTGATTTTCACTTTAAATGTTGACTATAACTTGGAGAAAAGAGAAATGCGTAACAGTAGACATTCCAGTGGAACAGTGAAAGGGAATTCTATAGCAAAGAGAAAATGTATTCATTTGGGGGAGTCCTTGCGGACACAGATTTATTGAAGGACTGTTTCCAAATATATGTAGATAAGAATGCTATTTCAAAAAGACTATCGCTGCGAATAGGAATGACAAATTTTCAGGCAATAATATGGAAAACAGAACTATCTGGAGCATATTATGGTATAATATGTATTTATGAACTTATGTGCAAAGACAATATTCTCACAATTCTTTATTTTTACTTATAATTCAATACGTACCAAATTTCTAAAAAAAAAAGTCATTTAGTCAATGGTGTGATACAGTAAAGCTCTTAGGTTAATTTACCTAAGACAATAAATTAGTGAATAGCAAGTGTATCTACTTTGACTAATAACTGCGCAAAAATGATGATTATCTTAATATTTGATGAGTCTCATCACAAATTGTTGAGCAATAATGTAGTACTTCAGTCTATAAATAAATCAGTCATTTCAATTAGAGGTTGACAATTTATATACATACGCTATTGATAAACATCAACTATAACATGACCTTTAGCAACCTCTTGAAATGCCAATACAACAAAGGTATTTTTAGATGAGTATGAGAATTTTCAGGACGAAAAAAGTTAATGAAGGATAGAAATACTTATCAACAGGCTTATGTATATACCATTTTTTTCAGAAAGTTCCATTGATGCACAAGAAGCAAATTTATTATCTTAATCCGAAAATTTAGGGCCATTTACACCGATATAACAAAAAAAAACATCAAACAAGGATTAGTCTCCAATAAGATGGGATTTATGTAATCAAATTGTTCACACTTAGAAGTTGAATGCATATCCTTATGTATGCACTATGCACATGAACGTGTCTCGTTAGACTAAAATTAGTCTCGGCTATAGTAAGTAATCCTTTTCATTGTACTTTGGGTGTTTAGTAAGCATGTGAAAATCATCAATAGCAATCGACATTTTACATCAGATTCTTGTTTACGGTAATTGGAATAATGACTCACACTCAGTGGTTTATCAGAGAAAGTTTCATATTGCGTTCATTGCAACATATGACAGAAAGAAGGGCATTCTATACCAGGATGGAGATACATCATACATATCAGAAGAGGTCGTTATTACTACCATGGATCTTTGCATTTGGCTATCCATCTCTATGTAACAAGTTGCAGTTCTTGTTACTTTTTATTTTTGGTAAGGCTACGACAGATTCTTTTGCGGAACGTTGACAAAATCACTGTTACCAAATGTGCTAACCTAACACCAATACTGTGCAATTTTTTTTTTTAAATAAAATATGAAAGCATGCATTCGAAAACATTTACAATTTATTAAGCCACAAATTCAAATATAGTTCCATGTACTAAAATATTAACAACATCATCGAAAGCATCACTTGTAGGTTGATATGAGAATTTTTTTCTCTATTTGTATCAGATATCATTGAAAGCAAGGTAGGTACTGCTTACTTTGTCGAAAATTTTTTTATTCTTCGGATGTAGAGGCTCATCCTACAAGACGTGTCATTTTAAATTCCGCGCCATTGTTGAACTACGAACAATAAACTATCATTGCGATGATTTTTGATAAGTAAAAGCTAGTAGGTTGTAAAATATGGATCAATACCCACTTATACTATGTATTGAAATAGTGAAAACTCACTTCGTAAACATCGTACTGTTTTTGATCATCATAAAGCACCTTTCTCGTGTTCGTCCGGCAAAGTCAGCTGAAAATTTCACTGCCGTAGGTGTAACTGATCATAGGAATTGGACTTATCCGTACATACTTTGCACCCCATTTTGTATAAAGATCTTGGCCTTCATGCTTATATAGTCCAGTTGGTACCAGTATGGAAAACAACAGACTACTCAACCAGACGTACTTTCTCTGATTGGGTGCTAGAAATTAATCAACGTTTCTAAAATGTTTCTGTATTTTGAGCATATGTAAAATAAATATTTCCTTTAAAAAACTGTTCTAATACCAAGTAGTACCTTTTTATAAAATCTTATATAACGAAAATGGTAATTCCATTCTTATTCGTCATGTCCATTCATGTATACATAAGTCAATTAGATAGATAGATATTCTATCATTAAACTAATTGTTGTCAGCATAACAAAATTAAATCAGATCCACCAAAACAAAGTATAAAAGTAAATGTTAACATAATGTCCGTCGATATAAATAAATCAATAGCGAACCAATGTGATAGCACCATATTTGATGAATACTAAATCATTCCCTGAAGGTTAAAAGTCCTTATTGTTCTTTTTTTTTATTGTCCTCTATAGTTAGTGGGTGAAAGTATGGTTTCTGTATTCCAATTACAATATTGTCCTCTGCAGTATGTGGGTGTAAGTATTTTTGCATTCCTAATACCCGAACGCACTTTGACAAAGTTATTGACGTCACGGTGTCAGGATTTAACTAACAACATTCGACTGAAGTTTTTTTATGCCATTTACGTTAATAGCGTTTAACGCATTTAAGACTTAATAGTTTTGCTTTGTTCTGGTAGTTTTGGAATTTGTTTTGCATTTTGTATTGTTGAAGGAACAAGGAATTATTTATAACAGCATAGTAAACGAAAAGTAAGTTATTTTTATTCCAAACTATCTATTTACATAATTCTCAATGGTAACAAGTTTAAGCTAGGTCATACACAATTATGTGTTTTGATAGATATACATATATTTAGACAAGTCTTCGACTTACTTGCAGAAATTCATAACTCAGAGCATGGATACTAGCAATAAAAATAAACAAATCCATAAATAACATGTTCTAATAACCAGCTAATTATGGTCACTGTATTAAAAGCCAATAGCAGTAATGAACCCCATTGAAAATTCTTGATCCTTTCAGGAAGAATACACATCATAAGGCCTACCGGAAATTACGCCTCATGTTTGTTTTTATTTTTATTTTTTGAAAATAGTGCCCAAAAATTACATAGGTTCTGGTGTAATTTTCAATTTGAATTTTGCTATATTTTCTAAAATGATTTGTAGAAAATTGTTGAGCTCTTTTTCTGAACAAAAATTGAGCTTAGTTTCCGGGGGTCATAGTAAGTTGAACGCATTTCACTAATGACACACTGCGCAGATGTCGAGGTGTCGATAAAACAGTGCAACCACAGCCATTGCAAATACAAATACGTAAGGGACCCAGGACCTAGATTTTCACAACCATTAGTGCTGTGTGTGTAATATTTCTTCATGCGATTGTATAATCCCGTGTCCGGAAGTAGATTTTTGTTTGAGGAGTTTTCTATGACAGTTATACTCCAGGATATTTGTCAGATGCTTACTGAGGAGGGATCGTGAAAAAATTTTGGTGTTGTCTAAGAATTGAACTCTTAATCCGACCACAGGCCCATGGCACCCATTAATTAACCCATTATGTTACTTAAATCCTCATGGTTTCTATATATATATGAACAACCTTTTTTGATTCTTTTTTGGAATCTTAAAAGATTCAAAATTATTCATGTTATTCCATATGATTACTTGAAACAAATAACAAAATTAAATACACCTTCCACGGTTCAATAATAGAACATCAGTTTTTTAAATATTTTTTTAAAAAAACTCTCCAAAGTCATCTTCAATATCACGAACACAATTGCTGGAATAGTTTTTGATCCATTTCAAACTATCCATCTCACATTAAAGTACACCCAAAAGATCATAATATTCAAAAATATTTTTTCTTAAATAATGTCTACATGAATTACTTCACACAAATTTAAAAAAAGTTATCACCCAAGTTTCATTATATCTCGAATCTATTCCTGGAACATCATTCTCATAATACTTCAACTTACCTCCTCATCGTAAGATTAAAATGAACATTTTTCCAATTAGCAAAGGATTTATCAAAAATTTCATTTAAAAACACACTTGTACGTAGATCAAATTTTTTTTTAAGAACAACTGATTCCAAAAATATAACCATCAGGGACTCCAGTTTTCCAAAAAAAAAGAAACAAAATTAATAAATCCCTTCTCAACAAAGTGAAAAATTTCGAAACAACACTGATTCGCATTTCACTTAGCCGCGTTGCTTAGTACCTAACATGTACCAAAACCAGAATGAAATTAATTGAGAGTTAAAGCATGTGTAATTTATTATAAATGTCTGCAGTATTATCCTGTGTTGAGGTGCTTAAGAAGTGCACACATACCCCTTGGATGGATCATCTCATTAAAACAACAAAGTCGAAACAAAATGAACATAAACTCACTTATCCTTCCGAAAGTCTATTCACCATCATCATGTGTGTGAGTCCAAATCCAAAGTTATCCTTTTCTGCTAATTAAATTTCCAACATTCATGTACTTGCTCACTATGGCTACAAATTTTTTTTTTGGTTTTTCCCACCGTACACTCAATAAAATGTATCAAATCAACAACACTCGTACACAATACGAATCTTTATTTATTGCCGTCTGTGGTTGCGTTAATTGCAACATTTTTAACAGCGACATGGACCATTTATCCTCGCACAAGCCAACACAATTCACAAATTTCATCAAATTCCAATTTCACAGCATTTAAACTAAAAAGTAAGACGTTACGTTCACTCGGTAGGTGTCTATTCAATAAATTTCGTCCTTTCGATGGTGGATTCAAAATTCCTTGCGCTAACTTTGTTCTTTACTCGCCGAACTCAAGAAACCGACTAAACATGCTGTGGAACAAACTGGCATTATTGCTGGCAAACAAGTGGTTGCTTAGAAGAGCTTCAAGGATATGGTGTGTAGGTATACCTACATACACCGTATACTGTCTAGGAAAATAAATTTGCGCCGTCAGATTGCCGATGCCAATGCCGATGTCGACTGAAGCGCGAAAATACTCGTTGAGTGGAACACATACATACATATGTACTTTTCGTGCGTATCCTTTGTGGAATGAGACAATTTAATGAGGCCCATGGAACACCGTAGCTTATTGTTGAAAAACCTTCAGCTTATCCAAGACACCTGCTTCTAAGAAACAAATTATGTACTATCAAATGCGAGTACGAATATGCCTCGCAGGATACCATGGAAATGTGAAATTGTTTACGGGTGAACATCCTCTGGCAGATTTAAAACCGTGCCATTGAAAGGGAAAGCATTGGATTTTTGTGAATGGAAAGAAATGCGCTTTTCACTAGAAATTGGGTATCTGCTGCTGACTGGAGGTCTCCTCGGTAGTTCCCAGCTCTGATAGGATTGAGATAATAGGATTACTTTATGATGTTGCTTCGAGGAAAGGCTTGAATCGAACCGCGGTGCGCACAATAGCTTATCAGTTTTTATTATCTCACAAAAAGGGTCGCCTTCGATTTATTTTCAGGAACACAACAAACCCATTTAATGGCTATTGTAGCGTGTGACCAACTTTAATCGAAACCGAATTGCATTAAGGGAGAGCCACTGGGTAAAAATTCCAATTTGGATGAAGTGTATAAATGACAATGAGTCCATCCCGCTGGCGTTGGTTTGGCGGCGGCGGCAGCGGAAGCGGTGGTGCCCACAATTTATTTTAATTAAAAATGAAAAGCCTATTTTATCGCTGTAGAGTTGCGCGGACCTGGTTATTTTTTCCGATTGAGGGCAAATTTACAAGTCATCATTTTTATGGGAATGCATGTCAAATTGTTCCAGTGGTCAATCGATGGGTCAGAAACGGTTGTGTTTGTGGTTCGAAATTATTTTTCTGTTTTTTTTTATCTTTAAATTGAATCGGTGTTTTATGCAATGTCCTTTAAATATTTACATATGCAGATGTAAGTGGTGCTTTTAGATTCTTTTAGCTTCATTTCGATGTATGACCGAAGGATATACACGATGCTATATACTATTTCCATTGATTCTATTGCTGAAATGTATGTAGCTGTCCCTTTTGATGTTTTAAATGAAAGACAGCAAACATCAAGAGAGAGCAAAGCATGTACGTTTTTTTATTCGAGACTTTTTTTTTCTCCTGACATAAATCAACATGGGAATAGTTTCGAATGTTCAAGAGACTTGGAGATTTTTGCCTTTGGGGAATTTTCGTCATTTTCTTTTGATTTCATGTTTACAAGAAAAATCTGTCAGTTGTAAGAATTTAATGAAAAATACGCAATAAAGCCATTAGCATGGGCAAATGAATAATGATGTTTTTAATGGTAATCAGCATATTTATGGGAATAAACACATTTTCGCGCCACAGGCTCATATAGTAGTCTACTACTCAATACTGTAATAGGTGTTATGGTTTTATGCATGGTGCTCATATGAAAAAAAAAACAACATCAAAGAGTACTTCACAAAAGCTTCTTATTGATTGGCCTTTGAAGACTTGAAAGAATATAGCTTCCTGGCGTTTTAAGTAGAATTTTTTTTTAATTACCATCACTAAGGATAACAAAAAAAGGTAAGACAAGTAAGAAAATACACCTATTCTCCGTTAAGGGATAGTGGACATGTGCTAAGATAAGTTGTGACTCTGAATTTAAACGTGAAGGATTGTTCACTTGAGGTCAAATATTAGAACTTATTCGATTTATTCTATCATCTATTGTAAGGACTTACTTTAAAAGCAGGGTCTGCACTACTGATGAAATAAAGGAATAACTGGTAACTGATCTGAAAGCCTGCTAACTCTGCGGTACCTGTGAAGTACATGAATCCCAGCGTGCCCCTTCATTGTTCTTGCAAAGCGGGGCAGTGGCAAAGCAGATGCATTGACGTCACCTCCTCCTCATCTCCGCTGCACCATGACTCCGATGATGCTGTGTCCTCTGATGATTCCAGTTAGGATCCGGATAGAGAATCGATTAAGTGTCAGAAGGATCTTTTTTGTCTAATTTCAATCATAACGTACGAGAGGTGGCACAGTCCTTTCTACATAACCAGGATGAGTTGGCCTCTTTCTCCATTTATACTATAGAATTTTCTAATCGGTTGCAGTATAGATGTGTCCGCTTTACTAAAATTCATTTCCGACCAAACTCTTGCCAAACTATACGCCTTTTTGTTACCTTCTATATTTCTGTATCCGTGCGTCACGATACTTCCTAACTCCTTTTGATTTGACTGTATTACAATAATTGGATCTTAAGGCTGCTTTCCTGTGAAAAAAGATGGTTATATCCGACGAAGGAAGGTGACTGTCTTTTATCCATCTTCCAGCATTTTCTATCGCAAGGATTTCAAGTTGGAAAACACTAACGCTTCTAGTAATCTTAAATATTCCTTTAATACCTAACTCCAATTTTGAGCCATCCGTGTAGATTGATCGTTATCTTCACTATTGAACTCCCACTCTGCCCGGTTTGGGAATAAGATCGGGATATCAAAGTTAAAGTCATTGTAGGGGAATATATAATCCATTGTGCTGTGAAACATTCCGAGTTATATTTCGCGGCCATTATCTTTACTGTATTTAATATCACCGCATGAAGGTAGTATGACGCCAACATATTTCGCCTCAGATGAGAGATCTATTGTGGTGCCATCTAGCTTTTGTAGTGTGAAGTCGGGTATTTTTCTCCTCCTTGTGAATAAAATAAGTTCAGTTTTCTGAGGACTAAACCCCAAACCGTTCTCGAATATGTTTTCGACCCAGTTTATGATGGACCTGTTTACTGCCAAATCTTGCAGAGCTTACATTATTAATAGCGCCCTCAATGTGGAAATAGAAGTTCTTAATTACTTCCTAAAGGAGTAGTAGGTATATTGCCCCATTTACATGACTAAAAACGAGATATTCATCAAGTAAAAGACACCTCTTTATTCATCTATTCACCATTCACCACCGGTTTCTCGGCATTGTCACCGGCTTTCCATCAATTCGACTTTAAAACTTGTCTTTGAATTATTTACTTGTCTACATTCTTCAAACATTTTAAAATAGATGGCCCCCTACCATTGACACTCGCTTATCCTTTTATCACTTTTCCAACGTATTCCTTATTTAACTTAGAAACTAAATTGAGAATCACAATAGCTGCCTAAAATCTTTTCCAATAATTAAAACCTTCCAGTCTAGTACGTCAAGCAATATTGATGAATACAAAAGTAATCACACCCTCCTGCAAAATTGTTCCCACAATTACATTCAACCCCATTAGTGAACTTCAACTTGAAGCATTTCTAAAGTTTTACCGAATTTCTTTTGTTGTTTAAGACAAAGAAAATCTTGGCCAATTCCAATGATGTGTTTCATAAAGCCTTTCACCATTCCATTCTTAGTTGGTATACAATGAAGATTTATGCGTAACCAATACGCAGGCATTTTGGAAAGTTAAATTAGTCCTTTTTTTTTTTAATACGATTACGAACCACCTTCCTGTTGGTGGAAGCATCTGCTGACATTGAACCTTCTTATAGGACCGATATCATTTTAATGATTCATAGACAAAAATTCCTTACGACCAAGTTACAAATATTTTCTGCTGGAAATGAAGAGCACTTCTGGCAGGTTTCCGGAGATTTTTCTTTGTCTTCCCCATTTCTATTCGATTTGAACTATAAAGCAAATGCCACCCTTCCCATGTCACTGGCTATATATGTATGTAGCTATAAATCTTTTTGGTTTTATTTTTTGAGAATTGTTTCCGGGAAAAGTGATTTGCGATTCAAATTTCTGCGTTTAGCGAGAAAGAAAAGAACTTTTCGAACTTAGATCAAATTATTCAAAAATGTTAAGAGTTTAATTTTACTTATTTGCAACCACTTTGAGTGTTTTGGTAAGTGATTTTCCTAGCTAAGATAACATCTAAAATACCAACAATGTATTAGTAGCTATGGAAGTGGTTTGCAGCAATTTTCTTATCCGCGACACACTTAAGGTATACAATTTGTTGTCTTTTTGAATCTATGAATAAGTTTGGAAGTTGTCAACACAACAATCTCAATTGCGACAAGGGTCCTTAAATTGCTCACCAGGTTACCAAATTTAATATTTGTTTCGAAAAGAAATAAGAAAAATGAAATTAACACACGCAAATAAGAATATCTATTGCACGTGTCTATAAAAATAGAAAAAAGAAAATAGAAATGGAAACGTGTTCCAAAATGGATAGATTTGATGTTAATTAATACCACTTAGGAGGAATCTATAGTTTTTATAGTACCAATGGAGATAGAATAAAATATTTCGTTCTAAACTGTGGCATGAACTAAGGTAACAAACTCCAAATTCCATTGATGATTGGACTCAATAATATCAGGGGCTAGTCTTTGTTAGAATTTATTTTCAGCTCTTCTCTCGATATTTATAACGTAGATAATACTCACATCCCACCCATGTAATTTGGGCTTAGCAGGAGGAACTAGACCTCACACTAGGCAGCACAGCCTGAGTAGATTTGTCAGGGATGGGAGAGTGTCTAGTGAGCCATCTATATCTGATCACAGGTTCGTGACATTTAAGTTAGATAATATCACAATTAACCCAGTTAGAAACCGGACATAATTACAACCTGACCACCAACAAAAAAGAAATAAAGAGTGCGAAACGAGAAATCTTCGAGAAATTCTTTGACACAATCTCGAATACTCCTGCTGAGGCCAGCTTGCATTAACCACTGGAGAAAGGGAACAAATATCGGCATCTCTAAGAAAACCAGATAGCATTCTCACTGAAGATGAGGGGCAGAGGGCACGACTTCTATTGGAAATGCATTTTCCTCGCAATTATCCGAGCACTGACATTAGGAGGAAGACCAATACACCAAGAATTCGAAAAGAAAACCGGAAAATAACCGCAGAAATTTTTCCAGAGGGCGCTTAAAATGGGCAATCTGCTTATTTTAGTCTTTCAAATCACCAAGGGGTGGTTGAATTACAACAATCCTGTTACAAAAGGGAGAAGGTAAATTACTTCTACAACTGGTAAGGATATTAAAAAGTAATCTGACCCTGGGCTATATACCAAACCAGTGGAGATGGACGAAGGTAGTGTTCATTATGAAAATGGGAAAGAAGGACCCAACTCTGCCAAATCCTACAGACTGATCAGCCTAATATAGTTCCTTCTCAAAACGATGGAAAAGTATGACTATCTAAGAAAGGACATACTAAGTGTATCTCGTCTTCATCACCATCAGCATGCATAAAGATCGGACAGATCCACAGAGACTGCCCTGTACCAGCTCACTTAGATTGTTCAAAGGGCTCTTAAAGCGAAGAAGATAGTACTGTGTACCGTATTAGACATGGAAGGCGTATTCAATAACACATCGCACGAAGCAATTTTACGAAGTCTAGAAAGAAAAGGAGTATCAAAGTGGATGTATAAACTTCTGAACACAAATTCAGCAGAGACTTAAACGTTAGAAGAAATTGCCAAAGTCAGCACAGCAAGGAAGAGTTCTATCTGATATTGTGATGTATGACAAGAGGCAAAAGAATGTTACCCCAGTGCACAACAATAACATGAATTCGACATATGTACCTCACTAAGATTTAGAAATACACAGTCTTATGTCATGAAATCAAGGAACTGTGGAGAGTCAAAACTCCTATAATGTCCACTTCTGGATTGGTCTGAATTCAACTGTCTCTGGCATGGCCAAGCTTGCAATCCCAAATAAAAATTATCTACGCAATGCAGAAATTTCGTCATTCATTATTGATAGCTGACGTATAGTCAGGGAATTTCTTTTGTAGAAACAGAAGTGAGGTATACAGGACAGGATTTCATATTGGGGCTCAGCCTGAATAAACTCGATCAAGTCTAAGCAAGTGAATGTTATCCTACTTAATCTAGAGATAGTGTGATACTAAAAGTCTATAATAATAATAATAATTTCAAAACAATCCTAGTGACAATGACTACCTATTGTCAATCGCAATGGTTGCGGATTATGCAATGATTAATGACACGATTGTTATACAAGTTATAAAAGTTATACTTTCCCAACTTTATCTACATATATGAATCACTGGATAAGTCTAAAAAAAAAAACCTTATTACGATTTCATATTACTCAGATCTTATGTATCCTCGGGATATTCGTTTCTTGGAAAGTCCACAAAATTTAGTTTTGGCTTCCACCATCTGCTGTTAGTCCCTTTTGCGAAACAAATTTAAAAGAGCTTACCCACAATGTCTCCCAAAATGTGTAACAAATGGTTCAGAATTCTCACACACTCATATCTTAATGCCCAGCGGCATTACATTACAACCACAAAAATTATTGGGATACACCATATGGTCGAAGGTCTTTGATTTGAAAATTTTATTTCTTCCCAATGGATATCACTACAGAGTTACATTACAAATATGTCTTACATGATTTACAAACAACTTACACCGCACTTGTTTAACAATTAAATGAATGTATTCCGAGTATCTGTTCAAGACTATACGAGAAAAAAAAAATAATTATACCACACTTCACAGATTGCAAGGTGCGCTGTAGGTGTTCCAACGGATGCTTCCATTTACTTACAAGAGTATGTACATAACCAGGAACAGTCGCAAACTACTGCACAATTAATAAGAAAACGTAGATACATTTCTTCGGTATTCATTCATTCGGAAAATGTCAACTGTTAAGAGATGTTAAATGAAATCATCAACAGTACACGAATCAACTGTCAGCACGCATCAAGTATCTATAAAAGCCGAACCAAAAACCAAAATTAATCATATTTTTAATACTCATAAATATTATTATTAGAATTTTTATTGTGCTTTGAATATTTATATCATGCCATTACTTCTCCTTCCTAATCATTTTTTCACCCACACTTTCTTGCAGATTTGTTGTAATAGGAGGTCCTTATACCATATTTTCGGTTTCAATTACGCACACATCGTGATCCTATATCAGAAATTGGTTAATAAAAGTGGGTTCTATTTCGAAAATAGGGAACAGTAATGATGGTACAATGGTTAGAGCCGGAAATGGCGGGCGTCTTGATTTGTCATATTCACATACAGATGAATACTTCGACCTTATCCAATGGCTTAACGTTGAGGTTATTTGTTTCTCGGAGACTCACTTCTCGACAAAGTTGAATGACACAATGTATCGCATGGATGACAACATGATTTATTGAACAGATTGAATGAGGTTGGGTCGTTGTAGCGTTGCGATACATGAGGAATGGTGAGATTGATTTATTGTTTCTTAATGTACTGACTGCATACATCAATACACACAATCCATTTGATTTCGTTACTGAAAGACAATTCCATAAGTGTTTTTAAAATAATTGTGGGTCTCTGATACCTCGACTGGTAGTTGAAATAAAAGCAACAGACAATGTAATTGCCTGAAATGTACTTTCATTAAATCCCTAGTCGACCGACGACGGTTCCCTACGTTCCTAATATTTTGCTTTCGTTTCTGTTGTGAAAAGAAATTGATTTTTTATTTGCAATTGTCTTCTCTTAACTACCTTATTTTATAAATGCGTGTACTTAAATGTATGCATGTTGACCTTGTCGTTTTGTCGATGGTAATTGTGGAATCCTCATTGGATTGTCGAGACTTTAAGGATATTGATTGGAGAACTTTTAAAGCACTGACCTTGGAACAAATGGTCAGGTGAATCCAATATAAATTTTTCAGAATTGTAAACTCATAAGGCTCTTAAGAAGCTGATTGGCTGTCTTTTATTAAATAGCTGGAAATATTGCAAATTGTAATTGGGTACTTAAAAGTATTTGCTGATATAATTTGACACTTACTGATGTAGTATGCCATCTTGCCCAGTACATATTAACCTCTCCTTCACAGCTCTCAAGTTTTTGAAAGTATGCTTAACTGCAAATTTTAAAAGTCCAAAGCTATGCTGAATTTTAATGATATTTTGAATAGAATCTGAGCTATTCTAGCAATTGTCCTCTCGGAGCTAGAACCTGAGCTAATTCGTTTGCAATAGTATTACTCTGGCCGTGCCTTTACCCCGTGACACAGTTTAATAACAAGAAGAAACTTCGCCGAATGGATGTTTTGTAATCTGTCAATGACTCGTATGCTACCAGTTTTAAGTGCCAAAGTGTCAAGGAATCGCGATCCATGCAAAGTCCCGTAGAGTCGAAAAAATACTTTACATTCTATGCTAAGAAAATCTAAAAATTTTATCGAGGGGAGACTGTATAATCTCGACGAAGACCAACATCCCGCTGTCAGGTAAAATAAACCATTCAACATAGACAATGATCGCCAAAGATTCCATTCACCTGACCAAAAGGAAGGGAGAATAGCAATATCCAACCTAAAATCCAACAAGGCTACTGAACCTGACGGCTTATCAGTCGAGCTATTCAAAGTAGCTGGAAGTGACCTGGTGACATTAACTCATTTCTAAAATTTGGCCAGACGTATCAGTATCATATGCCCGATCCTCGAGAAAAAGAGGGGTTCACACTAATCAAAACCGCTCGTCAAGCAAATTTAATAGTGCGAACCCCCCTTATTACTGAGGCATCAATCTCCTCAACATCACGCGCAAGATCCTATCTGCCAACAACCTGATTGCTTCCTAGCAGTGTTTCAAACCAGGAAAGTCCACTTACGATCCCATTTTCACACTTCGTTCAGATTCTGGAGGAAACTTAAGAAGTTCAAATCGATACCCACCATCTGTACATCTTGCTGTTTCTTTGGTCTGAGAAGGCTATTGGATATTAAGGCCTTAGCCCGAGCAACTTAATAGATTTTGTATAACACCTTGATCCCCGTCTTAAGTAGGTAGGTAGAAAGGGTATGGATCCATTGTGAACCTTTGTTATGGACAAACTAAAACGAAGACAAAGATTGGTATATAGATTCATGATAGCTAAGAGGCCTTTCGGAGTGTAACGTTGTGATTTGTTATAAGTGCTGTGAGTTCTTCACGGTATCATTTCACCAGTTTGGATATGACGACTGTGGATGAGATGGTTCCCATGCCGACTTGACTGTCGATCTATATGTCGACCATCTTTCATCAATACTGCAGTTTCATGGACAGTTCTTGTGTTGCTTCTGCTGTTGCTAATAGTTCCACTTGGAACGCACTGCCGTGGCTAGGAAGTCTCAGAGAGAAAGCAATTTCGGGTTCAAATGAATATATGCCAAAGTCTACTCCTTCGCCAGTTTTTAACCCGGCCGTGAAAATCGAGATATTATCCTGTCTTGAGGGGATGGTTGTATTAACGAAAGTCGTGGGATGGTGATATATGTATAACCTGTCTCTGTACAAAAGTGTGCATATCTCGCAATAGTGCGGAGACCCGTGTCGCCCTCTTTCCAAAGGTTGGATTACATCAAGCAAAAGGGCATACTTTGCAGCTGTTTCCTTTATTCCTTATCCGCATATGCGACAACTTTGACCCCACTTCGTTCTAATTTCTTTAAAATTCCATTCGCGCCCTGTATGACCCCTGTTTGAGGTGTATCTCCAGAGGACAGTGCATGTACTTGGCAATCACCTACGTCCCAATGTTATTCTATGGCGCGGAAGCGTGAACTAAATTTATGATAGAGAACCATTTATATTTACTTGGTCTAGGTCTGGTCTTATACCTTACATCTTCATTTTATTAAAGGCCGCTGAAAAGGCAGCTATGTAGTCGTTCCAGTAAAGAGATCTGTCTATCGTCTCAATCTGTTTTAATCGATGAAGCCTTAATGCATACATGTTATCCTGGCTAAATGTTCATTGGATTCAGTTTGTTGTGATAGTGGATTTCTATTACATTTGGAATTGTAGTCTTAAGAAATCAAGAACTATCAAGAACTACCTACATATGGAAATATATACATTTATCTACTTTGATGGCGAAATAAGAAATAAAGTCGTATATCAAATCAATACATGTAGACTTCCTGCAATAGTGTGTGGACTTCCTTACAACGATCCAATCAACTAAAATTTTTATTTAACAAAAATCGATTAAACTTTAACTCGAAGGTTATATTAAGTCAATGAATTTATTACGTGTTAACATGAACAATGGGTGCTTCTAAAAATAGAAACTACATTGGTCTAACCTCAACAAGGAGAACGAGCATACATATGTACGTCACTAAGGGTCATAGTTCGGTAGAGTGTAAAATTCAAAAAAAAATAAAAACCTTATTTTTGGTATGTTATCGAAAATTTGTCCAATCAGCTAGAACATTAATTTATGCAGAAAATTAATGATGAAGATTTAGCAAAATAAACTGCAGAGTGGGTAAAGTTTTGATTATATCAAGGTGATTGCACAATCCTTCCGACACAATAGCACTCTGATGTTCTTCCATCAAGATGATCTGGTTGATTTATTTCGAATACCAGCTCCCGTCGTGGACGGATACTCCTTTCAACCAAATCCCTATTACTCTCTAGTAATGACATTCCATTAAAGCAAAGTAATCTCTCCACAATCTCTCCTCAGCAATTTTGTCTACAAATTTCCGGTAGAATTATTACGGTCATTAAATCGTTTATACGGCAATAATGTCACCTACAGATATACTTCCTTCCCGATGATTCAATCTCTCTCATCACCAGCACGTTCTTGCTACGATTTCAACGCAATCCTATTACATCTGAGTAATATATTTTAAGTTATATACTGAATGAAAAAGATCAATATAAGTAATTTGTTGTTTATGACATTTGAAGAATTCAATCCAAAAACAACAGTCTCTGTGTCCCCCTGCCCAGTGAAAGCATTTTTATTTCACAAAACATTATGTTTATCACATTTCTCATCAGATGTGCGATGTTTTATCCGGTTTTATGCTTCGCGCATAAAAATGAAGAGTGCTAATCCCCAGGATCTTGGTAAGAGCTCTTTCCCTTACCTGTCAGCGACGTCTTCCAAACGAGAAATAATAATGAATGTATCTCAAAAAAAACCAACAAAAAATGTGGTGATGTTTTGTTAATGGTGTGGGAATAAGGAAAGCATTTCACAGCCAAACATTTATCCTTACGAACTTAGGGATAATTTCATTGGGAAAATCGGGTATGAACTGGACGTGTGTGTACGAAAAGGATTATGCTAAGGATATCCAATGAAAGATACATATAGACTCGTTTTCACGAACAGAGTTTTGAAAACTCGAAGGCGTCATAACCACACAAAAATACCAGAAACATTTCCTTCCGTGAGGGGGCTGGAAATATACATACACATGCGGTCGTATAGCATGTTTTGATTAAGTTGTTTCATTTCATGCAAATTGGGATGTATATTGAGATGATTTGTGTTTCTTTAAAATGAAGCTCATGCATGCATGGGCGTTAACTTTTCTACCTACCAAAAAAAAAAAAAAATGTTTTCGAAAAGATTAAATTTATTTTATCCTTCCTCCTCTAGACAAATTGAAGTGAAATTTCATTTTCATCCTTCAAAAGGAGTGGAATATGGTTCCTGTTCACGATTATGAGTTATATATATGTAGGTAGAGTTTTCGAATTACGTGTCCTTGAAAAGTTTATATTTTCTAAAGTATTTGTCTTGAGAAGTTCAGAGTAATACAGCATTTTTGGATAAGTACAGTTTGTATAACAATTCTACAATGGTGGGCTTTAAAATAATTTATCATATCCGCACAAGTCCAAGTGAAATAACTCAAACATAAAGGATCAACGCCTTCGTAGTTAAGAGGCAATAAAGCAGACGCATAAAAATGAATTTATTTGCCAAACAATAAGACGAACGACGTCTGTGTAAATTACCATGTAGTTAGACTTAATTGGCATGTTATTTACCCAACATTACATCTGTCGTTAAAGCCACAGTTCCAGGTCATCAACCCACAATGAATTCAGGTAAGGAGGAAGCCTTTTAATCGTAAGCTCTTTGCAAAGGACATTGACCTATATAGTACCGAGTACATACATTTTAGCATGAAGTAAAAGTTATGGTGGTTATAGCATGTTACTACTTGATGTAGGTACAATCCAGAACCTATTACAGTCGTGAAACAAACATGCCATTGACATCAATAATTGTAAATTCAATGTTCCTTTCATCAGTTGGACATTTATTTTGTCGAGGTACTCGTAATAGAATTTGTGAAAGCAAAACCACATTTCGTATATTTAAGGACAATACCTGAAGAGCCATTATCTGTCACTCAATTTCCAAGTGAATAAAATAAAATATTCCAAATCTATTGACCATATCCCATTAAGGTTACAGAAATCCTCAGCTACTTCCGTTATCAACAGCAAACTATAAGTTTCTTAGCAAATTCTGTGCAAATAACCATTCGCACTTCACCCAACCTAATCGTCCTCCTATCATACCAACTAATACACGTAATACCATTTCCACATTAGTCATATTCCCGAAGGTATTAAGCCAATTATAAGTAATTCCCTGAATTGAGATACAAACACAACAAACACATAATCCTGAAATGCTCTGTCTGCCCACCAAATGGGTCTCCTATCAGTCATTATACGAGTATGTACCTTGAATGAATCAATCTTTCATAAAGTTCACGCATCCTTAGGAAGTCAGTCGGTCGGAACTTGTAATTTGTATTGTTCCCGGGACAGTCATTGACTTAAAGTGGTTAAATTGATTTGAATGGTTTACACGTCGTTTGAAAAAGAAGAGCCTTTCAGAGTTTTGTTTTTTATTGGAAATTAAGTTACTATTACATATTTGAGCGTTTCAGATCAAGCATTGAGCACAGAGGCTAACATGAGTTGTAAATAAGTTAACAATCTACTGAATAGCCTGTATAGAGGAGTTTCAAAATCGAGGTACTTAAAATTTCTGTCAGACAGTTTTAAATACAGCTGCCCTTGATTCTTCTCTGCAGGCATTCCCATGCAGTAGCAAAAACTTTTGACCTTCAAAACGCTCGTTGAAATCTGAGACCATATACTCCAACTCAAGTGCTGCAGTTTCTCCATTTGGAACCATATATCGAGAATGTGGAAACAAGATAGTCAACGAGGACACATTCCACTTTCTCTATCACTATAGAGGTCTCATCCACCTGTCGGGCGACACTTCCTACAGCATCTAGAAAAAATATCCAACAGACCAGTGAACGATATCTCGAACTACATCAAGTCAACTGCATGCTTTGCAAATTCATCAGTGTAAGAAGTTGAACCATAGCTTAAGAACAAAGTTGAACCAAAGGCAAGGGACATCTGTCCGGAATGAATGTCGCGTTCTGGATCCTCCTGCATCGACCACATTAACACCCTGCGTATATCATAGAGCAATGCATTCGTTTCAAGTACTATTGACCGACTTCAAGGAGGCTTTCGTCAAGAGAAGTATTTCAAAGAAACTAGAAGCTACTAAACGTCCTAACAGGGTGGTAAGTCATACATAATTGTAAGGTATCTGATGATTTTGAAGTACAAAGTGGAGTACGACAAGGCTGCATCCTTTCACCACTATTATTCTTAGATGCAATTTGTGACGTATAACGTGCAGCCCTGGCAATGAAACCGAGGTCAATGACAACAGCAGAATCAGGAAAGCCAAAAATATGTTCAGAATGCATTGAAAAACTTGGAAGGGTAATATACAGGCACCAAAACTAAGCTGTGACTGTTTCGCTCAAATATTGGATCAGTGCTCCTAATGTGTAGTAATTGAAAAATGGTAGTCATTCGGATTGTCATTCGTACGCTGCAAACCTTTGTAAACAGTGGTCTACGCATCACCCTTAAGGTTTTCTGCTCTAATCGTATCTTGGATAACCAATTTTATACAAGAAGGGTTCAGAAATCGGATTGATCAAACCCTACAGCGCGAACAAGATTTTCGTTGTGATACAAGCCGTACAATGGAATCCTCTTACCAAATCCGGCAGAAGCGTGGGTCACCCTAGGCCAATGTGGCCCGAAATGATTAAGCTGGATTCAAGGACATTTGCAATATGGTGGATAGAACTCAAACACGTTGCTGGACTCTGTACATGATGGCATGCAGGCGTTATTGACGCCTTTAGCCTCATGAGGAGTAACAGATTCTAAAAGAGAAAAAACGGAATGGTCATTGACCTATAAAGTGATCGGACTTCAGATCCAGGATTCAATTCAGCCTCTGAGCCTTTAATACTGCCAGATTAAGCGGTGTGAGAGTATTCTCGATGCAGTACATTCCTAGGAAAGGTTGTGGCTATTTGTCAAAGAGATCAAGCTTCAAATCGAAATTCATATCAATCGAACTAGAAATAGATAAAAATTGGTGAAGCATTGTAGCACATTCCTGAAAGCCATACACCAGTAGATCGTTGCTATCTTGCTCTGCGGTCGATTCCCAATTAGTCTGAAATTCCAGGCAATTCTACTAACACGTCTAATGGTTAATGAGCAGTAGGACAATCTTGGTGTCAAAGTAATAAAGTCGCATAGCACATCGCATGCAATAAATGTTTTTCTGGATCAGATCTTGTTGAAAAACTCTTCCAAAGGTCGTGAAATGACTTTTCGATTGGTATGCCCTCGACTGGGCGCCTTATGCAAGTTCATCATCCCGTGTTTCTCTGGCAAAACAAAAAAACAAAAGACCACTCCACTCACAAGTATTTTACAAAACATATTTTTCAAAAGAAACGATAGGTTATTTATACCTACACTGTGGCTTCTTTGATTTGATGGTGATGAATTTTAGCGACATTTCATTGGAAATATTGTCCTATTTGAGCACCATAACCACTTTCGAATCCAAGTATTAGGAAGCATCCCGCTGGAATTCACGAGAATCAAATCTTATCAGGATTTTCTACGTGTAGGCTGTATTTTTTGGTGTTGGCGTATACATATGTCGAAGTTCGTTTAATGTTTTCTAAGATTTCCTGTTTTGATGTGAACTCAAAACCCACAGCAGGAAATATATGCAGATTTATGCAATTTCACTTCCAAGATCTTTCTATGTGTATGTGGCATCCCTCCAACGCTTGCCAATTTATACGAATTTTTGTTTTTAGAGAAAGAAGGTACTGTAATCAACGTGAAGGATTTGAAAAATATCCACTTTTCTATGAATTAATAACTGTTCCACCCTAATGTACAACCGTCATCTGAAAGGATCCCAATGTTGCCCTCTGGAATCTTGTGCTTCCTTTCAATTCCTGCAAAAAATAGCTAGGCCCTGGGCCCTACACGCGCCTGTTGCGTTAAATAATAACATAAAGTATTTCTGAAAATATACATACATCTTTGTGAAATAAATAAAAAATCCGCCGTTGTTCATGAAATTCTATGAATGTCCTTAAGGAAATGACAAACTTCTTTCTTGGCAGTTGTGGCGGTACATTTCGAATTTCATTTGATAACTTACCACTCATTCCTTAAAAATTAAAATCCAATGTTAAAAGCAGGACATTCGAAAACAGAAATATGTACAGAAATGTACGCATAGCTAAGCAAATCCAAATGATAGCTATAAAACAAGAAAAAAAATGCTCCCGGACCTTATCCTTGTTATCATCGTTATGGTGAACCTCACCATACAACCCAATGGCACACTAGCTTACCACATTCATTCAACATAAAAACGTGTCCAAAATGTGAACTCCATGATGCCATCATTAATCCAAAGATTTATTTACACTCAACAAGTCATTTGAAATGATTCGATACTTGTTATCGGCAGGAATTTCATACGAATGCTTTGTACAGTATACTCTCATCGCACATTTTAGTCCTGAAATCCGTCAATCATACAAATTGAGGCACGTTATTGGATTTCAATTCACGAGTATGTTCATAGAGATACATATTTGTGTGCGTGTTTTTTTTTTTTTTTTTGCAATGTACATACGGAACAAGGACGTTGAAATAGAAGAATACGCTACTCGTACATTACATATTCCGTTCCAATAGATGATTTTGTGTTTATTCTGCGAAGATTGAATGTTATCTCAAACGACTGACGAAAGCATTTTCCTGAATTATTATGTCAATTTCGTATTTTCACTTCGCTGTTCCTTTTTTTTCTTGTTTTGTTAAATACGTTTCCTTTGGAATGAGACAATGGATTGGAATGAGACAATGGCTTGGAATACTTGGAAATTTCCGAAGAAATCTCCAACAAGATAGAAAAGAGCATTTACCGAGGTCGTTTCGTAGGTGGATTTTGTTTTTCCTTGGGCTAGAGACTCATTGAAATAATGTCCTTTCTTACAGGATCATTGGAATGTTGATAAAACCTCAGCACAAATTATCCTTACAGCATAAACAAAATCTTATCCTGAAGAATGCTTATATGCAGATGTTCTTCAAGGTCCCATTTTATTTTGGACTCAAATCAAGAAAGGACTTTCTTGTTGGGAGGGTCCCCCCTTCTGCAGGTTCAAGCAGACAGTTGTTTTCCTCAGAAGATGCTAGAAATGCTTTGCCCTTCCTTTCATTCCTTCTCTATTGCTTTAAAGTAGTATTCGCCAAGGCTTTACATCGTATACTCTTGCGAAGGACCCTTCTCTTCGAATGAGAGATATTGGCATCGAAACATCTCCATTAGAATTTTCCACTACAATCTTACTTCTATTTGTTAATTTTTTTATTTACATTTTTCGCGTGTGGTCCAGATTATATAATTCGCTAATAAGTTAATCACGAACCATTGGCCACTTAACACCGTTTGCATGTATGGTCTGCCAACTCATAATTAAGTCAGCCATACTCATAAATGTATGATTCAAAGATTTCACGAAATGTGATACACTCACAGCCGTCAGATTTAGCTATGTCATGTTTCGTCCCAGAACCAATGCCACTTTCTTCAGATTATATTGATACCAATATGATGCTTGACCAATTGATGGGTTCATAAATAAAAACAACCCTTGTCAAAGTTTACGGTCGTTTTATAGGATTATTACGCGTTCTAGTGGTCTACCGGAAAAAAAAGAAAATAACAACATGGTGAGCCAAATAAAATCAAACACAGCATTTTGTCTGATATTATGAATATTTTAGGAAAATACATAATTTAAATCTATTGAACCAGCATAAGAGTCGGTGAATGACAAGGGTTGGTTTTGTTGACGACCCTTCAATTCATCTTGAGACTGCAAACTTCTAATTTACGCTGGTCAACATAAGAAAGAAGTATCAAGGTAATTTTGGTATATCATATTATCCTGAGTGGTCTCCTTGTTGTAGTGGTGTCCTTCTGTTGGGCTGTCAATCAAAGTATCTTTTTAGATGTTGGTGTATTAGAAGGACATATGTATGTATCAATAGGAATTCTTACAATTTCTTATCATTATAAAGAATTTCAGCACACTGTCATAACTACTGCGCCACGTCTTCGTGAATGTAGAAGTGTAGTCTTGAGAAGCTGATTGGCCTTGATTTCTTGATTTTGCTTTAAATGTTCTGACGACAGGGCTCATATATTTGATAAGCATCATAATTTTATCGATATCCTAGGTAATGGTGCTATAAACACCGTCCATCTTGTCAGACTACGTTTTTCTGTAGCCTAGAGGCAGTAAATTATGTTGAACCAAATAAAGCCGGGGAAACTAGTTCTGTTCCACCAGCTCAGTCACAGTTCTGGAGGCAATTTCATAGCAGGCCGATTCAAAAGGAGTGCTCTGCTTTCATAGCCATCTTAACAATTTCTTTTCTCTCTGACTGAAAAATTAGTATCTATAGTTATCCTGGAGATTCGTGCCACACACAATTGTGCTCGTGGGAAACCCAATCGTCAATGAAGACCCAGATCGAGGACACGGGAAGAACCAACGCAGGTTCAGGTCCTGTTAAATCATTCTCTGATCCTTGCTTAGCAGTCTCATCGGAGATCTTATTTCCCGCAATCCCAGTGTGACCTGGGACCCAAACAACAGTCAAAGACTTCAGCCTTGCTATCGAACTCAAAGAGTTCTTGCATTCTGTAACTATTTTGGAACGGGTTTACAGGGATGAGTAAGGCCTTAAGCGCAGCCTGACTGTCGCTGCAGACGCCAATACTTCGACCCCGCCACCTATTCCTAACAATATAGGCGTTGACTAGTTTTGAAGTCATCCATAAAGATTCGACTACAGCCCACTTCAGGCTCATACTCGGGAAATCCACTATAAATTTGCAAAGCAACCAAAGTTCTGGTGTCAAGAATCAGACGACACATCCATGGGAAGCAGGGTGGTAGGATAAGTTTTGCCTAAAATCATTGAAACTCGAGTGCGGATGATACCACCCCGTCTAAGACGGTAAGATTGCATTGATATTACAGCCCATGATAAAGGTATCAAGAGGAGGTAAATCAAGCAGAACATCTAGAGGTAAAGGGGAAAGCTCCCGTGAAGGCGAGACAGGCAGCTTTTTAGAGTTTTGTACAGAAGACAGTCACTTCTTGCTTACGGCAGTCACATACCATCCGCCAAACAACCGACGCATAACCTAGAAAAAGTCTAATCATAGTCGAATAAATCCAAACCAGCCAAAAAACTAAGACCGCCTTTGATGTCTTCCACTTGACATACTTTTCCCAAACAAGTTTATTATCCAGGACCTCTTCCAGATATTTTACTTCATCAGTGATCTGAATAGTGACGCCTTTTAGCACGAGCTGAGTTAGACCATTCACAGTCCTCCTTTTCGTAAAGAGAACAACTTCAGTTTTCGAAGGATTGACAGAAACCCCATTCGACCCCATCGACCATGTCTAAGACTATCTGCCCCTTAGCACTGGTCTATACCCTGTTTTTTATTTGCAGCAAGGCTGGGTACACTCCATTGGTACCAGGCGATTTGAAGCTATAGCATATTTGATAGCCTCATCTGTTACCACGACCGATGCAGTATACCAGCTCCGCCAACTTTTGCTTCGTTATCTGGTTACTTTGAGAGTGAGTTTCCAGAAGAAGTGTAAAAGTCCACGATTTCGTCTCAGTGTAGGAACCGTCAGGATTTCTAACTGGGACTGGGACAGTTTGTAAAAGACTTCAAGTACCAGTTAGATTAGCTCAAGTCAACCACCTCTTTTCTTCTTGCCGTCACAAACTTCGACTGAGAAAGTAGAAAGTCTAGGAGATGGTGTCATCGTATGTACATTGCATAGCTGCTGCCCCAGATCAACAAAGGAAACGATTTTTTTTCGAAAGTGTCATCGAATAAGAAATGTCATTTTAAAATTCACGGCGGACATTTGACAGATGTCAAACCTCAGAATTTGTACTTTAGAATCAAATAAGAATATCATCAGTTTTCATAAAAATGTTGTTATTTTCTATTGATTTAAAATGACACCTCCTGTTGAATGACCCAATATAAGCCATCATGTTCATGCCATAAACTAATTTCCATTAATAAATCTTGTCATCGCAACCACATTAAGACTGGATCGTTTAAAAAACAGTATTTATCTATTTTTAGACAACATTACAATCAATGTCTTGTTTGCTTCTATCGGGTCATTCACTTTCGAAATTCCTTCAACACATTTAACTGTCAGGACATTTTTCTCATTTAATTTCCTATTTGGAGGAAAAAAAAAACAAAATGCTGACTTTTCCAGTTTTCAACAAACCATTGTAAGTGAAAAAATTCTAAGAAAATCCAACACCATATACTTACAAGGTGTTTTTTGCTAAAGGAACTCGTCAAGATGTTCATAATAGAGAGTGAGTGTTAAGTGGCACATCAATCTCCATTGGGGATAAAATGGTCTGTCAGAAAATATGTTTGTCCTTGCCTCGTTCTTTGTCAATTTTTTCGTTAACAGAATTTTTGAATACTAGTCATATTCCGTCCATCCATCAATATCCATTGCAAATGCCAGAACCAGGTGTTTCAATCTAAAAGTATGAAATTCCACAATTGATAGATAAAGTTGTTGAATTTCGAAATTAAAAAGGATTTTCTTGGCACTTTAGACGTCATATGTATTAATGCCAACGAGAACCTTCTCTTGTGTCGAATTATAATTTTTCGATTTGACGCACTCAAGGACATAAAATTGAGTCGCATTAGATTAAAAAAAAAGTAAAATAAAAAAAATCCTCAAGAACAACGAAATTCTTCCTCCGAGTAATTGGGTATCAGGAGTGGCATACAAATGCAAGCATCCTGTTCTAAATTTAATACAAGCTCCAGTATCCTATCCACCGTTGACTTAAAATCTACTTTGGATTGTTATAAAAGTATTTGGGGTTGGTCCAATGGCTCGAAGGATTTCATTTTCCTAAATTTAAATTTTCACCCCAGGACGTTGCTTATCAGCATTGTTTTTTTTTTTCAATTTTGTGAACTGATGCCCATTTGGTGGGTTTGAAGGAAATTGCTCAACCTCGTGGCTGTTAATTGTAATTTAATTCGAGTTAAGCAACTGAAAGGAAAAATGTAGAAGAACTAATTTGCGAATAAAAAGAGAATGATGTTTCAACTCGAAATTGGTATTTATAGGACATTAAGTTCAATTAGGGTGTGGAAGCATCAAAAGTTCCTATGATGCTCAATTCATTTAGCGTAATTATTCAATGTCAATGGTTTTGTGTGACGGAAATGGAAGGGTTGTATAGATATAAGTACATAGTATCATCATCGACAAATTTCGGATTGTTGCTTGCAGAACATGATGACATGAAAGTTTTGCTTCTTAATTGAGTTTGGTCTCCCTTTCTTCGGTACAATGTAATTCTACCGTATTGAGAGAGAAAACCATTCTACTTCATTTGTGACATCTGTTCATAAATCTGGAAGGAAGGATAGGGATCGAAACTTCGAAGTTGTCAACAATTCTGAAGGTTTTCAAAAGTTTTTTTTTTTTCAGGAAAGTGGGCGACATGATTTTCTGCAAAATTCTGTGTTTTGCCGTACCAGGACGTGTTGGGGAAGGAGAAGTTTGTGGCGTCAAATTTAGCTTCCTTTTAAAATTTTACTCTTCTTCATAGAGTTCCAACAGGTAGTCGTTATTCGCACAGATTACGACATTTACGACATTTAATAGGATAGGCCGTAATTTTGTTAAAATTAAATTGGAGGCACTTTAATGGTGAGTTTCATCTTACCCAAACGTAAACCACTTTAAACGCAAGGGAGTATTTTTTTTTTAACGAAATTTAGGTCAGTTTTGGAGTTTGGTGAGCTTGTGTAATTATTTTTATTTTGTTTTGCTTTCATGATTTAATTATTATTTTGTAGTCGGAGGTATGGGGTACAAGATAATTTTTAAGTTCAGCACTTCAACAACTTGAGTGTGATCCTCAGATAAATATTTAACGTCCTGAATATTTGCAATTTATTGATTTACCTATAGCGAAATGATTTTGCGTCTTTTAATGAGGTTACGCGTAGAGAGTGGTATACATTTAGGGTTTTGGCAAACCCAAACGCTTTGAAAAATTGTGTATCTAATTTTGGATACAATTTTTTCATTTAATATTAGATGGGCGATAGGCACTCAAAGGTTTTCAAGTAAGATTATAATTCAGCAGCTACACATCATTTTCTAACTAGCATGTAATCCGTGTTCTTAAAGATTTTATTAAAAAAAATCTTTGTTATACAATTTTATATGAGAAAGTAGGCGTGGCAATAACGATTTGTAAATAAAACTTTAGGACTAGTATTAGGTTCTTAGAATAGGATTGAAATCCGGCAGCAATGCATCGTAAGCTCAAACACAATATGTATTGGGACTTATAAAAGGTTCAAAAATAATACATTTCGCAGTCGAATTGACAAATTCATGCATTGCTCAATAGCCATAAAGTGTCATTGCTATCTCAATCTATAATTATTACTAGCAAGAAGCCTTAATTTGATGCATTTTAGGGCCAACAATATTTTTTTTTTTATTGAAGTCCACTGTAAAAATTCTTTCAAAATATTCGTTAGACGTTTTGCCTTGCGACTGTCTATACAAATAAATCTAGTTTAATGCTCCACACTTGAATTATGATATTATCCGAGAATACCTACACCGAAGTTACATTGGATATGGCATTGGATCTAACATTGGATGTCACTTACAAAAATTCAAATATTTGGCGAAACAGTTCAGACGGCTATGCCCTTACTCGATCCATCGAAATAGCCTGATCGTTCAGAGGACACGGGAAACAAGCCCAGCAATCGTGGTGAAATGTTAAAATTGTGAAGGTTTTACGTAGCTTGTGAATAAGTTCAAACTTCACTAAATGGGGTTTTCTAGTAGATCAATATTAGGTAAGTTTCCAACCAAATCTAAAACAAGTTCAATTGTATTACTTTTGACTTTCATAGAATGTAATGTATAAATATTAATACCTTAGTGGATGTTCAAATGTTTATTACAAAACCCAATTTGCTAATCAGATTTTGTACAGAACACAACTAAGTACACAACAATCGTCTGAGGTAACTAAGAACAACATAAGTGAAATAAAACCAAAAAAAAAGTACAAAACAACCGCACCATTGTGTACTTTTGACTACAATAAGTCATAAACTTTTATCCAACACACGTTCCATCTGAATATTATCCTTGCTATAAATAATGAAATAAACTTTTTCAATTAACATACTGATAATAATTTTCATGAAACGGGGCCAATCACCGACTACTATCTTCTTGAACCGAATCACTTTAACTTAATCAAAATATCCCATCTTCTCGGTCTAGTAGTCGTGTTGTGCTAACTTCAAAGCGCAGACAATCAAACATAGTCTGTTGCTTAATTGGATTAGTATCTCTCCAGTATTGTCTGATATAAGAAAACAATCAATGATTAGCAAGCCACTATAATGACTGCCAACAGTGTGAATTTGTAATTTGTTTATTTTTTGATTCGAGTAATAATCTGCAATGGAATTTAAAAATGTGTGAAGGTAAACTATAAATATCTAGAAGTAGTGATTGCTTTCATTCCAAAGTAGTTTTCATAAAAAAACAAAAATTCCTTGTCGATCTAAGAAATTAAATTCACTATAAGTATTAAAATGTGCGTGCGTTAGTTCATTGTGTGTGTACCTACTATAAATCAAAATACTCAAGTGGTACTAGAATGAAACCGTGCCATTTTTATTTATTATTGTGTAGTAAAGCAGAATAACTACCACTAAATGTGACAAAAATAAATATCGTTAAACATACAATGTAGCCATCGTGTCGACCAGTAATGGCTTTTTATTTTTCTGATTAGACGAAATTTTAGATTTGTCACTGAACACAGGCTTGTTACTCGTAGAATCGTGATTTATAGTATTTTTATCACGAAAATTTAAAAACAAGAAGGAAATATGGCAGACGGGATATATCCCCTTATTTTTGCTCCTTGTACTTATTACCGAAAATTTATTTTATTTTACTGACGCAAGGAATTATGTATTCTGTACATCTACTGCGAACTTGACATTTCTGCTTCTTTACTGAAAAATGCCGACCGGAAAGTTGTGCGCGTATTTCCTTAAAAATATAAAATTCATGAACTGACGATACTTATCAAATGACAAAGATCTCATATTCAACACATAACCTGCAATAGAATCGAGAAAACCATCAAAAATGCAGGACTACATCAACAATATTTCCAGGAAAATAGTTTACGATAAACACAATCACAGAGATGGTACGCACAACGAATTAAGTCATCTATTATTGTCTAATAACGACATACATTCACAATGCTTTCAATAGGGCAAGCCAGAAGCGTATAATAACAACCCTTAGGGCGATGTGTATTAAGTTCGGTTAAGGTATAGAGGTTTCTGTGTAGTCTACTGTTAAAATGGCAGATGTTAGAGTAAATGGATACCAACGAACGACGACGAAACATGATTGTAATACAGTATATTAAAAAAACAAATTCTGTCAATAAATAGGAGTTATCAAACTCAAAATTATTGCTTCGCAGAATTGAATTAGCCACATGGTCATGGGTTGTATAAAAATGGATAAGAAAGTGGTCTATTACCTTCGATCAGAGCTCCCTCCATTAACATACATATGCTTCCATATGTCAAACTTAGCAGAACCAAGTAAAACCCAACCACCATCTAATCATTAATTAGATTTTGCCCAGAGTATTGGTATGTATAATGAACTCAGCACTAGCAAAATTCTACTCAGACAAAATGGGAAAATATTCTACCATGAATCTGAGGATGTGGTGATAAAGGAATTCATTCCTAAGCAACCCACATTCGAATCTATTCCTTATTAAACCCCAAAAAGGACAAACCACTTCCTCTGTTAATGAGCTGACCTCAGAAGAATTTCATCGCCTACACTTGACATCAATATCCTGGAGAATGGGTTCAATTAGCCCAATGTAATCATCATCATCGTCATCAGTCCCACTCTGACGCATCCACTTAATTGATGTAGTACCTTGTCCAGTTTTTTATTGATACTTCTCCTTCCTTATCTTCCGCTACAATTTGTTGTCATTCTCTTGACCCAATCGGACATTTCCATCAAGTTAAATTTGACTAAATGGTTTTATTCATCAGAAGAAAAAGCATAACTGATCACTTTTTATGTCTTAGTCCAGGTTATGCCCACCCCATCCTAAATCAATCAACCAATCCATCAATCATATATTGTCGATAGTATAACATGCTACTACACTGTCGCGTCGTCTGGCATAGGGCGATTCTATTACATTTATCGTCAGCAAGGACTATTTTGTTAAATAAATTGTTTCAATTGTGTTTGTACATGAAATTACGTACTCGTATATATTCAAAGTAATTTCACTTTCACTGGAACAAGTTCAATCAAAAGTTTTCTCCCATCCATCTTAGTCTACGAAATATCAATAGGTCAGTCAGTCTATGAATAATACAATAGGAAGGAAAAATAACTCCTATTTCTAAACTGATAAGTTGCAGCTCAAAACGGATATAGGAAGTCCATAAAGGTAAGCCTTGTCGACTCAATTAGCTAGTTTGTACATGGACTTTACCGTCCCTTGTCCACATTCAAGGAGACACGAAAGCCAAAATAAAATTCATGAAAGAGACAATAGGCTCAAAGAGACATTCATGAACGTAATATGTACATGAATGCAGCACGCTTTGCTTTGCTATATAAATACCTCTTTGCTTGCCAAATGCCACATACTTGCAACGAAGTTGCCTATGTTTTAGATCATCCGATTGTAGGTCTTTTGGTTCAACCCTTTTATTCTTTGTTGTCTATTTCACCCAGATAATCAAGGGAAAGCCGTAATTGGTGATTTTTACCTAAATATCGGGACCTGGACAAAATCGAAAATTTTTCTGGATAGGGATTTTCAAGCAAAGAGTCTCTCTTTCATCGGTGTTCTATACATTGTTCCATAAATATCTCATTGGCTACCAAATGCCACATATCTTGCAACGAAGTTGCCTATGTTTTAGATCATCCGATTGTAGGTCTTCTGGTTCAAACCTTTTATTCTTTGTTGCCTATTTCACCCAGATAATCAAGGGAAAGCCGTAATTGGTGATTTTTGCCTAAATATCGGGACCTGGACAAAATCGAAAATTTTTCTGGATAGGGATTTTCAAGCAAAGAGTCTCTCTTTCATCGGTGTTCTATACATTGTTCCATAAATATCTCATTGGCTACCAAATGCCACATATCTTGCAACGAAGTTGCCTATGTTTTAGATCATCCGATTGTAGGTCTTCTGGTTCAAACCTTTTATTCTTTGTTGCCTATTTCACCCAGATAATCAAGGGAAAGCCGTAATTGGTGATTTTTGCCTAAATATCGGGACCTGGACAAAATCGAAAATTTTTCTGGATAGGGATTTTCAAGCAAAGAGTCTCTCTTTCATCGGTGTTCTATACATTGTTCCATAAATATCTCATTGGCTACCAAATGCCACATATCTTGCAACGAAGTTGCCTATGTTTTAGATCATCCGATTGTAGGTCTTTTGGTTCAACCCTTTTATTCTTTGTTGCCTATTTCACCCAGATAATCAAGGGAAAGCCGTAATTGGTGATTTTTGCCTAAATATCGGGACCTGGAAAAAATCGAAAATTTTTCTGGATAGGGATTTTCAAACAAAGAGTCTCTCTTTCATTGGTGTTCTATACATTGTTCCATAAATATCTCATTGGCTACCAAATGCCACATATCTTGCAACGAAGTTGCCTATGTTTTAGATCATCCGATTGTAGGTCTTTTGGTTCAACCCTTTTATTCTTTGTTGTCTATTTCACCCAGATAATCAAGGGAAAGCCGTAATTGGTGATTTTTACCTAAATATCGGGACCTGGACAAAATCGAAAATTTTTCTGAGTATCTCTTTCATCGGTGTTCTATACATTGTTCCATAAATATCTCATTGGCTACCAAATGCCACATATCTTGCAACGAAGTTGCCTATGTTTTAGATCATCCGATTGTAGGTCTTCTGGTTCAACCCTTTTATTCTTTGTTGCCTATTTCACCCAGATAATCAAGGGAAAGCCGTAATTGGTGATTTTTGCCTAAATATCGGGACCTGGACAAAATCGAAAATTTTTCTGGATAGGGATTTTCAAGCAAAGAGTCTCTCTTTCATCGGTGTTCTATACATTGTTCCATAAATATCTCATTGGCTACCAAATGCCACATATCTTGCAACGAAGTTGCCTATGTTTTAGATCATCCGATTGTAGGTCTTTTAGTTCAACCCTTTTATTCTTTGTTGCCTATTTCACCCAGATAATCAAGGGAAAGCCGTAATTGGTGATTTTTGCCTAAATATCGGGACCTGGACAAAATCGAAAATTTTTCTGGATAGGGATTTTCAAGCAAAGAGTCTCTCTTTCATCGGTGTTCTATACATTGTTCCATAAATATCTCATTGGCTACCAAATGCCACATATCTTGCAACGAAGTTGCCTATGTTTTAGATCATCCGATTGTAGGTCTTTTGGTTCAACCCTTTTATTCTTTGTTGCCTATTTCACCCAGATAATCAAGGGAAAGCCGTAATTGGTGATTTTTGCCTAAATATCGGGACCTGGAAAAAATCGAAAATTTTTCTGGATAGGGATTTTCAAACAAAGAGTCTCTCTTTCATTGGTGTTCTATACATTGTTCCATAAATATCTCATTGGCTACCAAATGCCACATATCTTGCAACGAAGTTGCCTATGTTTTAGATCATCCGATTGTAGGTCTTTTGGTTCAACCCTTTTATTCTTTGTTGTCTATTTCACCCAGATAATCAAGGGAAAGCCGTAATTGGTGATTTTTACCTAAATATCGGGACCTGGACAAAATCGAAAATTTTTCTGAGTATCTCTTTCATCGGTGTTCTATACATTGTTCCATAAATATCTCATTGGCTACCAAATGCCACATATCTTGCAACGAAGTTGCCTATGTTTTAGATCATCCGATTGTAGGTCTTTTGGTTCAACCCTTTTATTCTTTGTTGCCTATTTCACCCAGATAATCAAGGGAAAGCCGTAATTGGTGATTTTTGCCTAAATATCGGGACCTGGACAAAATCGAAAATTTTTCTGGATAGGATTTTCAAGCAAAGAGTCTCTCTTTCATTGGTGTTCTATACATTGTTCCATAAATATCTCATTGGCTACCAAATGCCACATATCTTGCAACGAAGTTGCCTATGTTTTAGATCATCCGATTGTAGGTCTTTTGGTTCAACCCTTTTATTCTTTGTTGTCTATTTCACCCAGATAATCAAGGGAAAGCCGTAATTGGTGATTTTTACCTAAATATCGGGACCTGGACAAAATCGAAAATTTTTCTGAGTATCTCTTTCATCGGTGTTCTATACATTGTTCCATAAATATCTCATTGGCTACCAAATGCCACATATCTTGCAACGAAGTTGCCTATGTTTTAGATCATCCGATTGTAGGTCTTTTGGTTCAACCCTTTTATTCTTTGTTGTCTATTTCACCCAGATAATCAAGGGAAAGCCGTAATTGGTGATTTTTACCTAAATATCGGGACCTGGACAAAATCGAAAATTTTTCTGAGTATCTCTTTCATCGGTGTTCTATACATTGTTCCATAAATATCTCATTGGCTACCAAATGCCACATATCTTGCAACGAAGTTGCCTATGTTTTAGATCATCCGATTGTAGGTCTTTTGGTTCAACCCTTTTATTCTTTGTTGCCTATTTCACCCAGATAATCAAGGGAAAGCCGTAATTGGTGATTTTTGCCTAAATATCGGGACCTGGAAAAAATCGAAAATTTTTCTGGATAGGGATTTTCAAACAAAGAGTCTCTCTTTCATTGGTGTTCTATACATTGTTCCATAAATATCTCATTGGCTACCAAATGCCACATATCTTGCAACGAAGTTGCCTATGTTTTAGATCATCCGATTGTAGGTCTTTTGGTTCAACCCTTTTATTCTTTGTTGTCTATTTCACCCAGATAATCAAGGGAAAGCCGTAATTGGTGATTTTTACCTAAATATCGGGACCTGGACAAAATCGAAAATTTTTCTGAGTATCTCTTTCATCGGTGTTCTATACATTGTTCCATAAATATCTCATTGGCTACCAAATGCCACATATCTTGCAACGAAGTTGCCTATGTTTTAGATCATCCGATTGTAGGTCTTCTGGTTCAAACCTTTTATTCTTTGTTGCCTATTTCACCCAGATAATCAAGGGAAAGCCGTAATTGGTGATTTTTGCCTAAATATCGGGACCTGGACAAAATCGAAAATTTTTCTGGATAGGGATTTTCAAGCAAAGAGTCTCTCTTTCATCGGTGTTCTATACATTGTTCCATAAATATCTCATTGGCTACCAAATGCCACATATCTTGCAACGAAGTTGCCTATGTTTTAGATCATCCGATTGTAGGTCTTTTAGTTCAACCCTTTTATTCTTTGTTGCCTATTTCACCCAGATAATCAAGGGAAAGCCGTAATTGGTGATTTTTGCCTAAATATCGGGACCTGGACAAAATCGAAAATTTTTCTGGATAGGGATTTTCAAGCAAAGAGTCTCTCTTTCATCGGTGTTCTATACAGTGTTCCATAAATATCTCATTGGCTACCAAATGCCACATATCTTGCAACGAAGTTGCCTATGTTTTAGATCATCCGATTGTAGGTCTTTTGGTTCAACCCTTTTATTCTTTGTTGCCTATTTCACCCAGATAATCAAGGGAAAGCCGTAATTGGTGATTTTTGCCTAAATATCGGGACCTGGAAAAAATCGAAAATTTTTCTGGATAGGGATTTTCAAACAAAGAGTCTCTCTTTCATTGGTGTTCTATACATTGTTCCATAAATATCTCATTGGCTACCAAATGCCACATATCTTGCAACGAAGTTGCCTATGTTTTAGATCATCCGATTGTAGGTCTTTTGGTTCAACCCTTTTATTCTTTGTTGTCTATTTCACCCAGATAATCAAGGGAAAGCCGTAATTGGTGATTTTTACCTAAATATCGGGACCTGGACAAAATCGAAAATTTTTCTGAGTATCTCTTTCATCGGTGTTCTATACATTGTTCCATAAATATCTCATTGGCTACCAAATGCCACATATCTTGCAACGAAGTTGCCTATGTTTTAGATCATCCGATTGTAGGTCTTCTGGTTCAAACCTTTTATTCTTTGTTGCCTATTTCACCCAGATAATCAAGGGAAAGCCGTAATTGGTGATTTTTGCCTAAATATCGGGACCTGGACAAAATCGAAAATTTTTCTGGATAGGGATTTTCAAGCAAAGAGTCTCTCTTTCATCGGTGTTCTATACATTGTTCCATAAATATCTCATTGGCTACCAAATGCCACATATCTTGCAACGAAGTTGCCTATGTTTTAGATCATCCGATTGTAGGTCTTTTAGTTCAACCCTTTTATTCTTTGTTGCCTATTTCACCCAGATAATCAAGGGAAAGCCGTAATTGGTGATTTTTGCCTAAATATCGGGACCTGGACAAAATCGAAAATTTTTCTGGATAGGGATTTTCAAGCAAAGAGTCTCTCTTTCATCGGTGTTCTATACATTGTTCCATAAATATCTCATTGGCTACCAAATGCCACATATCTTGCAACGAAGTTGCCTATGTTTTAGATCATCCGATTGTAGGTCTTTTGGTTCAACCCTTTTATTCTTTGTTGCCTATTTCACCCAGATAATCAAGGGAAAGCCGTAATTGGTGATTTTTGCCTAAATATCGGGACCTGGAAAAAATCGAAAATTTTTCTGGATAGGGATTTTCAAACAAAGAGTCTCTCTTTCATTGGTGTTCTATACATTGTTCCATAAATATCTCATTGGCTACCAAATGCCACATATCTTGCAACGAAGTTGCCTATGTTTTAGATCATCCGATTGTAGGTCTTTTGGTTCAACCCTTTTATTCTTTGTTGTCTATTTCACCCAGATAATCAAGGGAAAGCCGTAATTGGTGATTTTTACCTAAATATCGGGACCTGGACAAAATCGAAAATTTTTCTGAGTATCTCTTTCATCGGTGTTCTATACATTGTTCCATAAATATCTCATTGGCTACCAAATGCCACATATCTTGCAACGAAGTTGCCTATGTTTTAGATCATCCGATTGTAGGTCTTTTGGTTCAACCCTTTTATTCTTTGTTGTCTATTTCACCCAGATAATCAAGGGAAAGCCGTAATTGGTGATTTTTGCCTAAATATCGGGACCTGGAAAAAATCGAAAATTTTTCTGAGTATCTCTTTCATCGGTGTTCTATACATTGTTCCATAAATATCTCATTGGCTACCAAATGCCACATATCTTGCAACGAAGTTGCCTATGTTTTAGATCATCCGATTGTAGGTCTTTTGGTTCAACCCTTTTATTCTTTGTTGTCTATTTCACCCAGATAATCAAGGGAAAGCCGTAATTGGTGATTTTTACCTAAATATCGGGACCTGGACAAAATCGAAAATTTTTCTGAGTATCTCTTTCATCGGTGTTCTATACATTGTTCCATAAATATCTCATTGGCTACCAAATGCCACATATCTTGCAACGAAGTTGCCTATGTTTTAGATCATCCGATTGTAGGTCTTTTGGTTCAACCCTTTTATTCTTTGTTGCCTATTTCACCCAGATAATCAAGGGAAAGCCGTAATTGGTGATTTTTGCCTAAATATCGGGACCTGGAAAAAATCGAAAATTTTTCTGGATAGGGATTTTCAAACAAAGAGTCTCTCTTTCATTGGTGTTCTATACATTGTTCCATAAATATCTCATTGGCTACCAAATGCCACATATCTTGCAACGAAGTTGCCTATGTTTTAGATCATCCGATTGTAGGTCTTTTGGTTCAACCCTTTTATTCTTTGTTGTCTATTTCACCCAGATAATCAAGGGAAAGCCGTAATTGGTGATTTTTACCTAAATATCGGGACCTGGACAAAATCGAAAATTTTTCTGAGTATCTCTTTCATCGGTGTTCTATACATTGTTCCATAAATATCTCATTGGCTACCAAATGCCACATATCTTGCAACGAAGTTGCCTATGTTTTAGATCATCCGATTGTAGGTCTTCTGGTTCAAACCTTTTATTCTTTGTTGCCTATTTCACCCAGATAATCAAGGGAAAGCCGTAATTGGTGATTTTTGCCTAAATATCGGGACCTGGAAAAAATCGAAAATTTTTCTGAGTATCTCTTTCATCGGTGTTCTATACATTGTTCCATAAATATCTCATTGGCTACCAAATGCCACATATCTTGCAACGAAGTTGCCTATGTTTTAGATCATCCGATTGTAGGTCTTTTGGTTCAACCCTTTTATTCTTTGTTGTCTATTTCACCCAGATAATCAAGGGAAAGCCGTAATTGGTGATTTTTGCCTAAATATCGGGACCTGGAAAAAATCGAAAATTTTTCTGGATAGGGATTTTCAAACAAAGAGTCTCTCTTTCATTGGTGTTCTATACATTGTTCCATAAATATCTCATTGGCTACCAAATGCCACATATCTTGCAACGAAGTTGCCTATGTTTTAGATCATCCGATTGTAGGTCTTTTGGTTCAACCCTTTTATTCTTTGTTGTCTATTTCACCCAGATAATCAAGGGAAAGCCGTAATTGGTGATTTTTACCTAAATATCGGGACCTGGACAAAATCGAAAATTTTTCTGAGTATCTCTTTCATCGGTGTTCTATACATTGTTCCATAAATATCTCATTGGCTACCAAATGCCACATATCTTGCAACGAAGTTGCCTATGTTTTAGATCATCCGATTGTAGGTCTTCTGGTTCAAACCTTTTATTCTTTGTTGCCTATTTCACCCAGATAATCAAGGGAAAGCCGTAATTGGTGATTTTTGCCTAAATATCGGGACCTGGACAAAATCGAAAATTTTTCTGGATAGGGATTTTCAAGCAAAGAGTCTCTCTTTCATCGGTGTTCTATACATTGTTCCATAAATATCTCATTGGCTACCAAATGCCACATATCTTGCAACGAAGTTGCCTATGTTTTAGATCATCCGATTGTAGGTCTTTTAGTTCAACCCTTTTATTCTTTGTTGCCTATTTCACCCAGATAATCAAGGGAAAGCCGTAATTGGTGATTTTTGCCTAAATATCGGGACCTGGACAAAATCGAAAATTTTTCTGGATAGGGATTTTCAAGCAAAGAGTCTCTCTTTCATCGGTGTTCTATACATTGTTCCATAAATATCTCATTGGCTACCAAATGCCACATATCTTGCAACGAAGTTGCCTATGTTTTAGATCATCCGATTGTAGGTCTTTTGGTTCAACCCTTTTATTCTTTGTTGCCTATTTCACCCAGATAATCAAGGGAAAGCCGTAATTGGTGATTTTTGCCTAAATATCGGGACCTGGAAAAAATCGAAAATTTTTCTGGATAGGGATTTTCAAACAAAGAGTCTCTCTTTCATTGGTGTTCTATACATTGTTCCATAAATATCTCATTGGCTACCAAATGCCACATATCTTGCAACGAAGTTGCCTATGTTTTAGATCATCCGATTGTAGGTCTTTTGGTTCAACCCTTTTATTCTTTGTTGTCTATTTCACCCAGATAATCAAGGGAAAGCCGTAATTGGTGATTTTTACCTAAATATCGGGACCTGGACAAAATCGAAAATTTTTCTGAGTATCTCTTTCATCGGTGTTCTATACATTGTTCCATAAATATCTCATTGGCTACCAAATGCCACATATCTTGCAACGAAGTTGCCTATGTTTTAGATCATCCGATTGTAGGTCTTTTGGTTCAACCCTTTTATTCTTTGTTGTCTATTTCACCCAGATAATCAAGGGAAAGCCGTAATTGGTGATTTTTACCTAAATATCGGGACCTGGACAAAATCGAAAATTTTTCTGAGTATCTCTTTCATCGGTGTTCTATACATTGTTCCATAAATATCTCATTGGCTACCAAATGCCACATATCTTGCAACGAAGTTGCCTATGTTTTAGATCATCCGATTGTAGGTCTTTTGGTTCAACCCTTTTATTCTTTGTTGCCTATTTCACCCAGATAATCAAGGGAAAGCCGTAATTGGTGATTTTTGCCTAAATATCGGGACCTGGAAAAAATCGAAAATTTTTCTGGATAGGGATTTTCAAACAAAGAGTCTCTCTTTCATTGGTGTTCTATACATTGTTCCATAAATATCTCATTGGCTACCAAATGCCACATATCTTGCAACGAAGTTGCCTATGTTTTAGATCATCCGATTGTAGGTCTTTTGGTTCAACCCTTTTATTCTTTGTTGTCTATTTCACCCAGATAATCAAGGGAAAGCCGTAATTGGTGATTTTTACCTAAATATCGGGACCTGGACAAAATCGAAAATTTTTCTGAGTATCTCTTTCATCGGTGTTCTATACATTGTTCCATAAATATCTCATTGGCTACCAAATGCCACATATCTTGCAACGAAGTTGCCTATGTTTTAGATCATCCGATTGTAGGTCTTCTGGTTCAAACCTTTTATTCTTTGTTGCCTATTTCACCCAGATAATCAAGGGAAAGCCGTAATTGGTGATTTTTGCCTAAATATCGGGACCTGGACAAAATCGAAAATTTTTCTGGATAGGGATTTTCAAGCAAAGAGTCTCTCTTTCATCGGTGTTCTATACATTGTTCCATAAATATCTCATTGGCTACCAAATGCCACATATCTTGCAACGAAGTTGCCTATGTTTTAGATCATCCGATTGTAGGTCTTTTAGTTCAACCCTTTTATTCTTTGTTGCCTATTTCACCCAGATAATCAAGGGAAAGCCGTAATTGGTGATTTTTGCCTAAATATCGGGACCTGGACAAAATCGAAAATTTTTCTGGATAGGGATTTTCAAGCAAAGAGTCTCTCTTTCATCGGTGTTCTATACATTGTTCCATAAATATCTCATTGGCTACCAAATGCCACATATCTTGCAACGAAGTTGCCTATGTTTTAGATCATCCGATTGTAGGTCTTTTGGTTCAACCCTTTTATTCTTTGTTGCCTATTTCACCCAGATAATCAAGGGAAAGCCGTAATTGGTGATTTTTGCCTAAATATCGGGACCTGGAAAAAATCGAAAATTTTTCTGGATAGGGATTTTCAAACAAAGAGTCTCTCTTTCATTGGTGTTCTATACATTGTTCCATAAATATCTCATTGGCTACCAAATGCCACATATCTTGCAACGAAGTTGCCTATGTTTTAGATCATCCGATTGTAGGTCTTTTGGTTCAACCCTTTTATTCTTTGTTGTCTATTTCACCCAGATAATCAAGGGAAAGCCGTAATTGGTGATTTTTACCTAAATATCGGGACCTGGACAAAATCGAAAATTTTTCTGAGTATCTCTTTCATCGGTGTTCTATACATTGTTCCATAAATATCTCATTGGCTACCAAATGCCACATATCTTGCAACGAAGTTGCCTATGTTTTAGATCATCCGATTGTAGGTCTTTTGGTTCAACCCTTTTATTCTTTGTTGCCTATTTCACCCAGATAATCAAGGGAAAGCCGTAATTGGTGATTTTTGCCTAAATATCGGGACCTGGACAAAATCGAAAATTTTTCTGGATAGGATTTTCAAGCAAAGAGTCTCTCTTTCATTGGTGTTCTATACATTGTTCCATAAATATCTCATTGGCTACCAAATGCCACATATCTTGCAACGAAGTTGCCTATGTTTTAGATCATCCGATTGTAGGTCTTTTGGTTCAACCCTTTTATTCTTTGTTGTCTATTTCACCCAGATAATCAAGGGAAAGCCGTAATTGGTGATTTTTACCTAAATATCGGGACCTGGACAAAATCGAAAATTTTTCTGAGTATCTCTTTCATCGGTGTTCTATACATTGTTCCATAAATATCTCATTGGCTACCAAATGCCACATATCTTGCAACGAAGTTGCCTATGTTTTAGATCATCCGATTGTAGGTCTTTTGGTTCAACCCTTTTATTCTTTGTTGTCTATTTCACCCAGATAATCAAGGGAAAGCCGTAATTGGTGATTTTTACCTAAATATCGGGACCTGGACAAAATCGATAATTTTTCTGAGTATCTCTTTCATCGGTGTTCTATACATTGTTCCATAAATATCTCATTGGCTACCAAATGCCACATATCTTGCAACGAAGTTGCCTATGTTTTAGATCATCCGATTGTAGGTCTTTTGGTTCAACCCTTTTATTCTTTGTTGCCTATTTCACCCAGATAATCAAGGGAAAGCCGTAATTGGTGATTTTTGCCTAAATATCGGGACCTGGACAAAATCGAAAATTTTTCTGGATAGGGAATTTCAAGCAAAGAGTCTCTCTTTCATCGGTGTTCTATACAGTGTTCCATAAATATCTCATTGGCTACCAAATGCCACATATCTTGCAACGAAGTTGCCTATGTTTTAGATCATCCGATTGTAGGTCTTTTGGTTCAACCCTTTTATTCTTTGTTGCCTATTTCACCCAGATAATCAAGGGAAAGCCGTAATTGGTGATTTTTGCCTAAATATCGGGACCTGGAAAAAATCGAAAATTTTTCTGGATAGGGATTTTCAAACAAAGAGTCTCTCTTTCATTGGTGTTCTATACATTGTTCCATAAATATCTCATTGGCTACCAAATGCCACATATCTTGCAACGAAGTTGCCTATGTTTTAGATCATCCGATTGTAGGTCTTTTGATTCAACCCTTTTATTCTTTGTTGTCTATTTCACCCAGATAATCAAGGGAAAGCCGTAATTGGTGATTTTTACCTAAATATCGGGACCTGGACAAAATCGAAAATTTTTCTGAGTATCTCTTTCATCGGTGTTCTATACATTGTTCCATAAATATCTCATTGGCTACCAAATGCCACATATCTTGCAACGAAGTTGCCTATGTTTTAGATCATCCGATTGTAGGTCTTTTGGTTCAACCCTTTTATTCTTTGTTGCCTATTTCACCCAGATAATCAAGGGAAAGCCGTAATTGGTGATTTTTGCCTAAATATCGGGACCTGGACAAAATCGAAAATTTTTCTGGATAGGGAATTTCAAGCAAAGAGTCTCTCTTTCATCGGTGTTCTATACAGTGTTCCATAAATATCTCATTGGCTACCAAATGCCACATATCTTGCAACGAAGTTGCCTATGTTTTAGATCATCCGATTGTAGGTCTTCTGGTTCAAACCTTTTATTCTTTGTTGCCTATTTCACCCAGATAATCAAGGGAAAGCCGTAATTGGTGATTTTTGCCTAAATATCGGGACCTGGACAAAATCGAAAATTTTTCTGGATAGGGATTTTCAAGCAAAGAGTCTCTCTTTCATCGGTGTTCTATACATTGTTCCATAAATATCTCATTGGCTACCAAATGCCACATATCTTGCAACGAAGTTGCCTATGTTTTAGATCATCCGATTGTAGGTCTTTTAGTTCAACCCTTTTATGCTTTGTTGCCTATTTCACCCAGATAATCAAGGGAAAGCCGTAATTGGTGATTTTTGCCTAAATATCGGGACCTGGACAAAATCGAAAATTTTTCTGGATAGCGATTTTCAAGCAAAGAGTCTCTCTTTCATCGGTGTTCTATACATTGTTCCATAAATATCTCATTGGCTACCAAATGCCACATATCTTGCAACGAAGTTGCCTATGTTTTAGATCATCCGATTGTAGGTCTTTTGGTTCAACCCTTTTATTCTTTGTTGCCTATTTCACCCAGATAATCAAGGGAAAGCCGTAATTGGTGATTTTTGCCTAAATATCGGGACCTGGAAAAAATCGAAAATTTTTCTGGATAGGGATTTTCAAACAAAGAGTCTCTCTTTCATTGGTGTTCTATACATTGTTCCATAAATATCTCATTGGCTACCAAATGCCACATATCTTGCAACGAAGTTGCCTATGTTTTAGATCATCCGATTGTAGGTCTTTTGGTTCAACCCTTTTATTCTTTGTTGTCTATTTCACCCAGATAATCAAGGGAAAGCCGTAATTGGTGATTTTTACCTAAATATCGGGACCTGGACAAAATCGAAAATTTTTCTGAGTATCTCTTTCATCGGTGTTCTATACATTGTTCCATAAATATCTCATTGGCTACCAAATGCCACATATCTTGCAACGAAGTTGCCTATGTTTTAGATCATCCGATTGTAGGTCTTTTGGTTCAACCCTTTTATTCTTTGTTGTCTATTTCACCCAGATAATCAAGGGAAAGCCGTAATTGGTGATTTTTACCTAAATATCGGGACCTGGACAAAATCGAAAATTTTTCTGAGTATCTCTTTCATCGGTGTTCTATACATTGTTCCATAAATATCTCATTGGCTACCAAATGCCACATATCTTGCAACGAAGTTGCCTATGTTTTAGATCATCCGATTGTAGGTCTTTTGGTTCAACCCTTTTATTCTTTGTTGTCTATTTCACCCAGATAATCAAGGGAAAGCCGTAATTGGTGATTTTTGCCTAAATATCGGGACCTGGACAAAATCGAAAATTTTTCTGGATAGGGAATTTCAAGCAAAGAGTCTCTCTTTCATCGGTGTTCTATACAGTGTTCCATAAATATCTCATTGGCTACCAAATGCCACATATCTTGCAACGAAGTTGCCTATGTTTTAGATCATCCGATTGTAGGTCTTTTGGTTCAACCCTTTTATTCTTTGTTGCCTATTTCACCCAGATAATCAAGGGAAAGCCGTAATTGGTGATTTTTGCCTAAATATCGGGACCTGGACAAAATCGAAAGTTTTTCTGAGTATCTCTTTCATCGGTGTTCTATACATTGTTCCATAAATATCTCATTGGCTACCAAATGCCACATATCTTGCAACGAAGTTGCCTATGTTTTAGATCATCCGATTGTAGGTCTTCTGGTTCAAACCTTTTATTCTTTGTTGCCTATTTCACCCAGATAATCAAGGGAAAGCCGTAATTGGTGATTTTTGCCTAAATATCGGGACCTGGACAAAATCGAAAATTTTTCTGGATAGGGATTTTCAAGCAAAGAGTCTCTCTTTCATCGGTGTTCTATACATTGTTCCATAAATATCTCATTGGCTACCAAATGCCACATATCTTGCAACGAAGTTGCCTATGTTTTAGATCATCCGATTGTAGGTCTTCTGGTTCAAACCTTTTATTCTTTGTTGCCTATTTCACCCAGATAATCAAGGGAAAGCCGTAATTGGTGATTTTTGCCTAAATATCGGGAGCTGGACAAAATCGAAAGTTTTTCTGAGTATCTCTTTCATCGGTGTTCTATACATTGTTCCATAAATATCTCATTGGCTACCAAATGCCACATATCTTGCAACGAAGTTGCCTATGTTTTAGATCATCCGATTGTAGGTCTTTTGCTTCAACCCTTTTATTCTTTGTTGCCTATTTCACCCAGATAATCAAGGGAAAGCCGTAATTGGTGATTTTTGCCTAAATATCGGGACCTGGACAAAATCGAAAATTTTTCTGGATAGGGATTTTCAAGCAAAGAGTCTCTCTTTCATCGGTGTTCTATACATTGTTCCATAAATATCTCATTGGCTACCAAATGCCACATATCTTGCAACGAAGTTGCCTACGTTTTAGATCATCCGATTGTAGGTCTTTTGCTTCAACCCTTTTATTCTTTGTTGCCTATTTCACCCAGATAATCAAGGGAAAGCCGTAATTGGTGATTTTTGCCTAAATATCGGGACCTGGACAAAATCGAAAGTTTTTCTGAGTATCTCTTTCATCGGTGTTCTATACATTGTTCCATAAATATCTCATTGGCTACCAAATGCCACATATCTTGCAACGAAGTTGCCTATGTTTTAGATCATCCGATTGTAGGTCTTCTGGTTCAAACCTTTTATTCTTTGTTGCCTATTTCACCCAGATAATCAAGGGAAAGCCGTAATTGGTGATTTTTGCCTAAATATCGGGACCTGGACAAAATCGAAAATTTTTCTGGATAGGTATTTTCAAGCAAAGAGTCTCTCTTTCATCGGTGTTCTATACATTGTTCCATAAATATCTCATTGGCTACCAAATGCCACATATCTTGCAACGAAGTTGCCTACGTTTTAGATCATCCGATTGTAGGTCTTTTGGTTCAACCCTTTTATTCTTTGTTGCCTATTTCACCCAGATAATCAAGGGAAAGCCGTAATTGGTGATTTTTGCCTAAATATCGGGACCTGGACAAAATCGAAAGTTTTTCTGAGTATCTCTTTCATCGGTGTTCTATACATTGTTCCATAAATATCTCATTGGCTACCAAATGCCACATATCTTGCAACGAAGTTGCCTATGTTTTAGATCATCCGATTGTAGGTCTTCTGGTTCAAACCTTTTATTCTTTGTTGCCTATTTCACCCAGATAATCAAGGGAAAGCCGTAATTGGTGATTTTTGCCTAAATATCGGGAGCTGGACAAAATCGAAAGTTTTTCTGAGTATCTCTTTCATCGGTGTTCTATACATTGTTCCATAAATATCTCATTGGCTACCAAATGCCACATATCTTGCAACGAAGTTGCCTATGTTTTAGATCATCCGATTGTAGGTCTTCTGGTTCAAACCTTTTATTCTTTGTTGCCTATTTCACCCAGATAATCAAGGGAAAGCCGTAATTGGTGATTTTTGCCTAAATATCGGGACCTGGACAAAATCGAAAATTTTTCTGGATAGGGATTTTCAAGCAAAGAGTCTCTCTTTCATCGGTGTTCTATACATTGTTCCATAAATATCTCATTGGCTACCAAATGCCACATATCTTGCAACGAAGTTGCCTATTTCTGGTTCAAACCTTTTATTCTTTGTTGCCTATTTCACCCAGATAATCAAGGGAAAGCCGTAATTGGTGATTTTTGCCTAAATATCGGGAGCTGGACAAAATCGAAAGTTTTTCTGAGTATCTCTTTCATCGGTGTTCTATACATTGTTCCATAAATATCTCATTGGCTACCAAATGCCACATATCTTGCAACGAAGTTGCCTATGTTTTAGATCATCCGATTGTAGGTCTTTTGCTTCAACCCTTTTATTCTTTGTTGCCTATTTCACCCAGATAATCAAGGGAAAGCCGTAATTGGTGATTTTTGCCTAAATATCGGGACCTGGACAAAATCGAAAATTTTTCTGGATAGGGAATTTCAAGCAAAGAGTCTCTCTTTCATCGGTGTTCTATACATTGTTCCATAAATATCTCATTGGCTACCAAATGCCACATATCTTGCAACGAAGTTGCGTATGTTTTAGATCATCCGATTGTAGGTCTTTTGGTTCAACCCTTTTATTCTTTGTTGCCTATTTCACCCAGATAATCAAGGGAAAGCCGTAATTGGTGATTTTTACCTAAATATCGGGAAATGGACAAAATCGAAAATTTTTCTGAGTATCTCTTTCATCGGTGTTCTATACATTGTTCCATAAATATCTCATTGGCTACCAAATGCCACATATCTTGCAACGAAGTTGCCTATGTTTTAGATCATCCGATTGTAGGTCTTTTAGTTCAACCCTTTTATTCTTTGTTGCCTATTTCACCCAGATAATCAAGGGAAAGCCGTAATTGGTGATTTTTGCCTAAATATCGGGACCTGGACAAAATCGAAAATTTTTCTGGATAGGGAATTTCAAGCAAAGAGTCTCTCTTTCATCGGTGTTCTATACAGTGTTCCATAAATATCTCATTGGCTACCAAATGCCACATATCTTGCAACGAAGTTGCCTATGTTTTAGATCATCCGATTGTAGGTCTTTTGGTTCAACCCTTTTATTCTTTGTTGCCTATTTCACCCAGATAATCAAGGGAAAGCCGTAATTGGTGATTTTTGCCTAAATATCGGGACCTGGACAAAATCGAAAATTTTTCTGGATAGGGAATTTCAAGCAAAGAGTCTCTCTTTCATCGGTGTTCTATACAGTGTTCCATAAATATCTCATTGGCTACCAAATGCCACATATCTTGCAACGAAGTTGCCTATGTTTTAGATCATCCGATTGTAGGTCTTTTGGTTCAACCCTTTTATTCTTTGTTGCCTATTTCACCCAGATAATCAAGGGAAAGCCGTAATTGGTGATTTTTGCCTAAATATCGGGACCTGGACAAAATCGAAAGTTTTTCTGAGTATCTCTTTCATCGGTGTTCTATACATTGTTCCATAAATATCTCATTGGCTACCAAATGCCACATATCTTGCAACGAAGTTGCCTATGTTTTAGATCATCCGATTGTAGGTCTTCTGGTTCAAACCTTTTATTCTTTGTTGCCTATTTCACCCAGATAATCAAGGGAAAGCCGTAATTGGTGATTTTTGCCTAAATATCGGGAGCTGGACAAAATCGAAAGTTTTTCTGAGTATCTCTTTCATCGGTGTTCTATACATTGTTCCATAAATATCTCATTGGCTACCAAATGCCACATATCTTGCAACGAAGTTGCCTATGTTTTAGATCATCCGATTGTAGGTCTTTTGCTTCAACCCTTTTATTCTTTGTTGCCTATTTCACCCAGATAATCAAGGGAGAGCCGCAATTGGTGATTTTTGCCTAAATATCGGGACCTGGACAAAATCGAAAATTTTTCTGGATAGGGATTTTCAAGCAAAGAGTCTCTCTTTCATCGGTGTTCTATACATTGTTCCATAAATATCTCATTGGCTACCAAATGCCACATATCTTGCAACGAAGTTGCCTATGTTTTAGATCATCCGATTGTAGGTCTTTTGCTTCAACCCTTTTATTCTTTGTTGCCTATTTCACCCAGATAATCAAGGGAGAGCCGCAATTGGTGATTTTTGCCTAAATATCGGGACCTGGACAAAATCGAAAATTTTTCTGGATAGGGATTTTCAAGCAAAGAGTCTCTCTTTCATCGGTGTTCTATACATTGTTCCATAAATATCTCATTGGCTACCAAATGCCACATATCTTGCAACGAAGTTGCCTACGTTTTAGATCATCCGATTGTAGGTCTTTTGGTTCAACCCTTTTATTCTTTGTTGCCTATTTCACCCAGATAATCAAGGGAAAGCCGTAATTGGTGATTTTTGCCTAAATATCGGGACCTGGACAAAATCGAAAATTTTTCTGGATAGGGAATTTCAAGCAAAGAGTCTCTCTTTCATCGGTGTTCTATACAGTGTTCCATAAATATCTCATTGGCTACCAAATGCCACATATCTTGCAACGAAGTTGCCTATGTTTTAGATCATCCGATTGTAGGTCTTTTGGTTCAACCCTTTTATTCTTTGTTGCCTATTTCACCCAGATAATCAAGGGAAAGCCGTAATTGGTGATTTTTGCCTAAATATCGGGACCTGGACAAAATCGAAAGTTTTTCTGAGTATCTCTTTCATCGGTGTTCTATACATTGTTCCATAAATATCTCATTGGCTACCAAATGCCACATATCTTGCAACGAAGTTGCCTATGTTTTAGATCATCCGATTGTAGGTCTTCTGGTTCAAACCTTTTATTCTTTGTTGCCTATTTCACCCAGATAATCAAGGGAAAGCCGTAATTGGTGATTTTTGCCTAAATATCGGGACCTGGACAAAATCGAAAATTTTTCTGGATAGGGATTTTCAAGCAAAGAGTCTCTCTTTCATCGGTGTTCTATACATTGTTCCATAAATATCTCATTGGCTACCAAATGCCACATATCTTGCAACGAAGTTGCCTATGTTTTAGATCATCCGATTGTAGGTCTTCTGGTTCAAACCTTTTATTCTTTGTTGCCTATTTCACCCAGATAATCAAGGGAAAGCCGTAATTGGTGATTTTTGCCTAAATATCGGGAGCTGGACAAAATCGAAAGTTTTTCTGAGTATCTCTTTCATCGGTGTTCTATACATTGTTCCATAAATATCTCATTGGCTACCAAATGCCACATATCTTGCAACGAAGTTGCCTATGTTTTAGATCATCCGATTGTAGGTCTTTTGCTTCAACCCTTTTATTCTTTGTTGCCTATTTCACCCAGATAATCAAGGGAGAGCCGCAATTGGTGATTTTTGCCTAAATATCGGGACCTGGACAAAATCGAAAATTTTTCTGGATAGGGATTTTCAAGCAAAGAGTCTCTCTTTCATCGGTGTTCTATACATTGTTCCATAAATATCTCATTGGCTACCAAATGCCACATATCTTGCAACGAAGTTGCCTACGTTTTAGATCATCCGATTGTAGGTCTTTTGGTTCAACCCTTTTATTCTTTGTTGCCTATTTCACCCAGATAATCAAGGGAAAGCCGTAATTGGTGATTTTTGCCTAAATATCGGGACCTGGACAAAATCGAAAATTTTTCTGGATAGGGAATTTCAAGCAAAGAGTCTCTCTTTCATCGGTGTTCTATACAGTGTTCCATAAATATCTCATTGGCTACCAAATGCCACATATCTTGCAACGAAGTTGCCTACGTTTTAGATCATCCGATTGTAGGTCTTTTGGTTCAACCCTTTTATTCTTTGTTGCCTATTTCACCCAGATAATCAAGGGAAAGCCGTAATTGGTGATTTTTGCCTAAATATCGGGACCTGGACAAAATCGAAAGTTTTTCTGAGTATCTCTTTCATCGGTGTTCTATACATTGTTCCATAAATATCTCATTGGCTACCAAATGCCACATATCTTGCAACGAAGTTGCCTATGTTTTAGATCATCCGATTGTAGGTCTTCTGGTTCAAACCTTTTATTCTTTGTTGCCTATTTCACCCAGATAATCAAGGGAAAGCCGTAATTGGTGATTTTTGCCTAAATATCGGGACCTGGACAAAATCGAAAATTTTTCTGGATAGGGATTTTCAAGCAAAGAGTCTCTCTTTCATCGGTGTTCTATACATTGTTCCATAAATATCTCATTGGCTACCAAATGCCACATATCTTGCAACGAAGTTGCCTATGTTTTAGATCATCCGATTGTAGGTCTTCTGGTTCAAACCTTTTATTCTTTGTTGCCTATTTCACCCAGATAATCAAGGGAAAGCCGTAATTGGTGATTTTTGCCTAAATATCGGGAGCTGGACAAAATCGAAAGTTTTTCTGAGTATCTCTTTCATCGGTGTTCTATACATTGTTCCATAAATATCTCATTGGCTACCAAATGCCACATATCTTGCAACGAAGTTGCCTATGTTTTAGATCATCCGATTGTAGGTCTTTTGCTTCAACCCTTTTATTCTTTGTTGCCTATTTCACCCAGATAATCAAGGGAAAGCCGTAATTGGTGATTTTTGCCTAAATATCGGGACCTGGACAAAATCGAAAATTTTTCTGGATAGGGATTTTCAAGCAAAGAGTCTCTCTTTCATCGGTGTTCTATACATTGTTCCATAAATATCTCATTGGCTACCAAATGCCACATATCTTGCAACGAAGTTGCCTACGTTTTAGATCATCCGATTGTAGGTCTTTTGCTTCAACCCTTTTATTCTTTGTTGCCTATTTCACCCAGATAATCAAGGGAAAGCCGTAATTGGTGATTTTTGCCTAAATATCGGGACCTGGACAAAATCGAAAGTTTTTCTGAGTATCTCTTTCATCGGTGTTCTATACATTGTTCCATAAATATCTCATTGGCTACCAAATGCCACATATCTTGCAACGAAGTTGCCTATGTTTTAGATCATCCGATTGTAGGTCTTTTGCTTCAACCCTTTTATTCTTTGTTGCCTATTTCACCCAGATAATCAAGGGAAAGCCGTAATTGGTGATTTTTGCCTAAATATCGGGACCTGGACAAAATCGAAAATTTTTCTGGATAGGGATTTTCAAGCAAAGAGTCTCTCTTTCATCGGTGTTCTATACATTGTTCCATAAATATCTCATTGGCTACCAAATGCCACATATCTTGCAACGAAGTTGCCTATGTTTTAGATCATCCGATTGTAGGTCTTTTGCTTCAACCCTTTTATTCTTTGTTGCCTATTTCACCCAGATAATCAAGGGAAAGCCGTAATTGGTGATTTTTGCCTAAATATCGGGACCTGGACAAAATCGAAAGTTTTTCTGAGTATCTCTTTCATCGGTGTTCTATACATTGTTCCATAAATATCTCATTGGCTACCAAATGCCACATATCTTGCAACGAAGTTGCCTATGTTTTAGATCATCCGATTGTAGGTCTTTTGCTTCAACCCTTTTATTCTTTGTTGCCTATTTCACCCAGATAATCAAGGGAAAGCCGTAATTGGTGATTTTTGCCTAAATATCGGGACCTGGACAAAATCGAAAATTTTTCTGGATAGGGATTTTCAAGCAAAGAGTCTCTCTTTCATCGGTGTTCTATACATTGTTCCATAAATATCTCATTGGCTACCAAATGCCACATATCTTGCAACGAAGTTGCCTATGTTTTAGATCATCCGATTGTAGGTCTTTTGCTTCAACCCTTTTATTCTTTGTTGCCTATTTCACCCAGATAATCAAGGGAAAGCCGTAATTGGTGATTTTTGCCTAAATATCGGGACCTGGACAAAATCGAAAATTTTTCTGGATAGGGATTTTCAAGCAAAGAGTCTCTCTTTCATCGGTGTTCTATACATTGTTCCATAAATATCTCATTGGCTACCAAATGCCACATATCTTGCAACGAAGTTGCCTATGTTTTAGATCATCCGATTGTAGGTCTTCTGGTTCAAACCTTTTATTCTTTGTTGCCTATTTCACCCAGATAATCAAGGGAAAGCCGTAATTGGTGATTTTTGCCTAAATATCGGGACCTGGACAAAATCGAAAATTTTTCTGGATAGGGATTTTCAAGCAAAGAGTCTCTCTTTCATCGGTGTTCTATACATTGTTCCATAAATATCTCATTGGCTACCAAATGCCACATATCTTGCAACGAAGTTGCCTATGTTTTAGATCATCCGATTGTAGGTCTTCTGGTTCAAACCTTTTATTCTTTGTTGCCTATTTCACCCAGATAATCAAGGGAAAGCCGTAATTGGTGATTTTTGCCTAAATATCGGGACCTGGACAAAATCGAAAATTTTTCTGGATAGGGATTTTCAAGCAAAGAGTCTCTCTTTCATCGGTGTTCTATACATTGTTCCATAAATATCTCATTGGCTACCAAATGCCACATATCTTGCAACGAAGTTGCCTATGTTTTAGATCATCCGATTGTAGGTCTTCTGGTTCAAACCTTTTATTCTTTGTTGCCTATTTCACCCAGATAATCAAGGGAAAGCCGTAATTGGTGATTTTTGCCTAAATATCGGGACCTGGACAAAATCGAAAATTTTTCTGGATAGGGATTTTCAAGCAAAGAGTCTCTCTTTCATCGGTGTTCTATACATTGTTCCATAAATATCTCATTGGCTACCAAATGCCACATATCTTGCAACGAAGTTGCCTATGTTTTAGATCATCCGATTGTAGGTCTTCTGGTTCAAACCTTTTATTCTTTGTTGCCTATTTCACCCAGATAATCAAGGGAAAGCCGTAATTGGTGATTTTTGCCTAAATATCGGGAGCTGGACAAAATCGAAAGTTTTTCTGAGTATCTCTTTCATCGGTGTTCTATACATTGTTCCATAAATATCTCATTGGCTACCAAATGCCACATATCTTGCAACGAAGTTGCCTATGTTTTAGATCATCCGATTGTAGGTCTTTTGCTTCAACCCTTTTATTCTTTGTTGCCTATTTCACCCAGATAATCAAGGGAAAGCCGTAATTGGTGATTTTTGCCTAAATATCGGGACCTGGACAAAATCGAAAATTTTTCTGGATAGGGATTTTCAAGCAAAGAGTCTCTCTTTCATCGGTGTTCTATACATTGTTCCATAAATATCTCATTGGCTACCAAATGCCACATATCTTGCAACGAAGTTGCCTATGTTTTAGATCATCCGATTGTAGGTCTTTTGGTTCAACCCTTTTATTCTTTGTTGCCTATTTCACCCAGATAATCAAGGGAAAGCCGTAATTGGTGATTTTTGCCTAAATATCGGGACCTGGACAAAATCGAAAGTTTTTCTGAGTATCTCTTTCATCGGTGTTCTATACATTGTTCCATAAATATCTCATTGGCTACCAAATGCCACATATCTTGCAACGAAGTTGCCTATGTTTTAGATCATCCGATTGTAGGTCTTTTGCTTCAACCCTTTTATTCTTTGTTGCCTATTTCACCCAGATAATCAAGGGAAAGCCGTAATTGGTGATTTTTGCCTAAATATCGGGACCTGGACAAAATCGAAAATTTTTCTGGATAGGGATTTTCAAGCAAAGAGTCTCTCTTTCATCGGTGTTCTATACATTGTTCCATAAATATCTCATTGGCTACCAAATGCCACATATCTTGCAACGAAGTTGCCTATGTTTTAGATCATCCGATTGTAGGTCTTTTGCTTCAACCCTTTTATTCTTTGTTGCCTATTTCACCCAGATAATCAAGGGAAAGCCGTAATTGGTGATTTTTGCCTAAATATCGGGACCTGGACAAAATCGAAAGTTTTTCTGAGTATCTCTTTCATCGGTGTTCTATACATTGTTCCATAAATATCTCATTGGCTACCAAATGCCACATATCTTGCAACGAAGTTGCCTATGTTTTAGATCATCCGATTGTAGGTCTTTTGCTTCAACCCTTTTATTCTTTGTTGCCTATTTCACCCAGATAATCAAGGGAAAGCCGTAATTGGTGATTTTTGCCTAAATATCGGGACCTGGACAAAATCGAAAATTTTTCTGGATAGGGATTTTCAAGCAAAGAGTCTCTCTTTCATCGGTGTTCTATACATTGTTCCATAAATATCTCATTGGCTACCAAATGCCACATATCTTGCAACGAAGTTGCCTATGTTTTAGATCATCCGATTGTAGGTCTTTTGCTTCAACCCTTTTATTCTTTGTTGCCTATTTCACCCAGATAATCAAGGGAAAGCCGTAATTGGTGATTTTTGCCTAAATATCGGGACCTGGACAAAATCGAAAATTTTTCTGGATAGGGATTTTCAAGCAAAGAGTCTCTCTTTCATCGGTGTTCTATACATTGTTCCATAAATATCTCATTGGCTACCAAATGCCACATATCTTGCAACGAAGTTGCCTATGTTTTAGATCATCCGATTGTAGGTCTTCTGGTTCAAACCTTTTATTCTTTGTTGCCTATTTCACCCAGATAATCAAGGGAAAGCCGTAATTGGTGATTTTTGCCTAAATATCGGGACCTGGACAAAATCGAAAATTTTTCTGGATAGGGATTTTCAAGCAAAGAGTCTCTCTTTCATCGGTGTTCTATACATTGTTCCATAAATATCTCATTGGCTACCAAATGCCACATATCTTGCAACGAAGTTGCCTATGTTTTAGATCATCCGATTGTAGGTCTTCTGGTTCAAACCTTTTATTCTTTGTTGCCTATTTCACCCAGATAATCAAGGGAAAGCCGTAATTGGTGATTTTTGCCTAAATATCGGGAGCTGGACAAAATCGAAAGTTTTTCTGAGTATCTCTTTCATCGGTGTTCTATACATTGTTCCATAAATATCTCATTGGCTACCAAATGCCACATATCTTGCAACGAAGTTGCCTATGTTTTAGATCATCCGATTGTAGGTCTTTTGCTTCAACCCTTTTATTCTTTGTTGCCTATTTCACCCAGATAATCAAGGGAAAGCCGTAATTGGTGATTTTTGCCTAAATATCGGGACCTGGACAAAATCGAAAATTTTTCTGGATAGGGATTTTCAAGCAAAGAGTCTCTCTTTCATCGGTGTTCTATACATTGTTCCATAAATATCTCATTGGCTACCAAATGCCACATATCTTGCAACGAAGTTGCCTATGTTTTAGATCATCCGATTGTAGGTCTTTTGCTTCAACCCTTTTATTCTTTGTTGCCTATTTCACCCAGATAATCAAGGGAAAGCCGTAATTGGTGATTTTTACCTAAATATCGGGAGCTGGACAAAATCGAAAGTTTTTCTGAGTATCTCTTTCATCGGTGTTCTATACATTGTTCCATAAATATCTCATTGGCTACCAAATGCCACATATCTTGCAACGAAGTTGCCTACGTTTTAGATCATCCGATTGTAGGTCTTTTGGTTCAACCCTTTTATTCTTTGTTGCCTATTTCACCCAGATAATCAAGGGAAAGCCGTAATTGGTGATTTTTGCCTAAATATCGGGACCTGGACAAAATCGAAAATTTTTCTGGATACTGATTTTCAAGCAAAGAGTCTCTCTTTCATCGGTGTTCTATACATTGTTCCATAAATATCTCATTGGCTACCAAATGCCACATATCTTGCAACGAAGTTGCCTACGTTTTAGATCATCCGATTGTAGGTCTTTTGGTTCAACCCTTTTATTCTTTGTTGCCTATTTCACCCAGATAATCAAGGGAAAGCCGTAATTGGTGATTTTTGCCTAAATATCGGGACCTGGACAAAATCGAAAATTTTTCTGAGTATCTCTTTCATCGGTGTTCTATACATTGTTCCATAAATATCTCATTGGCTACCAAATGCCACATATCTTGCAACGAAGTTGCCTATGTTTTAGATCATCCGATTGTAGGTCTTTTGGTTCAACCCTTTTATTCTTTGTTGTCTATTTCACCCAGATAATCAAGGGAAAGCCGTAATTGGTGATTTTTACCTAAATATCGGGACCTGGACAAAATCGAAAATTTTTCTGAGTATCTCTTTCATCGGTGTTCTATACATTGTTCCATAAATATCTCATTGGCTACCAAATGCCACATATCTTGCAACGAAGTTGCCTATGTTTTAGATCATCCGATTGTAGGTCTTTTGGTTCAACCCTTTTATTCTTTGTTGCCTATTTCACCCAGATAATCAAGGGAAAGCCGTAATTGGTGATTTTTACCTAAATATCGGGAGCTGGACAAAATCGAAAGTTTTTCTGAGTATCTCTTTCATCGGTGTTCTATACATTGTTCCATAAATATCTCATTGGCTACCAACTGCCACATATCTTGCAACGAAGTTGCCTATGTTTTAGATCATCCGATTGTAGGTCTTTTGGTTCAAACCTTTTATTCTTTGTTGCCTATTTCACCCAGATAATCAAGGGAAAGCCGTAATTGGTGATTTTTGCCTAAATATCGGGACCTGGACAAAATCGAAAATTTTTCTGGATAGGGATTTTCAAGCAAAGAGTCTCTCTTTCATCGGTGTTCTATACATTGTTCCATAAATATCTCATTGGCTACCAAATGCCACATATCTTGCAACGAAGTTGCCTATGTTTTAGATCATCCGATTGTAGGTCTTTTGCTTCAACCCTTTTATTCTTTGTTGCCTATTTCACCCAGATAATCAAGGGAAAGCCGTAATTGGTGATTTTTACCTAAATATCGGGAGCTGGACAAAATCGAAAGTTTTTCTGAGTATCTCTTTCATCGGTGTTCTATACATTGTTCCATAAATATCTCATTGGCTACCAAATGCCACATATCTTGCAACGAAGTTGCCTACGTTTTAGATCATCCGATTGTAGGTCTTTTGGTTCAACCCTTTTATTCTTTGTTGCCTATTTCACCCAGATAATCAAGGGAAAGCCGTAATTGGTGATTTTTGCCTAAATATCGGGACCTGGACAAAATCGAAAATTTTTCTGGATACTGATTTTCAAGCAAAGAGTCTCTCTTTCATCGGTGTTCTATACATTGTTCCATAAATATCTCATTGGCTACCAAATGCCACATATCTTGCAACGAAGTTGCCTACGTTTTAGATCATCCGATTGTAGGTCTTTTGGTTCAACCCTTTTATTCTTTGTTGCCTATTTCACCCAGATAATCAAGGGAAAGCCGTAATTGGTGATTTTTGCCTAAATATCGGGACCTGGACAAAATCGAAAATTTTTCTGAGTATCTCTTTCATCGGTGTTCTATACATTGTTCCATAAATATCTCATTGGCTACCAAATGCCACATATCTTGCAACGAAGTTGCCTACGTTTTAGATCATCCGATTGTAGGTCTTTTGGTTCAACCCTTTTATTCTTTGTTGCCTATTTCACCCAGATAATCAAGGGAAAGCCGTAATTGGTGATTTTTGCCTAAATATCGGGACCTGGACAAAATCGAAAATTTTTCTGGATAGGGATTTTCAAGCAAAGAGTCTCTCTTTCATCGGTGTTCTATACATTGTTCCATAAATATCTCATTGGCTACCAAATGCCACATATCTTGCAACGAAGTTGCCTATGTTTTAGATCATCCGATTGTAGGTCTTTTGCTTCAACCCTTTTATTCTTTGTTGCCTATTTCACCCAGATAATCAAGGGAAAGCCGTAATTGGTGATTTTTACCTAAATATCGGGAGCTGGACAAAATCGAAAGTTTTTCTGAGTATCTCTTTCATCGGTGTTCTATACATTGTTCCATAAATATCTCATTGGCTACCAAATGCCACATATCTTGCAACGAAGTTGCCTATGTTTTAGATCATCCGATTGTAGGTCTTTTGCTTCAACCCTTTTATTCTTTGTTGCCTATTTCACCCAGATAATCAAGGGAAAGCCGTAATTGGTGATTTTTGCCTAAATATCGGGACCTGGACAAAATCGAAAATTTTTCTGGATAGGGATTTTCAAGCAAAGAGTCTCTCTTTCATCGGTGTTCTATACATTGTTCCATAAATATCTCATTGGCTACCAAATGCCACATATCTTGCAACGAAGTTGCCTACGTTTTAGATCATCCGATTGTAGGTCTTTTGGTTCAACCCTTTTATTCTTTGTTGCCTATTTCACCCAGATAATCAAGGGAAAGCCGTAATTGGTGATTTTTGCCTAAATATCGGGACCTGGACAAAATCGAAAATTTTTCTGAGTATCTCTTTCATCGGTGTTCTATACATTGTTCCATAAATATCTCATTGGCTACCAAATGCCACATATCTTGCAACGAAGTTGCCTATGTTTTAGATCATCCGATTGTAGGTCTTTTGGTTCAACCCTTTTATTCTTTGTTGCCTATTTCACCCAGATAATCAAGGGAAAGCCGTAATTGGTGATTTTTGCCTAAATATCGGGACCTGGACAAAATCGAAAATTTTTCTGGATAGGGATTTTCAAGCAAAGAGTCTCTCTTTCATCGGTGTTCTATACATTGTTCCATAAATATCTCATTGGCTACCAAACGCCACATATCTTGCAACGAAGTTGCCTATGTTTTAGATCATCCGATTGTAGGTCTTTTGCTTCAACCCTTTTATTCTTTGTTGCCTATTTCACCCAGATAATCAAGGGAAAGCCGTAATTGGTGATTTTTACCTAAATATCGGGAGCTGGACAAAATCGAAAATTTTTCTGAGTATCTCTTTCATCGGTGTTCTATACATTGTTCCATAAATATCTCATTGGCTACCAAATGCCACATATCTTGCAACGAAGTTGCCTATGTTTTAGATCATCCGATTGTAGGTCTTTTGGTTCAACCCTTTTATTCTTTGTTGCCTATTTCACCCAGATAATCAAGGGAAAGCCGTAATTGGTGATTTTTGCCTAAATATCGGGACCTGGACAAAATCGAAAATTTTTCTGGATAGGGATTTTCAAGCAAAGAGTCTCTCTTTCATCGGTGTTCTATACATTGTTCCATAAATATCTCATTGGCTACCAAATGCCACATATCTTGCAACGAAGTTGCGTATGTTTTAGATCATCCGATTGTAGGTCTTTTAGTTCAACCCTTTTATTCTTTGTTGCCTATTTCACCCAGATAATCAAGGGAAAGCCGTAATTGGTGATTTTTGCCTAAATATCGGGACCTGGACAAAATCGAAAATTTTTCTGGATAGGGAATTTCAAGCAAATAGTCTCTCTTTCATCGGTGTTCTATACAGTGTTCCATAAATATCTCATTGGCTACCAAATGCCACATATCTTGCAACGAAGTTGCGTATGTTTTAGATCATCCGATTGTAGGTCTTTTAGTTCAACCCTTTTATTCTTTGTTGCCTATTTCACCCAGATAATCAAGGGAAAGCCGTAATTGGTGATTTTTGCCTAAATATCGGGACCTGGACAAAATCGAAAATTTTTCTGGATAGGGAATTTCAAGCAAAGAGTCTCTCTTTCATCGGTGTTCTATACAGTGTTCCATAAATATCTCATTGGCTACCAAATGCCACATATCTTGCAACGAAGTTGCCTATGTTTTAGATCATCCGATTGTAGGTCTTTTGGTTCAACCCTTTTATTCTTTGTTGCCTATTTCACCCAGATAATCAAGGGAAAGCCGTAATTGGTGATTTTTGCCTAAATATCGGGACCTGGACAAAATCGAAAATTTTTCTGGATAGGGAATTTCAAGCAAAGAGTCTCTCTTTCATCGGTGTTCTATACAGTGTTCCATAAATATCTCATTGGCTACCAAATGCCACATATCTTGCAACGAAGTTGCCTATGTTTTAGATCATCCGATTGTAGGTCTTTTGGTTCAACCCTTTTATTCTTTGTTGCCTATTTCACCCAGATAATCAAGGGAAAGCCGTAATTGGTGATTTTTGCCTAAATATCGGGACCTGGACAAAATCGAAAATTTTTCTGGATAGGGAATTTCAAGCAAAGAGTCTCTCTTTCATCGGTGTTCTATACAGTGTTCCATAAATATCTCATTGGCTACCAAATGCCACATATCTTGCAACGAAGTTGCCTATGTTTTAGATCATCCGATTGTAGGTCTTTTGGTTCAACCCTTTTATTCTTTGTTGCCTATTTCACCCAGATAATCAAGGGAAAGCCGTAATTGGTGATTTTTGCCTAAATATCGGGACCTGGACAAAATCGAAAATTTTTCTGGATAGGGAATTTCAAGCAAATAGTCTCTCTTTCATCGGTGTTCTATACAGTGTTCCATAAATATCTCATTGGCTACCAAATGCCACATATCTTGCAACGAAGTTGCGTATGTTTTAGATCATCCGATTGTAGGTCTTTTGGTTCAACCCTTTTATTCTTTGTTGCCTATTTCACCCAGATAATCAAGGGAAAGCCGTAATTGGTGATTTTTGCCTAAATATCGGGACCTGGACAAAATCGAAAATTTTTCTGGATAGGGAATTTCAAGCAAAGAGTCTCTCTTTCATCGGTGTTCTATACAGTGTTCCATAAATATCTCATTGGCTACCAAATGCCACATATCTTGCAACGAAGTTGCCTATGTTTTAGATCATCCGATTGTAGGTCTTTTGGTTCAACCCTTTTATTCTTTGTTGCCTATTTCACCCAGATAATCAAGGGAAAGCCGTAATTGGTGATTTTTGCCTAAATATCGGGACCTGGACAAAATCGAAAATTTTTCTGGATAGGGAATTTCAAGCAAAGAGTCTCTCTTTCATCGGTGTTCTATACAGTGTTCCATAAATATCTCATTGGCTACCAAATGCCACATATCTTGCAACGAAGTTGCCTATGTTTTAGATCATCCGATTGTAGGTCTTTTAGTTCAACCCTTTTATTCTTTGTTGCCTATTTCACCCAGATAATCAAGGGAAAGCCGTAATTGGTGATTTTTGCCTAAATATCGGGACCTGGACAAAATCGAAAATTTTTCTGGATAGGGAATTTCAAGCAAAGAGTCTCTCTTTCATCGGTGTTCTATACAGTGTTCCATAAATATCTCATTGGCTACCAAATGCCACATATCTTGCAACGAAGTTGCCTATGTTTTAGATCATCCGATTGTAGGTCTTTTAGTTCAACCCTTTTATTCTTTGTTGCCTATTTCACCCAGATAATCAAGGGAAAGCCGTAATTGGTGATTTTTACCTAAATATCGGGACCTGGACAAAATCGAAAATTTTTCTGGATAGGGAATTTCAAGCAAAGAGTCTCTCTTTCATCGGTGTTCTATACAGTGTTCCATAAATATCTCATTGGCTACCAAATGCCACATATCTTGCAACGAAGTTGCCTATGTTTTAGATCATCCGATTGTAGGTCTTTTGGTTCAACCCTTTTATTCTTTGTTGCCTATTTCACCCAGATAATCAAGGGAAAGCCGTAATTGGTGATTTTTGCCTAAATATCGGGACCTGGACAAAATCGAAAATTTTTCTGGATAGGGAATTTCAAGCAAAGAGTCTCTCTTTCATCGGTGTTCTATACAGTGTTCCATAAATATCTCATTGGCTACCAAATGCCACATATCTTGCAACGAAGTTGCCTATGTTTTAGATCATCCGATTGTAGGTCTTTTGGTTCAACCCTTTTATTCTTTGTTGCCTATTTCACCCAGATAATCAAGGGAAAGCCGTAATTGGTGATTTTTGCCTAAATATCGGGACCTGGACAAAATCGAAAATTTTTCTGGATAGGGATTTTCAAGCAAAGAGTCTCTCTTTCATCGGTGTTCTATACATTGTTCCATAAATATCTCATTGGCTACCAAATGCCACATATCTTGCAACGAAGTTGCCTATGTTTTAGATCATCCGATTGTAGGTCTTTTGCTTCAACCCTTTTATTCTTTGTTGCCTATTTCACCCAGATAATCAAGGGAAAGCCGTAATTGGTGATTTTTACCTAAATATCGGGAGCTGGACAAAATCGAAAGTTTTTCTGAGTATCTCTTTCATCGGTGTTCTATACATTGTTCCATAAATATCTCATTGGCTACCAAATGCCACATATCTTGCAACGAAGTTGCCTATGTTTTAGATCATCCGATTGTAGGTCTTTTGCTTCAACCCTTTTATTCTTTGTTGCCTATTTCACCCAGATAATCAAGGGAAAGCCGTAATTGGTGATTTTTGCCTAAATATCGGGACCTGGACAAAATCGAAAATTTTTCTGGATAGGGATTTTCAAGCAAAGAGTCTCTCTTTCATCGGTGTTCTATACATTGTTCCATAAATATCTCATTGGCTACCAAATGCCACATATCTTGCAACGAAGTTGCCTATGTTTTAGATCATCCGATTGTAGGTCTTTTGCTTCAACCCTTTTATTCTTTGTTGCCTATTTCACCCAGATAATCAAGGGAAAGCCGTAATTGGTGATTTTTACCTAAATATCGGGAGCTGGACAAAATCGAAAGTTTTTCTGAGTATCTCTTTCATCGGTGTTCTATACATTGTTCCATAAATATCTCATTGGCTACCAAATGCCACATATCTTGCAACGAAGTTGCCTATGTTTTAGATCATCCGATTGTAGGTCTTTTGCTTCAACCCTTTTATTCTTTGTTGCCTATTTCACCCAGATAATCAAGGGAAAGCCGTAATTGGTGATTTTTACCTAAATATCGGGAGCTGGACAAAATCGAAAATTTTTCTGAGTCTCTCTTTCATCGGTGTTCTATACATTGTTCCATAAATACCTCATTGGCTGCCAAATGCCACATATCTTGCAATCGTAATGTGTACATGAAAGCAGTATGCTTTGTCTAGCTTACTAGTTGAATGAACAAATTTAGTACGTTTAACTGATATTTCGTTATAAATTTGTGTAAATACTTAAAAAACGAGTCGCGGTAAATTTCTCCGCGATGTGAGTTAGAAATCCATGTAGTAGATCCCTTCCCGAACTTAAAGGCAAGTAACACTAGTCTAAGCTGTTGGGAAACTCATCACTCTTCAGTGATAAATGTATGTGCGTCACTTAGTGTCAGTTCGGATTCTTAATATTTTTTGTTAGACAGGAACTTTGTGACACTTTTCAAACTAAAGCTATTCCCAATGCCTTCAGCAGACAGTACTTAAGTCAGATTTATTTCTTCTAGAAAAAGGGAACATCGATGTATTTGTTTTTTTTAACAATGTCCCCAGCCGCTGTTCTTCTGCAATTTGGTTTTAATAATCTTGTTACTTGAACTAATTTCTCTGGCCTCAGTCAAAATGGAGAGCTAGATATTTTGGTTACCGAGATATTAACAGCAATAATCTGAACACATCAAATCATCGCCCACACTATAGAACCGAAAGGATGAGTAATTCTACTTGTCAATCCAAAGCAGGCATTGCTTAGGACGTTAGCAATGCCTGCGCCAAATCAAGTCTGGAGTTATGCAATGCGTCTTAACTGTCTCCAACTCATTTCCATTGCCTATATTTAATAGGAATTCAATCCAGTACCATTTCCTTCATCAGATTGTATGATTGTCAATAGGTTGCTGACCGGTTCTCAAATGAAGCTGATAATTTGAGATGTTTTCCTCCAAAAAAAATCTGAAAGATCATGAAAGACTCCAGCTTATGATGATATCGGGTGCAGAAAGGTCAGCTGTTTAACGTCATTGTTTGTAGACATCATGTATTTTGTTTTCTTATACTAAATAGTTTACAACCAGACCCATTTCATCAACTTCGGATAGGAGGTTCGCAAACACACTAGTGATTCCTAGTTTTCCAAAAACGTATACAAGCATTTAAAAAAGAATGACTGGCTTGAAAATTTTCTCTATTCGGGTTAAAATGCTAAAAATTTCTCCAGAATCGGCTTAAAATGCTACCCTTCTTTGCGATGTCTCCATATATCTTATACCATATCTCCAAAGTTCCATGACAGTTAGTCGCAATAACAGCAAATGCCAAATGTCATAGTTCAATGGCCGTCAACCTTAAACTAAATTGACGCGCAATTTAATTTGTACCCTCGTAATGGCACACCCTTTTATTTCTTACATTATTTTCTCATTATTGAAGGTATTGCGACATTTTTAGAAAATTATTGAAGTCTACACAGGTACCTACACAGTAAAATAAATCACATTATTCCACATGAAGCATTTTAATCTACATCCCGTTTTCACAACATACAGACCAGTTAAAAGGGTGTTGCTTGTCAAGCGCAGAGGGCTCGTCTATAATTGATATACTTGAAAGTTCCGAGAAGTTCTTCGACATGGAACAACTTTGATCGGATCCTATAAGCATTCTAATAGGATTCCTATGAAAAGGCGTGATGTGTCTTTTTTGTTCTTTGAGTAAAGGTATTCACCTTTTCGTCACCAACAAGACAAGATAAAACTGCCATTGTGCCAAGATATCTTTGGCGTAGGGGCGGGAAACTTCCAATTTTAACAGAACCATCATAATTCCAAGAAGCTATTACCTTAAAGAGAACAAACAAGTACAAAGGGTGAAGAAGGCAATAAGAGGGGATATTTAAACAGCATCAACATCAAACACGTTTTAATGCTCCCGTGAGACCTTTTTCTCGACGATATCCTTTACAACCGATACACGTTTTATTGTTTACTTTTAAAATCTTTGTAAGTGGTCTGGAATAAAAATTTTTACCATTAGCACGTACAAAAAAAAATATACTAAATGAATTAAAAAACTAAGGGTGCTGGATTGCAAGGTTTGTAAAGTGTGTTTCCCTTTCCTGTTAATGCGGATGTGGGTGCAAAAAAATTAAAAATTATTCCCTTTGATTTCTCTTGAATTTTTCAAGAAATCGTATCGTCTTTAGAAGACTCAAGCCCACCTCAATCTATAAAAAAACAAAAAATCATACAAATGATTAAAGTGGACTATCAGTTCCTGCTGCTAATATTTTTGTATTGCTAATAGCATGATCAGACTTTGAACATTGTTGCCACATTAGAAAACCATTTTATTTGGTAAACTAGTGAGATAGAACAGGCTATTATACAAGTACGAATCAAGTTTGTTTAAAGTGAATTCCATGAGGCAACATTTCGAATATAAGAGTACATATACATACATAAGTAATGAAGCAGATTCTCTTCTAAAATACATCTCGACTTGACCTAACAAAAAAAAACTTTTGCAACATCTTCAAAAGGGTTAAACAATTAGTAGTTAATGCATTGACTACACAAAGAAAGATACAATTACTCCAGACTATCATTATACAATCGCGACTATAAGCTGAGTCTCTTTTGCCACACTCCAGTGAAATTGTAGCATAGTGAACTAATAAGGTACAGTGCAACTTGTGGTTATAAAATTTGGTTTCAATTTCACTCTGCGTAAGACCAGGAAGGGCTTATGTATCTTTCTTTCTGCTATAAAAGCTGTTCGTTGCAATGATTAAAACATCACAACCATTTCGCATTTCTACAGACTAACAAGTCAACAAAGAGAAACCAAACAATTTCAAAATGTTCAAATTGGTAAAATATCCAAACACATCGGTCAAATATTTTAATCAATTCTATCCCTAGATTGCATTGTTCGCCATACTCACTGTGGCTGCTGCTCGTCCTGGAAACCTTCAAGCTCAAGCCACCCTCGAAACAATCGGCACCGTTGTAAACCATATTCCTACAGCTATCACACACCAAAGTCAAACTCAAATTCATACCACGCCGATAGTAAGTTCAATAGTATCATCACCAATCATCACCTCAGTAGCTGCTCCATCGATTGTACAAGGAACTGAATCGATTCTTTCGTCTCCAATTCTTTCGTCACAAATTCTTTCATCACAACTCCTTGGAAGACAGGAACAAATTTTAGCTGGAAGTGGTTCGATCATTAGCGAACAGGGATCGCTCTTGAATCAACAAAGTTCGATTGTTGAAGATCAAGGACTATTAAATGGAAATGAAGCACTTCTTCTCAGAGGACAAAGTGGACTTGTTGATAATGGAGCGTCAGCTATTGATGGCCAGACATCACTTATCAGTCGTTCAGGATTGTTAAGGGATTCTATTGATGCTTCTGGCTTACAGTTAAATGGCCTACGTCACTGAGGTTGTAGATATGTATCCAAGGAGTAGTAATAACAAATTGTGGTATTGTTCTAGATTATATTTGCAATTAATAAAACTGCTGTAATGCAAATAATGAAAAAAATATGGGAAATGCCTTTTACATATATATTATAACGCAGTGAAAGATGTCCGGGCGCCCTATGCCTCTCTTGCAAGCGCATAGCACTGTACCGGCTTTTCGAATTTGTTCATGTGCAGTTTCCATGTCAGTTTCCTGTCTAGTGTAAGACCCGAAGAAACTTAGATGAACTCCCCTCATTTTTGGTGGTGTTATCTCTGGAATTCTATGTCCTTTAGTAAAAACAATTAGCTCCGTTTTCATCGGATTGACACGAAGTCCGCAGTTCTCTGTCCACTTGACCAGCCTTGTAAGGGCTGTTTCCTTGAGATCCAATAGTGTTTCTCGATGTTTCTCACTGACTACTATTACTATTACTCAAGTAATTTTAAAGCTTGGAATTCACTGTCTGACACACATTGCTTGTATCCGGAAGTTTCCAAACCACGTTTACTTGTATTTAGAATTTCATCTGGGTCAGGATATTAAGGTCAGGTATGTTGGGAAATGATTCCTTAAGAATTGAGCTATGTCCTACATAGACGGTTTTGAAAAGACTTGCGTTAGGGTGCCAAAGCGGACTGTTACCCGCTTGTAATTTTATTTGTAGGTCCAGTGGTAATAGATACAGGAAACTCTGCGAGAGCACAGATGATGATAATGCAGGCTGTTCTTTGTACCCTGGCCAACATATCCCATGTTATCTGAAGTTAGAGGCTCCTTTCTATATTATCTACTGCTTCATGTTGACCTATTTCCACTGATCTCGAGTTACTCTACATTGAGAGACATCCATTTATTATTTGAACTACCGACCCATTGCACTTATGACCCTTCTTTCCAAAGTCATGGAAACTCTGATAAATCGTAAGCTTATGAAAAATCTTGAATTACGAAAAGTTTTCATTAACCGGCATTACGATTTTCTGAGCAAAAAGTCCACTGGATCCATGGAAAGGAATCACTCTCTGCATCATTCAGGTGAATGTGAGATTGTTGAGCTTGATATTTCAAATGTATTTGTATAACACTCACGTCTGGTCCAGTGGACCTAAAATCCTTTTGCACCTGCTGGATGAAATTCAAATACACGCGTTAAAACTATCAGGAGACAGATGCATAGCGGAATCTATTGACTCTCTCGAGCGTCCCAGAAATGTCTCCTGCCGTATTTTGTTTTATCGCTTTTTCACAAACAGTATTTCAGCGATTTAGCCAGTTGTATTTCGCCCCTGCAACTATTTTCCGTACAACATGAATGTGGAATACTCTACCAAGCTCTATCCCTCATCTTATGATCCACAAACATTTAAAACCAACGTTCCACAGGTTTACCTATCTTTTCTCTCGAATTTTCCTAACACCCACGCTGTGCCTTAAAATAAAGAATAAACCCTTGCACCCGCGTGAATTGTAAAAAAATCAACTCAATCCTTCCAAGTAAAATCTCACCTTGAGCACTCTAGAAAGGAACTCAAAGCAATGCACTTTGTAGAACAATTTAATAAATACAAAATCACCAAAGAATTCGAAACTCTCATCGGTTTTTTGCGAAACAAAAAACTTTTTCCAATTTTTTAATAATTTCTCAATATTATCATAATTCTTGCACACGAAAATGCTAATTGATTTAATTCAAAAACAAAACTTTTTTCCATAAAAAAATCCGCAAATTTCCCCAAATCTATTTAATTAAAATATGTACTGTGATGTCGCACCAGGCCACGCCATTAATTGGTTGTCTCCCGAAAACAAAACAAAAAAAACAATCTTCCTTTCGAGAAACCTTGCTACTCTTTACCAATACTGTTCATGGTTCATTTAATTGAATTAAATTATATATTTCAGAGCAAATTTTCAATATTTCTCGAAGATTACAAGGACTCAAAGCTTGAAGCGTTCGGTGATTACAATCCGTGAGACGAATATTTAAGCAGATTTCATAGATTTTTACCCTCCACATTCTCACAATGTCCTGATGTGCTGATACTGAATAATATTATTATTCTAATAGGATACGCATGAGAACTTTTGATTCATTACACAAAATTGTCACTGGCGACCTTTTACAAGTATGTAAGTAGTAATGTCAACACACGCTGATGTGTTATGTCTTATAGTAATTCGACACCTGTCGAAAATTGAAATAAAACACTTTCACTTAGATGTGGTTTGTATATATTTTAATATAAGATCAGAAACTACCCACTCATCCTAGGGATGTGTATATGCATGTGGTTACTTCTTGTTTGCATGGAAATCTAAGCTTGAATAACACGATGGTTTCAATTGATATGCTGGCTTAGTTTACCGCAGTTGAAATTAAATCTGTTTCCTAGGAAAACTTTCAAAGGCAGGATATCTGTATACAAAACGGGCGATATGGTACATATATAATTTTAAATAGAATTTGGCAACTTTTATGCAGACAAATCAATATTCTCTTGTCGGATATGAAAATCCTTTTTGATTCAATGACAGAAATAGTCTTACAAAAGCACATCGGCGCGTGCACAATATTTATCCGTATTGTATGAGATTGAAGTAAACATTAAAGATACCAAAGAAAAGGTGTATAAAGGACTTTAAATAAGGGTGTGCTTTTTATAGTATCAATTGATGGGAAACAAGATAGAAAATAAGGTATGTCCTTCAAATTTTCAAAAACCAGTTCATTAGTAGTTACTTTGAATGCGAGTGGGAAAGAGTATGCCCACTCAGGTATCGTTTTCCAAATCCAGGGGTTAAACAGAAAAATTATTCACATGGAATTCATGATAAGGATACGGTTTCAGAAAAGCGGTAAGTCTTGGTTTAAGTCAGAAGACAGCAGTTGAATGATTTTGTAAAGAATACCTAAATGTTCTAAAGTACATTATCGTTGTGGATAGTGTCGTAATAAAAATTGGATTCGGTAAAGCTCTCTACAACTATTTCAGATTATAGTGTCTCTACCAACAACTAAGATTAAAATACTTACCTTGCTTACTTATGTCCTGTATCCCCTTCTTTCTTTTGCTAAATTCCTTTCATGTTACCAGAAGCCATTCCCATACGACAGTCAATATGAAAATATGCCACTGTCAATAAATTTCTTAACTGACTTGCCTACATTGCAGTGATTGAAAGATTACAAGGAAGAAAAGAAAAAATTCTGAATAAATGAAAGTTCAACTTGATTTTTCGAATGAATAAATCATATTTCGCTTTCATTCCGGTACTTTTGCCAATCGAATAAATGGCCATCCCTGGCAGGTTCTAAAAATAGTTCATCCTTATGCAAACCACTGTCTTTTTCATTTCAAAAAAGTTATGTACATATGTATACAATAATATGTATGTGAGTATTAGGACTAAAGTGATTAGTTTTCCAACCACGTAGAAAGCGATACTAACCACACTCATGACCAACGTCCCTTACATGTGAAAGAAGGATGTAATTAAATTTCTAAAGTAATGTTTTAGAAAATGATGATGATACCTCTCGCTTTACCAGAAATAGGAACTTGTGTTAATAATTCACGATTGAACGTGGTTTATGCCCATTTTACTTACCACTACAGGAAGAAAACATGCCAGTCATCATTTGTTTTACTTTGGGTATTCCGAGGAAGGCTATATTTCTTGATGAGGAATGACATGCGGTAAGTGGTTCCACCTGCCAAACTCATCACAATTGTTTCGCCGGTAAGCAAATATAGTAAAACGAGTATGAGGCATACGTCTGTACTGCCTAGAAGAACCAGAACAGCGATATGAACACCTATTCTCCAGCTTGCAGAGTTTTCGAATCCACCTTTAGTACTATCAGCTTACCAGTGAACGTACCATCCCTGTCTTCACAGATAGATCAAAAATAGACATAGGCGTAGGCATATTTTCTGCTGGTCCTCCCTAGACATTTGTGTCACGATTAGGACCGACAGAACTATGCAAAAGGATAGGAAATCCCTTTCTACTATGACAGGAGTCATCACGAGGCATAACAATCTGCGGTTCCGCATGAGAAAAACTAAGACTATCGAAAGAAGACTTATATCATAGATGTGGAGATGAGGAAGTCAATGTAGATACAACGCACTTTCTATGTCACTATCCAAGTCTTATCCACCTTAGATTTAAATTTCTCGGGCGACACTACTTCTGTTACCTAGCAGCAGACCAGTCAATGACTAGTTCATAGGAACCATATTCATAGTGTTAACCAATGCGCAAGGGACATCTCTCCCTATGCATATCACAATGGATTATTATTGACCTTCTTTTACTCGCCTACCCACGTGCCGAACCCAACCTGTGGACTGTATGACAATACGGACCAATCTAGTTACAATGAGGGAAACACTCAATGCAGTACAAAGACTGACATGCATTTGCATTACTGGGGCAATAAAAACTTGCCTTACCTCAGTCACATGACAAAAATGTCAGGCAGTCAACCAGCAATCAGGGCATTCACATTCAAAATACCTAAAATATCTTGATGATCTGGGCAGAGATAATAGAGGGACCCTTTATTGTATACAACTCCATGTGAGAAGTATACAAGTCCATGTGAGAATATAGGGTAACGAAACACAACGATTGTGCCTTGCACAAGTTATCCTGGAATCCTTATGTCACCCATACCATTCATAGAACGAATTAAAACCTCTGAGTCTATCATGTCTATTGGTAGGAACTGAGTACTAAGTCCAAAAATAATGCTTCAAATGTACACCTTGATTGCCAATCCATTCTAACATAAAAGTACAATTTTAACTTTATTGATGTCCTACATACGTAGACAAATAAATTGACTTTCATATCATCAGAAGGATAATTAGGGATAAAAATACCATTAGGCATTAGGCATTTGTCATTGAGACAGTTCAAGACGAACGCTATTGTTGACTTACATATGTATAATTGGCTGCTGCTTGTTTGCTGAGCTAAAACAAGTATGAAAGGAAAATATGTGTTCATAGTTGGAAATGAAACCTAACTCAATAATTTCCTTCCACTGCATACTTCGAAATAGGATATGCAAGGAATGATTTGTAAGTACAAATAATACCTTATGTATACAATTTCCTAGCCGCACAAACTAATAGGAATGCCTTATGGAAGAGAGGGTTGATTAGACGACTGTAACGATGCCTATGATAGTCCTTGGATTATAAAATTATTCTGTATGATGTTGAATAGCAGAAAAATGCCCTATAATTGCGCTTCCCCTTTAGAAACTTCAACTCTTGAGGAGTTATTGGATGGTTCGCTCCTCAACTATTAATTAGTTTGGCGAGTCAAACAAATACTCAACGAACTTTCAACAACTCTTATTGAATCCTTAGTGCTTATGTTTAGATACGGCTATGAGCTTAGTTACATCTCATTAGCTTGGTGAAAAGTTAATGTAGTGTCCATAAACCCAAAGGTTTCCAGGCTTATCAGCCTCAACTTAAGGTTCCTAAAGCGCCCTCTTTGTCTGACGATAGAAAGGGCTCTCTTTCATGGCTTTGGCAGATTCGCAGTCCTTTTCACATCTTTTCGTGGTGTTTTGCGAACGAGCTGCTGTATGCGATTTTCACAATCTTTAAGGCTACTCCTTCCTCGCCAGTTTATCTACGGTACCCAAAGAAGGTTGTCGTGGGAGAAGGTTGCCAAGATATCAAGTTTTTCCTTGGATTCATGCACCAATTTTGAGTTGGTTCTTGGGTTTACTAGTGCCTTTAGGGCTGCTTGACAGTCTGAACAGATGTTCATGCAGTTGCTTTGGATTCCGGTACTGAATAATCGGTCCGCGCCATAAAGTGTAACCAAATCACTTCAACTGGATTTACCAGAACTCTTTCCAACAAGGACCAACACTTCCCATTTCTCGTACACCAACAATGATATACAAAATGGCATTAATTCCCAAAGGACATTCGTCATCAAAGATACGGATTACAATACCTGTACCTTTCGGTTATATAAAACTTCAGTGCCACAACCTACATAACATAGTCCACAGAATTTCGATGGACACTTGATTGGGAGCTCAGAGAAAGAATGTTCCTCAAAGCTGAATCGGCAACTTCGACAGTAATTGCTCCTGTAATAGATACTCGTATACTCGTAAATAAACTTTTATTTCAAATTGATTGTGGGTGGGTGTTTTTTTATTGCGATTTGAAAGCCATTAACTTAATTGAAAAGTACCGCCAAGAAACATTAAGTGATGACATGCAGTTTGCCAGCAGATCCACGATATACAACGTGATGAGATTTCCATAAAACGCTTACTTTAAATACTTCTCGGAATTGAAATCCCCCCGTCCCCCACCACTACATGCTGCCATCAATTATGGCACCTAAAATTGGCAAAGTGATTGCTCGTTATAAATTATGTGTTTGTGGTTAAATCTCCATTAACTCCCAGGCGGCGACACGGCGTAAGAAGTCATCAACAAAATATGACTGAATTTCCAGAAGGCACATCAAAATATAAAAAAATACATACATACTCGTGCATACACATATGTTAATCATACTTATTACTCAAGGATTTTAAAGAAAATGCTTTCTACTTTATTACCAATAAATTTTGTATTCTTCAGATCTACTCCTTGAACGTTGTTGTAATTATAAAACATGTCCTTGAACGTTACGCAAGTGTAAGAGCCATTTTACAATAATAACAATTTCGTTTGAATGTGAAATTCGATGCAAACTAGGAAAAAAAAAATATTTAGATCCTTGAAAGCACGAACTACCAAAAATTTCTTAATCACGTACTTTTCGTGGTGTTTGCCAGGAAATGAACAAAAGGATCATCGTTACCATTATCCAATTATTTAACTTTTATTTGAAATTCAAAAGCCAGCGATTAGGCATAGTGGATTCCTTAGGCAACAAACATTGATAAATGACTGAATGTTCACGTGCTAGCATGCTGTTGTTCGTAATCCGGAAAATTTAATTTTAAAAGTTATCTTGGTAACCAGCCCTTTTTTTTTTTTTTGTTGTTGAAGGACCTTTTTTCTTCAATCCATTACACTTTTCCCCAAACGCTATGTTTTTATTTTCTTAGTTCTTCTCAAAGGAAACATATCGGAATGGATTCTAGTAGGTATGTGGAACTTAATGTCTTTTGTTTTATAGTAAAATAAAGGGAGAACCAAAATTGGCAGGCAGGAGATGTTGGATCCGCTCCCTACCACGAGATCTGACAACGAACGATATAAGTTAGGGGATGGTTCAAAGATGGAAAGCAGGATCGGTATGAAAATGTTTCAAAAAATCCTAGAAATATCCAAATCTTACCAGATTCGTCTAGTCCTTAGGCAATTTATTTTTAGTTATGATCCGTCAACCATGTCACATTGCGATCGACGCAAAGAACTCATTCACTCATCTATTATGTTGGGTGTCAAAACGTTCGACGTTTGTCGTTGGACGACAATAATTGCATGAGATGACCCATAGTCTTTTCCGATCAAGTGTCCTTAATCATTCAACACTTCCATGCAGCCAGGGTTACCGCCTCTGATGTACAGTACAAACCATAAATATTACGCAAACCGAATGTTCACCATGCTCTTTCAACCCATATGCACTGTAAGTTGAATCTTTTTCGAAACGTCATAGAATACAAAGTATCGCAAATGCTCGCGAAATGTCTACTGATGTTTTGAAACTCAGCATGTCTAAAATTTGGAACTAAAATTGATCATACTGCAATAATGATTGACAAGCAACTTGTAAATGGTAAATGTTCAATCAACATTCGGATATGATTTGCTCTCTCTAAGCAAATCATATCCAAATATTGAATAGTGCTTATGACGTACGCATTTCCAATTATAGGTTGCACACCCGATTGTTAGAATATTTCATCATTTCACGTTTGTTTACAGACCCCATGGTGGCGTAAATCATATCTTCACAGCTAAGCCAGCTGGTTTCTACCACACGGCAATTGAACTTTCGGTTCTGATGAACTCAATTAAATATAAACAGTGAGTGCGAGGAAAAGGTCATTGATATTTCAAAATTATTTAATTACGTTTTGTATATCGACTGTACATATGTACATATGTTTATTTTTTTTTTTTTCAAATTGTAGTGCTTTTGTCAGTATTGAGACGGAAGCAACTGAAATAGATTCGACGATGTCTGCCTAGGACAAAACGTCACTATTGCCAATAGTAACATCGAAGTGATTTAAGGAGTTTACCTTCAACTTCACGAATGACACCTCCGTGGAGATTGGGTGAAACAAATGGGTTCAAAACTCCTAGCTCAAAAGACGAAATGCATGCTCTACAAATCAGTTCTGCTATATGGACGATGTGCTGGACGATAAGCAGGAAAGCAGAGCTGATATAGTACAGTTTCGAGAGAAAAAGTCTTCGTCGACTACACAGGCTCGGCCGCAGATGACAAAGAATACCGAACCTCCATTTTAAGAATCAATCTATCGTGAATGCCTTAGCGATTAGCCTAGACAACTGGAAGAAGCGTTCTCGGGGTCGAAGACGAAAATCGATTTATCCATAAAGTGTTTAAAAAGAATTGAGAGTTGTCATTCTTTTTTTTTCCTATTGTCTTCCTTACTCACTTCCCTTTATATGAGTTTTGAATTCTTTCTATTCACTCCATAGAACCTGTGAAGGAGACGTTCTTTTAAGGAAAGGTAAGGAGTGACCAACTTCTGACGAGCTGTAATCAGTCATATCACAAATAGCAAACAACGCCACAAACAAAACCCACAAGGACATATAGCAAGCCAAAGTATATTCATCACTTTCATTCCGAGAACAGGGACCCACATAAACTCACTCCCTTAGTGCACAACTGTTCATGAAATTAATCAAACAAAAAATACCCATCTCCGTACTTCCTCTATTCATTTTTTCCTTTCTTCCTTGCTCACGTCCAACGACCGCGATAGAAATTTATCATCAAACACTGACCCATGTCGACCACCACAGCAAACAGTCGTAATGGCCAGCTGCCTTTGTAAATATCATTTCTACATAGTACAGCCCGCGGTAGCCCGCATTCTCCTTAAACGCACTCTCCTTTGATTTAACAAAACATATCTGAACAAACGATTTTCAGATTTAATTCATCAGACACATGAATGTATGCGAATCGGTGAATGCTGCTTTCAATAAATTCGACTGATCCTGGTTGACGATTTATTGTAAAGTGTGTGGAAAAAGATAACGTATCGGTATAGCCGTGCTAACTGGCGTCAGACATTCGCTCTGTTGCCTCAAGTTCATGAATTTTTTGCCCAAGTATGTCCCTGAGGACAAATTCATTGTCAAGTAGACGTTATTTCTGCTCTCGATAGCAGACGTGGTAGTCGATGTCCTACCCATCCCATCGCAAGTATTAAATGGCCGGGATGTCTGCATTATAGGAGTCCATCCCTTGTTGATCCCCCAGCTATATAAGTGTACTTACGCCAACCTAGGTTCATCCACACTTGAAACAATTTTTATCTTTTTTTGTATTAATATGTTTGTATATATGTATGTAGGTATATTAAAGATAATCTCGTATCCTTTAAACTTTAAAGTGATGGGCCAATGCTTTGGGTTCGTTAGTTGGTTTTAAATTTTCTATTTAGGGACTCGTTATCTATCCTAAGTCGCTGTGAAACAATATTTTGTTTTGAAACAATATTTTGAACTCTTTCCTCCACTACTTGATCAAAATCAATAACAGAATCATGTTGCTCAAACAGGCACCCGCCTGTGTACAAGTACAAGACAACGCTAGACCTTAAGATAGGACAAGAGGGAAAGAAAAACCCACACCAGAGCACTGGAATGTAAATATTTTCCGATAACTCTTGCTAAATACTGTCGTTCCGGAACATTCAGTCCCACACTATCTATCCAATTGACTTAATCGAAGTGGACTCGCCTACTGAATCGAACAATTGCCACCCAGCAATTATACCATCATACCGACACACCTAGGACTTGGAGTGGAGTCCTTATCAAACCCCATTAAAGAAGAGTTACACTGTTTGCTACCATGCCAAGCACCAATCCCCGAAAAATTCATTTAGGCTAACACGCTCTCCCTGTACCACCTGTATTACCATCACATCAAATGGCGCAGCGCAGCGTCTAATAATCATTTGGGGAATTAATTCGGGAAATATTGACGCAAAATTCAGTGACTGTCAGATTTAAATTCATGGAGACACGTACACAACGGTATGTTTCCGTTCTTGTAAGCAATCGAGCCAAAATGCCATAACCATCAATTGAGAGGTTTTACTACCTTTTGGCGGACGGCGGCGGCGGCTGGGTATGGAGGCGTTGATGGATTCCACTCCTCACTGTGCTGCTGGATGAACTTGTGGGCGGTAAATTGTCTAAAAATGTAAACGTAAATAAATATTTGTTGGGAATAGTTCACGCTGTTAGGTGTTATTCAAATCAATAAGCAAAATATTTATCACAAGTTATTTTTCGAAGAATCGAAAATGAGTTGATTCCCCAGGGATGGGTTGACTGATCAGGATTTATTATGGCTGCTGTGACTGCGACAATCATTTCGGTTTAATGTTGATCTATTTTCATGACTATTTTCAATCACAACAAGATACTATGTGATACTAGTTTGGAATCTTTTTCTTATTATTATAGTAAAGGACTGCTCAAGGACATGTGTACCTAAGGTTTGTAACAGACGGGAGTACATGCATGAACGTGTGCGTGTGACGAAACAGGAAATTAATCCACACGATGGAATATGTTATATTTGTTGGTTTTAATTGTTTGGGAATAAAGTCACGTAAAGTATCTAATTGGACTAAGAAAGGTCCCAGTAACTTCACAGTATAATCACGAAATGGGCTTTGTGTTAATTGTAACTGGGAGACCCATGTATACAGCGATTGGAAACAAATCGTGAGCTTTCTGGAATGAGTTGAAGAGTGGTGACACGTATTACAGAACTACAATTGCTGGTGGCAGGATGAGGATAATCGACATTCTATACAGTTCATGTGTTGGCACCAGACAAGGGTTTGGGGATAATAAATAGAGACGGATCTAGCAAGTTCGTCAGCAACTTCATTGTCAAGGATGGCTATATGTCTGGGGACCCATAATAATGGTATTTTAATGTGTAGGTACAGTTAGATGTAGGAGAGTTTGGAGACAGCCCCAAACCAGCTTAGACTCAAGCTTTTAGAGCAGCTGCGCTGTCTTGTTTACACATGATCTTCGGAGGTATCTTTTGATTCACTCTCTGGCATAGAATTCAATAGACAAAATCCCTACTTGGAAGATGGAAGTAGAGTGTTCTAATGACGCAAACAATTCGTGACTAGGGCTGAAAATTCCGACTCCTACCCCATTTGACATTTTTGAACCATTAGTGTACAGATTGAGGGATTAGAGGATTATCCCAAAAACTGCGGTTTGGAATGTGAAGTTTGAGAGATTGATTCCTTTCGACATGAAGTTGAAGTTATTTACTGCTGATGACAATATCATTGGAATTCTCTCAAGGATCTTCATAATATGTCCAACTAGGTTGGTGGTTTCATTGTTAGATAGAATGTGAAGCTTTAGGGCGCTGGGCGCCGTAGTCAGTATGTAGGATTGGGAGGTCTCGAAGAACTTCCAGCGCAGTAGTCGTAATTCAGACGCAGGTCAGTGTTTGTGTCTTTTGTAGGGTGAAATGGAAGTAGGCGTGACTAGCCTTTTCCTACCATATGAGCAATACGTTGCTTATTATTGGAGTGATGATGGTGTGGTACGTCCAACTCATTTGATTTTCTTTGGATAATCTTTGGTTTTATTCCTCGTTTTTTTCTTTCAAAAATCTAGAGCAGACTCAGTAGGCTTAATCGCCTTTTCAGTTCTTCTGTCTAGATGAATTTGGCAATTGAATTTGTGATCTAGAGTTACACCGATACATATATTTTATTTCTTTTGAGAAATCGAGTTAGTGATTGGTATGATGACTGTTTTAGTTGGGTTAACTATTCCTCCTTCTCTGGGACCAGTCATTAATATTGTTAAGGGCATCCTTTTTGGCCCTTACATGTATCTGCATAGCCTTGAGTTATCTTTGCCAAATAGTTAGCAAGATTTTCGCCAAGTTATTCAGTAGATTGAAGCAGTTCCAGAGTATCTTTGACTACATGGTGTAAAATTTGAGGGCTTTTAGAGCTGCCTGGCTTTCCGAAATACATTCAATTCTATGACTTTCTGCAAATAAGGTGTATGCTGGAGGTAGGCATGACTACATTGTATTTAATGCAGAAGCGGATCTTCTTGAGTATTGACTCAGAGTCTATCCCAAAAGTATGGCGTCGAAATCTGAAATCCTAGTGAGTCTGAGAGCACTGAGAACTAGTTCTCTTCACTGGACCCACTAGAGCCACGCCATTAGCCAAGTTGTCATAGCAAGCAAGTGAATCGATACATCTTTTACGTTGACTATCAAGCTATACAAGCTGAGTTTAACGAGAGACTTTACTTTAACGAGAGACTGGACAGTAGAAAAGTGACAAAGGAATTCGAAACAAAAACTTACATAAACTGTTCAAACATGGATTGCGTGATCAGGACTAGAATATTCTCAAGGACACTGTAAATATCTGAGTCTTACCGTCTTTGAGATTCTTCTAGGCAGAGTTTCTGGGAATTCTAGATGCCTCACAGGCTCTGAAATATACACAACACAGCCCTATGTAACACGGAAAACTTCAGTAACAGTTAAGCTATCATCAAGTCTCGTACGCTATCATCCGTCAAGCTAGTCAAACAATGCAAATGGAACTGGCCTCTATCTTTCATTGGATCATGGCTAGTATCAGTGCAACATAGGATTAAAATAGAGAAGGCAATGTTGCAATGGAGGCAATGGAGTAAGTTTATATTCTAATGGGAACTGCGAAGAAACTTATAGCTATAGGCGTGTTTTAAAGGGTACTCCCTGTACATGTCCACACGAAGGCTGTTATAAAAGCAATCGTCTGAAGTTTCAATCTTATTTCAGGACTTTAACCCCATACGACTCACCAAACCAGGCCTTACATATGTAACGAAACTCAAAGCAATATAAATTTGCAATTTCTGTGTACGCGTCAAGTTCGATTTCCTTTGACCGTTACATCCTCGTGTGAAAAATTAATTTCGTCCTTTCCATATATTCTTTTTCTAAAAGCATACATATTGCTGTCATAAAATCCGTTGCCAGGAATTACTTCATCTTATACTCATCAACATCAATCAACTGGTACTTGTAAATGTAGCACACATCCTTGTATTGTTGACTAAGCGTAACATTTACACTCATATGTACATATGTATGTATAAATATCTATCCGCACATATGAACTCACACGTTTTTGTTAAGAATCTGAGAATAACAGTTATGTGGGGAATATTTAAATTCAAAGAAATTCGCTTATCACAGTATACAGGAATGCAGGATACTTAAAGATGAGCTGAGACTGAGAGTGAATAATTTTCAACGACTCTTAGAACTTTGAGGTTAAATTTATTTTTGTTGTTGAAAAGCAGGAAACTGCTTCTCGTACATATGTACATTTCAACAAATATGAATATACATAGATGTCTTTTGAAATTTCATTAATAGATTTCATGAAATGATATTTCAGAGAAAACTCCATTGTGGCAATGAGAAAGGAATAAAATTAGGGAATTTACGAGATTTATTATTCTTTAACAGTATGCAAGTCCTTTGGGGGAAATTTGACGATTTTGGAATGGAGGGTTAATTGAAAATTTATGCAAATGTGGAGCTTTGATGAATTCGTAAGTATATTGTAATTTGTACGATAGGACCCTAATCGATTATTGCCAACAGTGATGAATTATCCTTATGGCAACGTATAGAGTTCGACCTAGCATTGACATTAAAATTCAACGCTATACGCAATGATTTAACGACTGTACTTGAGTCCCTTATCGGCTTATATAACATGTATGTACGTGCACAGATGTCAAGGACGACAATTTTTGCTCCTTGTTAACATACATACGATACATATGTAGATAGATCAGATGAATTAGATTCCCTCAAGTACATTCGTATTTCACCAGACCTTTAACAAGTGCCAATGAACGATTTTTTTTTCCAGCGTAATGGTCATTTATTTCCTTTGCGATTCCACATCCTTTTTACACATACCTATACATACGAGTACGTGCGTCTCTGTGCAGATGGAAAATCGATACCTTAAATTGTTTACCTATCTGAAAAAATGAAATATCCTTAAAAGGCTGTTGTGAGTAAATACGTAAAAGTTGTTATTATCGTGCAAATGAGAAATACACCTTTTGACACTTTTGACGACGACGACGACGTCGATGACGACAAAAAGATTTGCTTGTGTACACGCTATTTATTATGCAGGTATTCCAAAGTGCTTTTGAATTTTCCACACTTCATGATTTGTTACTCCTTGGGGATCAAATTTACGAGTTTTTTTTTTTTTTTGTTGATATAATTCAACCGTAAAAAGGTAAGGTTAAACGTTAAGCCTTTTTCGGTCCCCATTGGGAATGGGATACAAAGAAGGCACATTTTATGAGGTACAATATTAACTTGATCTGATAATTATTTAACAATAGCATAAAGGATAGACATGTGTGTTTGCGTCTGCGAAAGATTGGCAAAAGAAATATGTACGTACTCGTGTATACATACGAGTGTATGCAAGGATTAATGTTTGTTGAAAACATCCAGGATATCATGCAAATCTATTCGATTGTCGATTGTAAAACAAGGGATCGATTGTGTCAAAAGTGTTTCTATTAAATAATTATTGAATTTCTATACCCACGTCCATATATATGTACATAGTATGTATGTATGTACGTATGGACGGGTGTTATTAAAAATTCAAATGAAATTCTATTTCTGGTGGAATTTTAAATTTGAAAAGCTTTTAATCGCCAATATTATGGAATGGAAAAATGTTATTCATAATGGAAAATAAATCGCAGGACATTTGTGTCCTTTACCCGCGTGTGCGGTTTATGCTTCGTTATGCAAGGACAACACGAACGCCGCGCGATTTAAAAATAAATTTCGATACACATTTATTGAAAAGAGTAAATATTTTCACAATGGAGTTAATATGCCCAGTTTTGCGATTTAAATGAGGTTTCTGTTAAAAACTATAACCAACTGGAATGGATGGTACAATACCCTATCCTTCTTTGTTTGTATCAACTCTATGAAAGTAGGCATGGCATACTGCATTTTGTTTTTCTCCAATTACAATAATACCTTCGAACGTTTAAAGATGTTATATGCAAAATTTCTTCATAGAAAAGGTAACATAAATCCTTTTTTTAATATGACTTTTGTTTGCGTTAGACTGCTCTTTCCTGGATTTTGCCTCTGGCATAGATATAAAGATTCTTAAACTTTCTCTAAAGGACATAACTTTAAAATCAGTCCAAATTGCTTTAACATACCACGTATAAGGAAGGACAATTTCATACGTAGGACTTATGTTTTATTTTCGAACCTGACATTATCTGATTTTGATAGCTATGGCGCATTCATTTACCTCCCATAGGGAGGAAATATAGGCAAAGCCTATCAATGGAGTGATACAAGTGTAGGTGGAGTTGGCAACCTAATTGATTGCAAATTACTTGAAGTTCCTGAGTACCAATTATGTATACATGTTGTACCCCCCTATGTGTATGATTTCCGGTAGTAAATGGTTTCGTCGTCAAACAGAAAATAACTTAGAACAGTACCTACAATAAATAGAAGTAATATCTGTCAAATTAATGCATGGTTTTAGAAAGGAAAGGACATTAAGGAAATTATGCCATAAGGTAATTATTTTAAGATCCTGAAGAAATTTTATTTGGCGATTTCTCAATATCTTGAGAAGAACTTTTTTTATTGCGAATATTTTTTAAATCATCGTTGTTCGTGGAAGAGAAACTTTGAGTTAAAATATTCTGCTTTAGCAAATGAAATCAAAACTTTTGCAGAGGCTTAATGCATGAAATAAATTATCGAGATGTTGGCATGCCACAATGTACGAAAACATTAAAATTATGATTGTATCCAAGAAAGTTCAAAATGAAACCTTCGACTGACATACTTCATATTTTTTTAAACAAATTCGGAATAATCGGAAACGAAATCTCGGAATAATAATATGCTAATGGTGACATTTCATAGGGCTTTGTCTTCTTTAATTCTTGTTTCAAATTAAAATCTATGACCTTCTTGTGCACAGTTTGAATATCTTGCGGATATGAAGATCCTTTAGAAAAAAATTCCTCTGCTATCGTTGCTGTGCCTTGGAACTCAGACCAGAGTTATCATAAATTGACCATTTAGCGAGGCTATTTCCTTTCGGTATTCTAGTTCAACTTTGGACGATGTGGCAATGGTTTCCGGAAGTCCCTAAGCTTTTGAGATGGTTAGGGACTTCGAAAAAACACCCGCACAATCCATTTTTGAACTGTGTCGGTGTTGATTATTAGATCGAAGTCCCTAATTACCAGTCCGTCTTCCTACTCTTTTTTGTTTAGGAATTGCACTTCGAAAAGCTTTGTGAAGTTCATTGTGGGGATGATGCAGACTGTTGATGTCGATACGAGTTCCCCTTGTATAATTTTCAGTATACTACTGCGTCCATAGGGCTTCGCAATTCAGCAGTTCAACTCTCTGAGTCTGACAGCGCTATGCGCTGAATTGTTTGCGATATGTAGATCTAGACGTAAAAAATATAGCAAGACTCTTAGAACGTCTGACGTATATGCCTATGCACGCTGCTCCAAGTGAGATAACACAAACGTTAGGGTGTTCCTCTTCTAGTAAATTCGGTTATGGTACTGTCCCGTAGAGATGCCTGCATAATTCTAGTGATAAGCATAAAGATTATCCAGCTATTTTGAGGGGTTCCTATATTCAACTCCGTGAGGTACACCAGTATTACTTCATAAACCAGCTATTATTGGTCGCATTTATTACATTTAAAAATGTGTTATTTTTGTCCTCTTAAATTCAAAAATCTCGATATATACACACATCTATGTATAATACAATAGGTTCCACTGTAATTAATCTTTAAGAAGCCTCACTACAGATTCGGACATCCGACTTATTGCACCAACCTTCGACTCCACATCATACGCAAACAGAATGTATCTAAAAATACATTTCTGTTCAGAGCGCATATTCGTACGTAAACACATATGTATGTACATAGCTACACAAAACCAATCTGTATGTATAGACGAAAACCCATTTGTTTTCATAAAACACATCATCGATTCGGGGGTCCTCTAAATGTAGCCTCATTCCTTTCATGCCTCTCCTTACATGTCAAACAAATTTTGTGGTATTTTAATAAATTACTTGTTGAAGTCAGATCATATTCCAAGTAAGGCACAACCCAAGGCGTAGTAATTTTCAAACAAAACTTCCCAAAGTACTCATAAAGTTAACTTTTTAAAGAAATCCAATATCCTTCAGATTTTTTTATTTTCTCTCCCCGTCTCCTGGGTTCTGCCATGTAAAATAGACAACACAACCTGCGTGCTCTCAAATCTCTTAGGACAACACATCAACACATTGCAAATTACATCGCATTAATTTATGGCAAAAAAAAAAAAAAGAAAAACAACAAAACAGAAAGTAGAAAACTCATTGTCTTATCTGTCGTCCTTGAGGATGTTCTAGCAATCATCCCCAACCCTGTGGTTGTTCGTTATTTGACTGATGTCTGCTCGTTGGAATATTTTATTACATCGTGACTACGAGACCAGAAATTTGAAAGTTTCCTAAATTAGTAAAAAAAAAAAAACAAAAAAACAAAATCACTTCAGTCATTTTCATGTGAAATTTTGAAATTTTTTGAAATTGAATAAAAATACAATTCTTTTCTCACTCCTGGGCGAAAATGCTCCTCGGAAGCTGTGCTCTTTTACAGTTCACTCGGTTTACGAAAAGAACAATATTCCCTATTTGGGTATTAGTTTCCAGGAATAACTTCTCATCGAGTCTTATTTATGTATTAAGGTTCAGATTTTTGTTTGTTTTTTTTTTAAGCAGATAATGTTTTGCTCCTGTTTGAAGGTTGTATCCCTAACATCTGCTGGGAGTAAGGTGAACGTCATAAAACCCCATACCAAACCAAAACATTTAACTTGGCAGCACTATGTCAGCAAAACCAAATTGTAATAAATTATCCGAATGACTCGTTTATCTGCTATCTACACGGTAGAAGAAGTTTATTTTCAAATTTGAAATTTTGTTGGGTGTTTGGAATTGATTATATGATTGATTGGGTTGGTTATAGATACACCTGAGGTTTTGTCCTTTTGACTTAATGACGGGTTGCTCATTTGTCCGCCTACGGCAGGACTGTATTAAATATTCAGAAGTGTTTTTTATGTTGACGGCAAGGGGGATAATGTTGATCGAATTATATTGTCGCAGAAGAATTTGTAATTAGATATCCTTTTTGGTAAGGACACACGAATATTCTTATTATTTCATGAAATGTTAATGTTTATGTCTGGTTATGAGGGTCAAGTTTAGGAGAATACACTTGCATATTCTGTTGATTAAATTAACGAAGGACCTGGGTGGATGGCATTCGAGGTTTACGTATTTTATTAGATTTAAGGGTCATATTGGGTTACGTTTAATGGAGTAGAGACTAAAGACAGCTTTATTTTCCGATGGAAAACATTTGTATTTCAGACTAAAAATATGAAGGACAGGATGCTTTGAAAGTAGCAGGTTGGGTGTTTTATGCTTGCATCATAACCGTGTTTAACTGAAGTTTATTTCACAGCTGCAGAGTAGTTGATAGGGAATCATTCAGTTGCTGTCATTCAAAATACATATGTACCTATTAAATATCAAACAGTGTAGTATATTACTTCTCTGGACTTTGGATAGCATTCCGAACGCAGCTTTTGCTTTCCCGATTCTGCTACACACATCTAATTTAGTGCCACCGCGGGTAATCGAGACAATGTGTCCTAGATGTCTTGACTTTCTTGACTTCCTGTAGAGCAATGTTGAGTTGAGGTGTTACAGATACTCAAGACTTTGGCTGTGTATATTTTAAGCCCCACTTTGCTTGCCCCAACAGATAAATGTCCATTATTCGATGTGAAAGTAGGCAAATATCGTCAGCATAGTTGAAGGTAGGATGTCATACTTCATTGAATTCCTTGGTTATTTTCTGTCAATGCTACGCAGAGTACATCGCTAATGACCGCCAAAAACAAAGGCGGTGATAGTATCCACCCCTGACGTAATCCACTTTCGATTTCAAAATCGTCCGAAACCCTTCCATTATTTTTTAAGCCTTCATAATCGCTGGGCGTTTTTCTGGAAGGTCTCCCCTTTGCAAAACTGACCTGCAGCCTCTAGGACTATAGCGCAATGTTCTCTCCATATAGTGAACTGATCCTCACCCAAAATTTAGTTTATTACCATATAAACTCTTCACTTGATATTGTTTCGAGTTCCGACCATCAATGAGCTCCTTGGTGATGCTATTGCCAATCCTATTGTCACTTGCAGAAAGTGAGTCGATATACTGACGTTTATCACATCTCATACTATACTGCACTCTAGCTCAGTCCTCTTTACTGCTGTATTACAAATTGTCAATTCAAAAAACGTTGGTCTTAAATATTTACTATCACCCATTAAAAAAATTCTCATCCACGCCAAAGGAAATGTAATCACAAACAAAATCAGCTAAACACAAAATCATTTAAACATTTTCTTGTCCATTTTGTTTGCTTAAAGATTTTCATTGTACTCATTTATTGGTGGCCACTGAAAGCTATAAAACCATCAGTGAATGTTTTTCCAAAGAGGAAATGAAAACATTACATAAACTAAATAATCGACCACGTCTCAAGAACCAAACAAGGACGAAACACATTTCCTTATCGGTTTTCATCGATGACAGGAAATACTTTACCACAGACAAGTTGTTAGTAATTCTATTGGATTTTCCGATGCCGCGTCCAACAAATCCCAGAGGTAGAGCTTTTGGTCTCAAAGGCAATCCTCAAAAACAAAAAAAAACAAAAAAGACTCAGAGCTTATGTACTGATTTTTTTTCTCTTGAAATGTCTCCAGTGCGATTAGGATCTTCCTGCAAAATATTGACTATTCATGCGATGATAAGTCAATTCAGTTTTATCTTTTTGGTATTTTGTGGTTGTTTATGTTGTGCACGAGGTCGACAACGATGGATGAAAAGATTGTTTTTACGAATCTATTAACAGAGCACATGTGTGGGCTATGAATTAAGATATTGATAGGATTAAAATTTATTACGAAATTCAAAACCAAACAGAGCAAACGAACAGCTTACACACTTAACAAAACAGTAGTTTTTGTAGTAAGAGAAAATTGGAATAGACTGCAAAACAAGTGGAAGTGAGCAAGCGATTAGTTTAATACCTTTTAAATTTTACTCAGTTCTTGCTTTCGTCTATGGCACTAAACACTAGGACACTTAAAGCCCATGATGCTAAATTCACCCTGCGAGGCCCTGTCCTTTCTGGTTCTGTAATGTTTACTTTAGAACTATTGGCACCAGACCACCTGGATGTCTGGTAAAAGCGAATTATCTTACAAAGTGAAGTGTCTTAACAAAGATTGTTGAACCTATGTTCCTATGATCGTCGAAGAAAATCAGCACATGGGTGATCCATGTTCAGGAAAAACTGAACAGACCACCAAGTACCACCGAAAATAACTTTGGTGAAATGGCAAAAAGAAATGAGGCATGGGATACAACCGTGGAATGTATAACAAGTATGTAGAAAGAACTACGAATAAGAATATGGAAAGATTCCCAATACGCTATGGTTGGCTTTACATGGTAGGAAAACTAGGGTAAACTAGAAAGGCAAAAACTAAGAAAGGTAAACCATTAGAACGTTTTCTTCAAAAGACTACTGTCTAAAAATTTTGCTAATCAAATTGGTTTTCTATGCATATGGTACGCCTGTGACGGCTTATGTAGGTATAGCGACTGCTACTGAGTGTTAAATCCAAAACTTGAACTACTTACTTATTTTGTTCTCGTTGATCATTTTATACATTAAGGAACACTTCATAGATTTCCATTTTCCTTAAAACTCAGAAATACATATATTCCCAACCAGATACCATTATCAGTCACGCTACCACAATCACCCGTGTATTATCATAAAACACATGTTCCTTTGTCAAGGTCGGTTATTCTAATTACAATGAAACCTTGAATAATAAAAGCGAGTCCATGGCTTGTTTTACTCTTCGGAAATCCAAACATTTACCGTACTGTACTAATTAGGGCAAATTCGAGTTCCAAAGAAGACGAGGATAAGATAAACAAAATAAAAAATAATAATATATGTATGTTGTACATAAAATATACAAAAGGCAGATACTAAGACAGAGAGATAAGAAAACCCGCATAAACTCGGCTAATGACAGACATCACCGCGAATTCCAGCAAAGAATCCACCCTTACCAACCATTGTCATACTCCAGGCTAAGAAGGCAATCATGATGGGGATAACAAAGAAAACACTCTGAAAGACCCTCATCATAAGTACTACAAGGTTTTAGTCATAACATGCCATTGCGACACCTTCGTTTCGATGGAAATGTTAACTGCTTGTCATGTCAACCAAGGTAATGCTTCAGCTAACAGATGACCTTCAGACAACATACATACATAATTACGTAGGCTTTAAGCCTTATCGCATTTCAATTAAAGCTTAATTTTTTTTTTTTTTGATCCTGAATGTACTCAAAAATTCATTTCGAATGCAACCGGCAAGCATAGATACATATTTGAACAAAAATAGCAAACATCACTCATCGTCCTGGGTTCCTGCCAGGCGGATTCATATTTAAATACATATTTAAACGCACTCACCCTAAATACACCGAATCATTGTTTTTCTGCCCCGTGTGCGTTGTTGTGGTCCCGACAAAATGTCGATGTTAATGATTGACTAACTGGAAATATCTACCGCACTAAATAAATACGAGCACACCCCCCTAATATTCAATTTGTATGTAGTACTACTTAATGAAATCAACACGTATTGGTAATCAAAAATAGAGGTAGATACATGCGAGTATAATTAAAGTGACATTGACAAATTTGCAGATACACTCAAATTCAAATTTAATTACCCCGCAATAAAGGCGCGTAAACGTTGTGCGAAAGTTTATAGCCCTCTCTCTGATGTGACGGTATCTGATTAGTTAGTCTAATTCGAATAGCTACTGTTCGAAATTGATAAACGGTTAATGTAATACGATGTCAGAGTCCGAAGATACGCGCGAAAATATACATAGATACATTATACTATGTATGTAGACGGGAGATAGAATCAGTCCGATTGCCACGAGATTAAGAATTCAACTGAATATTCATGTTCGGGGCTTCAAAGGTGTTTGCCAATTTTGTTCGAAGAAGACCACCCCCACTCATCTGGGTGGCAAAGATACGAGTATGCTTGCTATGCTTTCATTTGGTTTTTGAGGTTGTGGCTGTTTGTTAGTATTATTATTAATGCTGTTGTTTTAGCTGAAGCTGGAGCTGGAGCTGTGGCAGTGTAGATGCCGGTAATGAAATCTCTGAAATCTCTGAAATCTCCCTAGACTCGAAGAGTTGTAAACCAAATAAGAGGGTTATCGTGTTCGACTTGAAAACTGATGGTGTGCGCGCACGAAAGTCCTATTTGTGAGCACATACAACTTTTTTTTATGAATTAGTATATCCTCTGAGTTTTTTTTTTTTTTTCTGTTCACACTAATACACGAGAACAGTGTATACGATCGCAAATAAATTGATATTAAATAAAGTTCTGCTTCCGCGCGAGATTAATTAACTTTTGTAAACATTTATGTGTACACTGGTTTACACCCCAAAGGTAAGCAAATAGTGAATATACGAGTATACAGAGATTTTGGCTTTTTTACGGTCGAGGAGTAGTAAAAATAGAATTTTTTTTTTTATTCTCCTCGTTGGGAGGAGTTGAATTGCTGTAAACCATCGAAGCTCATAAGTGCAAATAATTAATGCAATGATTGTGTGTAATTCGTTTACAGACGAAATGGAAATTGTTTCTGAATACATAGCTCATTGGGGTGCCATCGATACTGAGAGTAGGTAAGTAACATTTGATTAGGAAAATACCAAATAATTGGATAGTAATCGATACAATGTATAATAGATGGTATATTGGACTGTCTGGTGTGAAGAAAGTTACGGCAATTTGTTCGAAATTACCATTAGCCTATTTAGTGACTCATGTGGGTTATACTCGTATTACAAATTAAAGGGTGATGGTTTGATTTCCACACACAGGTGGAGTTTATTGTTAGGTTTTTTGGTTAACTGCTGGTTAATTAAATCTAAAATTGACTTGCCGTAACTCGTGTAATGGAGTTTACTTTGTTCTGCCTTCACTGAGAAGGAGTCCGTCTGAGGTGGTGGTGAGGTATTTAATTGAATTAATTTCGATGCGATGGAATTCTAATATCACTGGACTGTGAAGCATTATAGACCCATGTTATCCTTAATTCCCCCTCTGCTGTTTCTTAAAATAATTGATAGGTTTTTTTGGGACCGAACCCACAAGTCGACACACATTAATGCTGGGTCATCCAACAAGAGGTGTCAGGTGTCGCGCCATTCTTGAACTTTCAACATTCAGTTATCATTGCGATGACTTTTTATAAGTAAAACTATGAGATTATTAAATATGGATCGATACGTACTCAAAAAGTGTGTTAAAATAGTGAAAATTCACTACAGAAACTGTGAAAATATTGCGAAATGAAGCTGCAATTATCTGAAAACGGCACGAAAAATTTCATGAAAAGGTTAACTATTTGTAGTCAGATCGAGCCAGACATTTGGCAAATATTGTATCTCATTACTATCCTCACAGTTTTTACTTCAGATTGAAATAAAAACATCATCATTTTTTATTAAAATGATGCGTTTTTCTATTAATTTAAAATGACACCTCTTGTTGGATAACCCTATAGTATGTGCTTCCACACATTGTCCTTATCCTCCTTATTAACGCACTCTATTGTCTGACATTCTATCATGCAATAGACCCTACATTTGACAACAAACATCTTGGTAAAGCCGTTGCCGATAGAGCAGCCAACGTTTTCCATCGACATTCTTCACAAACGGATGAGTTCAGCAGGGATCTCAAAACTAGACATGCCTTAAGATCAATGAAAACATGATAGGTATCGATTTGCACTTTTCGAGTTTTCTCCAGGATCTGCCGAAGTGTGAAAGTCTGATCGATTGGGAACTTTCCTGGACTAAAATCACACTAATAAAGATCAATCAAGTTGTTGACGAAGGGTTTCAAAAGACCTCTATAATTTGCGCGATTTCCGATCAATCAAACTCGCTAGCAAAGATACAGCCAAACGTCGATGAACCCAGATATGCAGAGTTACAGTGTCATATTGTCCAGAGTAGTAACCTCAGGACTACTATACGCATCTCCAGTATAAATAAATAAATAATTGAATCCAAACGGAAATTGTCTACAGTTTCAGTACGTCACACGAACTACTGAGCTACCAGAGCCCAGTTTACACTATAATACGTAAAAAAAACTCTTTCATTTGTACTATTTGGTGATACCGAAAGGAATTAAAATGTATGGTAGATCTTAATGAATACACTTCACGACTTAGCCCACAAAAGTCATTAAATTAAAATGAAAGAGTTCCCAACTATCAGACATATTTAGTTATCATAATAAATCTTTTACAGATTTATCTGTAATAATATTTCAAAAGTACCTCTTAAGTGCTTTAAAATATGTTCATACCACACACAGCTGGTAAGAGCCTCAAATTACGAACAAATTGCCGTCTCTTCGCACGTAGTCTTCTTTTATTTTAAAATTCACAAACTACTTCACTGACTCATAAGTATTCATACATGGTGTACGGAGAAGTAATTATTTAATGAGCAGTTAGTTTCGACACTTGAATCCAACGACCGGATATAGTCCCATTTAACCATATTTTCATAAATCACACTTTCCTCAACATCGTTTCTGTATTTGAAAACAATTAAAGATCTTTACATTAGGCTAGCCCAAAATGATTGACACTTTGTAAACAAAAATGATGAGAACACAACTGCCAAGTGACAGACTGAATTTGAATCAACAACTATCAATTGATTCCGCCGCTAAAAGTATCTCGTTATCATATTTTTATGAAGCGATAACTATTCGTATTATCAGACCATCTGAGGTTGATAAACCTCAGACATGTAAATATCAAGTGCAAGTATAAATATTTAGATAAAGCCCTTCAAAAGGCACTTAAATATACCTACCCGTAGGTATAATTAGCACTTTTGTCGTCTATATGGTAATGATTGACCATTATGCACTTGGCATGTGTCAAATATATGACTACTTTGGGAACGGGATTCTTTCTAATGCAAAAGGTTGGATTTGGCTTACTTTTATCTCCTTTTGTTTTATGTGGAGCTTAAAACCCAGCAACCGACCTGTGTACATTAGCATCGCTCGTTGTTTCTAGTACATTAAATTTTTTTCAATTAACTCCACGCCTAACAGGCACTAAAAATACGCCGTGCCGCCAAAACACCAAAATGCGGATGTTACGTTTTGATGTGCCTCTTTTAAAGCATGCCACAACCTTTGGGGATGGAGCAGCCGCACCGTTTCCCTTCGACCATCAATAATTCAAACTGTGGTGAAAGAAAATTGCCACAGAAAATTTACAAAGGTTGACAACACACACGTTATATCAACCGCAGTTGCGCAAAACATAAATGAATTTCAAATGCAGTATCATCGATTTTCAAGGGAATTTGACGACAGAAGGCTCGTTAATAAACCAATTAATGACATTTCGAAATTTAAAGTTGCTGTGCATGTCCCTAAGTAAGCGCAAAATTAATGAATGGCAGATCCTTTTTTATTCTCTTGATTTATTAACGACAGCTGATGTTGGGCATTGATTAATAGTACACTTGTTCGCAGATAGATAGTGTGCTAATGAATGGCCAAAACAAGGCTATGCTCCAAAAACCACCAAATTAGAAAAGGGAGTGTAGTTGGTATTTTTAGAAGGACGTAATTACTTTTTTGCGTCACTCATTATCTGTAGAAATCGATAAGGAATCTATCACGTCCACCCGGTACTTCATCACAATAATGATCATCAATAGCTATTACAATTCTGTCGTCATCTCGTCGTCAAAAATGTGTCCCGGGATTGAATCTGTTAAAAATGTTTTTTCTTAATTCATGTGTCTTTTACAGTCATTGAAGGAGGTTATTTTGAAGACTGCATGTTGATCATTTTCATTAATAGAGTAAACATAATTACTTACCTGATTGGTGAGTACCCACTAGATATACTCTACCGGGACATAACTAACCCACACATGAATCTCAGATATCAAAGCAAGAAATAAGAGAAATCGTCCTTAACATCTCAAAAGTATTCTGAAGACAGAGCCTAGAACTCTAACTATTGTAGATGATGTGTCTTTCAAGGTGGAGTACCACAGGTATCCTTTCTTTTGCCAATACTATTTATATAGCCCGTTAACATTTGCATTACACACAAATAGAATATTTCTCCATGTTTCCATTTGGATACAACAGTCGAGGTTGGGGATCAGTTTGTATGTTCACTCGAAGCCATCGCTCCTGGTATTCGATAACCCAGCAATCTTCCAGGAAAGTTTACAAACCTTCTTTATCTTCTTGGGTTCAATTTGAGCCTTGTTAGTATTTTTTGTGTGACTCCGCCAAAAGAATATCGGTTGGTACTAGACCAGCAATTACATATCCTGCTTCATATGAGGTCTTCTTAAAAACGGAATATTGTCGTGTTATAATAGTTTCCTTTATTCTTTAGAAAACTTATGCTTTAAATTATTTAAAGCTTGTTTAAGACAAAACCAAAACAGAGACAAAACAGGATGGGGCTTATCATCGAAAAAGGTTCTCTGGATTTATTCGGCTATGATAGCCCCTTTGCTAGTTTATGCGACGGTTGTTGCATATGTATGTCACTGCCTTCTGCATTAAACTCCAAACAACATCCTGACTCGACAGCACGGGAGTCTGCATCTGCTCTAGATGATATGTGCGACAATTATCCTACGACCCTGCTGAAGTGCATTCTCGGCACTACAAATGTAGTACGACTGATCGAGTCTGAGTGTAGTATTTTCTGACTCGACACAAAAAAAACTATGTATGCAATGAAACATACTAACTCAAGATGACAGCGGCTATAAATTACAAGGCGGAGATATTCCATAACGAAGTATAATTGAGAAGAGTTCAATTGAATACCAAGAAACTGCACTTCATATACACCATCATGACTGTTTCATGACAATTTTTTTCTATTATGAATAATAACCTCGGATAAGTACAAAAAAAATATCCTTTTCATCTGCATCGCTGCTTTGATTTAAATCACCCATACATCATCCTGAGTAGGCACAAATTACCTTGTAATCTCCGTTGTGGTAGTTGAATTAAGGAGCTCCTTAAGATACTGTAATCCGTGTTAGCAAATTGACATTCCTCACTCATCCTCCTGAAACACAGCATTATAATATATGGATACACATTTTTCAACGTCCACAGTTTATAAAAGCCTTGTGTGGCCACAAATGTGCCATTAAATTTAATTTCTAATTATATTGCCAACGTGTTTATGCTCTTCCCCATTCCAGGAGCTATACTGAAATATCTGAAATTTCATGACCCTTTTGCCAGTTTTTTGATCCAAAGCACAAATGTACTTATTTAGTCAGCAAAAAAAAACTTCTAGCATTCAACCACAATGTTATGAACCAAAAAAAAGGTATCCTTATTATGACCAGCATGTATGTTTTCACTTAATGAATAAATAATAGGGAAAGGAAATTCTCAACACGTCGTCCTTATGCTGGGAGTTATGGAAAGGGTCTTCCAAATATGAATTCACTTTGTGTTTCAATGCTCGGGAAAGTGGAAACTAAGTTGTTGTTCACATTTTTCACAAGGGAATACCATTTGATCCCTGACTTCTTCTTGTTTAGTCCCTAGGGAATAGGGATAAACTCAATCTTGGAACGATTTCCGGCAGCACTTTATGTTTGAATATCCATAACGCATTGCAATTACTCAAGTGAATACCTCAACACGTGCAACTAGGGAATAAGTAAGCGGCAGACGTTTGTCTGTTTTATAGCACGTGCCATGATTTGTGGTCTCAGCAGTGCGGAAATTCATGAGAAAATTCGTCAATCAGAAAATCCTGTTCCCTTTAATTTGATTTTCATGTTGGTAAGTGAAATACATATAACATTAAGTGTGACAGGAACAGGATAAATATAGCAAGGAAATATTTATTTTTGGTTTTTGATGACGGCCGCTGGTGTAAAAATAAAACCACTTTTATGGTAGGTACATAATAAGGACAGTGAAAAGGACCTCACTAAGAGGTTTAGTGTTCATAAGAAGAACATAACATGATTCGCACGTTCATAATTCATTCATCTTGTGTACGGTATATCATGGTACGGTATGTCATGATAAAGTGTGGTTAGGACGTATGAAAATCACCTTGTCACCACCTCGTTATATGAACATTTATATAATTCAGTATTTATATTTATAAAATATCGTTGACTGAAGTAACCAACACAGAGGAAAGGTGGAACTTTATTGAGCGGTTGTTTAGGTAGGTTGGTGGATGCGTTGATGAGGGGAGTAAGGCTTTTACTCATCATAATTAGGTCCTTGTGGACCCATTGTGATGCCCAATGGGAGGTTTGGTCCATTGCCTTACTCCTTACAAATTCAAATGTTCCACTTTTAAAACTTCGAATAGTGTTCGGAATGATAGCATAGTCGACCAGTTAGAAGACAAACTGTGATCCAAAATTTGGAAGACTTTGAATCATCCAAACACATTCTCCGCAAAATATATGAAAGAGACATGTCTTCCACACATAAATCCGTTCGTCAGTGGCTACTAAGACATACTAAGGGAGGTAGTACGTCTACGAGGTTAATTTCACCCAATAGGTACAATAGATATATTAGGTTACTATGTCAACTATATGGGGAAGGATTCAAAAAAAAAATTAAAAATGTCTCAGTATGATTAACGCTGTAAGAATGTCTTGCATAGTGGATCTCCTGACTGAAATCCGGTGCATATCTGGAAAAGTTACGAAATGGAACTTCCAAACTGCACTACGCACTGCTGGATCAGTTTTTTCAAGATCCCCAATTCGGCCATATCGCCTTGTGTCCTTAAAGTCAACACACAATTGGTGTGTTTTGACTTGAAATTCATTGGTCTTTTCCAGGATCTGTCTTAGCGTAAAGATTTGGTATATAATCGATCTGCCGAGCCAGAAACCACATTAGTACGTGCCTAGAAAAGTGTTGCATGACGTGCTAAGACTGGATTTTATAAGCAATATGTACCAAAGATATACCTCTATAGGTGGTGCAAGCCCTAACATCGACTTTTTTGTAGATGGGGAATAAAGAGCTGACACTTCAATCGTTGGGCATGCTTACGTCCTTCAAGACTTTGCTAATGATCTGAAAAGTTTCCACCAGATATGTATGTATGTCCAATAGACAACTCAATTGAAAGACTAAAAGACTACTCATAGCAAAACAGTTAATGAATTTAAGTTAACCTCTTCAAACAATTATTGATCAAATACAATCTTTATATGAAGATTTCAAAATAAATCAATAATGGATGATTTTTACTTTCTCACTCGTCCTACTACATGCTTGATCAACACCCAGTTCCTATGGAAATTTGACCAAAACCAGTCCAAGTACCAGAAGGTAACAAATGTGAACCCAAACCCAAGAATTTACATAAACATTACATTTAAATGAGTGTGACATTCCTACAACCATTCTTTTCCATTGCATATCACTCTGCATAAGGATTAATATTAAACTTAAAGTATTATTTTTCTCCGATAAAATGAGATACAAAAAAAAACAAATCCCCAATCAAATCCCCTTCGGGAATCAAGAATCTTATCAAATCTGAAAAGGACCAAAATTTCATCGAAATTCTGTAAGTATACCAAAAGGGTTGAATTATTCCCAATGGGTGAATTAAATAGATTGTTTCGTTAGTCGAATGAAGTTTTAACCCCATCAACGAATAGAACATTTTTCCGATTAGAGTAAAATATTTAAATACCAGATTTCCCAACATACCACAGCAATATATAATTTTATACAAAACTCAATAGTAACCGGCGTTATTAAAAAATAAACAGAAATTTTTTTTGTTACAACAAACAATAGGATGAACTAGTCCATGTTATTGGTTAATTTGCACTCACACAACGTGAGGTGAAAAGCTTATTAGGTAATTAAAATTCTGTATTTGCTTTGAAAATGATAAACAATGCTATCGTGCATGTGTATGCATACGTACCTATTTTTCACACCCGCACTGTGTCGAGTCGGTTCTTCTGAGGTTTGCATCTGAATTGATAATGTGACTGAGTTTTTTCTTTATCTTCAATTTGAGAGCAGTATTTAATTAAGTCGATTGTTCTATTGAAATCAGATGTCTAGTTTCTTATTCATAAGTATTTTTAGAACCTTTAACTACTATTTACAGACCTAGTGTCTAGGCAAGTTTATTTCCTTAGTAACATATGCTAATGTCACACATCATTATGTTTAAGTCCCTTATCTAAATGAGAATCAAAAAGTAGGGCATTCAAGTAAAAATCCGTAACTTTATTTGTTGATTGATTTTTCTATTTACAAAATGTCTGCAGCTTTCAAACCTAGATAAAACATATTCTATGTTGTCGTCATCTACTGCTTATCAAGTCCAAATTGCAGATTTAGTATCCAAGCCAAGTTTCGAAGGCCAAGAAGAAACCAATGATCGTGCAAGCACTCAATTCCTCAACTATAAATAATTTTTTTTCTTTATTTCCATCAAAGCTTTAACATCATTATAATTTTATCTACAAGAACTTAATCTAAACGAACTATGAAAACAATAGCTTCCCTCCGCATACTGCATTGAAAGTCAAGTTTATATCAATTTACAAGGTATTCACTTCAAGTTGGTGTTCACGCATCGCTGCTGATCTCGTACCTCAAACAAGTTTATGGCCTACCATTAATAAATGAGATAAATAGAATTTAGAATGTGTGTCCATAAGTCTCTTACAGGCACAAATGTCAAACTAAAAATAAAGAAAGAGACGAAACAAAGGCAAGAATAAAATGTTTAGATCACGAACAACACAAGACAGTTGAGGGATATTTAGACAGTATAATTTTAGGCGCTGCAATTAGGCATGATCACTTGTCAACTCGTGCGCCTGGTGACACACAAATTGACTCAATTAGTCGCTGTAATAAAACCACTTAGACTTACAATCAAAGCGATAAGCAGTGTGATATCATCGCTAAACATGCAAACACTTAATATATGTACAATATACAAGCAAACAAAAAATATAATTATAAAATAATAACAAGCGATTTTAAATAGATTATATTATTAGTCGTATCCTCGATTCACAGAAAGCTGTTGGGACGGTGATCTATAGAAGCCATATCGGTCAGTATCAGAATAGTAGCCAAAACCAAGGTTACGTTTTCCACTGTACTGGGGATTACTGTACCCGTTATATGAATTTAGGCCTCCATTACCACCATAGCCGCCATAGCCACCATACCCACTGTAACCACCGTAGCCGTTGGATCCACCATAGCTGCCAGTACTTCCATACCCTCTTTGTGAGTAACCATACGTCGGATAATAGGATTGAGTAGGATATCCTCCCAGAACATTTGTACCCGTTGGATAATAACCAGTGTTGGGATAGTACCCACTTGATGGTGGAATATAACCACTTCCAACTGTAGGATATCCAATAGGGCGGTTAGTCGGATATGGGTTGTATGTTGGGAAGAGACTCCCTAGGTTGAAAACTGAAAAATGGAGTAATTGAATTAATAGGTAAAACAAATACATACATACAAATATATTTCCTGAAATTTAAAAAAAAAATATTTCAAAAAAGTATTTTTAAAAAAAATTCAAATCAAAGGTATTTCATAACTACCTCTGGTGACAACAATTAGCGAAGCCTTGGCTACTTAAACGGAAATGTCATGTCTATAGACAGACCTTAACAGATTAAAAGAAGGGGCTACCATAGACCTATATTTGTTTTAATGAAGGAAGAGTCTATAGCGTTATGGCTCCAAACACCTTTTAATGAAAACCGAAGTCTCTATAAATGGACTAGAAATGACTGAAACTCAATTTTAAGGCGAACTAAATTCCTACGAGACCAAAAAGTGAAGCAAAAATGCTGTAATCTCTTAAAGGCAATATTGGTCTTTCTTTAGAAACATCAGAGGCTAGGCCTCATCGCCCATTGCAGCTCTTGCCCATAAAGATCAAAATATTACTGACTCCTAAGAGAACTCCACCCTGTCAGATACTTCTGTAAGACAAATATTTTTTCGAACCCAATCAGAAGTTCGAGTAGTAAAAGATCTCAACAGTAACAAAGCTTTAGACTGTGAAGTCTCACCTGATAAAACAAAACAAAACGGTAAAAAAAGTGATTCAAAACTGCAGTCAAACAATCGCGAACGTGAAGTTTTGGTTACAGAGATTTGGATTGGAACTAGAGGACCACAACGACGGCCCCCATTTATTTTGCTTAATAACAAACTACAACTAACTTAAAAACTAACAACTTACTTAAAAACTAAATTAAGATTTGTGCCTTAAAGCTAAGGATAAAGGAGATTGAGTTTGTGGCTGGGAGTACTGGGAGTGCTGGGAGTGCTGCTGTTAAAACAAGTGGAACACCTAAATGAACCAGTCGGTGAGCGCGTCATCGAGTCGAAACCATACACCAAGTACCTGGGAGTGCTGCTGCTGAGGAAGCCTACCGGGCAGTAGCTTTTACCAGTAGTAAACTAATGGTAAATATCTAGAAGATCTAGAAAGATCTAGAAGCAAAGAAGAAGAAACGGAAATGATACGGTAGCTATATTATAAAAGCAGAATGACAGCATAGGTGGATCATCACAACCAAATGGTAATGATAGCCAACCTTGATGAATGAACTAATGCAATTACAAGGATGCTCCCGGGAGTATCTCCACACGTACAAGGATACAAGGATACGAATGACCCATTCAGCCAGTACTGTAAAGAAAAACCGAGAATGCAAAGCATCTGTTGTTCGAAAGAAAACTCTTCGAAGGAAACTTGTCAGTCAATTGACCTCAAGAAGCATGATCACATTTATATTGGCAACAAGCGAAGGCTGAAAATGAAGTTATCACGAGTATGATCCAATACCAACGTATGTATAGAGGAACTAAGAGGAACTGTCAGCTAAAAAAGAAGAGACGAAAGGTCAAACCTACCACTGCGAAAAAATGCCTTGATTTTCGGTGCCTCAGTGGGCAAACAGGACAGAGCAATAGAGATTTTTTTTTTCAGAGTCGGGCATACAAGTATCACCTTAACTATGCAAAAAAAATAACATGGATACCTTTTAAAAGTCTATGAAGATAGAAATTCAAATAAGAACCCAAAGATATAATCAAATGCACCTCATGAAAATATTTCCATGAATGTCCTTAGATTTTTGGGTAACAATTTATTACACGTGTAAATTTTTATTTTGTTATAGTTGGTAGTGTATACATCCCAAAATACCTCCTACTGCTTGGATGCATGATAGTCCCACTTACCACCCTCTGATGGTTATCCTCAAAAAGGACATTTTTAAACTTCCATCCTATACAGGAAACTAGATCCTAATCTTTATAATGAAATTAATAAAGTAAGTCCTATAATAAAACTTACATCTTGCTGTTGTTTCAGATCCCTCCAAATCCTCAGCTGTTTCTTGTTCCACGTTCCTGCGCTGTTCATTGACTCTGGAACTATCTTTTCCATCTGCACTGGACGACAATGCTTCCAATTTCACTATGCACTGTGAATCAAAATCATATAAAATAATTTCTCGAGTTGCCTTTTAATTTCACAAAACTTTGTTATTTATTTAAAAATTTTAGATTTAAACTAATCACTAACCGTAAAACACAAAATCACAAGAACCTGCTTCATAATGAAACCGCGTGTGTCCTCAAAGTATCTATTCTCAGAAAAAGTGTGTAGTATACAAAACAATAAAATTCACTTTCAATATTTTTCGTTGGAATAGAAAGCCCTCTCAGCTCAGCCACATGGAACAATACTTAGTTTATAAATAATTCAGTTTCCCACCATGAGTCCGACATTTATATCTTCTGCCCATTTTTTTGAGTCGAGCTTTACCTTTGGGGTTTTTCGCGTAAGCTTTTGGTTTAGTGCGAAAAACGAAAAGACAATAATATAGCTTCGCCTTCAGAACGAAGTATAGAAGAAGATAGTCGCCCAATTGTAAACATGGATAATTCCCATGTAATTGGATACACGTATTTACATGTCAAAGTACACAGATGGCTGCCCAGTTTAATGCACCTAGATATATCCTAAAATACGTAAATGTCAATCATAACAAATTATGTGGCTTATTGTGAAGAGCCTAAGCCTGGAAGGAAGTAAAATATTTGCTTACATTTGACATTCAAAATTATCTTTATGTTGTTAAAAGGCAAATTTGACTTTCCCACTACAGACCCAGAAAACAAAAAAGAAAAAAGGTGTAAACTTTACTTAACGTCACCCTAAGCTACAGGAAAGACACTTAGCCGTGTTTACAGAAGCGTATCTGTATTGAAATTGAAAGTTATATTGTGTGGTTTCAAAGAGACCGATAGACGTTGAGACATTTTCGGCGTGCGGTGCTCAGAATCTATTAAGACAAAGTTTTTACTGAAATTATTTCAATAATAAGGTAATTGAAAACTATACGAAGTGGGTAATGTGTATCTAAGATGAGATAATGTTTGACTCATTGTATGTGCTTTAGGTTTAATGGAGACATTTATCCTCATCAACCTTGACATTGACAAAGAAATGTGAATACATTGTTCAATTTACCTGGTCTGAGATCTCAATTAGCAGAGCGATTTGTGCATGAAGTCCAGGAGTAGAGCATTTCTATCCGAAAGTTTTCAAAGGGACTGCTTCTTTGCAGACTATCTACAGATACAGATAATTGAAAATTCTCCTGTATCTTCAGTACAGGCGTGCAAGGTTTGTGCGTTTCTCATTTGTGAAAACATTTTGCAAAACAATTATGAAATAAGTGAATTTGTTTTGGCCGTGTGTCGTACTTATAAATAAACTATTTGAAGAATGTGAAAAGAACAAACTGAAACGAAAAAAAAACATTCTTTCTAGGTGGAACCATGGATGGTAAAGCGAAATCTATCTATGAAAATATATTGTAAGGACTAGAGCAGAGGTGCATAGATTGTGAAGTTGAAACTTTGGAAAACATTTTGGGGTTAAAATGAAAATTCTGATTTCATCTCGAATTGTGATCCCACTATCGCTGTGGGAAGAAGTTTAAAGCAAATCTGTATGAGTTCTTTTAATGAACAATTCAAATCTAAAAAACGCTTTAGTTTCCATGAACATATTTTGGGCTTAAATAGTTCAACGATAGCAGTTATCGAAAAAGACTTAAATAGAACTAGTAGGCATACTTTATCTTTTGTACATTCCGCACATAAAAATGTACTTACATACACACAAACTGCAGTTTCTTAGAAATAATAGTAACATTCACTAATCCACTTGTAAGCATAGATACTTAATTTTTGTATTAGTAATTTTGATAGACAGCATGCCAATATCAAAAATTGGTAGCAATCAGGGATAAAAAAAGGATGCAATCATTGTGAAATGCATTCCTTGAAATCGTACTAAGAATTCAAGTGAATTTGTCTCAATTCAATGACTATTTGCTCTGCATTCATTGAAGTCTCTTTGAAGTCACTAGCATTCACTGAATGCATTGTGTGTAAGTCATTGAATTCAAAAATTATTAGTATTCAAAAGAATTATATTCAAAATAGATAACTTTGGTAGGAACTATGTGAATACTTAATACTCTTTTCAAAGTATTAGAGATTGAAATACATTTCTAACAGAGACCAGTGTAGTTTATTGGTTATCTGAGCAGTGACATGAAAAAAACCGCCATAACTTTCTACTGGTTAGTATTTGCTTCAGATCGATTAGATCCTATTACCTGAAGCATTTTCCTAATAGAGTAGACAATTACTTATGGATATTGGTACTTGATTGCTCACATACCTTCACATACGTACAGTAGTTGTCAATTTAATGACCCCATTAACGAAGTCCCTAAACTGTTTTTTTTTTCTGGTATTTTCCTTCAAATACATATACATATCGAGTACATGTCGACTAACTGAGCCTCCAATCAAATACTTATTTCGTAGATAGAGAAAAAATATTGTCGGCACTTTAAGTAAGTATTCACATTTACCATCATCATTCTCTAGCTACATATTTAATTCTCAAAATACCGACCTTTTTTCTTAAAGCACAAATCAATGTCGTAAAGTGTTCCTTTATTATCAATATATGTAGATATGGAACTCAGTTCCGATGATGATGAGATAATCTTCCGTTTGGCTTTCGCCCATGATCATCTTTGCAAAATCTATTACTCGGAGTCAATCTGGAACGAATCAATTATAAGATACACATGATGTTGTCATTAAGATTTTAGTGCAATGACAAATGTCAATCATAATAAGTAAAGTTGTGTATGACTGATACAAGGTTCAATGCACTAGACATTGTGATGTCATAGTTTTCCTAGTGTAATCGATTTATTACATTCTGCAAATGTAATTGAAAACCCAAAGAGAGCTAGAACCATCAACAGCAATCGGAAAAAAACTTAACAGTTTAGCTTAACCAATACATCGTCTGTGAAGGCAATGAAAAATGCAGCTGATCTTCTAATTCTTGAACAGCATCTTTATCTCGGAACACTCTCGGAAACTAATAACTACAAACCTTTTATATAACAAACCCATTCTGATACTTTGTTAAGTAGTTACGTATGTATATCAGTTCAAACGACGAAATTAAAAAATCACCCTTACGAACGAACATGACATTGGAAGGGTTCCAGTAAAGTACGCATTCATATTTATGTTCAACCATTTGGTATATTGACATCATAATATGGAATTATTCTTTGTACCGGAAGCCCATAGATACACTCGGAAATATGTAGATACGTACAAAGATACTTGCTGACATCACATCACATTTTGACTCACACCACATCAGATGTCATTTGGTAATAAGAGAGAGAACTTGGCCCTTTTCTTACATTTACTTTTTAGGTGCTATATGTACATACATATGCATCATCATAGTTCATAACATGTGAAAACATTTCCACAATTCGACTTTGAAAACATATGTGCATATATACATAGTTGCATACTTTGAGTCCAAATGCTGATTGTTGTTATGTTTCAGTATCTATTTTCTACTTTTAGGCTGACTGCAACATAGAAAGATCGACACTTAGTGAAAAATCCAAAAGCTCCTCCTTCACATATGCAAAAATAAATTGTAAGCTTCTCATTCAATTTGAATAAAGCGACCTATCCACACTGTAATTTAAACAAAATACAACTTTCTACATCCGTCACTAATGTATGTAGTCCAATGCTTGCAAATCAAAGTTCATTAAGAAACCTTTATAGGTCCTATAATTCAATTCAAACCCAATTTTATCCAATTTGAATTAATCCCACGTAAGAATATTTGTAATTTTGTGGGTCTTGGAACTCGCATTTTAATGAGTTTGCTTAAAAATATATTCGTGGAAGGCAATTAAGTTAGGCTAATACCTCAGACTTACCTCACTAAGCGAGTACTACGAGTACACCAACCATTATTACAGACAGTTTACAAGTTCACGATTTTAAAAGTTCATGGTTTTCAGATATGGAAACACTATAGTCCGGCTCTAGTATAGTCATAAGGTTGAGAGTAGCAGCCTTGTATCATCTTGCTAATATAATTTAAAAGTATCTCTCAAAGTCTCTCTTTCATCTCCGGAATATTTGACAATATGTCCTTTCAATCCACCAGAACTCCTGCCGATGCCTAAAACATTGACGAACATTCTAACAGATTGATATACTCCATGCCTAACATAAGAATTATTTCTGACAAGCTTACAAGATTTTCTAGTTCCGTAAAAACGACTAAGGGTTTCCCTTAAGCTGATGTCCTATCCCCTTCAACGACGTAAACTTTGTCATAAAAGCAAAGAAGAATCCAGTTTTACTGGACAAATTCAAAATGTTGTGAACAAAATAAATGATTAGAAGGTCTAAAAGTTAACCAAATAGAACATTGATTCCATTAACCAAGAAAAGAAGGTTAAGCCTCCAAAAGTTTTTCCAAAATTTTGCATACATTGTTTTCTCAAAAGAAACAAAATATTTCGGAGTAACTCTAGACCATAAAGTTGACTAGAAACCTCATCTAGACTAAAACCTTTTGTGCCTGCTCTAAATTTTTCCTCCCCCATCGGCCTAGCTTCTCACGACCATTCGTGCTTTGCGTGTTGTATTCTTTATACGAATGGAAGGTACCTACTGTTTAATGCCGTATCCGAAGGGCAATTTTTGTTTTTGAGAAGAATTGAAAAGAAGAAGACAGTTTTACTCTCGGATGTTTGTCAGCCGCTCGCGAGAGGTGGGGCCGTGAAAGAAATTTTAGGTGTTGTCTGGAGATCGAATCTCGAAACCCTCGCTTTTTAGTCCAATGCACTAACCATGACACCCATATCTCCTCTCATCGTCACCCCAATAACTACCCACTCTTTCAGTCATATGGTATTAAAAGGCCAAGTTCACACCCACTTCCCCTTTCAATAGGTGCACTTTCAGAGGGGCAAACGTCAACTCTGACCATTTTCTTGTTGCAGCCAAATTCAGAGCTCAGCTATCCAACGAAAAGAAGCTGCAAACTGCCCAGAAAAATGAATTCAACGTTGAAAGCCTTAACGTGACTGGCCTGTTGTGAAAGTATTACAGCTTCAATGCATATCTATCCGATTGCTGTGTTGGAAGTCCTTCTAGACCTCCTTAAAACTTCCGCTACTATCTTTACCGGCAGTTTGGACCCCGGACTTCATACAGAAAAAAAATTAGTAAAAAAAAATTATCTCATCGCCTTTTCAAAGTTATCATACCCAAATCACAACTATTGGGATAATCCTCAAATCCTTCAATCGATACCTCAATCCAAATGGTCCACTAATATTCCAAATGGGATTGTATCTCCAACTCAGTAAGTCGGACTATTGAGCGGGCGATCCTTTCTCAAAGAATTGACGAACATCCGAGGGTATAGCTACCATGAAATTACCTTCTCAAATGAAAAATTGCTCTTCGGACACGGCCTTAAATAGTAGGCCTCTTCCATTCGTGTGAAAAATACAACAAGCACAGCACGAATGTACGTGACGCCAAATATTTACATTTTTATTTTTTGCAGTATAAAGGAAGACCTTCAAGGAACACTGAATAATAACCAATTTCGGAAGCGGTGAATCGGTGTACACGAAATATTCAAAGGATTTTCTGGACGAACTGAAACGGAAGTGGCAGTTTATACAAAAGGTGACAGTTCCACAAATACAGTGGAATCCGCTAACCCAATATGGCAGAATAGCCTCTCGACTAGAAGTCTCGCCAAATAGGAAAAAATTGAAGAGTCCTGAAACTCTTTGCTAGAAACCATACATGGTGGCACATAGACATAATGGTGGCTCCCACAATGAGTTTTGAAAGGCAGTTAAGAAATCGAATTTAAAATTAAAAAACACAATAGTTTTACAATTTTTAAAAGAAAATTTTAATTACAATAAAAATAAAATTCAAAAACTTACAATTATATAAAAAAAATGTACAAGCATAATGACAACTGCGTGAGTATTATAAATACATAAAAACAACAAAAAGCAATTTATCTACACATAACATTCGGTTTTTGTAATTTTTTTTTACTTCTCTCTTCTTTATAACATAAATGGATAATGCAATGCAATTTCAATAAAGTGACATAAGTGATTTTAGGTATAATTTATGTGTACACATACATATAGGTGGAAGAAAGGACGAAACAACAAAAGCATTAACAAAAAATTTTCTTCGTCTTTTTTTTTTTTTCATTTTCATTTTATGTACACAGTTTAAATTGTGGGGAAGGATGGCGCTTAAAATTTAAAGTTAAATTTAAAAAAAAAAAAAAAAAACATCGCATTGTGTTAAATAAAAAATAAAAAGAAATGTATAATTTATTTTTTGTTTTGTTTTTTTTTTTTTGAAATATGGCTGCTAGAACATCCACACAATTTAACCTGTATACATTGACCGTTTCTGAGAGTTGTTACCATCAATCGTGTAGGTTATTCGAGAGACGCCTATGCTGGCGTTGGTGATGCGTCAGCCTTGGTAATAGTAGACACCGCCGCTGGCGCCGCTTTGACTTTGACACCTTCGCCAACATGGGTGCTTTCGCGTTTTCTACTCGTATGATGGGAACGCTTTCTGTGCGATCTACGTGTGGGAATGTTTTGGGTGCAGGAACATGGGCACATACAGTGTTCTTGGGATAGTTTGGGATTTGTGTAAGCTGCCGGTAGCACGGGAAGGATACTCAGGGTTTGTCCGGCTGAGTCAGTTGTTGTACGGGTTGCTGCTGCGATCGATTCAACGCTTGGAGTTTTTAGATCGCAGTCACTGAGCGAACTGATAGAAGGGAAGAAAATTACTGGCATGAAAGCAATGACAGCGCCTTCAGGAAGATTGTTAGGAGATAAAGTGGCCGGGAGTCCGGGTTGTTGAGGGAACACAGGGATTTGTTCGGGAAGTGCAGCTGGCATTATGCTTTGGAATATCGAGGTATTCGGTATGTTATTCGATGAGCTTGTTGGCGATGTTGTTTTTCTAGCGTTGGAGTTGTTTATGTTCTTGGTGGTGGTAGTTGTTGTTAGTGTGGCCTGGGAGCAGGGACAATTAACGTCTGGGGAAGGAACATTAATAAATGAGAAGGGGGCAGTGGTTGTGGGGGCAGTGTTTGTGGGATTGCTTGTGAGTCTACTATTGTTATTTACGAAATTATTGTTATTTTTTGTGCGTTTGTTATTGTTTGGGATGGGGGTTATGGTTTCATAAGGTTTAGTAGTGGTTTGAATAATTTTTTTACTACTACTAGTTCTATTATTATTATTATTAATAATACTCAACCCGTAATTTGGTGGTCGGTCAATATCATTTCCAAGGAAACCTGGTTTTGGAGTGGAGGAGGATGGATAATTAGATATTGGTAGTTTTGGGGGGGGAGAAAGACCGGGGTCAGAGGTTTTACCTAAGTTTACAGGGGATGGGGATTTGTAGGGTGGCAAATAGCCTTCAGTTTCTCGGTTAGATTCACGAGGATTTGATGGTCGATAGCCTGGTGATCCTGGACCGGGTGGTCCTGGTGGTCCTGGTGGTCCGGGTGGGCCCTTGTCGCCTGGACTTGGACGTGATGGTGGGTATCCTACATACAAATTGCATTTATATAATTTTCTTTATAGTGCATATTTCGAAATTTTACCTGGGAAAGTTCCGGGTGGTCCGGGTGGTCCGGGTGGACCGGGTGGTCCGGGTGGTCCTCCTGGTCCCCCTGGTCCTCCTGGTCCTCCTGGTCCTCCAGGTCCGTTGGGTCCGCCGGGGCCGCCTGGTCCGAATCCACCTACCCCACCTACGCCGCCTACGCCGCCTTCACCTCCGAAACCTCCCTCGGGACCAATAACATGATCGTATTGCTCAGCTTCTGGTCCTTTTGGTCCTTCTATATGGGTATACTTTCCTGAGTCATCGTGGACATACTTGCCGTCATTATTAGCTATAAAAAGAAAAAAATTCGCCCTATTAATTCCCACACCCTAGCCTTCGGCAGCGGTCCTATAAAATTCATGGTACTTACGACGGTATTTACCGTCACTGACTACCCTAGAATTATATCTACCATCAGAAATTTTAGGTTTATAGCTACCAGATTCTGTAAAGACAAGAAAAGAAGAAATATTCGTTAGATATAAGGTTAGTCTTAGTAAAGACGCGTGCATGATTGCGTGTCGGGGATAAAGATATGTATGTATCAAACAAAATTGTGCGTATTAAAGCAAATGAAGCCTTAAAATTAAGTTATGGCCAATACCAGAGTGCAAAAGTTTCAGATATGGTTAAAGGCTTACACTAAATGCAATAAAATGGCGGTTAAGTTTCTGTTCGGAACCAAAATAAATGAATTTAGGCAGATTGTGCAGTCATAGTGCTGTTACGGTTAACATTATATACGGTTAAAACGGTTGGGTTAACGGCCTTTCTGGAAGAGACTTGTTATTATTGAGAAATATTAATCATTTGTTGTTTAATTGGCTGTATTAACTATAAAGTTATAAAGTTATATAGTTTTTAAAGTTATAAAGTTATAAAGTTACAAAGTTAGGAGAAATGTTATTAGTTGCATTTACCAACAACCTACGAGACACGGGCTTCGCACAGTTCACACTTTTCTAACCTGAATCCTCTGCGTCGTACCCAGGAAAACCAGGCTGGTTGTTGAATTGATATTGGCTGTAGTCATCGCGTGGTTGATTGAATGGATTGGGCCGACCAGGTGACGTAGGTCCTGGTGGACCTGGTCGTCCGAGATTCGTTGGGCCTGGTTTTCCTGGGAGTCCGATGGGACCGGGCCTTGATGGTCCAGGTGGTCCGGGTGGTCCGAATGGTCCAGGAGCTGTTGGTCCTTGTGGTCCAGGTGGTCCGAATGGTCCGGGAGCTGCGGGTCCGAGTGGTCCAGGTGGTCCCGGAGGTCCGGGTGGTCCGAATGGTCCGGGAGCTGCTGGTCCGAGTGGTCCAGGTGGTCCAGGGGGTCCGGGTGGTCCACCAGGGCCTGGTTGTGTGGGTCCAAGTGGTCCTAGTGGCCCAGGTGGGCCGGGTGGACCAGGTGGTCCGAAAGGTCCGTTTGGTCCTTGCGGTCCAAAAGGTCCCGATGGTCCCCCGGGTCCTCTAGGTCCATCGGGTCCTCCGGGACCACCGGGTCCCTTTGGTCCAGAACCTCCACCTGTTCCTGAGCCTCCTACTCCACCGACTCCACCAAAGCCTCCTACGCCTCCAACTCCGCCTTGTGCACCAACAATATGTGCATAGGGATCTGCTCCTGGTCCTTGCTCACCTTCGATATGGAAGTAAGGCACCGAACTGTCTACATATTTGCCGCTGCCATCATCAGAATACTTTCCACCTCCAGTGCTCTCTAAATAAATAAAACAAAAGATTGTTAAGAAAGTTTTCTCAACTCATGCATGTGCGTGCACTTACGGAGTGTTTGTACATAAATTCCCTGTCGATCTTTAGGAGATATCGGGCTTATCGTTGATGGTGATGGGTTTGACGCCTCTCCAAGTTTGTTGTCGGGATGACCATTAAGGTCAAATAAGCCTCCTTTGCCGGATCCAAGGGAATTTCCAGGACCTCCGCCAAGACCGCCTTGGCCATATAATCCACCACGGCCATCTTTACCTCCTGCTCCAAGTCCTCCTGGTCTGCCTCCTGCACCTCCAACGCCAACGCCAGTATAATCACCTCCACCTTTACCGCCACCGGCTCCACCTCCAATTGCACCGCCTTGACCTGGCCCAATATTGTCGCCAGATCCAAAAGCAGTTCCTGCTCCCACTGGTCCTTGGCCTTTACCACCTCCAGCTCCAAAAGGTCCTCCTCCAAATAAGTCTCCGCCTCCGACTGAGCCTCCAACTCCAGCACCGATTGAATTACCTCTTCCAGGTGCTCCACCTTGACCTTTTCCAAAATTATCACCAAGTCCAAATGAGCCTCCCGCTCCTGGACGACCAGGCCCTGTAGCATCGCCTGCACCGAATGCACCTCCGGCACCAAGGGGACCATTGCCCGTTGAGTCTCCGACGCCAAAACCACCTCCTGCGCCTAAGGGACCATTACCGGTATTGTCTCCCTTGCCAAAGCCTCCTCCAGCACCGACTGGCCCGAATGGACCGGGTGGACCAGGTGGGCCTGGTGGACCTCCTGGGCCTTTGGGACCATTAGGTCCATTAGGTCCATTAGGTCCATTAGGTCCATTGGGACCGTTGGGACCATTTGGTCCGCCTAAATTAGAAACATGTAAAACCAATAAGTTTTGTTTTTACGGGAAAATGCAAATGGATCTGTTTTGTCTTACCGGGCCCTACGCCTCCTCCGCCTCCAAAACCTCCTCCGCTTCCTGAGCCACCACCGGTTCCAAAACCTCCAACACCGCCAGTTGGTCCTACAACATGGCCATACGGTAAAGCTCCAGGACCTCTTCCTCCATCCACATGGACGTACTTATTCGCATCATTCGAGCTATCGCCCTTATAACTACCACTGCCTCTATAGCTTCCATCTCCGCTGGCACCACTCACTCCGTCTTTACCTTCGCTGCCAACGCGGTTACCGCCGCTTCCAAACTTTCCATAAATAGGTAAGCTCTTCTCAGCTGATCCACTTAATACAATTGGACCAGTCGAAGGACGATTGCCTTTTCGTATACTATTTGAACTACTTCCTGTTAGTTCGAAATTCAGTCCGGCAATTCTGTTTGCGGACTGTGTCTGTGTAAAATTTAAAATAAAGAGAAAAGAACAAATTTCAAGCAAGCTACCTTCGAACCCTTCTAACTTGAACTCACAGTGGCTTCAGGAACAGTTATCACTTTGAAATTCGGCCGAGCACCGCCTTCAAATTTGCCACAACCAATTGGGAAGTATAAATCATCCCAAGGTACTGTTACACCCTTTCGTTTCGCTCTCTGCTCGAAACTTTGCGCCGAGCTATCCCCTGTCTCGGGGAATACTTCAACGGGTTTCTCTGGCTCCACGGTCCTATATCCGTGGGCATCCGCTACATAATGCACTACCCTGAGTACGGTGTATGGATCTATCCATCCATAGCAACCGTATGTGACCCCGTCTGGACCACGAGTCTCATGATGGAAATTACCGGTCTCACCGATATCGTAACCGTAACGGTAGGCACCTACATATATACACAAAGTGTGATTGGATCAATCTTAAAGCAAAAGCGTACAAAAAGCGTTTCGTGGTGTGCGGGCGCGTGCGTTTTGTGGAAATTTTTTCGAATTGGGGTACACATGAGGATCCGCCGTCTCCTGGACTTTAATCTTAATTTTTTTTGTTTTTTTTTTGAATTATGATTAAAAACCGTGTATTTACAAAAATGTAGCTAAAATTTTTTTTTTGTCTTATGATATATATATACAAACATTTAAGAATGCCATTTCTTACTGAGCATTTACAACAGCAGATTGATCTTACAAGTATAATTGCAAACTACCAAATTGCACCCAAATTCCACCAGATAAATCCCAAAATTCAGTCCTTGCGTTTGTGTGTTTTTTTTTTTTTTTTTTGGGTCTTTGTACTTACTTGTGTCAAAGTTTGAGGAGTAATATTGGGTGTTTGTCGTTTTTTTGTCGTTAATATCGATAATCAACTGGCGGTTCTCAGCATCGACTACGCGAGCGGTAAAACTTTCTTGCACCGTCAAGAAGGCGAGCACCTGAAAATATAAATTATTTATTAACTTCTTATTCAAAAAACAAAATTAATAAAATACATTTCTACGATAACTGTTATATTCTCCAATAACAAACGTAAATAGTATATTGTGTGTTGACCTTTAAAATACTAAAGTTGTCAACACACTGTGTCCCTGAGTGTAGCGCTGTTGTAGTGTCCAAAAGCGAACTCTTCCTTTACAAAAGTATTAAGATTGAATTTGTATTCATTTAGGAGGGTTTTCGTTGCACAGTTCGATATTCGCACGAATATTCCCCAATCGGCTTCCTGACTTCTATTTTTTTAAGGTAGAAACTTACTTTATAAGTCAAAGCTCATACCATCGTCAGTGGATTTAATAATATCTATGACAGTTGAAGAATTGCCTCAGATGTGACCATCAGTCACCATCAAACATTTAAACTAGAAACACCAGCAAGACCAGCTTGCTAGTGGAAGGTAGTCCATAAAGTAACCAATATGACGGATATGACGGATAGAGTATGTAGGTTAACTATCTACTTATTTATGCGTTTTATCCGTTGACAACCGACTGACAGTTGAATCGGCAAATACGTCAACGTCAGTGTATCCCTAGACGTAACGGATGCAACGGATTCTGTGCGATGGCCCTCTAAATCCGCTTCCAGCTTATGAAATTCATGCAACCAGGTCAACCAATCAGAGCAATAAAATAAACGATCCCATTTGCAGCTTGCCTAATGAAAGTCTTCACCCAATTATAAACCGATGACTCGTCTCGCTTGAGTCACACTTGAATTTAATTAACAGTACAGAATAAATGCATTTAACTATAATAATACCAAAGGTGACAATGAGAAGAATTCACGATGAGAATTTAATAGCACAAGTGAATCCCAAATGAAGGCATTTGTAGCTCCCACACGTTTTTTTTTTTTTTTTTTGTCTTTTTAAAAGCAAGAAGTATCTTGCATCTTATCATAGCTTTGAAATTCAGGGCATCAAACCGGATCTAGAATGGGTATTTTGTAATTGATGTTAAATAAAATGAAACTAACGGGTCATCCTACAATAACAGTTCTAGATAAATTCAATATGAATGTTAATTTGCAAAGTATCAGATACACAAGTAGGTGGATCGTTAAGATGCATATCTTAATTATGATTATTCTTATAGTTCCCATGAAGGTCAAAGAACAATTATTTGCTACAACGAATCATTTTGTTATGGATTTAGATTATTTTTCTGTTATTTAAATTATTTAGAATAATCAAGGACATAGAGCAAAAGTAAGATGGTGGAAAGATCTGTTCGTTTCTACATCTACTTTTCACTTTTGAATTCGAAGGTTGACATTTAGCCATCTTACAAGACTGGAACACCGTTCTATTGCATCGGTGTAGCCCAAGGTTGTTGTTCACATTAAAACATGAACAACTAGGTTAGGTGCTTTCAAATGTTTTAAACGTCTCAACACCAATAAACTACAAAAAGACTTTTTTAGTAGTGCATCCCAAACTTGCTCATGTTACTGTGGTTATGCAGATTGATAAATTTATAGAATATTTTTTGACCTCGATTGATCTTAGTAGATTTATTGTACTGCAAACTTTCAAACTTAATGCACTTACAATGCATACATTGTCTCTCATGGCAAATCCGCAACGCCAACAAAACCCACATCATTAAATAGATCATAGATACCATAAATCATTAAATAGATCAGAAGTTAATGCTATGTCTCCAGTCTCCACAAAAACTAAATCTAGGATTAAGCAAAAAAAAATGGTGTGGTTGTCTGGTTAACGGCTTTAGAGAAATTTTTTCATCTAACTTATCTTGGGCGAGTAGAAAGCGAGGAGGATCTGTGGCTGCAAAACATGGGATCCATATGTTTCTACACGAATCACTGCAGCGCCTTCTAGGCGGAGATCATGTCGATCAAGGATGCCTGGTCATTTCTGAAGTACAATGTGATATCTAGCCGGAATATCATTATTCTTTCGGACAGTCAAAGCGCAATTAAATCTCTCGACTCTTTCACATTTAACTCAAAAACTGCCCTGAATTTTCGCCTATCTCTTAGCGAGATGGCTAAACACAATATTAACCTAATTTAGGCAGCAGGATACAGAAACTGTCCAGGGAAATCCATGCCTGACAAACTTGCTTTTGAGTTTCAACCTTGCAACCTTGTAAAGGAATGGATTTTCACAATCTCGACTAGAAACCGTGACCTAATGAAATTTAGGGTCAGACCTTATATACTGGCTTTTTTACTTCATGCACAAGGCCAAACACTCGCAAATTGTGTCATCGACGACGGGGCCAATGATTGAACTCAACCGCAAGGTTGCAGAGTCATAAATACAACAAAACTGATTCACATCAATCGCTTTACGATCTAGTAGTCAGGTTATATTAAACATAATAAAAATGTGACAAACAGACTCTCTTAACCAAATCCGGGTCCAGACGAGATACTAATCATGTTACTCACCAGTTCCGTTGCACATGATCATTGAAACATCTTTTATGGCTTTTTAGTTCTCCCACACTCTAAGGCTATAATAAGTTTGGGGTTGACCAAAAATTCACCTACTCTTGTAATTTATATCCTAACCTTCTTAGTTTGTGTCTCATATAAGTTTACACGCACTCAAATTAGCACATTTCACCAAGAGTGCTAAATGCCATATGTTCATAAAGAAATGATTATGATATAAGCCATTACGAATTGTGGTCGTGCTAATAGTTCCAGAAGACACAGAGTGGGAGAAAGAGACAAATCAGCAGATGCTTCGAACATGTAATACATATCAATGTCTCCGGATGTCCTTGAAGAATTTTGTCTTTGTACGATTTCTTTGTCTGGACTGCTATTATGCAATCCAATATGAGATAATCTTCAATTGATTTGTATTCGAAGTTAACCTGGATAGCCTGAGGACGCCCTCTGCATGTAATATATATTTTTAGATACTTGTACACCCACAAATATCACGTTCCAAATAGTCTATACACGAGTCTCTTAAATATATGGCATTGTCTTCAAATCGATGGCAATAAATTATTTTGTTTACAACATTTAAACATTATGTAAGCATTTACATAAAATCACATTTCACCGAGTGGCATGCCCAGAATTTTACATTTAATTTAATCATAACCTGTTCTTAAAATTCTCAGAATACTATACTAACTTAAATCATGTGTTATAATTAGAAACATTTTTCTAAGGTTTTTCTTTATATACTCGCTTTAGCACAAAAAATATTTTAAAAATTAAACGCAAATTCTGCGAACAGGTTTTTAATTTGTTTCGGTGCTATGTCTAACATTGTTATGCTAAATAGTTTTATTGTTTAAGATGTTGGAGGTAGTTTTTTTAGGAATAAAAACACTGGAATAAATTCATGCGGAAAATTGTGCTTGAGGATACGTTAAAAGCAGTAGCCACAGATGCTGTTTTAAAAGTTTATAGCATTACAAATCGATTTAATTAGATTACACATAAAACTGTTTTATAGCGTTTGGCTTTGCAATTAAATATTTATTTTGGCTTAATTTGGTTACGTTTTTACACCCACGATGGTGGAAGTCCTTCATTAAGGGACTGGCATTTAAAATTTAAATTTTCTAATTTAGAACATCTTTCCATCAGTTGAAAAGTTTTACTATGATTTCTTGATTTATGTCTTTTATGGTACAGTTTACATCCTTTATTATCAGGTTTGAAAAAAAAAGGTCAAAAACACCTACATGCATATTTAAGTGGAGTTCGCACATCCGTCAAGGCTGCGTGAATAAATTAACACCATTGATCAGGAAGGAGGAAGTACTATCCATACAGGTTATTTAAATCCAAAATTGTTTACCTTCGTACCGGTACATTTGTTTCATTAATTTTCTTCATCTCGGATAGCTATAGCAAATTTGTTATAATTGTTTTTATTGCAGTTTAATTTTTTTTTTTTTATATTACAGATATATTGTGTGAATTTATTATATATCCGCGTACTGTGCAGTCTCTAAAATAATAAAAACTATTTAGTACAAACAAAAGCCTACAGCAATGTAAAAATAAAAGATTTGGTAGTTAATTCTAACAAAAAAATTAAAAAAACGATAGTATTAGGGAGAGGTGTATGCCTGATTAGTGCCACCAAGTGTGCATGTTTGCTTGAGGTGGCTACGAGTAGAAGAATGTATTGCCATAAATGTCAAGAAATATATTTAGCATCTGCTGAAATGAACTGACCTTAACATAGAAGTCGTGAACTGTACACAACGCAGTAGATACTGTACTATAATTTATGATTTTTAATTACATACATAGTATGGTAGTATGCACTTGCATTCCTACTAAGCTACATACATAATTTAGTGAAAACTAAACATCCGTGGCGTTGTTTGCTTTTAAAGCTAACTGATTGAATAACATGGAAATAATTTAAAAATAAATAAACGGCATCTCGGATAAGAAAATAAATTAATTTCAAACCATGCTTAAAGGAAATATATAATGACTTATTGTATGCTATTAAATTACATTTGGCAGTCCATTTCATTAGCAGATCTTGACTAGATGGATGACCGAAACTTACAGCTCCGTATTTATGCATATGTACATAGATTTGAATACTCGTATTCCATCTTAATTGCAAACCAGGAATAAGACCTGAGGTTAAATTATTCATTATAGCTTAACCGCGATACATAATTACAAAATTTTTACCCAACATGGAGTTTGCAATGTTAAATGGTAAATATGTTTTCCTTAATAGGCATTGAGCATGTTGAAGCCAAAGTGCAGAGGTATGCTGGAATACGATTAAAATAGCAAAACTTTTGAACCCTCTAATGAGAGAAAACTACTAAGCATGGGATATGAATGTAAAAACTTCAGGTATCATCTGCTGACATTCTGCTTGATGGAATTTTCAAATAATTGCGACACTATTGCTCCAACAGAGCAATATATATATCTGCTGTATCTGCTACATTTCTTAACCTAAAAGATGACAACTATTTTTGTTACTGGATTGACCAAATGGTTAAAAACAGTCTTATCCATGCTGAGCTGGATAACTATAGGGTCGGTGTATACAGGTGCCCCCCAAGAAGGAGTATCCTTCTAAACGGCCATAGTAGTATTTCTAATTTTTTGGGTTATAGTACCTTATTTTGCCCTAAACGTCTAGCATAAAATCAGAATACCTAGGTGAAATGCTTGGGAATTTTGAGAAATTTTGAAAAGAAACCAACTCTAGTCGAAGACTTCTATGAAAATCTCAATGATCTAGCCAGATTCGGCTTTAGCAAAATCAAAAGCTTTGTTTCAGAGTCAAATTGGTTCAATTCAGTAAACAGCAAATCATATTACGATATGGTTGCACACCGGAACTGGTTGCCCTGGCTCTTATTCGATAGAATCTTTTGTGGTACATATCCCAATAGACATTCCTTTTGATTTAAGTGTGTCAATTTAATGTTCTTCCAAATCTACATATGCCGGAGCGACAACTCAGTAGAAGAAGACCCAACTTTAGTTGGCGGGCACTAGCTTATATAAAAGAAACTTAAGCGACTTGGAGTGCACATCTGGAGGCAAAAGGGCCTAAAAAAATCAGAAAAATTCAGTCAAATCTGAACCTGTGGCAATCCAAGGCACCATTTTTTCCAAAACAATTCATAAATGCAAAATCTCATCGCTTTTCGGATACATCGGAACAGGACGAGGAATACTTCTATATGTTCGTGGTTTGTTAATGTAGTATTTGTTATTCTTGAATAAATACACCGATTATTTAAGCTTTTTAGGTTAGTAAATGATTAGCAACATGAATCATATGAAGTACTCTTCACTCCGACCGAAGTTAAAAGTTCTGGGACATGCAAAGTGTCGAAGTGTCGATTAACACCTCGACATGCAAAAATGTTCTTTTGGAAACCGGGCCTCTTTACAGTACTGTTGAAGCTTGCCTCTAAAGGATATGAATAATCAATTCAATTTTAACTAATGTCAAGAAACTAAAGTATCAATATTGCAGAGATCTATAAATTTTAGGATGTGCACTGGAGTTGTCTCCGTTTTACTCCATTCTTTATGCATATGTACCTAGGTGTTAAGATCACTCTTTAGAAGACTTATTTATTATTTTTCTTCAATAATCTTGGTAGCAATGAATACTGGAATCATTATTATTTGAAAAAATATGCTCTACCATCTGTCTGGATATTATATTATATAGACTTTTTAAAACTATCTGCCAACACAATACTCCTATAAGATATATATCTAAATGTACCAAAAACAGCCGACATAGACATATAGTCTCCAGCTTTGTGAGTGCGCAAGTTAGACAAACCTACAAAGTATACAATATTTTCAAATCAAAGAACTATGCAATGTTGTAAATGCATCGTAGCACATAAGGAACGCTGACCTACATACATATATAGAAATCTAAAAGTAGGAATGATAGAGGATGAGGTCAGGAAAATCGCAAGAAGCTATGAAGAAGTTAGTTATCGCAACTACGTCAATTTAAAGAATCCACACAAAATCCACTAACGTCACATTTCTAGTTTCAGTTGTTGCTTTAAACTTAGCCCGACAATGTGTCCAAAGAGTGCGAAAATTCAACATAACCCTAGCTAGTGCAATGACTCGGATTAAGCAAGAAATCCTCACGATTATTGCTTTACCAATTAGAGCCATTCCATTAGACAAAATTAAAACAAAACACACATCATAGATGTTTAATAGGTGTTTTCTTCTTTCATTAACCTTGACTTCGGCTGTCAACTATTGCATTCAGTATCTATAGTGTTTCCATCAAATGCGTGATTGATCAATTATCACACTCTATTCACACCTTAATCTCGGCGTTTATATAACCAAATAAAAATTGTTCAATAATGAGCATATAATTGGTGTAATGGCTTTCCTATGTCACATCCAGCTACTGGAGGTTTGGCACAAAAACACATTTTTGCCATCATCAGGCAAAAATAGAAATTTTTGCAAACGAAAGGGAAAACAATTAAGAAATTCCATGAACCAGGTCAAATCTATTGACTCAAGTCTCACACACTCAATGCTACGAGTAGGAGGATTAAGCAAATGAGGAGGAATCCCGTCGCGTCTCGCATGCAGAGGCCTCGCCAAAGTAGGCTAACTCACACAATTTGGCGCGATCGCTTTCAACAGATTCGGCTTGTGCGACACGAACACGGGCGTGGATTTTTTTTTTTTTTTTTTTTTCACTTTCGTTGAACTAATGTTAAAGAGCAAATCAATTTTTAAAGAATTCATTTGTGACAGCGCGACGGTGACAGACAACAAAACGAAACCCGTCCTATTGTTTGGGATGAATATTTGTTTCCTGAATGAAAGACAATAAGATACACGTATCTAATAGAATGTGAAATATGATCTCTGTTGTATGCTACAGATCACAGACATACAAATGATTTATGGGAACCATCAAGAATAACCTGAGATCATTTGCATGACAAGAGTGTTCTTCAGAATATCAACAAACAGCCAACTGTTGCGGATCAACAGTGAAAAAAAGGTCGAACGAGTAAATATTTATTTTTAATTTAACTGTCAATAAGATGATCGTATCCGTAATGATCTTCATTTTTAAATTAAGGTCAATCTTACACGATGGGAATTTATATTGACAGACAGACATTGCTGATTACGTAAGAAGAGCGCCGTTCAATGCACACGCATCTGGTGTGGTATCCATGTGTCTTCGGGCAATGCATCTTCAACCAGAGTTACATTGCGAAAAAGTTGTTTCTGTTTGCACTGCACCGCGCTGGAACAGCGGCTGCCTTGCAAGAAATTAAATACAACTGCCGATGAGGAGCCCGATACGGTGTAAATAAAATGGAAACGAAGGTCAGAGTCATCATCTTGACTGGTCAGTTCGTAGGTAGGTATACGTTTTGTTAATATCCCTTCGGGGGGCTTCGACTTCGAAAACGAGGGCACCAATCGTCTGGGGGGTTCGCAAAACTTAATTGGATGGGGAGTGTACGATGCAAAGAAATGATTATAGTTGAAGGAGGTTTTCTTAAAATATGCATCAATAAAGGGTCTCACTTGGACAGATGACCTAGAAATAATTCCAGAGAAATTTCATCGTCTGGCGGCGGACAGCTGCAAGTTTTCAAGGAAATCTTGTCCATTCCTGAAAAAATAGCCATGTGTCCGAGTTATGCAATTTTTAAGACCTTGAAGCCGATAAGTGTCAATTTAGATTGAGTCACTATAATTTCATATTTTCATATTTACATATAATCAGATGGTTTGACATTGGCTACAGTATTCAAAATCAATTTTAAAAATTAAACAAAAAAAAACTCATACTTAGTCATTTTTGATCTCACCAAAATACCCGTTTCATTATTGGCTTAATGTGGATACTCACCTAAAAATAAAAATAAAAAATAAGAAAATGTTAAATTTTTAATAATAAAACAGTTAATAATATAATATATGACCGAAGCGCGTATACACAAAAAATGAATAGAGCCATTCAAGCGGATTTACCTACATGTCTGAAAAAGCATAATGTCAGACTTAAGTCATAACTGAATATTAATGGAGACAGTAGTTTCAAATATTTCAATTTCAACATACTAAACTGTCGGCTTGATTGGGCTCATATTATTGCTGATTTAGGGAAACACATCTTTGCTACTTTTACAAGACTCCCTACACACTTTTATGGCACACGTTTGCTTTGAATTTTAATTTTTACACGCCACGCCGCCGCTGCTGCATACTTTGGACCATCACAAACCCGAATGGGCACGTACATAAGTTGAATACTAAATTGGGTTTAATTGTAAGGTAAACCTGACAGGGTTCATCAACTTGTTGAACGATAGGAATCTCTTGAGTTTGCTACCGAAGTAGACATTATTTACATGAACATTACATAATTAGGGAATTTACTTTTTTTGATGGGAAAATGAGTTGATTTTTGGTGGGTGTGTGTAAAATGAGATATTCTTAGTACGATTATAAAGAAGAAAAAAATAAGAAATTTAAAGACACAGCTTCCTTGAGAACTGCTATAAAGAAATGACATCAAAGCGAATTTAAAATCATTCCTATTCAAGTCATGTATTAGAAGACGTTAAACGTATCCTCTATTACAAGTAGTCAGAGAAATACAGGTTTCGCAAAAGGTCACCAGGAAGCTAAATATTTCTGGTAATCTCTCAAATATGTATGCAATACAATACAATGGGTTTGACATCTAAAAGTGGCTGAAATTTTAAACAGACTGAATATTAACTTCAGTCAGCCTTATGTGGGACTAATGCTCTACAACCTGCCTGAGCTTGATTCTAAGTTTAGCAGGAATACATGTATTCATAAATCATGATCCAGCCGAATTTTGTCATTCGTTCTTTTCCAGGAGGAGGCCTATCAATGACAATAGCTGCCTTTGAGACTTCGTTGAAGCCACACTACTGGTACCATCTTTTTCATCGACACCCAGGCAGAAATAAAAACGATTTCTCATACCGAAATAAAAGTTTGCAATTTCATCACAATAAAAACCATATCTAGAGTAAAAGATGAATCTTCTTCTCCTCTATGGTTTTCATAATGGGTCTGTATTGACCTGAGTGAGAAGTTACTGTTTAAGAAGACATTTAGGTATAAAAGGAATAAAAGTTTAATAGAGGCAAACAATGGAATGAGGTCTTTGAAGTACATGTATTGAAGTACCAGACTTATCTACTCTAGAGTAGTGAATGTGGAACACAATACTTTGCGATATCATGTGATGAAACTACGCTGGCTGTAGCCGATCTCAGGCTACATCTGAATACATCCAATCGGAAGAACCAGAAAATATACATTTCACACAATATTTAAGTTCAGACAATGACCAAGAATGATCTTCTGTTGAAAGTACATAGAATTGTTTCTTCTACTAGCTTATTACAAACAAAATGGAAATAATAAAAACAATGAAAATCTTGCCCAAAACACAATAACGCTTCGGTTTCGCCTAACGTTTTCAAGTTCAAACATAGGATTTCAATAAATCCTATCACAATGTCGCTTTCACTTCAATTTCACGTTTGACATTCGTGGGATACAACGTAGTCCTACGTAACGTGACTTCAAAGTAAAGCTTAAATTGGCATGAGTTGAACTCTTGCTTGATTTTGACAGTTAGCACCTTTGGGAAAATGAAAAAAAAGTTGACCGGCGGAAGTTGTTGGAGGAAATTGTATTTTGGCAATACATTCAAAAAATAAAACAACAACGAAAAATATTTTCGGAAGATATTTACAGCTGTTAATAGTTTCATGTCATTTCAAAAATATAATTTCAAAGAGCATTCAAAGCGGTTAGAATACAATGTGACCTAAGCCGAAGAGTTATTGTGTTCTAGGTATTACGCTATCTCCATATTTGGACTAAAATTAATTATTCCTAGTATGTATTTCTATCGTTTTTTTTATCTTAGAATAATATTAACTATATGTCACACTAATAGAGCCAGAATAGATTTAGAAACCAAAACTTGTCTACTATTTAATAATTCAGTAGCTACTTGCAGTCTTAGCAGTCATCCTTGACATTCGCATCTGCCAATTGCCTTCCTGATATTATTCTCTATAGTGACAAAAATATACATAATCTAGATATTATCTAAACAAGAAAAGCTCCACACATTAACACTGAAACTTGTCGATATCTTCTCATTTAATAACAACCAAGATGTTTCCACGCAATTATATTAAACATATTGTATTTAAATTTCGACATCTCCCACGGTACATGCAATTGCATTGTGCACATGGTCATAACCCCTAAAAAAATATTCACTACTTTAGGTAAGAGATATCATGTCTATTCATTCATTTTTATGTATGTACATGTCAGACAGTGTAATGTTGAACTGGGAGCAGCATAACAATGAATCCAATACCAGATGACGAACAAAGAAAGTGCAAATCACTTACGTATCTAGGTGGATCGCAAGTCCAAATTATATTTTTGATTGAGTTACGGATAAAATCTATCCATCAGTCAAAAACATTGAAAGCCACCTCAAATGGAATCCACTAACTGAATTGAGTCACCGACAAAAGATTGTATAAACCACCAAAACACTTTCACTCAAATGACTTCCTTCTCCTTGAGCGTAATGTCTAATTAAATTTTCAAATGCTAACCCAATCAATGGGATCCTTAACTCTTTTAATTTGTTCAACCAATTAATTTAAATAAATAATATAACTTAACCCTAACCTATTAAACTGATATTCCTGTTCTAACCACTTTGTTTGCGAAACTTGCACAAAAAAAAATTAAAAAAATAACTTGAAACTCTACAAATCTAGATCAACAAAAAAAGTTTAAAATGCTTAACTGCTTTCTTATTCAAAATTAACGGGAATTAAAATGTTACTTTCATTTGCTAAACAAAAAAAAAATTATATATTCTGCCTGAGCAAAAACTTAAGTGGGTATGTAGGTATATAAGAAAAATTCTTTGAAGATCCGTTATTTAAATTTAAACCTACTAACGTCTAGTTAATATTTTATTTGAAAAATAAAAGTTTAAATTGACCAATAAAAAGCCGTACGTACGTAGATATAACTTTGTTTAATTTTGTCAGTTATTGACATTCCAACCTTGAAGTTTAACGAAGCCATTAGATTAGATAGAAATAAAAATAAATATATTGATTCAATTCAAAGTGAAAATGAAAGTATGTTAGCAAAGTAAATAAGATCAAAGATCCGTCTTCAAACTTTATTGGCTTAATAAAATTTAATGCAGCCCAATCGGTTTGTCACACTAAATAAACCAACCGATCGCAATGCCACAAATATTTTTCGTAAAACCGATAGATACTACTGCTCATCTTAGCCGCGCCTTTGTTGTCACATCATCTCAACAGCGACTCAAATCATTCCTCTTACTTTGTAACTAAAAGTATGGATAAATCGCTTTTGTCTAAATGTCATGCAAAGAAGTACATTTTTTTTTTTTTTGCAAAAAGATAGTCTTCTAGCGAATGGTTGGTCCAATTCTTAGAGTATCTCATCACCTAGAACCGGAAGGTAGAGAACAAGAGTTGTATTCTGAGTCAGACTTTAATCGACTCTGCATGCGCAGTTAACTCAGGACTTAGCAGTTATTTGTAATTTATTAAATAGATTGCGGAGACGGATACAAAATGTCAAATGCACGCTTACTGACGAAAACAGTGGGAGACACAATGTTTTTTTTCCAAATGGATTTCACATAAAATTTCATAACAAACAAAGGTCATTCATTTGGTTGGATTGTTTAGATTTGAATTATGTGCTGTTGTTTTTTTCGTCAATTAATTATCGTTTTTTTTTTTTATTTATTCATCATGCACAATGAATTTATATCTTTTTTCGCGTTTAAATGAATTAAGTCAATATAAATCACAAAAGGTGTTAGTCAAAAATATCTAATCATTAAAAGGATGATGAATTTTTAATCAAATATCATACTTAACGTTCTCGTTTTGGTTTTAGTCTTTTTTAGGGATCATGATGTCAACTCTATTTGATACACGTGGAAAAGCAATTTTGAACACTGACTCATTGAACTACTAACACATATCAAAAAATTAATTGACTGAACATGACCAATAAATATGTCAATATATACATTTTAAATATTATTTATTTCAAATCATAAAACCTATACGTCAATACACTGTATTTAAATGTATTCCATGAGAAATAAAAAAAAAATAAATTCAATATACAGGATCCGCTTCCTCAATAACAAATTAATGTAAATTAAACCAAGCGACTAAAAATATTTGGCAATCCATATTAATGACATAATACGACGCATACATACATTTTTTGTGAACGCGGAACCCAACATAAAAATTATGTAATCACACTTGATTAGCAGGTTATTCAAATTAGCTTGATATAAGGAATTTTAGTTTAGTTCAGTGTTGAATTTTTTAAAAATAAATCTTTATCGATTTGATCGGGCGAAAAAAAAAAAAAAGAGTAAAATGGCGCTTCGCTTAGGAATATTTCAAATTTGAGATACAAATGGTAATCAAATAAATTAATATTGCTAACACTTCAACCAATGCGAAGAGGTCGTCGCCTCAGTAGGGGTTATTTGTCTCATGTGAGAAAAAAAAATGTAATCAAATCTTAATGTAATTTATTTTTTTATTGAAAACTATAAAAAAAAACAAAATCAAAGTAAACCTTGGAGATTAATCAAACAATATCATCAATCAGGTTGAAGAATCTCCTGGGGGGGTTTTAGTTCATTTATTCGTTTCCCATCGTTGAGGTTGTTTTATAAAATGTTGTTCGTTCTAAGTAGGCTTGAAAACCACTGAACTGATTTAAATAAAACAATCTCTATATGACCAGTAATTAATTCGTAACTAATTACCTTAATTAAAAACAAAAATACAGCATATAGTTATGTATAGCCTTCCATCATTTTATTTAATTAAAGAAGAACTTTTGTTGGTATGATAAACGAATGTATGTCTATAGGTCGCAATATTATAAAAATGTTCTTCTCATCATTTGTTTTCAATGATTTTGGTGACAAACAACGCCCACACCAACTATATCTCTATTGCATGGTCGTATGAATACATTTTATACTCAAACACGAGCCATTTTTAAAGAGTGGGCTTCGAGACAAATGGCCGTATGTCTGTTGGATTGTGTAATACATATATGTACTAAGTTTGGGATGACGGTTACCGCTAAATTTTGTTTATAAAATATACCTACATACAATGGCTTCCAAGAAGAAACAAAAACATGAGGACGCATGCAAGTGCATAAGAGAGAAGATAATCTTCTACACTGCTGTCCAATGTGGAAACATATCTATCATACGGGTTCATTGAAAACTAAGATGGCAGAGTTGTGTTCAAAGACATGTTTCTAGAGTTCATTGATACTGAAGCCTGACCTTAGAACCACACAAGAGACAATACTACCGGGTCACCTAATCTTACATCATCAGTCGATACCTACTTGACTATGCAGACGATATTGACATCATTGACAGATTGTGAATGAAATTTTGTTGGCTGGTGGAGATAAAACTTCATGGCTTTACGAAGAATGAAGTTTTGAATCACTATTTCCTTAAGATAAGAGCCAAGACTCGAAGTGAAAAAACTGATCAGACATTGTAATAACTTACATTATCCCTTAAGGTCAGAAAAACTAGACCACGGACTATGTACCAAGTAAGCATTGTGTTAATAGAAAAGTTTTGTGTTTATAGAAAAATCATGTTTGCAACGGGTTCATATGTACTGGGAATTTATTCAGACTTGGTTTATTTTCGAAAACGTCATCTGCGTCAAAAATGCTTTTGTAAAACGTTCTTAAATGCAAACTGCGAAAGTAATTTCTTCGAAAACAGAATCACAATTTTGAACTGCATTCGCATTATGTTCGATAACGCAGTTTTTGCAAGTCTTATGGTCAAAAATGTTATCTGCGTTGCATGGCCGATATGAGTGATTGTAAATATTCTAATGAAATCAAAGCATTTTTTACTTTTACATACAATCATGATCAATTTGCCTATTTTTTACATTTTGAACTTCAAGTGAAATCAATAAAATGTTACCCGTTTCAAGAGACGTTAAACAGCTTATTATGAAATTCCCACAACATTTTTTTGAGCCATTTCTAAGTCAATAGTGATCTGTGTCCGATTATTAAGGGGGAGTTCAAGGTTCGATTCTCAGATAAAACCAAATTTTTGTTTCACGGTCTCAGCTCTCACGAACATCAGGTAGAAATCCCAAAGTACATATATGGCAAAGTAAAAGAATGTACAGACTAACAGATAGGCAAACTCGGAGACTTAGTTTTTGAGTCTATCAATAAATTAAGCCATTTCTGACTTCATTTGTAGCTAAGTTTGTTAAGACTAATAGTCATCGAAAGAGCTTCTTTCTCGAGATACAAGTATTTGAAAAAATGTAGGAGACGGAGAATTGTTGTTTACAATAAGTATTGCAAATTTTCGATACACAAATATTTGACCAAACATATCTTCTTCTTTTTTTTTTTTGTGGTCAGATAATGTTATGACTTATTCCGAAATTGAATATCTAATAAGATTAAACTACATATATGGACCCACTTGTGTATGCAATAATGCCTACTTCATTCTCAGTACATGTGATGATTGGTAAATCAAATATTTGCATTTCTATCAACAACAAGCGCAAGTGTAAAAATCACTCGCAAAACTTATTTTGAATTGTTTGTAGAGTATAATAAAAATAAAAATCCAATAACAAACAAATCAGTTAAGATCTGCAACAATAAAATTACATAAGTTGTTGTCAGTTGAAAATGCTGCTTGATAAACATAGGTACATATGTATGTAGTTGTTAAGGGGAACACTACACAAAAATTCGCGTGATATAATAATTATGTTTCCTCCAATTAATTCCAGAGTGTGTTCAATGTTGAGATGAGATATTTGCATATCAAGTAGTGTAGCTTCTTCGATGAGCGAACAACTTTCGATTTCAACTCTATTAAAAAGTGAATCTGTTTGCTAAAATGTATTGCCTCAACTGCTTCTTATCGTGAATCTTAATGAGATGTTTCACGATCTTATTTAAAATCTACTTTTTTTTTGTATCTTTTTTTGCACAGTCATAGAAATATAAATGACGTCTGCATAAATTTCGCTTAAAGATGCATGTTGTCCTTCAGAATTAAAAGACGCCATATATGTGTGACAGACATTATAGTATGCGATGCAACGCACATCTGTGCGAAAAATTCTTAAAGCCCATTTTGGCTTAAATTCCAAAATCACACTTAACATGTATATTCATCTTCAGTGTCATCCTAGGCATCAAGTTTCACTATTCGTACTTAGAAGACGATCCGGTATCACATTTGATTCGCGCGAATATCTCTTCTTCAACCTACTGACGCTAACCATTAAAAGACTCTTCACAGAAAGACTAATGACAAGCCTTTCACTAATTCGAGTATCTGATCGATGTGAATCCCACCCAAAAAATATATAAAAAAAAAAACGTTTGCTTATAGTGATGACATTTGGAAAAAATTAGATTTGAAATCGATTTTTTATTCAACTTTGGTTTTGATATTAATTGCTGCCATAATTATAGGATTAGAGAATGTGATGGTTTTTAAGAGTTATTTATAGGCTCATAAAACTAAGACAAATAGTTTTGGAACCTACGGGTAAATGCGCAACTTGTAGGTGCACTACCTACGGATTTCATGGGCTAGTGCTTTTTAGGTCAATGAAGTTGAAAAAAGAAGTTTGATACTATCACATAAAAAAACAATGGTATACACCAATATTTTTGAAAGCTAGACAATCGTTTAAGACCATTACTGCCATGGAGAACCCAAATTTACTCCAGAATCTTTACGGTATGATGGTAACACTATTGGTTGCAAAAAGATATACCCTAGACCCTTTACCTAGACCTGTTGTTTGTTTCTACTTTTTGGAGGAAAAAATATCCAACTTCTGATAGGTCTAGCATCCAGATTTTGTAACCGCTAAAAATATGTGGTGACAGCAAACAGAAACTTTAAAAACTGGTTTTAACGACTGAAATATTAATTTGTCAAGCACTACGCCCACTAATGTCTGCAGTGATAGTAACAAGAATACCTACTAACTTAAGTGTGGTGTTCCGTCAGTAATCAGTAAAACACCCAGTAAAATACTCAGCTACAGCATTCCTTCAATAAAGCTGCGTGTCTTTTAAGTAAACCCGGAGATACAATCAATCAATGAATCATACCGGAAAATAGTTTTATTTACAATTTGCTGTATATGTTTAGGTAATTAGTACTAATCACGTTCTACAAGTCAATTTACTTAAGTTTATTTAAAATAGCTAAGCTTGTATGAAGTGGAACGAATCTATAGTTGAATATCCAGTCGCATATATTGTACTTCCTATGTTCGAAGTCAAGGACTCTATACATCCATGGACACAAACTGTAACTGCTTAGCTTGGTTTCATTATTCCTCAAGAATTGCATTATAGATTTTGTTCCTCGAAATTTCAAATAGAGCTCAGTTCTGTCTTAAATCGTTAAATTTTTCAGTTTCCGAAGATTTCGTAATCAATTACGTTCTGATTACGTTTAATGAAATGATATACCTTATTCGTTTATCATTGCAGACTCAGCAAACACTTTTACTATTCATATTAATTGGATTAAATACTGATTTTGAAATGACCTACATAATGCAGTTTCAAGCTTTGAAAATGACATAATAATGTATAGTCCGGAACAAGCTGGCGCCGTGATCGTTGTCATTACTATGTCATTACTAAGTGGCGCTTACCTTAAATTTTGAAACAATGTTAGTTTATGTTTAGCGCCAATCAATATAATTAATGTATTACAAGAAAAAGCGTCTGTCTTTCTGTCATATTATATTGGGCATTATGACAGAGTAAAGCTTGAAACACACGTGCAGTAATGCATCCAACAACGCATGTGAAACAGACGTGCAATAAATTCGTGACATTTCTTCACATTAGTTTGCTGTCGTTGACAAATGTGACATTTCAATTTTGCCGTGAATATGGAAATACATAAAAGAATTCAAGAAAATAACTATTTTATTGTTATTAATTCTCTCTATATAAAGTAGACTTGAAAAGGCAAACAATCACGGTCGTCACCTACATGAAACGTCAAATCACAAAAATTGTACTAAATTGTACGATTTTACTTTTGGTCTACTGCAGGTTTGCTTCGAAATTACAAATTGACACGACTTGCATTAATGCATGACCATGCAATAATTACATGTATAAAGCCATGTCCTTTAACTTTGCTGCACGTCTGTTTCAGACATAAGTCGATCTATTCAAAAGATATGTATGTGCAATCTTCGGATATCATCTGTAGAGGAACAGGAAAGATAAGTATCATAGTTTTATGCATGTGCATGTGCATTAACCTGACTGTCGTTTTTACGAATTTTTAAATCGATCAGATGCTTTCATCTCAAAATATGGTGTTTCTGAGGTGATGGATCGAGACAAAATTGGTGGACAAATAAGAGTATTTTGCCCAAAATACCGCTGTAGAGTCAAGATTCTGCATTTTTACAACTACTCAGGTTGTTAGTGTATTACTTTTCCTACTCACTTACTTAATGGGCTCCCGACCCGTGAAGAGCCTCTGCCTGAGAAATGCTTAAATGGAATGTCTCATCCATAGACCGATATGAACAGTCCTGGCTATCGGGCATTTTTCAAATATACACTCTATCGCAAGGGGAAGTTCTCTGACTAAATGTCACCTCCTTTGTACTGACAAACTTGGCAGATTTTAGGTCCAAATTTCAACAACTTTTGACGCATTTGCTTACAACGTAAAAGCAAAAATTCTCTCTGGGTTAAGGTTATCCTAAACTATTTCATCAAGGAGTTTCAATGAAAATTATCAGAACTTTGTAAGATAAACAATACGTTTGTCTGTTATTACAAAATAAAAAATTCCCAACAATTTTAAAATTGAAAATGTAATCTCTACATCAAATGGAGAAACATACATAAATGTATAACGACGGCTTAAGGATAAATTCCAAGAATCCAGAGACATCAACATCAACTCTACTTGAAATGATTACCTACGCGTTTTATGTTCCACAAAAAGAAACTAAGTGAAAAAGTAGACGAAATTATTTTCTATTATGAATATAAACCGACTGTCTATTTATAAAGCCTGTAAAATAATCCAAGTGCAAGATATAAACAGCCCATAGTCGTTTTATTGCCTTCACATTTCAGAGATGTATTTAGTAGCTGCCATCACCGTGGTATTACAAAATATTCAGATTTAACTGAAGACATTACGAGATGTCTATGTCGGCTGTATACAAGTATACATACAGCGAACCTAACAATTATCACGTTAAGATAAAATCCACTCCCCGTCTGTCAATAAAACAGTTTGCGTTAATATTATTTTAATTGAAAATAATATTAGTTTTTACACTTTTCTATTTAATTTTTCGCTGAATGGCACTAATTTATTGTTTGTATAGCAAAAATTATAAAATAAATAAAAACAAATCACACTCACCATGCAAAAAACTGCACGAAGGCTCATTTTATATGTTTTTGGGGAAAATTAGGGGAAAATTAAAATAAAATTAAGAACTTTACACACAAAAATCACAGCCAATAATACGTAGAAGTTTAGTTAAAAACAAAATAAATAAATTAAACCACGATCACTTCAAAACTCATTCACGATTCCTATACAAAAAAAAATAAAAAAAAAATATATGAATTAGAATAAAGTCCTTTGCAGAGCCTTATCTAGTGAAAAACAAAAAAAAAATTGTTTACGAACACCTTACAGTCTAAGGGAAGCGAAAAGAGACAAAAACAGATCGTACAGTCTAAGTCGATCTTAAGCAACTGAAGACGATCTTCGCAAAACTTTTCAATATAAACAAGAGGAGTCCAAAAGGCGATATATTAGTTTGTTGGTTTTTTTTTTATTTTTGCTTCTTACTTTCAGTTGTCGTCATCAACACATCATCTCACACACCAGCTGATGGTATAAGCCAGGTGAACTGCATGAATACATGGAGTATCTTGTATCTGGCGGCAATGACGAAGATGGTCCACAGGTAGTGGTGTCTGTCAGACAGGTTTGATGAGCTTTTTCATACGTACTCGTACTGCGAAACGCACAGTACATTGCGTGTGGGATAATCCCAAGAATTTATTGATTTATCATTCAAAAGCTAAAAAAAGTTTTTTTTTTTTATTTAATTTGGCAAAACTTTACAATCGAGCGATGCCGGCGACTTGATAAGTGGTTGTACCTAGTTTATGTTTTTTTTTTCTTTTTTTCAGAACTATGATGATTTTATGATTTGGCTTGAGCATACTTTTGGAATGTTATATGCAAATATTGTGCACATTATGCAACAGTTGCTATAGCTAGTGACGATATTGACTTTTGTTTTTTTTTTTTTGCAAAAAGATTCGACCCGGAGATGTAAATTAGCGCATTGAAGACTAAGTGTGAAATACTTGTGGCTACATTTGTATGGAACAATGGTTGAAAGTGTTAAGTAGATCAATGGTTTGAACTTGCAAAGTTGTCAATCAATAGATGTTACTCATGATTTTAACACGGAAAACCAGAATGTTATAGAATGTCCATCCACCTCAGGCATGTTATTTAATTAAACGTATTCCTACAATGTTTGATAGAGGATCATGTTTCACTTTCAAGATGAAAAATGCGTTATGTCGGTATCTGACTCTAGCCATTGGTTATACAGCAGAAATACTTTTGTTACACCAACATTTCAAGGTCACGTACGTTGATATGAGGAAGTTTACTCGCATTGATATAAAAATATGGAAACAATCTAAGTATGTAAAATAAAAAATGATTTAATGTCAACACCAGGCAAGGACTAATAAATAAACAATGGACATATTCAGAGAGGTAATAACGTAATAAAATCACTTGTAAACGAATCTGAAGAACACCTGGAAAGATTTCCAGATCCTAACTGTACGCCTTCCAGAAAAAAATTTAAGGGTTTCCAGAAAGTAAATAAATTTCCAGAAAATAAATTTAGAGTGAATAACAAATTTGGTTGAAAGTTATAAATCTTACGTACAAAGGGCACTAAGGAAAAGTAAATATTTCAGTTAAAACATGGGCGGAAGAGATTAGAAAAATAAAAAACAGGGATGAATAGAATACTGCCGATCTATCGAAACCCCCAAGGAATCCGCAAGATTCAGTAAAATTGTGCCCAAAGGTTATAACATTTGTTCATCTCTAAGGAAGTTATTTAGATGGAAGCTGGACAGATTCAGCAACGAAATCCCTGGAGCTATTTATGAACACACAACTGGCTTCGAAAACATAATACCTATTATATTACAGAAATTACATTGCACTACAAAGAATCCACTCTTGCCACCTTCGTAGACATAGAGGGTGCTTTTAACAACATTCACATTGAAGCTATTAAAGAATCTTTCAACGATTTGGGCTTAGAGGTGGAAATTAATAAAATAAATAGTATCCATGCTAAAACCTCGAATCATTCAGTCAACACTAGGAAACAACAGAACACAATTGTAACTCAGGGAACCCCTCCATAGACTTTATCTCCTCCTATTATGGTTGAATAATATCCTGAACATTCCTGAGTTCAAGGTTGTTGCGTATGATCTGGTTATCAAGGAAGTTTCTCCCTGTGACAACTATAAAATAAATTCGGAAAAAACTAAAATGGTCCTTTTTACCACTAAAACCAAAGTATAGTACATAGCTTCACCACATGTAACAATACTTTTGGCAAAAATGAGGTCTTTAGCCAAGTATGACTTTATAGATCTGCACAGTCCGGTTCAGAAAATCTGGCTGCTGAACCGCTTTAAAGTCCTGGAGATGATGCCAAATGACTTGGTTGAGCCTTCTCACTACAAAACTTGCAGAAAAGTTATCATTCCACTGGGAATCGCTAAAGTCAATATACATATGTATGCACATCATTACTTTCTACACCTGGGAAACCTCAGGATGAACATTCTTTCAAGCTTCGTTATATCAAACAAAATTTCCCAAAAAACACATCAATATTTATTAAATTTTTCACTCTAACAAAACACATAAAATTCTATGATATATTTATTTTTTTTAAATAAGAATCACATCTATTCAAATAGTTGATTGTGCCATGGGCTACAGAAATCATAAAGGATTTCCGAACCGAACCGCAGGCAGACCGGATTTGGTTTGAGTGACATTTAACAATTAAAATCGAACACATGGATACATCAATACATACTTTACTATACCGATATTCATTAATCAACACGTAAATCTACAGTAGCAATGCCTTCGACACTAATTAGTTAATTTTTACCAGGTAGCAGTTTGTTGACCTAACGCTATAAAAATAACTCGTGGTGAACCGATCAGCAATTATTTCAAGAAGATGATACTGTTAAAAAGTTCTTTTACAAATTGAATGAGTAATTCGAAACAGTATCCTTGGACGACTGATTGTGCTAATTGCAAACGAAATGAATTGGGTTAGTAGTCCATTAGCCCAAAGGCTTGCATCATATCCCTGTGATAAATCTGAGTAATTTACTGTATAAGCAGGTATTCATTGCAGCGTGATGACAGAATTGTATAAAGATTCGTCAAAGAGATATCCAAAGAATTTCTTAATTAAATTAAGAGTCTGATTTTGACTTAAGTGTGAATGAGAAAAAAAAAACCCTGGCTAAGGCAGGGGTACGGACTCTAGAAGGTATGAACTCGAAATGAAAAGTGGTGATATTTTTATTTTATTTCAAAGTACAAACTTTGTTGTGAGTATTGGAATACAACCTTTTTCAAACAAAAGTCGTCCACGTCCATTTCAGACAAAAAAAAGTCTGTCAACATCGTTCGGAAATGCAATCCTTCGCACCAGCATCATTTTCAAAAAATATGGTTCATTGACACCGCCTGTGCCAAACCAAAAAACGATCTATTGGCTTCAATTCTTGTGTCAACTGGACCTTATGAGCATGTAGGCCAACATCGTTATGCAAAATGCAGTACAAAATAGTTGCGAATAGGCCCAATTCCTGTGATCGTCCCGAAATGGACACACCTGACCCTTTATATGACTGGTGTATGATTCGTTACTGATTGCAACAAACAAATTAGTTCATTTATTGCGTTTACACTCAGTCACGAAAGTCTACATAAAGCGCTGAAATGGGCTAAATTTGAATTGAATTTTTGGCTTTTTCTTGTTTTCTTTGAATTATTGTGAGGATATGTTTTGTTTTTGTTTTGAATCATGTTTTTAAACAATAATAATGTTATCTAATAAAAAACAAAATTGAAATTTTGTCTATCAATTCAAATTTAGCACTTTTCAGCGCTGTATGTAGACTTTCGTGACTGACTGTATATAGTCGTAAGTGTTAATATATGTATGAGTGTATGTGCCCTTATAGAAGACTTAGTTCTTTTAGCCCAAGTCCTGGAGAGTCGTGCCACACAAGATTGTAAAATCGTAAGAAAACCAACTGTAAATGGAGACTCTGACCAAGGTTGCAGGAAGACCTAATAGCAGTTTAGATTCTGAAAAGCTAGCAGTCTTTTCGGATTCTTCTTGTCGGAACAATCGAGGACATCGAGGCTAAGCATTTTGCATGTTGAATACAACAACAACTAATCCCATATGAGGCTTAAATTAGCCCAGATAAATTTCGTGGCTAAATTCTAGTCTCGATAGAAACAGTGATACCAGACTTGAATTTTCCTTGTGTTATCGATAATTTGCATGAAAACGTCAAAACAGACGTATGTTGATGTCTTCAAACAATTTTTTGTTTTCCTTTTAGTTGTATCAGTTATTACTCAGTATAATGTGGACTACCGCTTTATTCTTATATTGCGACATGGGTTGATAATTATTATTTTGTTTGTTTACCTTACAGCTGAAAAGTTGGAGTGTCAGTCCAAACGTAATACTGCCAAGTTTCTGTGATGACGTTGCTAAGGGGTTTAGATGTCATTTTAATTTTTGTCGAAACCTACATGGATTTGCAAAAAAAAGCGCATAAAAATAATTTTATACTGCCTGACTCAGACCGGTCAGTTTTCTGAGGAGTGAATGAAAACATACTCCTATTGGACTCATGTCTTCAGTCCTCCAGCTTTAAACCTCACGATCTAATACGTTCTTAATCATCTTCACCAGGAATAAACGTTTTGAGGTGATTGATAACATTCTTAAAAATCATCCATAAATCGTAAATCAAAAAAGTAAAAGGCAACCTCGAAGCGACTAAATAGCATCACTCTATGCCAACACATTGGAATTAAACGCAAATTCTCTGAAATGCGGATTAATTATTCCTATTGCGCAATATCGGTCACATGTTTAACATCGAAGATTATGAACGTTAAGAATGCATACGATTAAAGTTCAACAACCCTGCATAAAATACAAACCGTTCCGACGACGTCTTTTCCTAGAATTAAATTTCCATAAATACTCCAGTAATGAATTAATATTACTGTATTGCAGTAGTTGGTTGCAGTAATTATTTGTTATGCAAATGTAAAATGAATAACCATCAACGAAGAGAATGAAAAAAGATATGAATTGTATGAAAACAGAGATGTCATAATAAGCTTTGTGAAACAATTAAAATTGTTCGTAATGTCACCGAAGTGAAAGCGAAAGTATCTCTCAGAAAGTAAGAGATTGCAAGACTTTATTGCCAGTTGCAGTCTTTCAAATGGCATAACTATAAGTCGTTTAAATAAGTGCTGATCTTGAATGCTACCCTACCCTATCAAGGATTCTAGTCAATAATTCACGTGCCGCATCTTCATCAAATACATGTATATCGAGAATAACATTCACTCTTACATCACACTCTAAAGAACACTTTTACTTTCGTCGAAATTGTATTAAATCAAATCCCATACACTCAATACAATATGATATGTCGATGATATAATCAACTAGAAATGCTGGTGCCATTTAGTTAATACAACCCACGTAAAAACAGGTTAGTGTTCTTGTGTGATCAACATTTCGAGAATCATCCGACTTAGTTTGCTGCTAAACAAAAAAAAAAAGATACTTTTACTTTTAGCCAAAAATGTTTGTCTTAACAAACAAGAAGCATTCCTATTCTTTAAATAGTAAACAACCCAATTCACAGTTCAATTAGCAAGGCAATGCATTAGCCTTATCACTGGTCATCTTAAAGACCCACAAAAGTTTCCGCATAAAATTGTCAAGTTTATCATTATATTGCAACAGACCGTAAACCTACATACGCAACACGGCCATAATATCTGAATAAATGCATAAGTTGAAAATACAAGAATCGTAAAAAGCTGCTGCTTACTATCTGATTCTGAATTTTGTCTCAAAAATTAGTCATAAGATTTTATACATACATACGTATGTATGTACGTGCCGTGGAACAGTAGTAGTAAGGTAAGCCAAAGCCAAACGCCTCGATCAATCCCCCGTCAATTTATTCGGCCTTCCCCCAAAAAATGAAGCTTTACCAGAAACGAAGTTGTGCATTATGGATTTCGCAGCGATTGGCTAATTAATAAGGCAGGCGTAAAATTTACGACATGTCGTTGCCATCGATCGCTAAAGGTCATGATCAGTTGGGAGTCACTAAAGCACAAGATTGTCGTTTTTTTCTTCTTGTTTTATTTTTTTTGTTTTTTTTTTGTAAACGTTTCGTGCATCTTGTCATGTGGGGTTTTTGTTTTCATGGAAACCCGAAATTATTGTAACGATTTCATTTTTCATAAATTTTATTATTAATAATCACAACATTTGTATAATCGCATACCTACTTATCAGAAATTCGATATGAATGCAGGGCTTGAAAGTAAAACGCTTTCGGCTGGTTTCTTGACATTTAATACGCTATGGTTAATTGAAGGCTCATGGCAAGATAAATTATTTATGAAGATGAATCATGACACAATGCGAGACGGCTGAGCGACTAGCCCTTTTCAAGCTTTGCTGCCAATGAATCAGACACTGCAGTATAAAATTGATTTGCATTTTAGCTTATCGTTCGTCTCGAAGTGAGATCAAATGAATCTGGTTAATAAAATTGGGTAACGATGATTGGTAAGGTCTCTTCTAATATGTGGTGGTATATGATGAACTTGTTTATGGCTGATATTGACACTCCTGCCTTAGATTAGATTCTTCTTAAATTTGAAAAACTAATTGGGCATCGAAGGGTAAATATTTATAGTTCTTAATACAAAATAAATCATCTCTAATCCCTTGATCATGAATCATGGTGATGGTCATTGAATGGCGATAAAATGACCGTATTTATATTTGTAAAACGGAAATTTTGGAAAAAGTGAAGGTTAAGCCGAAGTCGAAATGATCGAAAATTTAGAGACCATGATAACTTAGGGCTGACTTAGGTTAAGAAATACATTTCGAAAGCTTTTGTGTGAATAGTTGTGAACCTACTCACTTGTTCCTTTCTTAAAAAGAAACAAACAAGATATCCTGTACAATTAAAGGTCTCCATAACATGGAATCGAACGTAAGTTATATTTGCATGTATCTTAATTATTTTTATACTGTTGTACTGTTGGGGCCTCCAAAAGTCTTTTTAATGACACGTGACTTATATAATATGAAAGACGAAAAGATACAATCCATATTAAACCGGCCATATGAGACCTACCTTTCTTCTTTTACAAATACAAAACCTAGGCCTTGCTTCTGACAATCATTCATTGTGTGCGTATTATATTCTTCACACGAATGGAAGAAACTTGCTGAATAATGCCGTGTCCGACAATTGTTGTTTGAGAAGTTTTTTCTTGATAGTTATACTCTTGGATGTTCATCAGATGCTCGCGAGGGAACTGACCGTGAAGAAAACTTTAAAACTTTAGAGTTGTTTGGGGATCGGAACTACAATATCCTGCTCAGTAATCCAGCACACTAACTATTGAGGCAGTCGATTATGACAAAAAAAAGTGTTTTAAAAAAATTGACGTGTCTGCAAACACATTTCAAAGTGAACAGTTTGAACAGAAGACAGTGAAGTCTTCATTTCTAAAGGTTTATATGTACCTACACACATTTTTTCATTTCATCGCCTTCAATCAAAAATTTAGGTTAAAAATGTGTTCCACTCTTGACTAGCCTAGTTGCAGTTAAACTTACTGAATTAAATTTTCCATATGAAGCTATCGGCCTTGGATGTAGATGATCATGATAAGAGTTATATATACATAGTTGGTCAAAAGTAATCAATAGGTTCAACAAAAACCTTGATCGTAGATGAACCTACGTTCCAAGAAGATATGATTTCTGATATGTCGCATGCACAGGGAATTTGACTGATACTCATTGAAGACCACAACAATCTTTTCCTGCTTGCCCAATTTTTTTCCAACCTTAATTTGAGAAGTTTGAGTAGATACTTCCCACCCACGGGGATACATTCCACATACTTGGTGAAAACTAAATATGTTGGAGTAGGAGGACCGGGCTAACTGGAGAGGATTGTTAGTGAAGGCCCAGGTGTTTTTTTACCTTCATGCTATTCAACCCTTAAACTTGTGAAGCTTTTGTTGTTGAAAGTTGTGATGCATATATTACCCCCTTTGCCAATTTCATTATCCAAAGAACTGTGCCTGTACTATGTATGTACTTACATATCAAATTCTTCAGATTGCCATAGAACAAGCATCGCCATTTTTTCTTTAGCAGAAAGTAAAAGCCGTAAAAAATGACTTTCTTTAGGTGAAATAAGCAGCCATTAGCTTGATGAATGCCCAGATTATACAAATATTTACGTATAATAATTTATGTATCTATCGTGAATGATTTTTATTTGTAAAGGAAAGATAAATAGCAAATTATTATTTTAATGACTATTAATCTCCATTCAAAAAGAAAATTATATTTGTTTTGTTTTTTATATTTTAAATTACACTTTATTGAAAATAATTTATCATTTATTACTTCGAAAACTTACTGTTGCACATTAATCTCATCATCCTTTCCTTCGGGATACATTAGAACAGAAAAGTTAACTTTCTTTTGTCATGAAAATTTATAAAAAATAATAAATAGGGAGTGGAGCAAAATGTATTATTTGCGAAAGAATTTTTTAATAGTGATCAATATGGAAATATATCCATCAAGTAGTTCTGAGTGTCTGTTTAATAGTTTGACCATACTGCAAAAAAAATTAATAAATAAAGGCAATAAATCATTTTGAATTAACTAAAACCCTTAACTATACCTTTCTACTAAATACACACATGTACCTCTTCTCTAATATTTTTTTTTTTTGCTTTTAGAAGTCAATAGAAATAAGAGGCCGGTTTCAAATGTTTAGCATACTAAGTATTTACTAGTATTTATTTTTAGAAATAGTGAATGATGCTTTTTTCTTGTTTCAGAATAAAGAGTTAAACTTTATACATACATACATATGTATATTGTCGAGAGAAAAAAAGTTAAGCATATGCGACAAAGAACTACCTAGACAGTAATTATGTGAACATAATAGGATATAAACCCAGCTTTGGCTATTCTTTTAGCATTTATTATCTGCGAATATTTCAACTAATAAATTTTCCCGCAACAGCTTACTCCATTCGTAGCGTACATTTAAATGCATTATAAGTTAATTAATTATGACAAATCGTTGGCGGACAGATGGTGTTGGGCAATGTTCACCACAAAATACACACCTTGTATAGTTGATATCTTTGTATCTATGAATTTGTAGTGATTTTTTTTTTTAATCTTAGAACTAACGTTGTCGCTAGACCAACGTTGTGCGTTCCATATGTAATCATTAATCTTCACACAAAAGCTCCGATGAAAGATATTTCTAGTCTAAGAATGTTGTTAAAAACAATTTGCAAGAGCCTGATTAATTATGTTAAAAAATGCAGATGACACGATTATAATAACTTTACAAAGTAAAATATACTACACATTCTTATCACGCTGAGTTTAATGCATTCGAAATAAACGCGCAAATAAAAACAAAAATATTTCTAAAATTTTGACCATGAACGACACTAAATTGGAAATAAATTTATCTTTTATAAATTAATTTTATTATAAATGTATTTTATCATGGATGACAAATGGAGGCATTTCAATGCCAATAGGATAGATATAGGAAGTAGGTACGAAACTTTGTTGTACGAAAGTGTTGCCAATATTCAAATTGGTTCAGAAACTAGTCTGATTTTCCGGCTTAACGAATGCTTTCAATTTCAAGAATAACATTGAGATGTGTGTTTTTTTTTCTTCTTAATATAAAGTAGAATAAAATAAATATATAAATCGAATTTACATACGAAATTATTCACTTGAAGGAATAATAACCACTTTTGGTGGGTAATTTGCTATAATTTTGTTAATGATTTGAAAGCATTGAGCCATTAACGGCGTTATAAAAAAATTTATGATCGCATTACATAATATGCATACGAACGTCTTTGAAGTGATTGGGTGGAACTTATCTAATTTGTTTTTTTGTTTAAAATAAATGTTAAAGGTAAATGCTACGGTTTGTCAAAATGATAAACATAATAGTGGCAGGGGCTATAACAATAATCAACGTCAAACTTTAATTAGGTATGTATTTGATTCAAAGCTGATTAATAAATTAACAAGGCGCTTCAGATCCGCTTGTGTAGAATAATAAAATCTAGCATTTAAGAGAAGGGCTACAAAATATGTTTTGCATCTTAAAATACGCAAGACTTAAGACATTTGAATTTTTTAAATTTAACTGAAAATTTATAATTTAACGAAATTCACAAATGACAATGTCACACTTCTGGTAGCCATTTGCAAACTTTATTTAAACTTTTCTGTAATGGAAGTCATGGTTTTATTCTAAACTACTTATTTATCAATGTTTTAGATAAACTAAAATGAATTTTAGTAATGTTAGTACTTTGCTCTGAACGCTTGCGTAAAAATTCAAGAGTGGCAGAAAAAATTTGCTCGTGCCTAAACGGAGATAAGTAATATTCGTCTAAGCAAGGACACAATTTTGGCGGTGCCCTTGAAAAAAATTTTTTTGTTATTGGACCCTTGTCTATATCGCTAGCACCACAACCTAAAAGATCTATTGATCATATTGTATATGATTTCACCAACTTTACTCGGTTTTACAACCAGTGCATCATCTGCAAAAGCATATGTACTTCACACAGTTGGTGGACTTAAATCCTCTTACAGATTCCAAAGATTGGTCTAAGTGAGTAGTGAATATCGTCAGAAGGCAGCCACCTACCTTCAATTGCTCTTCAACCAACCGGCCTTCAACGACATTTGCATATTATAAAATTATGAAATACTAAATGGCCGCAATTAAGGTGAATAGAGCGAACGTTGTAAAACTAAGTATAAACACTATAAAACCAACAACTTTAAGTAATGCGTATCCGAAGGGCAATTTTTGTTTTGAGAAGCTTTTTCGTGGCAGTTATACTCTCGAATGTTTGTTAGACGCTCATGAAAGGTGGAGTCGTGAAAGAAAGTTTAGGTGTTGTCTGGGGATCGAACCTCGAACCCCTCGCTCCGTAGTTCAACGCACTAACCACTTGAGCCACGGCGCCCACCGATGATATCATCTCGTGGTATTGCCATCATTGATACTATACTGGCTGCATTTGTCAGTGCCATGAGATCCACTTGAAAGACACTGTTGTAGTCAGGAAGTCTGATTGATTTGTCTAGCCTCCGTTTCTGTATCAATCTATGACCCGTCTGTACATGATGGTCTCTGCATTTTTGTCATTAAGTCGAAACATTAGACAAGTGTTTCTAGTATCTTGCAAGCATTAACTCCGTAAACGGTGGTATAATTATTTTTTTCTTACAAGAACTCTTTATAAACAGAAATATGGCACTTTACGTAAGTTTATAGCAAAGAAAGACTGCATCACGGATTTGTGTATATTTTAAAAGTTCTCTAGCCTTACGTGTTACCTAAGGTCTGGTCGAAAATCCATGGACAAAACGACATTTATTCATTCATATTGCAGAATGACCGAAGATCACGCTGACCAACATTTAAAAAAGTTGGCAATGTATCCAACATTCCGGTTGATTGAATGTTAGACACCACCGTCCTGAACACTCAGTCCGAATGTTCGAATTGTACTCTCATTTCGGACTAGTCTTGTATTTTGAATAAAGGATAAAAGCCATTTCAGAAATCTGCTAATCCCATATAGATTCTGAACTATATAGTACGAGTATAACAAGAGACCATTGAAATGTGATTGACTTCATCGACGTCGTTTATATTTATTTTGAGTGCCAATGTACCGCCATTTTAAGATCGCAACAGTAGCAGAGTTGAGTTTGAGGAATTCAAAATCTTAGAATATTTCTTTGTATAGTCTTTACTATAAACCCTTAAATGTATCTCCCCTGTTACATTTACATAATTACCAATTTGTGCACGTTTCCCAACATCAGTTCAAATGTTGACTCAGCGGTAAAATTTTTACCACAAAAAAAAGTTCATTCACTCAAATTATTTATTTTTCAATTGCAAAAGCCAAAAGCATTTCTATTCCTCTCAAGTAGGTATCTACTGCACAAAAGATGTACGACTACATCATACATACATATGTCTGTATGTACTTCAAAGTGATTACTATTGTTGCAAAAACGTGTTCCACTTGTACGTATTTCATGTCAATAATTAAATTTATTTAATAAATCTATTCGAATACGTAAGAAATGTAAATAAAACTCTACATATGGCAGAGTACATAAGAGCATTGTCAATGTGGTTATTTGTTTCCAGACACAAGAAGGAAATCCATTAAACATTTACAAACGACATAACAAAAAAAAATATAAAACGGACAAATTGAAGGGTCAGCCCCTTCCCAACCCATCCCTGAATCCTTATGCATTATGTATGCATAATTGAAGGTGTTCATCAAGGACCTTTAGGTAGGATTCTGTTTTTTTTTTTTTTATTGCAGTAAGCTTATCGGCATTTATAAATGCATGGTTGAGGTGAGCGCAAAAATCACATTCACTGCTAACGCAGCATATATACAGAAGTGTCACGTACTACGCGATTCGACGAAAAAGGACTTTAATTGATTTAATTCAATTTAATTTATAGCTTCCGTTGACACATCGCTTGATGATTTTATTTTGGCTTTTTTTATTCTCCGAACATGTGAATTCCCATGGATTCATTTTAATTTTTGTTTCAATTAATGCTTGTTCAACAAATTAATTTGGAATTGGTTTAAAGTCGGCTCTAGTGCATGGGGGTGGTTAATTAAAGGCATTTGTAAAAATAATTTGCTTTAAAAATATTTCTGATTGGTTGGAAGAGTAGTGATCCCTTAGCAACATGATTAAGGCCAATTAAGGTAATTTCCGTGCGTTTAATGGAGTATTTTTTTTTCACATCTGGTTTCGTTTATTATAGGTAGAGATGAAAATACATAGCACATTTATAATAATCTGTTAAGTGATTTATTTTTGAATGTCTTTATGTTGAATTGAATAAACGAAGAATTGTATTTAATAATCGTAATCGTATTATTGAACCTATTATACAATTACGATATTTTTAATGGCTACTATCCAGTAAATACATATGTATTTGGCGAGATTAAATGAAGAAGGATTCTTAAAATATTGAGGAAGAGAAATTATTCAACATTTGTGTGAAGTGTTTAAAAAGAGAATTCTAAAGCCCCACTTTTTGCAGTGTCTTATGTTTCTTTCAAAAAGAGGATTCACAAGGGACATTCAGGTCTCCAAATGTACGTGATGAGTTCTTTTCCATCACACACCCCTTCATAATCTAACCTAACCTCAGACGAGGTTGGATTTGAGGACTCTCAGGGCTGGAGAACTAGTGTCCATTCGCCCTACATATCAAAAGAATAATGTGCAGTTTGTTGACAAGATCGATGTCTCTTTACAGCTCTTATAGTTCGTCGTTGAAAAATGGATATCTTACGAAGAATTTTTCTCTCCAAATGACGGAGGATAGCTTCATCCACTATCGATAGAGTCGATGCTTTAGCACCATAAAATATAACTGGAACGATTGATAAAGCAGCGAGCGTTCTCCATCCTCATTCTGTACAAACCGATGAGTCAAAACTAGAACATGGTTCTGTACAGCTCGTTTCTATAAAAGCGTCATATGCGCCATCAAAATCGATGAAAAGATAGTGGATATCTATTTGGACTTCTTGAGATCTGCCGGGTTTCAGACGTTCACACTAAATGGCTCTTAAGTCGTACGCAATATTGAGGACTGGTGACAATCTATGCTGAGATTTCTTCTCGGTCTTTGTCGTCGTTGTACAATCTGTGGAAGAAATTATTCCATATTCCCATCACTGACTCTAGTATGAGATTTCCTTCTTCATCTCTAGGACACGCCTATTGCGTTGACAAATTCTTTTTACCTTTTGGTAAAATTTTCACACATTGTCTGTGGAATATAAGGCGTGTTTTTTTGCAGGTCCGTATAAGATTGTACAAAAAAACGATATCGAGGCTAAGTAATTTGCACGTCCATACGCAGTACTGCCAAGTTTCTGTGATGACGTTGCTAAGCCCCGATGTGAGCTTTCAGAAAAATTGAATATCTTCAATTGCGCGCTTCTTGTGCTCTGTTTGCTTCTTTTGGACAAGCCGATGTGTTTCCCTTCTCTTCTGCTCGTAAGGATCACGAGTAGCCCTCGTCCTTTCTTGCAGCGCCGCTTTGTTTTACTTTGTTTTGTCATATTTTTTTTTTCTTTATAGAATGTAAACAAACCTTTGGAAACCTTTTACCATCTAGATAGCAAACCACCGACAACAACTGATTGATATTGTGGACATCCACTTTCATTGTGATTTTCCGAAATTACTACGATAATTTTTTATTGTTAATTAATAGCAGAATTCTGTTTCGAATTTCGTTATCATTATTGCTGCTAATTTTGAAGCACATAAATACCTTAAATGGGCTTTTGTTTCAACTTTTATAACTAGACATTTTTGTTCTCCACTATTATAGATATTTATGGAGACATTTATAGATACTTAAACGTCATGTTTTTTAACGCATAGTTTTAATTTTTATTTCATAATAAAAATTGCCGAAAGGAGGCAACAATTTGAGTAGGATGGTCCAATTGAAGTCGATTTTGGAATTTACGATTTTCTGGCTTTCGGTTTTCTTTGAAGCTAGTCTATTGGTCTACAGACTCTCTTTTGCTTGGAAGACATATGCAACTTAGTTGACTGTTCTTTCTTGCTTCTTTTTTTTCTGTAAAACACTCAATATGTCTGTTTGATCCTGTCTTAATTTGCTGGGAACAAAATGTTTTGGAAAATTGATGCATACATATGTATTTGTACCTCTTGGGAATGTGTACAAAGTTTACTCATTCTATAACAGGGTAGATTATGGGCTCTAGTAGTTAACCTTGTTGGACTTCAAAATGTCGCATATCCGGTGTCTGCAATCAGCTAATTGATGAGTTAATGGTTTGAGATTGGATGCTAGTTTCACGAGCATTACACTAGAGTCGGCACGTGAACTCAGGGGTACATGGTCTTCTGGGGTTTGATCGTCAATTGGAAATTATAGATATATACAGTGGAAGTGTTATTTCTGTCAGTTGGGTTTTCTTTGCTTAGAATTCGACCTATGAATTTACTTTTTATAGATGAAATGAGGAGATTGTTGTTTGAGTAAAACGAGTATCATAGAGTTGAAATATAGTGAGTGGTGTTGATACAATATTTAAAGCAAAGATTTAAATGGATAAACATATGTACCATGAAATTCAACCCGACTTGCTCTATACCAAAGAAAATCTTACAACTTACCTCATGCTAGTATGATAAGGTCTATTGTGTAATGATAATAAACTGGCGAATAATTTACATTTGGAACAAAATAAAACAATTTCTCTTAAAAATAATATGAAATCCCTGTCCTAATACACCATTTTTACGGCACATTACAATTTCTTCATAAAACATTGTTTAGAACTAAAAATAAGTCTGTTAAGTAATAACCTTGTTCCCAATTCAATATCTGGTGCAATCGGATCTGTTGAAACTATTTAAAGAAAATGAAACTGAAACTGAACTAATTAACTAGTAAACGTGTTAAATGCAGTCATTTATGTTGCACACAATTCAGTTTCAAAGCTTAGGATGACCGTACACTAACCATTGCATGATAATTCATGATAATTAGATTAACATTTAATGTGACATCTCTTGACAGGCGAAGTACATATACATAAAATTGGTATTATCAAGGTCGATGTTATCGTCGTAATTTGGTTAACCAAAGTTCTGGTTGTATGTTAATTTTTGGCAAAACAAGTTTTTCACTGACTCCGGTAAAGGATAAGTAGTGGTTAGGCAAAAATGTTTGATCTCGAAATTCGGAACAATCTTGATACCAAAGAGGATGGGAGAATGATTATATAAAGACATAGATACATATGTACATCCAATTATTTGTCAGATTGTATTAATGTATTGCAGATTGTAAGTTAAACGAATTTGATATTTATGTATTTCAAAGACGTTGTTCACACAGGACTGACAGACTGATTTTTTTTGACGTTCACAGGCATGTGTGAGAAAAAGGTGAAAAATTTTAAAAAAATTAAATATTCGCAAAGCAAACAAAAGAATAACATAAGCATTTAACTATTTAACTGTTGTGAAAAGAATTTCTTGTTGAAAATCAAACCAACGCAGCGCTCTGACAACAAAGATGTCCAAATAAGTCGGCGGATGTGTTCAGACAGAACTATCAATCTGATCACGAAAACGTAAAAAAATCCATTAGGTGTGAACATTTTACAAAGTGACATATTCTAAATGTCAATTGTAGAAATATTAATTTTCTTAAATTCTGTAAATATAGCTCACCATACGTTGAGTAACCAGTTTCGTACTTTTAACTGCTTTTTATAAAAGTTCAATTTGTAACATGGCAACCACCAGCATATACGGGCAAGTAAGTCCGACCCAGTCGTACACTTTATTTAATTTGACCTCAGAATTTATTGTGTATATTTCCTGTTCATCCTCCTGAAACAGATTGAAAGCGGACTTTCAACTTCCCAAGAAGTGAGTAATGCACGAATATTCCGATGATTTACGCTACAAAACAGAACGATTTAACACATGTGTAAGGTCATCGTTTTAAATTCAAAGTATAAACTTATGGCGGTTCCTGAGTGAGTTCAAGGACCCACAAAACGATAAAATATATTTTTGTTCCTCCTCAGCATCCGCTTAAAGAATAATGGCCAATTTTAGGTCATGGTACAGCAGGTATGAGTCACCATATGCATGTTATCCTTTCATCATTGTGGACCCGAAAAACAACTACAAGTCTGTTAGTCTGATACATGACTTACATTCCTGCCTGAAGGCTTACATGTTTGTTTTCCTTTTCGTTCATCGTTTACAATCAGAAACGTGACCTTGCAAGTTATAGGATTTCAGTCATAACCACCAGACGGTAATGGGAACCAAATGACTTTACACATCTATCACAATCATAATCCATCTTGATGATTAGTGTCTCCTTGAATTCAGAATTATGGCCAGTCAACATAAGGATGTCACCCACGCTACCTCGTCGTCGACTAATTATATAATACTGAATAACTTATTGATTTTTGAAAATATCTCCTTTTTGGCATTTTTGCATCAACTATGTACATATACCGTCATTATTTTGTCCATACTTAAATTTATTTCACCATTTGGTTGGTTTTTCAATGACTCTAAACAGAAGAGTTGAATGAAACGCATTTTAGGGGATTGGGAGAAATTTATTGCCAAATTTTTGTGGTGGTGATTTAACGCAACCATTAATTAATTGCTTTTGGAACTATTTGGCAATTGCATCGTGCGTCAAGTAATTAAATGCCCACTTATGTATATTATTTTGATATGGTGAATATTTTTGGTTTTAATTAGGACGCAAGGGCTAATTATTATTAATGTATTTGCAAATATTTATTGTAATAAGAAGAAACAAATTCAGGAAAAGTTTAGTTACGCAATAGCTGTTGGATAACTTGCTGTTAATTTGAAAGATTGTGGCTAGTTTTAAGTACTGACGCGTGTTTTGCTATGCTAAATATATGTACCAACGATACAAACACAAGTGTATATGTATATTTCATATTTCATGATGAAATGATAAAGGTAAGTATTCGTAACCACTGTTCTAAGGTCGGACGCCATTGAATTGTGGCCAGTGAGGATATCTATGAGGAGAATCAGCTATGGTCTGTTTGACCATAGAAGTTCTCTAGTCCTTTTCTTGTTGTATTGGACCCAAAGTTTTCTAGAGACGCGGAGACGAGGTGAGTGTACTGTACACATTGCCATTTGTCCTGGAATCCAGCAAAGCGTGGTGCTGTGCCTCGAGCTGATGTATGAGTTCCTCTTTACATACCTTGGCCAGTTTTGATTTGGTTGTGATGGAAGTTATGGCCTTGATGGCTGCTTAGCTGTCTTTGTGGATATAGTGATTCCATATATTTCCTCTTAGAACACACTTACGTGATTTCGAAGTTTTATGTACCGGCCAATTGATGGTTCCTCTGAGAATATGAGAATATTGCGGAGCCAGTACCTTCGTCCATTTTTGACCCATCCGTGAGGATAGACATGGAAGTGTGGTTTATGACCTCATTATTTGTCCAACTCTCTCTAGTTGAGACTGAAGTCCATGTGTCCGATTTGTTTACTTTTTTACATCCAGGTTTATCGGAATACTCGGGCTTTTTTTGCCGCTCCACTTAGTCTGAGTGGCTCGAAGTCAGTTTTTTTCCTCTTATTAGTAAAGAGAAATAAGTCGGATATTTTTTCATGAAGACCAAGTTCACAGTGTTTGGCCTAGTTATTTAGGGCTTTTAACGCTATTTGAAGCAAATCAACGATTGTGCGCTGGAACTTCCCTGTCACTAATATGACGAAATCATCGGCATAAGCAACGGCCCTAGTTCCCTTATTTGAATCTCCTACATCTAAAAATTCTCTGGGAATTGTAGTTAAGGGTTTTACACTCTTGCTTATCCTCAGCAAGGATAATGCACGCTAGAGGACATTCTCAAATCCAGTTTCTGGATTGGATTCTTGTACTTTTTGAGAAGGACTCGAATTGTTTTATATACTGTTTACCACAAGGTATAAGGGCGTTAGTTCCGACAGCCTCCTGCATATGCATATGGTGTAGTCCGAGATATTTAAGATACATCACTTTCACAAAAAAAAAAAAAAACGTTAAACAAATCTGGGGTCAGCAGAGCTCCGGTTCCTCTTTTTTATCTTTTTTTCTTATTTAATCTGCAATATCCAACTATGTCATGTCTATTAAAACTTTTTATCGGTTTTGTTATAATTTCATCAAATCAGTGGACAATACTCGTATTCCGAAAATAACTTGTATAACCAACTTTCAGATCATCATTCGGACAGTGTGAATCGTCAGAACTTTAATACGATAAAGATTCTGTTATCAAACCGGTCGATCCTACTATGCTAAGGCAAACGAAAAATCAAATAAAATAATTCAAATCGACCTTGATTGGCAGCTTGTTCTATGGCAAGTTCACAAAACTGATTAACCTTTTCTTTTTCTCAATCTTAAGCAAACAAATTCCCTCCTTAAAGATCTCGTTTAGATTTGATTGCTGCATGTGCCTGTAAAATTTAACAAATTCTATAGATATTTAATTTTATGACGTAGGTTTGTATAACATTCTGCCCGTGGTCGATCCATTTAGTTAGCATAATTATCGCCAACAAAATTAATGTTGCCCTAGGAATCGTTTCGTGAAGATTTCACATGATTTCCATACACATATGTATGTACGTCCTAAGCGGTTGTTGTTTCATAACTCGATTCAAAATCAATATTCAAGGAGAGATTGAAGCCTGCAAGGAGAGCCAACATTAATCACTTTGTTTTTATTATATAATAGATTTTTGGTTGATGCCATAAAAACTATCCTTGCTCTACATTTTATGTATTTAATTAATTTATGACTTTAGCAGGCACAATTTATTTTACGGCCGTTTATGTAGTTAACAGAAATGAGGGCGGACTCACACAACATTCCGGATACACAAGTTAAAAAAAAGAAACCGGACTTGGATAAACATAGATGAATATTGAGTTATGAAGCATAACTAACACTTTAATCTTGTATTAATGAGTTACTTGCTTCTTTTGTTGATCAAATAGCTTAACGATTTATTTATTTATATGAAAGCCATTAACAGCGACAAATTTATAAATATCGCATACCTTGAGAATACGTTTGACTATGCAACCTGTTTGGATTTAGCAAATGCATAAACTTCTTCTTCTTATAGTAAATTATTAAAATTAAATATAGCATTTGTTTTGTCTTTTTTTTTTTTTTTGTGGGTGTGTGAAACCTGACGAATATCCGGAAACCTACTAGCCACCCACACCATGGGTTATACCAATAGCACCACATCCAATTTCATGATCAAATGCTTGACTTACGGTTGCGTAATAATATTCATGTGTATAATCCCCTTTGTTGATTTATAATAAATTAGGGATAGAGGGTTATATCCTATGTAAATAGAAATTAGTATGCATTGAAACAAACAATAACATGTGAGGCAATAGCCGATTAGGGCCCATGGCCTAGCTTCTCTCAGTGTACATTGTGCGTGTTATTTAAATTTTCTCTACAAAAGTAAAAGAACTAGAGTTTTATTCCGTTTATAGAGATCTCCAGTTTTCTAGTTATACCTCCAGATTTTGGTTAGACGCCGGCAGATCATTCAAACTTTGAAACCACCTTCTGTAGTTATTTGAAGTCAAGAAGTACATATTCTTTACCAACTGTTGCCAGTTTTTAGAATTAGTAGTACCTGTTCACTTTAGGCGAGAACTGCAAACAAGATTGTTGTAAAAGTATTCAAGAATGAGAAAACCAGGAGACATATTTGAAGGGGGTTTTAATCTCTAGCAACTTTCAGAGCAGAATCAACAGCCAAATGATAACATTTCCGAGCATTATTTGTTCGTTTCTTCCGAGAGAAAAAAAAGCCAGTAAGAATGTCGCTGATTTGTTACGGATATCATAAAGCAGTCATTTAGTGTACTGGCATCCTTTACAGTAATGTGCTGTGTTTAGTTTCTGTAACTACTGGTAAGGCATAGGGCAACGCCTTCGCGTCGTTGGATGCGGGTTGCTGCAACGTGTTTCAAATCTCTCCATCTCATTCCCAGAGACTTTCTTTCCTCCTCAACTGACCTGCTTCCAGTTGGAGTAAGTGGTTTCTATGGTATGATATTAATACCTATCCATGCCGATAGGTTCCTGAACCGTTCTTATTAAAATCTGTCCGTTGGCGGTGTGGCCAAAATATCCTTAAAGTGGTGCGTGGATCACTATTCACGAAGGATTCCAGCTCATGAATGACAGCACTACTCACATTCCACCTATTCCACCCATAAAGCAAAACTGACTCCACATTAGAGCACAACTGTCTTATCCTTGTTCTTAAGCTGATAACACTGATCTTCCACATTTTGGATCAGATACCGAACTCAACTTTCACTTTCTCAATTCTATTCACATATTTACGCTCGTAGGAAACTCAATGGTGAAAGCCCTAGCCATTAATATAATAAAACTCGACTGAAACATCGTTATCGTTTGCTTTGTCTAACAATCCCATCACAGATCTAGTTCTCGGTGATCCCCAGATAACTTTGGAATAGAATTAGGAAAGTTCCTGTGCTCCAGAACTATTTTACAGGTAGTTAGGGGGTAAAGCAATTGTTTAATTTAATTTAATTAATTGTTGCCTGACTATCGCTACAGATATGTAGACATTCCTTAGCTTATAACAATTAGGACACCAAAGATCTCCGCTGGGAAAATAGATTCAAGTAATTTTTCACTAAGACACCAGAAACGAAACCTAAGCCTGGCTTTCGGCCCTTCCGCATAAATTGTTTACCATCCATTTCTGACTCAGATTCTGCCTGCAGCCAGAACTGAACGCAAGGTCACCCAAATCGACAGACCATTGAAAATGTTAATTACTCATTATGAAAACAAAAATCTGGATTAACATTACTACAAGGAAATCGAACCCCGAATTCCCAACACACCACTTTTTATTGATGCCTTAAACATCAATACCTTATTTTTGTCTATCTTACCACTCACCCATAAGTGATACCAATTCACGTCGCATATGAACACATCCCAACGTATGTCAATTTTGACATTCTTCTAAATTCCCACACACACCCAAAAATTCTGCTAAATTAGTCAACCGAACGTCAGCGCTAAATTGTCAAGCACTACACAAGCCAAACAAACCATAGATTATAATTTTGCATAGCGAAGGATGCAAAAAGGCTCACAGCGTGTATCGACTACGGACGAAGCCTCATCATATTCAGAAAACCGCAGAACAGTCATCATGAAACGGCGGACATTGGCAGGTACCTGTGGCATCGGTGTATTTGCCATCGCGTTTGTGGCTGTACTAGTGGCGTTTGCCACACCCAGCTGGATAGTAAGTGATTATCGCATCACAGGATCCAAATTAGAGCGCCTTGGACTGTGGGTGCATTGTTTTCGTTCGCTGCCCGATGTGAATGACGATAGTCAGAGGAGATTTTTCGTCGGCTGCCGCTGGGTCTATGACCCATTCACCAAGGGCTATAATGAGATTCTGGGATTTCTACTGCCTAGCTTCGTTATAGCCACTCAGTTCTTCTACACCCTGTGCTTGATTGGAATGCTTGTGTCTATGATATTGGTGCTTATATTTGGCTTATGTGCGGGCCCAGACCAGAAGCACTTCATAGTGCTCATCAAAGCAATAGGATTTGTGCTCCTTGCGGCTGGAATTTCCGGCGCCATTGGGGTAATTGTATTCGCTTGTCTTGCTAATCGCGATAATTGGATGCCGGAGCATGCTAACAACTGGTTTGGCTGGTCCTTCGTCGTTGGTGTTATTGGAGCCATAATGGCAATAGTAGCATCAATTCTTTTTCTCACCGAGGCCAACGTTCAGGAAAGGAAGAGAAAACAGTTCAAGGAGTCACAGACCAGATTTGAACTGGTCCGAGGTCCAAAAGCCTAGGTAAGGTAAAGCAGTCGTAGAACTTCATAGAAAACAACACCACATCTATAGAATTGACAATAATTTAGTGTAAACATTCCTTTTTAACTTTCATTACCAGCTTAGCGAGAGATAAGTTTATGCAATGTATAGAATGCCACTCCAATCATCAGCCTATCACACAACACACACACAATAGACTCTGTTGGTACTTATAAATGAAAATGTAACAATACTTAACGTACACTTTTTTTTGTTAAAGTAAGACTGACAGTGTATTGCTCCTTTTGAGAAGTGCTGGACCTCATTAGTACTCGATGCCATTCATACCACTAATTCCGATCATTCTAAATCGATTAGGCTAGACAATAGGCGCTAATTGAATCCACAGACTGATACGATCGAATCTCAGAAAACTAAAACATTCCAAACACTCTATACATACATAACTCGAAATGTGCCTTAAATCCCGTCCTTGTTGCCTTTGTTTCAACAGTTGCATAAACTTACGCATTACAAAATGTATTCATAAGTAAACAAAGTGAAAGTTTTGTACAAACGACAAATTTTCGAATATCAAATTTATATTTATAATTTTTAGACGTAAGTACTACGAATAACTGTATAAATATTTTATCGATATAGACATATGTACATTCTGCATAAGATTATATACATTTTACACATAAAACAAAAATGTCTTGCAAGCACACTGATCTATATGTATTCGTAGGATTTTTCGATATATACTTTTTTTTTTATATAAATTAAAATACGTAATGTATTCCGTCCACAAATGTATTTACAAAAAAGACCTCACACAAACGTCCAAACTTTTTAAATAAATTTTACAATTACAAAAATAAAATGCATTTTGCTGTTTTATTCACGTAAGGACGGACTACCATACAAGTCCGAATGCAGCAGAGCGAATGCTCCGCATGTCTTACCGGTAAGTTTTTGGAGAATATTATTCGTTGTTCTCATTATTTTTATTATAAGTATTATAAAATCCCTGCTGTGTTTATAAGGTGGGTCTGGTAGCATAAAGATCTATCGAGCAACACTTGGGCTTGAATTGTAGTTCACACTTTAAGACGCCAGTTTAAAGTTGAGATGGAAGCAACAAACCTCGGTCTTCCACATGCTTGGACATAATCGCCATTCTCTAAAGTACTTGTTCAGGACTTCGAGATGCTCGGTAACTGATAGGTTCTGGTGTTCGACAATATTGTCGGCATATGAAAACTTTCTCTAAGCAGTAGAAGGAATATCCTAGATGTATAGGTTGAGTAGAGTTGGCGCAAGTAGTGACCCTTGCGGGAGCTTCCATATTAGGTATTAGGTCCAGCATATTTCAAAAATTATGGGTAGATGTTTTCGAGACCCTCTGCCTTACCCGTCTTCACAGAGGACAGAGCAATTACCTCTTCGAATGTAACGGGCCTTGAATACACTCTTTCTGAGCATTCTTGCTTCATAATCTTAAGATCCCGCTTAATTTTCATGGTGTGCCGAATGTCTGATATTGCTTGGGACATTTTTAGGATGCGGTTGGCAATATCGTTTGGGTTAACTACTAAAGTTGGTGTCAGTCTATTAATTTTTGTAAGAAAAAACTGAGTTTCTAACGGCTATAAGCCAATGAGCAAGTATTTTAGTAATCCAACAATATTTATTTCCAAATTTCAGAGCAATAGGTTTGTCTGGAGACAGACAAACGTAAGACTAGTGACGTAAGATTGAAGTTCCAACGCCAACACAGAAAAATGTTGCACGATTCCCAAAATGCATATGGAATTAATGCACCACCCTTGTTACTGAGTCAAAGTGGTTTCGAAGACTACATTTTTTTGTGGAGAACAAATCTTGTGAATCCTCGATCGACGATACAAATGTGGTTCTAGTGAAGACCATAAATTGATCCCAGAACGACGTCACCTCAAGTATTCGAAGAAATCTGAGGAGTTCGTGTACTTTTTGGCTGGAAAGTAAATGGAGTATCAAGCTGCTTTCATAAATGCGTATCAAGTGATAAATCTTGGTCTTATAAGTTCGACCCAAAAACCAAACAGCACTTTGGTATGGTACCCAGAACACTCAAAATCCTTAATAAAGACTAAAGAACAAGTCATGATATCGACTTAGTTCAAAAAAAAAAAAATTACTCGCGTCAGGTCTATGGGAACCAGGGCCTAGCTTCTCACAACCTAATTGGTACACAAAAACTTGCTCACTACAAATTCCCAAAAATTTGTTAGTTTTGTTTAGTTTTTACGCCACGGTAATGCGCCTGCTCATTCTGCCGAAAAAAACAATAACCAGCCAAAAACGCTCTCCGGTATTACTAAAAGTCGTCCAACCCCTCATTCGCCAGATCTACCCCCGTGGGATACAAGTGTGATAGAAATAGCAGACAAGATTTCTTTTACAAAAATAGGAAGACAGTCGTAGGCAAAACGCATCCTTGGGCATTTATGTGGTGGAGCCAGCCAAAAACGCTCTCCGGTATTACTGAAAGTCGTCCAACCCCTCATTCGCCAGATCTACCCCCGTGGGATACAAGTGTGATAGAAATAGCAGACAAGATTTCTTTTACAAAAATAGGAAGACAGTAGTAGGCAAAACGCATCCTTGGGCATTTATGTGGTGGAGCCAGCCAAAAACGCTCTCCGGTATTACTGAAAGTCGTCCAACCCCTCATTCGCCAGATCTACCCCCGTGGGATGCAAGTGTGATAGAAATAGCAGACAAGATTTCTTTTACAAAAATAGGAAGACAGTCGTAGGCAAAACGCATCCTTGGGCATTTATGTGGTGGAGCCAGCCAAAAACGCTCTCCGGTATTACTGAAAGTCGTCCAACCCCTCATTCGCCAGATCTACCCCCGTGGGATGCAAGTGTGATAGAAATAGTAGACAAGATTTCTTTTACAAAAATAGGAAGACAGTCGTAGGCAAAACGCATCCTTGGGCATTTATGTGGTGGAGCCAGCCAAAAACGCTCTCCGGTATTACTGAAAGTCGTCCAACCCCTCATTCGCCAGATCTACCCCCGTGGGATACAAGTGTGATATAACTAGCAGATACGATTTCTTCGCCAGATCTAAACCCGAGGAATACAAATGTAACAAATAATAATTTATGCACGGTGCTTCTATTTATTTCGTAAAAGCGAAAGCTAAAAAATTATCGCAATTGCATCATGATAACATAATTTACTTAAGATTAGACTTTAACAATGACATTACACGTTGTTCAGACAGAAACAATAAACTAGTAGTCCTGGCCCGTGGTCAAAAGGCGAAGTGCATTCTGCAGATTTTCGATTGCGGACTTTACGTCGTCATAGTTTAAGGCACTTCCTGCGTATTTGCAATACTTCTGGGCTTTAATCATTTGCTCAGGCGTTAGCTGAACGCCAACTGCTGGTACTCCATATGTTTCCTGTGGTTGAGTCGGAACATATGGCACGAAACCACCAGGTTTCTCTTCATCAACCGGTGGGCTCGGCAATTTACTAGGATTTGACAGAACTTCTTCAGCAGTTGGAGGTGTTTGTGATGTGCTGGGTGTTGGTTCATCGGGGAGTTGATCCTGGGCTTGACTTTCTGTAGGCGATGGTTCATTACTTCCAGGTGATAAGGCTCCACCTTCTGATCCTTCATTGCTTCTAGAGTTATCTTCGCCTTCGTCTGCCATAGGTCCTGGTATTGGTACTTCGCCATTCTTCAGACAGTTGTGAATGTATGCTGCCTTCCATTTGGCATATTTACGATTGTGTAAGGCTTCTTCAGTGAGTTCGCCATAGACTTGCATTACATCATATAGAACTCCACTTGTGTAAAAGGCTTTAACAACATTCCTGAAAATAAATTTAGCAACGAAAACACAAAGTAGACTAATAGTACGCACTTTCCAAAATTTGATTCACGGTCTTGCTTGTCAGCATACAAAAATAACTTTAGTGCATAGTTTTCCATATGAGCCTGAGCGGCCACTTCATTTGTGATTGCTTCATTGTCGGTATTTTGCTTTTTAGTCGACTCTAGCCAATCCATCAGCGCTGAAAAGATGATTCATATTTTTATTGATGCGTAAACTTTTTCCGATTATGCGAGAAACATACCCAACAACAACTTTGTCTCGTCCGGCTGCTGCGTAGAGGCTTTCAGACCTATTTGCAAGGCATATAGGCGAGCCCAGTAACTAACCACGATATCCCTCGAATCATGTTCTTGAGCAATTTTCAAATAATGCTGAATTTGTTTTAAGCTGGCTGGGCAGGGTGGAAATTCTGCCATATTTAAGCGATATCAAGTTAAATAGAATTAGACTTAAAATTATTCGACAAATGTTTGTTTCCCCTTTAAGTGACACTTCCACAGTATGAAGTCACTTTTGATGACGTATTGTAGTAGTTTGTCTGGCATCACTGAAATTACACAAAGATGGGATTTGAATAATGGAAATAGAATAGATTATTTTGATTTGTTTTCGTATGTGACAAATTAAGCACAGCACAAATTGTTTCGAATACGATTCGATACACTATGTTTCAATACAGGAAAATACCCCTTATCACCCCAGAAATCACCCTATTTTTCGAGCTATCTTACACAACATTTAATGAAATCATTTTGACTGATTTGACCAAATATTAGCTAACTTTAATGTTATGTCTTTTTTCTAACCGGAAAAGAACAATATCTTTCAGGTCAGCCGCAATTCCATGTCACATGAAACGAATTGAGGTACCAGGAAAAAGCGAAGTGTCCTCTTAGAATGCCTATCTACCTACTGAGAAACAGGAGGAATGAATCTGGGGGCATTCATTAAGTCTTCCTGCACTATGGAGAGTACACGCAATTGTGTTCGTAAGGAACCCAAAGATCAACTTAGGCTGACAGAGGCCGCGGAAAGGCCGAGCACAAGTTCAGGTCCTGAGAAGTCATCTTCTGAGCTTTGCCTGTTAGTCTCATCAGAAATCACGTGTCTAGAGACCCAGTGTGTCCTAGACCCCAGACAAAGGTGAGAAACTTTAGCCTTGAAACCAAATTTAGCGAGTTCTTGCGTTCTCGAACAACTTTAGAACTGGACAAACTGTTTCAGCAAGGCCTACTAAAAATAAGTGTTGTCTTATGTTAATGTCCTCCACGAAAACAGCAGAATTTTCTTTTCTTTTTTGCATTATTATTAAAACAAACGCTTATTTAAAAAAAAAACTATTTCGGCTGTCCTCACCATTCTGGACGTATCTATATTACGTAGCCCCGCACAATTTTTGGCGCAACAGGCCCATGGGGCCGTGAAAGAAATTTTAGGTATTTTGGGATCAAACCTCGAACCCCTCGCTCCGTAATCCAACGTACTAACCACTTGGACCACGGCGCGCACTAAGATTATGGCCCTATAAAACAAAACGAAATTTTTTTGGTGTAAAGCCCCATGTCTACACTACTACAAATATCTTAGACTTGACGGAGAATTTTTTTATGCACGATGTTCCTTGGTCAAATTAGGTTATCGCTTCCCTTTCAAACAGTATTCATTGTATTACATTTTATCATGGTAGCCCAAAAGTCATCCCAATTGGAAGTTCTACCATACCTATAAGATAATAGTACTAGTTCAAGTTCCAACGATAATACTTGCACAACTTTGAACCAGAAATAATATTTCAAACTTCGATAAAGGATACCTAGTACAAACATTAATTCAACATCCTTCTACTACCGAACGCATACGTGCACCATACGTACTCGGGAAGGAGTCGCCTTTATCGATTAATTGAATATGTATCTACTGTTTCGCATTCACTATACCTACTTATGCACATATGTACATATGTATGTATGTCTATATGTATATACATACATATCTACTCGTAATATAATTATTTTATACTTATTAAATTGCAGCGTAAACAAATTTGCATGGTAAAGTGAATTTTGCTGTATTAAATGAAATTGGTATCATATAAACTCGACGTAGCCAAGGGGCGATCGACTAGACGGCACGTACCTACCCCATTTACTTATAGGTGGCGTATCCCATTACTCTTTATAAAAAATGAAATAAAAACTTCAATTGTTACTGGTCACAAATATACATATACATATATATAGATTATTAATGAATTATCCACTTATAAGCGGTTACATATTACTTGATTAAAATAAATTTAAGACTTAAACGATAATTAGACGAATCTTCTTCTCCACCGTCCTCATCGGTGTTATCTACTACCTCTGGCATTGGTGTAATTTCCGGAACTCCACCTCTCTTCAAAGTTTTGTAAATGTATGATGCTTTTTCTTTGGCATACACACTGTTGCGTAAAGCTTCTGGGCTGAGTTTCTCAAAGATTTGCAATACATCATAGAGATAGCCGCTGGTCCAAAAAGATTTTATAGTACCCCTAAAACAAAATTTGCCAATGAAAATACACAGTACAGTTCAACAGTACGGACCTTGCAAAATTGCCTTGACGATATTGTTTCTCTGCATATTCAAACAATCTGTTAGTATAATCTTGAACATGAGCCTTAGCAGCCACTTCAGTGGTAATAGCGTCATTGTTCATATTTTCTCTTTTAGTAATCTTCAGCCAATTCATCAATGCTATCAAAGTGAGTTAGTTTCAATTGGTGCCTTGAAATCTTCTGATTGTACAAAAAGTTTACCAAATAGGAACTTAGCCTCGTCCTTTCGCCGTTGAGAGCAATTCACGCCAACTTGTAGAGCATAAAGATGAGCCCAGTAGCTAACAACTATATCCCTGGGGTCATGTTCTTGACCAATTTTTAGATAATGTTGAATGCGTTTCAAAGTCATGGGGCATAATGGATGTTCTGTTGTTTTCACGCGATACTTAACCAATTGACCGCTATTAGATATTTTATTATTAAAATAAAATTTAAACTAAAGCAATAATTATACGTTTCATCAGGTGGTGGGCTTATTACTTCTCCATTAGGGCCTAGAACCGGTAAATCAACTTGTTGCAAACGCTTGTGAATGGTTGCTGCCTTTAATTTGGCATATCTGTTGTTGCGTAAAGCTTCATCAGAGACTTCTCCAAAGATTTCCATTACATCATACAGAAATCCACTAGTCCAAAAGGCTTTTACAACTTTTCTGTAATTAAACTTAGCAACAAATACACAACTACATTTAGTTTATTAGTACGTACATTCCCAGTTTGGATGCACGGAATTGTTTGTCAGCATACAAAAACACTCCCCGGATATAATCTTCCATATGAACCTTGGCAATCTCTTCAACGATAATTGCTTCATTGCTACGCCTTTGCCGTTTGGTTTTTTTCACCCAGCTCATAAGCGCTATGAAAAAGAATTATATTTTTAAGTAATGCATTAAAATTGCGAGATAAACATATGTATGTATGTACATACGTACCATACAAAAAGTGTGCTTCTGCCGCTACCCGCCTGGAACTCTTTACGCCAAGCCGCAAGCTATAGAGGCGAGTCCAGTAGCAAACAATGATATCCTTTGTTTCATGTTCTTCGCTGATTGTTAAATAAGGCTGAAGTATCCTTAAACTCTCCGGACAGGGTGGAAATTGTGCCATTTTTAAACACTTCCAAAGTAATCAAATGTACACTGAAAATTACTTGATGTTTTTTCTCTACCCTTTAGTTGACTCTGTTCCAATATGAACGCAGACAGTTTATTGTCTATAGTGTGGGTGGGTTTGTCAGCACTGGTAAGGATTATTGGAGATGGGATCTTGAAAATCCAACTAGAAGAATGTAATAGATGTTGGATAATGGCAAAGTAAAAAGAATTTCAGAAAAATATGTTCTTTGAAATGATTTTTGCACTTTTTAGTTTAACAGTAACACGGGAACATGTTTTTAACCCAACAAAATTATAAAAAATGGACGACTTTTTTGTAAAATATGACAAAAGTCAGTTTTTTGAACTTTTTTTCGAATGTAAATTATTAAATTCGAAAATTATTATTTATTTGAATAATATTAATTGTGTAATTAAATTTAAATGCAATATAAATTTAATCGTCTGCTAAAGATTCAACTTTTACAGCTACAGAAGGAATTGAGAATCAAATGCACTAGAGGCAACCACAAAGATTTTGTTCACGATTCGTCTCTCGCGAACAACTGACAAGCATTCAAAAGTATTGAAGTCAAGAAATGTTTCTATTAAAAAAAATCCCGTTCTGGTTGCGAGAAGATACTTATTAGACTTCATCCAAGCTAGTTACTTCTTATATTTGTTTTTTGTTTTATTTTGAATTAATTAGAAATAGAAATGGATAGAATGGTAATGGGATAGAAAAATAAGCATTAGATATATGTAACATAGGGATAAACATAGAAAAACCAAGGTGATATCTATTACTGTGATTGGTATACAGAGCAGAAACAGCACTTATTCGGATGTGGATTTGTCATACGCGGCAGACTTAGGCAAGAAGTCTTAAGCTTTTGACACGTGAGCGAGTGTCTCATGACAATCCGCATCATGACTAAATTCGCCAACATAAGCTTTATATGCGCCCATGCTCTTACAGAAGACAAGAACGACGCCAACAAAGAATGTTTCTACGAGCTCCTCAACAAATCTTAAGAGCAATGTCTTAAATATGACGTTGAATTCGTACCGGGTGTTTTTAAAGCCAAGGTAGGGAAAGAGGACATCTTTGAACCTTTACCGAACGCGTATCCCGAAGTCTCAAAACGACTCCTATACGGCCGGCATCAAATGCCAAAGACAACGCTACCAACATGACAGCAGAATAGCCGCAACTGATATGCTGAGTTTCCCCCGACCACCACCAAGAAACCCATGGTTTGACGAAGAATGCCGGCAAGCAATTCCAGCTAAACAAGAGGCATACAAGCCCCGCTGCAAAGAAGGGCGAGAGCGGCTTTCGAGCTCTACAAGCAAAAAAGACGGGAAGAACATCGGCTTCTCTGCAAAAAGAAAAAAGAGCCCAAGAAGCGTGCGATTGAAAATATTGAAAATTTATATCCCAGCAATAATGTACGGAAGTTTTACCAACAGGTAAAAAGAACGTGTCAGGTCAACAAGACCAGTCTAGAAGCCTGTAGAGATGAAAAACGAAACCTCATAGTAGAATCAAAGTCGGTGCTGAGAATATGGAAAGATTACTTCTGCAAACTTTATAACGATGACAAAGACCAACATCGCGCTGTCAGACAGAATGAACAATTCAACATAGACGATGATAGCCAAAATATCCGTCCAACTGACCAAAACGAAGTGAGGATAGCAATAACCAAACTTAAGTCCAACAAGGCTGCTGGACCTGACATTGAGATTATTGATAATAACATCTCAGCAGAAAAAATAAATAAGAAGAACTCTTGCCAATCGCTATTTGTTTGGGCTGAAAAGGCAAATAAGTTGTAAAGCCATATCTAGAGGACCCTATCTAAAGCTGATGAAGCTGTAACATGTTCAGTCCCGTTTGCACTGACAGGCTTTGGAGATTCAACGACGAACCATACCAGCTGCACAGCGACATCGACCTAGTCAAAAAAATTGAGCATTAGTCGTCTAAGAAGGCTAGACATGTAGAGCAGATGGACACAAATGCTCTGGCCCCTAGAGTCTTCGAATCTAAACCAGATGGACAACGCAATAGAGGAAGACCTCGCCTTAAGTGCCGTGTGATACGTCCCAGACACAACCTGAAATATTCCCCATAATTGGCATTTCTCTCCTTTGTTTTTACTATTCTATTTTATTAGTAAATAAGAATTGCATAAGCGTTAGCTCGCTGCTTTAGTGCCATTGTACCATAAAATAAAAAGTAATTATTGATTTAAATGAAAAATGCGAATTTTCTTTTTGTGTGATTTATTTTCATTTCAATTATCTCCGTTTTTTTTGTTTACAAAAGTTGATTTTTATCATAGAAACCAAAAAAAAAGTTTCTTTGTCATTTATGTGATTTCCTGTGAGAGGATTTCAGGGTTTTTTTTTTTTTTTTATTTTATTTTGTGCACAGGACAATATCAAATCAAGAATATCATGTAAATGTTCCTATGATGAGCACGCACAATTCTCGTTTGGCACTTAAAAGTAAAATATACTAATAAATTAAAACAAAATTGCTATCACGAATTTTACAATTACGACTAGAAATCGGTTGGAAAAAAAATTAATTCACTAGGTTAAAATGTTTTCGCTTTGGTTACATTTATGAGTTCTAAACATATTGTTGTTGGGGATTTATCAAACAAGGATCTATACGCAGTGTGCTTTAGGGTCTCTCAAGTTTTAGTAAATTTAGTCCTGCTTGATACCATTTGTTTGTGCTTGATTAGCCGCTCCAATTTCAGTTTCTTTTCGACTTGTCTAAAAACAGAAAGAAAATAGTATTATTTATTAAATGTTCATATTCGATTCAGATGAATATTTTTTTATTACCTGATACCAAACAACAAGGCGGCCTCCAAGCATAAACGTGAAAACTAGTGCTGGTCCGGATCTCTCAAATGGATCACTAACCATATAGTGCTGATAAACGCCAAGCAGCATAAGCATAAGCAAAGTCACATTTGCAGCATTTTTTACTTTATCTGTAACATATTTGAATATTAATTTCATAAAAAAAGTTAAATGATTGTTTAAGCCTACGATATGGGATGAGAGCCATTGCTAAGCCACATACGATTTCTAAAATTCCAACGCAACGACGGTACCACTTGGAGGGGATTTTTATCCCAAAGAGGGCAGTAAGAGGGAATACTTTTGCATATTTGACATATTCCGTCCGCTGAAATTAAAAAAAAATTAAAATAAATAAGATCGTTATCAAATATCAATAACAATTAACAAAATAGGAAAATATTCACATAAAGTTTCGTATTACATTTCTAAAGTGAACTTTATACAGTAGCCCTTACAAACCGAATGTGAAGAAATAAGCTGAGGTTATTCCACTGAGATTAGATAAACTTAGTCCAACAACGTGCTCATCTCTCTCGAAAGCAATCTCTTAATCATATTAAGTGAGTATACTTTTTAAACCTCGTTAAACTTATTAAATGGTATTCAAAACCATCCAATGGGCTTCTTCAATGAAAAAGGAAGTGCTTCAAACCTATAACAGCTCCCATCTTTTCTGATCTCAAGGTGAGTAACGTTAATTTAGGGAAAAAGTTAATGCATTACGAAGACATTACGAATAGAAAGCCCGATGATAGTACTCGTACTCGTACTCGTATTATTAACTGAAAAAGCTTCTCAAAACAAAAATTGCCCTTCGGATACGACATTAAACAGTAGGTCCCTTCCATTCGTGTTAAGAATATAGCGTACACAACAGGAATGGTTGTGAGAAGCTAGGCAGTAGATCCCATGGAACTGTCGCGCCAAAAATTTGTATTTGTTGTTTTGAGCAAGGTTTTGATTAGAACACTAAGCAACAACCGTTCATCTTCTTCGTGACAGTTTTCCTCTCAAATGTTTGTCAAACAAAATGAAAACACAAACCTCCCGTTCTATAGTCTGACGCACGATCTAATAAACCACGGGGCGTCCAGTTTATACATGCCGTAGCAAAAAAGTGAAATACTTAAGCAAATCTCAATGCAATACAAATTGCCATGGAGAATATGGAAATGTATTTACGTACATGATGACTTTATTCTAATCTAGATTGATTATCTAATTTCAAACAGTCCCTTCTGATGTTCATTTTATAAAAAAAAAATTTCCATTTGCAATAAATTAAATTTGCTTAATGCACATCAGAGATTGCCAATGCCAATAGGACCTTCACAATAATTTCACATTTTCTTTTAAATGAGTAAACGTTAAAGTACCTATTATATTTATGATGTTTATAAATATAAATATAAATGTCACCAATATATGTACAAAGTATATTATGTTAACATTTCCGTACACCGATACAAATGACTTTGATTATAAATTATAGCCACCGACTGATGCAAGGTTCACAAAATGCAATGAAAGGAATGTGATCTATGACCATTCGGGTGGCAAACTTGGCACATGTACCTCGATAATGTACATCTAAATTGTTTTGATTCGATGCAACCGTATGTAGATATTTGTTATTTGTTTCTTTTAAAATTAAGAGTGTGTACTAAGCACGTTCACCTACCTTAAGCATAAATAAAAATACAACAAATATTTACCAAACTATATATGTTTCATGTCTTGATATATATATCGACCATATTCTATCTATCTTTCATCTGTACACTATAATTCACCCCATGATCTAATGTGAAGCCAATCGAATAAGACAAACTCAAATCAAAATAAAAAACAAAAAGAAAAAAAAACATCATAAATACACGCTGGTTTTGATAAACAATGGAAATGTGAGTCTTTTGAAAATTCACTTAAAATTTTATTGGCTTTAGCTGTTTTATTTATTTACTCTTTAGAACAGAATAATGAAATCTCACCCAGGTCACCAATATGTATAAATGTATGTATGTATGTACCAAGGAGCTTTTTCTCAACTGAGTTTAAGATACATGTATACATACATATGTAGACATGTATGAGCACTTGAATTGTTTTGAATTTCTTATTTCGAATTTTGACACTGTGTTTCGTTACGAGTACAATACTATCGTAATGAATAAGAAAAATAGATTGTACTCTCCCTTACATCAAGTTGACTTTACATACAAACATATGTATACGTATGTACATATATCAATAATTTTGCATTTTCAGTTTCACTATTGGTTTCAATAAAATTAAATGATATAAATAGCGAAATATATCTCTGAAGGGTGGGCGAGCGTTATGTCAGTACTAAGCGTGGTATGTACATACATATGTATGTAAGATACATGTGCGAGTAATGTGATAAAATACAAAATTAGATGTTTTTATGGGGTTCAAACAAAAATGGGATTAATTATAATTATTCTTGAAAGGAGGAAATCGTTAACTTTACTTTCGTCATATAAAGAATATATCGATGACATCAAAGGAAAAAGAAGAGATCTAAAGAGATCCAAATCTGAACATTACATAAATTGCATACATTAAGCCCATCCATTTATTTAAGATACTAGTCGCAATGTTTCCTGAATTTGTATAAAAAATTCCATTTTTTGTCCTCCATAGTCCATTTTACCATCAATATTTTCCTCTTTTCAATAAAGACAAAAATATAATGATTATAAGATGTACAAATGTATGTACATTGAATAGTAATCACATGTTTCTTATAATTAATCACTGTGCCATGAATTCGAGATCATGTAGTCCAGATTACCGAAAAATATCAGCAGCAAAAGAAAAACGAGTACCGAAGAGATTGGGAAAACACTGGGCACGTTCAAATCACAATGCCTAAGTTAAGGATACCTAGCTACTCGTAAGTTTTACCTTGTTTTTCAAACGATCACCTAGACAGGCCTATTTTTTATTTTCTTTTTGTCGTTGCCATCTATTTGCAAAAAATTATCCTCATAATGTTACTAAAAATAGCGTCTTAGAGGAAGAATTCGCTGTTTAAAAAAAATCGCGCCTACCTAATCGAAATGAATCAGCTGTTGGTACAATCAGCTGTTCTCTGAATGTAAGGTAGAATTTGTTTTAATTAATTTTGAATAAAAGTCACGTATGGGATTTGGCTACCTTCGACTCGGCTAAGAAAAATAGGTAGGTTGGATGACACCTCTTTACTGCCACTAATTTTATAACATAATTGGGGACATAATGAAAAACGAGACCAGCTACCTACTGGCATGGTCAAGGCTACCAATGACCATTTTTATACTCGTAATATATTTGTACAAAAAGTGCGAAACAACGTAAAACAAAAATCTAAGTTAAAGGAATTCGACTGTATTGGAAGGAGCCCTGCATGCACCCATAAAACAATTTGCACTAAAGTATAAAAGCGTTTTTACGAATAGTCGAATAAAGAGTCCGTAGCGCTTTCAGTATGAGAGGTTTATCAAATTTTATTTCGTTTTCAAGGACCTTTTGCAAAGAAGCAATTCTATAAAACAATCGCTAGTAAATTTAAAACCACATAAAATTTTTATTACCGCGTGTCAATGACCCCACTAACATAAACAAATTATCACAATGACAACTACTTGGCCCTTGTGAGGGAAAGTGTTGCTTCAAGGCTGCTCAAAAAAACTAACATTAGTGAATCTAAACTTTACCGATTCGACACACTGCCGAAAACTAAACAAATCACGCAAACTACTTTGATGATTCAAATCTTGTCGCGACCATAACAGATCCATTAATTTTACTCTGCACACTCCCACAAAATAAAGTTTTTCAATAACTCTTTAAAAAAAAATCTACTTTAAGCTATATTTTAGAAATCTTATAGAAATATTCGCAATTTCCTTATAACACTTAATTTCAAGGCTATCCATAATACAGAAGTTATTAAAACAAAAACAGAGCAAATAATTGATTCTAATTTGTTTTTGGTGATAAACTAAAACCAACACAACAAATTGAGAGTTTGGTATTTTCATTATTTGTATCCATACTCATTAACATTGACATAAGAAAAAAAAAATCCATTTGGTGCTTAAGTTCGTGGCCACTAAAAATTTCTTAACGTCACTTATATTTTCTTTAAGATAAATTTAGAAAAACAAATATTTATAAATATATGTTATATCGTTTCGAATAAAAAAAAACACACATTTGTGACATTTCGACAATGTATTGAACATCCTTGCGCCATATTTCATCCCTCAGAGAAAATTCACTGTTGGTATATCGAAAACCATTGACTAGAGTCGTATTTTAATGCATATATTTGATAGATTTATTGGGTTTACTGATCGAAGGGTGTTGTCCGGGTGACAGGAAACGTTCAAATATTTTTATTAGGGGAAAAAAAAAAATAATACATTTTTTTTATATTTACCAGATCTTTATATAAATCCTTGCTGATGTGCGGTGTTAGTTTTAGTGTACCCACAAATACAAAAAATAATCCGAGTAGTATTGATAAACTCTTCAGAACAATTGTATTTGACGATGCCATTTTTATATATCTCTTTACGTTCTCCGTTTTGATGCCTTTTCGCAATTACTTAAACAACAAAAAAAAAACCGCTAAACTTCTATAAAAAGAATTTAACACACTACTTATCCCTAGGCCGTTGCCCACAATCTATGTACATAATGCGAAAATATGTCAAGAAATTGGATGTATTAGATATTTCACTTTATGTAGGCAGTGAAAATATTTTTTATCCTATGAAAATACTTTATTTTACTTTATTAAAAATTTTGAAAATTAATGTGCACTTAGAAAAAACCGAAATAAGTTTAATTAAAAGTTCGTTACTCAAACCGTGAGGTATCGTTTATTTAACTAGTCGTTTTGTGTTGCGCTAAAACTAACAAGCCCTTCACCCGGAAAATCGATTCTGAAGTACCGTCAATCGAAATGATTTCTCTCTGGGAGAAAAATTACGCCAAGGTAAATGTGTGGTGATTCTGCGCGATACTGTATTGAATCCTATACAGTGATCCTCAAACTCGCAAAATATATCTTCTCTATGAATAAACAGTATTAAGATTACTTGAATGACTTTAAAGTAATCAAGAACATGCAGACAAGTTAAAATTCGACTGGGCAAGCATGTATGATACCCTATCCTTCATCCTCTAATCCATTACTAATAAAATATCTATGGATCTGTGATTTCTTTATTTCAAATGCAATATTCGCATTAAGACACCTTATCTGAAGAACGGTCGACATGGATTATAAAAATGTAGAAAAAAATAAAATCTTCATTCAATAAAAATTGTTGTGTTGATCAACATTTTGATTCTATGAAAACCGAAGGGGGCGGGCAGTATATGCAAGTTTGTGGATGGTGAATACTGACATATCGTAGTTAGACAATTAATATATGCTAATGTTAAAATCACCTCCTTGTAAGCTCCAAATTGATTTGGATTCAAAGATTTCCATTTTGCTCTTAATATTCACAAATATTTATAATAATTTGTCAAAACATGATTAAATTCAGTGCTCGCTAAGTAATGTTTCAAAAAATGTTTAAATAAATTTGTTTCGTTCCAGAAGTTGATAAGTAAAATTAAACAAAAGGAGCGGAGAATCGACTAATTAATTTTTATAGCAAAATTGAAATTCACTACATCCCTGAGTTATGGACGGAAATACATAGTTAACAGCTGACAAGTCAAATGTGTCATTTCATTAAATTTCCTGTCGTTGCAGCATGTAAACATTGGGTTATTTTTATTTATCATTTGTAAAAAGCATAATCATTAATTTTACAAAACATTGTGCAGAATTTTGACTGATATATTTACTGAAACGAAATGTGCAGCATCGGTGAAGATGATTTTGGAGACGAAGGTGGACTTCATGCCATGATAAAGGACGATCAACTGCCGGACTCAAATACAAATGTCGATAGTTGTTCCAAATGTGGAACCAAAGGAAGCCTCATTAAATTAAACTTTCGCGATGCTGAATGCAAAGAGTGTTTCTTAGCATATGCACGGCACAAATTTCGCGCCACGCTTGGTTCTTCAAAGATTTTACCTAAAGGAGCTGAAGTTTTGCTACTTTTCGATGGAAGTGCTGAGAGTCTTGTATTGCTGGACATGATGCAATACGCACAAACACAGAACACACACAAGAGACTTCATGTGAGCACTAAGATACTCTTTATCGATGAGAGTTCAATAAATAACGCAACAAATATACGCGATATTCAAACTCTTCTATCCAGATACAGTTTTGAAGCATTCGTTATATCTATTACGAACATGGAATCATTATACAAACTTAAAGAATTGGACTCGTATTTAGATACCAACTGGAATGAAAATAATTTTGCAGCATCAATGAAGGGTATTAAAACGTTAACTTCTCGCCAGGACTTTTTGAAAATATGGAAAAGCCGTCTAGTTGAAGCAGCTGCCAATCAGTTAAAGTGTGACTTTGTATTTTCGCCCGATATAAGCACGAACTTGGCCTCAGATCTCCTAAATAGTATTTCATTGGGTAGAGGCGGCTCAGCGGCATTGGATGTAGCTCTATTGGATGATCGTTTGAGGGATTTGAAAGTAGTGCGTCCTTTGAGAAATCTTAACGCAAATGAAGTCAACTTCTACTTGCAAGTCAACAGCTTATCACCAATCAAAACTGAATCGTATGGTGAGGCACACGGTCCGAGTGCCAGTATTCAAAACTTAACACAACGTTTCGTTAACGATTTGCAGGGAAACTTCTCGTCAACCATATCAACAGTTTTTCGCACCGGAGACAAAATCGCTCCCACCGTGTCGAGTGATCGCAGTTCAGTTGATGAAATCTTGAAATGTGATTTTTGCAATTCTAAAACTAATGCATCGGCTTCAACAACGCTTCTAGCAATAGAATTTTCTCGGATAGCCTCAGCATTAAGTGGGAATTTAAACAACTGTGAAGAGCAAGTGAAGATGAACGAAACAATACATGTTAACAGCCTTCCTGGAAATCTGTGCCATGCTTGTGCTAATATTAAGAAAGATTGTGAAAATATTGATTTACTAAGATAATAAATAAGTAATGTGCTTCGCCACATTCAAGTGGGAAGCATTATGAAGGAGTATTGAACTTATTATTTATTAACTGTATGGTTTTCACCAGCTTGATTCAATAGTGTAGCTATCAAGTTCGGAATCAATCACGGTTATGAACGCTTGGTACTAGGAACGCTTGATTATGTGAGTAAAATAGAACAAAAGGGTTTTTTTTTTATATCAACTACAAGACCTATAATCCGCTGATTTTGAACAGACAACTTTGTTGCACGATATGTGGCATGTGGCATACGTGCCGCGTATGAATTTTCTCTCAAGTGGATATACAGCCCTACATGGTATCCATTCCAAAAATTTCGAATGCAACGCATCACATCATGGTATCCGATTTCGTACAAAAACGCGTATAAATGTATTTACCCAACGAAAAATCGAAAATTTTTACGCGACGAATATCTATCGGATAACTTTGAAGAAAAATCACAAATGACAGAAAAGATGCAATACGTCGCAGGTTGTGCGGCGAAGTACACAATCCCCCTCTATCAGAGATTGTCTCCGATATGAATGTTGGAACGGATACCATATGAAATTCTACGATTTCGTACGAAACGGAGGAAATTCCGTTCCAATCGGATACGATGATAAGGCTATTGCTTTAAAAAAAATATTATCTCTTCTAAAAACCTCCCAGTATCCTTTCCATAAACTGTGCAGCCTTCGAAAGTCACCTCCAGATACTCCCCAAATTCACAAAGGCTGCCACTATTTGTAACAGTATAAAAAAAAAACAATAAGTTACACTGTTGATATTTATTTATTTCTAGGAAATCTTATACAAGTACATGTGGAACAAACTGATATGAGCTACTATATTACTCACTTACGATTGATGGGTTTGCTTATAAGTTCTTTATATTATAAGAGTTAAATAATACCAATGAGAACGTAAAGAAGAGACGGTTAAGTTTTATGAATTTATATTACCTACCAGCTATAACACTTGTACCATTTTTTAATTTAATAATTAATTTTTTTTTTAAATGATCACATCAAGGTTTAGTAATTTATTTGTATTGGTGAATTCTATTTATACGCTAAACAAAAAATAAAAAAAAAATTAAAACGTAAAATTCAAAAAAAAAAAAATAAATTTTAAATAAGTTTCTTAGAAACTAGTAAAAGATTAGTTCTGAACTGGTAATGGAGGTGGAGGATATGCAAACATTCCAGGGGGACCCGTTGCAAAAGTAGCGGGAACGGCATATTGCTGCACAGGGGCTGGAGGAGCTGGGCGCGAAGTGTAGGTTTGAGTTGGAGGAATATTATAGCTTGGACTTGGTGTATAGTGAACTGATGAGCCAGCTGCAGGTGGCTGTGGTAGAATTGGCGGCCTTACACCAAAACGAGATGCGGATCCGTTAGAATTTGGTGCTGCAGATTGAGGTGCGGAAGAGAATCGGGAAACTTGGCCATTGGATCTTTGCACACTACTTGCCACACTGTTACGGGAATCCATTGGTGGTTCTTGCGCCGATGATTTAGCAAAGTCCCTTTGAACTTGCTGTTGGTTGGCATATCCACCGCGATAGCCTCCACCATTGCGGTCATCGCCTCCATTTCTCTGTTGGTGTCCACCACCGTTCATGTAAGCACCACGACCTCCATCACGACCACGTCCCCCACCATATGACATCATAGATTGAGACTGGTTTCGACCCTGATGGTAGCCACCACGACCGCGTTTGTTCGAACCAGAGCCATACTGTGCCATTTCCATCAATCGTGGATTGATAACCTACGCAAAAAAGAAAGTGGAATCAAATCAAATGAGTTAAATACAAAAATATATAGTTTTAAGGTATTCATTGAAACAAGCTTTTAAATGTAAACATGTACATATGCTGATCCCACTGGTGGGTCATTCAGTTATGTATTAACAAAAGAAAATGAGAAGTGTTGCTTAGACGTTAAAGAATACATTCAACATTACTTTCACAAACTAATAAATTACCTGATTAGCTTCGCGCAGCACTTGTATCAAATCATTTGCCTTGTTTGAATTTGAATTGGTGAACAAGGTATATGCCGTTCCCGTGTTGTTGGACCGACCCGTACGACCAATACGATGTACGTAGTCTTCCGAATTTGAGGGGTAATCATAATTGATTACGAATTTGACATCTTCGACATCTTTGTTGTTCAGATGATAGAAGGTAGTGTGGAGGGGAAAAGAAATATTATTCAGAGAATACTTATACTAAGATGCAATTTTGTTAACTAATTGGAACAAAAATCTTCGCAAGTTTTTTTTTTTTTTTTTTATAGTGGACCTCGACTTCATTTCATTTTTTACCTCCATATTAATTCTAAGAAGAAAATGTAGCTATCATTAAGTGGTACTTACCCGAATCAGCGCTCTGTAAATTGTTATCATTAACCTAACGTGTTCTGTATTCCAAATTGAGGTCAATTATAATTGCAAAGGAAAAAAATTTCGAAAAGTCAAAATAAACTTATTATCCAATCAATATGAGGATTTAAACTCGCGCAATTTTTTTTTTTTGTTTTATATATAAAAAATCGAAGTCCATTTATGTTTAGTTGATATTTTTGTTCTCACATATTTAAAATATATATTTTTTTTTTCAATTCAATCAATATATCAATCACAATAATAATTTGTCAGTCAAAAAGTTGGCCGAGAGTCTGAATAGTGTCATCCTCCATCTGCATTCATCGACAATTAAGTGTTTTTTTTATTTTTTTACTACTTTTCATCACGTATCATATTTAAAGGCACTATATATTTTCGTGTATGTATATCAACATCATATATGTATGTATTTAGAAAATCCAGTTTTATTAGTCCAATGTATTTGGCTTAAAACTAAAACTACTGTTTAGACATGCATTAGAGTAAACAAAAAAAAAAAATTGTATTGACTTATCCAATGAGATTGTTTGGTTCGCCATCTTTTTTTTAATGTTTAAATACCAAAAAATCGAAAAATGAATTTTTTTTTAAACTTCTGTTTACCAGTGTTTTACCTGTTTAGTTTACCAGCTGCAGCCACATGTGCTAAGTTTTTTTTTTTTATATTTTTTTTTATTTTTAAAGGATTCGTTTGATTTTTAAAACGAATCGAATTGCACACCTAATAATGAAAATATATGTGATGAATCCATGAATTGTAAAAAATCCACAAGATCCGCAGAAAATTAAAATTAGCTTGTATACTTTGGCTGGCTGTTGATGTATTTTAGGCAAAGGTAAACACCTGAACTAAGATAAAAAAACAAAAGAAATTTTTTTTTAAGTTAGTAAATTATTATCACTTATAAAACTGGTTGATGATGAAAATGTGTAAGGCTCCATTGGTTCCTTACCTTGTTGGTTTAATCACCTCTTCCTCTTACATTGTAGACATTGATTAAAACTTAGTCAACAATGGAAGAACGCAGTTGAAAATATACACTCAGCTATCGAAGTCTATTTTATATTTTGTTTAAGTGCTATACACACAGTTTTAAATAATGCCTTTCTTTAGATGTGATAACAATATTTATATCAATTCTGTGTATGTATTAACCTTTAATTCAAGCCTAGATACGTTATATCTAATTTAAATAACAAAAAAAAATCGAATGAAATAAATACATATCCAAATAGAATAAATATGTGACTTAAGAAAACTATATTAATTAGAATAGGGTAGCCCCTGATATCCCTTCTATGCACATTCAGTTTATATGGAGTAAAAGAAAAACAAAGAAGCAAAAAGCGGTGGCGATATGAAAAGAAAATACTTTCGTTTGTTTCAGTCCTTAGACGTAAAGTTTAGTTTTTACCACAAATATGTAAGCCCCATTTTTTTGTATGTGCTATTTAAATATGTGTTTTCTGGAATAAACTAATAAAGAAAGCATATCCGTTCAAACTTATTCGAATCCAAACAGTCGTTAAGAAAATATTCACTCGCATTCAAGTTTTAAGGAAAAACATTGGAATAGAAACCTAGCACCGCAAGTTTGTAAGTATAAAAATACTAAAACCAATGTCAATGCTTATCATGAGAACAAGAATGATTGTGAAAAAAGCAAGTTAGAAAATAAAAGAGAATTTTGTGCTGTGTAATATAAAAGCATGCCCTGTGTACGCATTACATTTATGTATATGTACATTGTGTTAAATCGAATATATGTAGTAGGTGGTGTATTCATTTCCATAAAATTCAAAGTTTAAGTATAAGTACAAAGTATGCATAAATATATGCTCTTAACATCTTAAACTATACGTATTTCTATACTTTATTTAGATAGTACAAAGAAGAAACTTACATCCGACATAACGATGTGAAGTAATATTTGTTCTTGTTCTTTTATTTAGCGTAGTCTAAAAAGACAAGACCAACTAATGAAAATTGAGTGTAACGCCTGTTTTACTTCTAAACGAAACTCGCATGCTCTTAATAAACGTTAACATATATAGTATAACTAGTTTTCAAGGGCGAAGAAGAAACATGATAAGTCTAGTTTTGATTCGGCTTTCCGATTCGAAATATCATCTGCTAAAACTAAGTGAGAGAAATAATCACTTAGATCCACAGAATTCATTCAAAAGAAGAGCACCAAGAGAAGCTTACCATGCCTTACCCCTACTGGTGAATATATCAAATAAAACAATGTGTTCGGTATACATAAATTTTGAAAATCATACTTAATTTTATACAGTAAATAAATATAACTAAAATAAAAAAATAATAATATCCCCCGCTATTATATCCAAGGCTTTAAATTTAAAGAGAATTATCAATAAAGTTCTGTTCACTTTTCATTTAAAAAAAAAAAAAAAAAAACAGATATCACGGCCATTTTTTATGTGACTGACTCAAATTCTTTTTGTGGTACTTTATAGAAAATACAATACGGGCAAAAATCCTTTCGTCATCATTCCCACACCTCCATTGGATCCACTTTTTGGAATCGTACACAGATTGGATTCCTTCTTTTTTTTTTTTTTGTTTTTAGCACTCATTCTCAAGGTGGTGGGTGGTACCGAAATAATGAAAGAATTTTTTTACTAATTCTAATTAAGAATCTCTTACCTAGTCCACGAGCTGCAACGTCCGTTGCAACTAGAATTGACTGTCTTCCATTACGGAATGAAGTTAGAACATAGTCACGTTCCTGTTGAGATTTGTCACCGTGAATGGCACATGCTCGCCAGCCCTGGCGTGAAATTGTTCGTGTGATTTCGTCAACACGTTTCTTTGTCTCAACAAAAATTATTGTTTTAGTTTCATTTTCAGATGATATTTCTGTTAAGAGTTTAATCAATTTGGTGTCTTTCTCTTGTTCTTCACAGACATCGACAATTTGCAAAATATTATGATTGGCTGAGAGTGTTAGAGAGCCAATGTTGATTTGAATGTAATTGTCGAGGAACTCCTCGGCCAAGTTACGTACTTCTTTTGGCCATGTAGCGGACCACATAAGCACCTGGCGATCTGGTCTTATTTGCTCCATTATTTTACGGATCTGTGGCTCGAAACCCATGTCAAGCATACGATCAGCCTCGTCCAGTACCAAGTAAGTGCAACGACGTAAATTGGTCACACCTCGCTCAAGAAAATCGATCAATCTTCCAGGAGTAGCAATGACGATCTCGACTCCCCGCTCTAGGTCTCGGGCTTGCGAATGTTTTGGAGCGCCGCCAAAAATGCACGTGTTTCTAACGCGGGTTTGGGAGCCGAAATCGTTTGCCACTTGCTGAATTTGTTGGGCTAGCTCACGAGTGGGTGCAAGTATCAAAGCAATCGGACCTTCGCCATGTTGCAGTCTCGGCTGATGGTTAATGTGCACGACAGCCGGGAGTACATAGGCTAGAGTTTTTCCCGATCCGGTTTGAGCTATACCCACCATGTCTCGACCACTAAGAGCGATTGGCCAACCTTGAGCCTGTATAGCAGTTGGCTTATTGAAGCCCTGCTTTTTAATCTCATCCAGCACGTATTCAGGGAAGCCACCCTCTTGGAATTCAAAACTTGGCGTCGGAATACTTTTACCCTTAAGAGTAATTTCATTACTACTTAAGAACGTATCGACATCGCCTTGCGGACGATTTAATACCGAATCGCATGGCTTGTAGAAATTCTTTTCAAACGGTGTCAGAGTAACATCCGACCAGTGGATGCGACGCAAACGATCACCAGGCTTAGAATCATTTCGGCGGTCAGATGGTGGTGCCCTGTTATATGGAGTTCCTCTGTTATGGGGTGCTCCGCTGCCCCTCATTGGTCCACCACCACCACCGCGATTATCACGGAATCCTCCACGACTTCCTCCATTTGAACGATCTCCAGAACGGTTGTACCTAAATGAAAAAATACCCATCACATAGTAAATTTTTGTGTAAAAATCATTTATATTAGAATGAATCTGCAAAAAAGAATAAACTAACTGATATTGACTGCAAAGGCACAGGATATGTCAGATAAAACACCATTTGCGTTTATCTTGAAAATGAATAACAAGAAATACAAATACAATAGTAAATTATTTTTGTAGATTATATGTATTCCTTTTTTTAGTGCTTTTACAAAAATATAAAATGAAAAATGATGACACGCGTTTGAGTATGTACTGATGAAGTTTACGCCTCCACGAAAACAACAAATCTTTGTTAATAAGTTGACAAGTTGAAACGCAAAGCAATAGCTCAAGTGTACGATAGATTATATTTTATGTTATGTACTATATACCTATTGATAATAATAAATAAATTATAGCCATTTTTTTCTACACATGTTAAGTGGTTCTTACTTTTTGCTTCACTAAGCGTATGACTTATTTCATTTAGCGTTGTATAGGTGCGGAAATTTGTTTGAAAATATTGTGTTAAAATTTGTAACTCAACCGCAAATTAGGAAGGTGCAAATAAGTGCATAACAATGTAGTATGAATGCAAATTTGGTCTATTCGAAAACTACTTGCCAAAATTGTCATTGAACTGTATCTTACAGATTTACCTAAGCAACAATATTTTCCCCGGAATGTTGCCCTTTTTCGAAAAATAGGTGAATAATTTGCGAAAAGGAACAAAAACAATTCCGTCTGAAAAAACGCTTACTCCAATTTTTGGTCGAGTCAACATATTCACTATTGAATGTTCCTGTGCCAGTGAAACAACGCACCAGTGCCGAAAATATCGCAGCCGTAAGTGCCCTAGTTCAAAATGACCAAAATCTGTCGATTCCACGCCGTTCACAGGGATTGGTAAACTCTCAGTCCACATTGTGGCAAATTTTGCACAAAGATCTTGGCCTACACCCTTATACATACGTACATATGTATGTGGTTCCAACAGTTGGTCAAACAATGGATCTAATCGTATAATCTCGAAAAATAGTCCGGTCTAATGGTCACCTCAATCATGCGAACTAAAGCCGTTGGATTTCTTTTTATAGGGTTACGTTAAGTAGTTGGTTTACCCTAACAAACCAACAACGTTATAGGAGCTTAGAAACAATATCGAACGCAAAATTGGCAACATTCCAGCCGATATATGCATGTGGAAGAGAGGTGGACATTTGGCTGCAAAGAATCGATCGCTACAGATCCATACTTAAATTTAGCATGTGTACTATACCTGGAATAAATTTCAGCCTGATATCTCAATTATTCTGTGTTTTATTTAAATACAAAATTGTTATGTCCTTATTTAAAAAAAACCCTTTACTTGCGCTTTATTATGGTAACGCCAAAGTAAGAGTTTTTTCTAATAGAAAATCATTCATTCATTTTTTCTAAATTCCTAATCATCTTCAAATCTAAGCTGCGGTCCTTAACATATGTAAGTGGTATTCAATGCTGCTATTTTCTATTCACCAGAGAAAGTATCAGGTTATTAAGCTCAATATAATAGAATATACGTATGTACATATTTCAGTGCTCTTCTTGGTGTTCAATGCCTCTGTTCCAGATCATAACGCCCACGATCCATGATCTGCACTTACCCATGACGTAGAAGATATTTGTGAAGAGTGTCAAAAGTCAGCTCCTTTGTTGGACCAATTATTTCGTTACAAGTACATACCTCGATTGTTTACGAAAAATTAAATTATAATTCTATTTGGGTATTATCGTGCGCAACTAAAAGAACAAAATAAGGAAATAGAAATGAAATCAGATATTTGCAGTTTATTGCAAAACGGCGAGCACTTCCAAAGACAGTTTTCGCTGTTCTGGTGTTGTTCAATTTTATATGATTTCACCTTTTTACCGCTGGGCAAAGGTATTACAAGTGTAACATCGTTTAATAAAGGTATTGGGCTCTAAGTAGACATCTCATCGATAAATCTAAATTTAGCTTCAACATGTTTTACAATTTAACGACATATTTTGTGACCATTTCAGTACAAACCTATTAGTCTGAAAAACAAGATATAGGGAAGATTCATTTAACATATGCATGGGATTACCAACCAGTCAATTTAGAGTTCAGTGGTTAAAATTTGATTATCCTGGAGTTAACCTTAAGTAAATATGTACATAAACATATGTATGTACGTACAAATGTATATTTCTGACTCATAACTTTTCTTGTGTTATATTTTGTTTCAGTTTAGACACAACAGATAGGGCAATACATTTTTTCAACGTTTACTTGAAGTACTTTACATTACATTTCTTCTCATTTATTCGATTTATTTCGACAATAGCTTCATTATCAGGCAATCCGCATATGTATGTACATTATGTCCCTAGTCATAAAAAATATGAATTCACCTTTTCCTCTCAAAAATTGTGTTTAATCTTTTCACGGGAGATGTGCACTTTGTGTATCTACATAAAGCAAATCAGATCATCCAGCTCTCATATGAATAGGTTGTACATGTACATGTATGTACATAAAAGTATAATAAAATTATTGATTTGTGAAAAAGGTCACTTATATGTACATAATTGCATTGACACCCATTACTCTTTCATTTTCAATTTTACAACTTATAACACTCACTATCTATGTACGTAACTTTTTCCATTTTAGTTTTTGCACTGCACTATCTTCCACGTCACTAGACAAGGTGAACAAATGCATCAATTCAAAAAATAATCCAAACTTTTTTTTTCTTCATAATATGCCCAGTGCACAACACATCACCCCAAGTGCAGTAGAAAAATCAATGTACTAGTTGGCCAATTAAGGTTTTTCATTACCATACTGCGCAAAGTGAATTAAAAAAGCAAATGCAACACGCAGGGAGAACCAGTCTTGATTTAATGAAAAAAAAAAATAAATAAAATATATCCATTAATGGGACGATAACTTGTAAGGAACTAAGAAGTGTCATTTACTGAAAATTATATTTCCAGAAGCAAACCACAAAAATATATTAGTAATGTTAGAGCACTGACAATGCAAATCGCGATTAAGCACAGAAAATAACTCAATTTAAAACAGTTTTCCCACAATTTGCTAAAATAGTAAGGTGAAAAAAATCGATTTTCGGCCATCTTGAAATTGAAAAATTTTATCATTTCAAATCGTTCTTTATCGCAATTTGCACTGAATAATATTCTTTAAATTGTTATTTAAACGGCTAGAGACACATTTACTTACATTTTAAATAGATTTCTTTAGAGGAAATTGTGTTTTAATATTTTAAAATATGTATGTATATGGACCAAAGGGAGCTTAGCGACAGCACGTCCTTTCTCAATTACGGAATAAACGAGAATGACATAAATGAATATTTGAGTGAATTTTGTGGAAACTAACAGTGTTGCCATCAGTTTAATATATAGTACCATGCTATTTCAAACATATACCTATGACGAAAATCGAATTTATCACAATTTTATTACACTTTACATACTTCAAATCAATTTAGTCAATTGTCAAAAATATGAAAGGTACTTTTAGAAGTTCATAAGGGAGTAGATTCTTACAATGCGTGAAGGCCTCGATTTACGCCGCCTCTATTTACGTTATTTGGACTTGTACAGTTTTTTACTTTCCATTTTCGATTAACATTGCGTTAATTTTAATTTATGACGTTTCTCAAAATGCACATTTCGACAATTTCGTGCCCGTGCAGTCCTTTTTTGCACTTGTCTTAGATAATTTAATTTTCCATATATGTACGTTGTTTCGATTTACGTCGCATTTTCTCGTTCCCGAACACAACATATATCGAGAACTTCCTGTATTATGTCATCACTTCGAAGAAGTTTGTGGAAAAGAAGAAGTTCTGTTCGTGTAAAGAATAGGCCCTGAATCCCATAGACCTGTCGAGCCGAATATTTGTTTTTAATTTTTAAAAAATAATGAGCTAGGATCCATGAGTTAAAAACTTCTCAAATCATTAGTTCTCTATGACATGACATGGAGCTATTACATACGTAAGAGTTTAAAACCTTAAATGTACCTCCTACAAAAACCAGTATTTAATACATCTCTGATGCACTTTCGATTGCAGCCAATCCTAGGGCAAACAATTAAAAGCCGAATGCAGATTTCACCGACGCGACTATGATCAAACCGTTAAGTAGAGCGGCCATTTTATTTCGACACCAAATCTCAAAGCTGTATTCTTTTAAAGCCAAAAATAGGGAAATATGTACATGCACGTACATCAAAATTATGCAATATCTTGATAATAATGAGTAGATTAGATTGTTAGATTGTTTTCTATAGATTAATTCCTGACATTATCAAAGGGTCTCCGGTCCCAAAGCCTGAAACCATTCAAAGCCATTTCATTGTCAAGAAAGTCTAAATATATGTACATAATCCGTTTTAAAAGAAAATTTTTAACTTACATACCTCGAAACATATAATTAGCTTATTCTCTTTATTTCCATTATAAATTTACGAATAAACACTTAATATTTTATTCTAAATCAAGAGTGAATCATTCATGATTGCTATTTATGTACACAATCCATACCCAAATCATAGTTTCATTATTTCAATTTTATGGTTAATTTAAAAAAGAACAAAATATTTCAAGAAAAAAAAAGGATACACATATATAATATAAAAACAGAAGTAAAATAGATTAGAGCGAGTTCATAGATTCAATTGACCTCCAAGTATGATCAAATGTACATCATCTCAGCCATCGAAGACATTTTCTTCGGTATGTGGACAAAAGTTTCAAAATAACTCGCAAGCTCGTCAATGGTAACATCGCACGGCGGCGTTGAACCAGCAATTGTAGATGAATGTGCCCTGCCCGTTACTGTTGACGCGTTAATCCTTGCTTGTTGTGAGCACGACGTACTGGCACTGTTACTCCCAGACTGCTTTGCTCCTCCCTCCTCCCGGTTTGAGTCATCAGCTTGTGCCCTTGCCTTATGACGGCTTGCACTACAGTACCTCAAGTTATGTGAACGGTTCTCAGCCGTTTGAATAACGTTAAAATTTTTAAGATTTTTCCTTGACGCAATGGACGCGCTCCAACTGTTAAAACTAAAGTTCGTTTCCAGCAACGATTGACACTCTGCAATTAGATCCCGGAAGTCGGTTATTCCAGCCTTACTAACTTTTCCGGACGACGTTGACGGTTCCTCATTGTTTATCCTCAGAGTACTTATTGTGTCATCAAGGTTCAATGCTTCGATTGTTGGGCAGGATTTATTAAATTCATATTCCGCATTGCCATTGGAAATGCTTTTGTTCGTAAGCCTTGGAATCTCGCCAAATGCCTTCAGGTGCTTGGGATGCAAGCATTTTTGAAGCGACTTCAGAATTGGCTCCCGCAGGATGACTTTCTTTCGGTTCTTATGCTTAAACTGTGTTGGGTTCTTAATGGTGTGTTCGATGCGCGGAAATGCTGAATTTGTTGAAGTCGACTTGCAATCGTCTAGAATACTCTCCGAACGGCGACGCATCCGGCAACTGCATTTGACATCGCCAAAAATTGAATCAGTCGCATTCTCACCAGACAGTTCCTCAGTAGCCTCATTATAGAAAGGATTCAGGGATACGGGAAGGTTGTTGTCAATCAACTTTATTTGCGGAAGAATTGGACCAATTTCCAGCTTGTCCAATTCGCTGGGCAACTCTTCCTCACACATTGCTTTTAATTCTCGACCGAAACTTCTGCGAATAAGTAAATTGTTGGGGTAGCGAACAACGTCCTTGAACCGCTTCCTATAAAATAAAAATCAACATTGGAGTACATAAGAAAATTAACTTCACGAATTAATCAAATGTCTACCTACCTTGCTTCGATATTAACTCTCGTCTATTTGCTGTTCTTTGCTTTTTCTGCTTGAGAAGAATGTTTAACGCACAATCAATTGTATACATTTATTTGTTTTTACTTTGTTCATGTTGTTGTTTGTTCCAAAAACAATGAATCATTCTAAAAAAATATGTAGGAATTAAACACACAGGTCAACTTTAACTCGCCATTTTTATTTTCCTCTTTAACTTTTTATCGTGTCACTGTCAAATGAAGCGTTGCCAGGGCTAGGTTTTTGATTTAATACGGAATTCGAAGTGAGGAAAATATGCAGCATGGAAATCAAAAAAAAAATGTTTATGCGATGGAAATGAAAACCTTATAACTGTAAGTAATTTAAAAAAATTTCATATGACAAAAAAAAACACCAAATTATTTTGGATATTATGAGTAGAACTTAAGGCTTTCCAAACTGTCCATTGGTGTTTTTACGTGCATTTCTAACTTGATCTTAATTCTTATCAGTACAGTTGAAATCAAATTATTATTAAAACGCATAAGAAAGATGCCAGAGGTAGCACTGTACGACGTAAGTCGAAATGAAGTAGAGATTTTGTTGTTTTTAGTATGTTTCATAAATTAACAATATTGTGGGTTCAAAAGAGAGACCCCCTCGAAGTTGACCATCTACGTATGGTTCATTTATGGTATGTTTGTTGGTTAGAAGTAGCTCTAGACCTAAGTTCACTTAGGTCTGAAAGTGCTCCATTGTCCACTACGTATGTAGTATGTACATATGTATGTAGAAACGGGTGAATCACAGCGTTTAGTCTTGAAATCATTTGAATATAGTGATATATTCGTTTATTTGACGCGTGCAGACGTTGTCGAGATCACGCAAATCATTGAAGACTTATTCACTTAGTTTCGCCTTTTTAACAAGTGCTGGATACGTGCGAAGAATTCGATTAATGGCTTCTTTTTCCTTTAAGTCCATGCACTTTCTGCACAATTCGATATAAAGAATGCCTAGCCATATGTGTATTATGTGCATGCCTGCTATTACGCACTACCCGCTGACGAGGTTGGTTAGTACATACTAAGACGATTCATATTTTGTTTTTCAACAGTCTTACGGGTTCCTTCTTATTTAATGCCAGCCATTGCCAGCTAGGAGGTACCATCCATGATTTGCAATATTCATTGCGTCTGGGTGGATGAGGTACTTAACAATGAACATTGGCGCTGCTGATACCAGAGGAACCTTGTCAGGCTTAGAAGAACATGATCTTCTCTACATGGACCTGTAGTAGAAAATACAATTTGTTTTACTTAATGCATGAGGGGGACTGAGGAGAATATCATTTTTCTACGACTTACATCTAGTTGTGATTACTATTCGCTGTTACAGATCCTTGGATTACTCGCCATACCTTTGAACGAAATATAATTTAAGACAACTACAAATACCAAAACTTTTCCCCAACTCATTGTCTCCTCTAACTTATAGGCAACCTTGACCCTTGGTTTTGACTGCAATTATATTTCTTACAAACCTGTTGAGTTCTGCATTCCATCCAATGAACTTAAGGTGGTTGGCATTCTACAATCAGTTTCAAGACACCTAAAAGAAATATCACTGACGGCTGCATAAACATTCCTACTCCATGTCTGATTGAAATGAAAACAAATAATCATTCGCATTTTACAATTGAAACGACTAAATGTATTTATATTTAATTAATCGGGTTATATTGGTTATATTAAATGATAAGATAAAAACTTTTTTTTAAAATTAATAAACAGAATTATTATTCTTAGCGAAACTGCAAGGCAGATATCCTCAAGCCAATAGCGTTCTTTCCGATCTCGCTGACTTCACATACATTGCAGAGACTTCCTTTGTATTGCGGGTCATAGGAGGCCCCACAGAATGGACAATTAACCTCAGGTTTACCTCTGTAAATTGGCGTGTAACTGATTCCACAGATGTTAAATGGATTGAACTCATGGTACAGCAGGTTGTGCTCATCAACCGGATTAACTTCACAAGCCTGGAGTATTTTGCGGACTTGTTGTGCAACCTCCGGTCTGGGTCCTAGTTCAAGAAGTCGTCTGGCAAATGAGGCAGCTGTTTTGTAGTTTTTCAGTTTGAAGAACATATTGAGCGCGGTTCGAAGTGTAAGAATCTGGTGAACGGGTTGCAGTTTACAGTGTGTGAAGTATGCCGCCATCTCGCAGAGACGTTTCTGTTCCTCAAGTGTTGACTTCGGCATTCCCTTACGTTCGGTTTCAAGTTTCAAACCCAAAATATACTCGGAACAAATCTTAAGCAGCTGTTGTGCTTCAGCAATGTCTTGCTTAGTGTCGACAACCAGCAATGGAATGCTAATTAGGATCGAATGGAATTTTTCGATGGCTTCGGTAAATTTGCCGGCCGTAGTAAGTTGATAACCGGCCTGCAAACGCTGTACGAGGTCATTTAACTTTATGCCGAGAGCTGGTCTGGTGTTCTTCGGATTTGTTTCTGTATAGTTACGCAAGGGGTATGCTTTAAGAGATTTTAAATTTGGCATTCCTTTGAAACTTGCCTTGGAGCCAGCGTAATTGTGAAGAAACAGGGTTTTAAAAGGTTTAAAGTTGACGACACCTATTTGATCATTGAGAAGTCGGAAAGAGCTTTCAAAAGATCCTGCTTTGACGTGATCCAACACAAGGTTTGAATTATTTACCCAATGCTGGGGCAGAGATAGGCCCTTATTCGGCGCCGCATAATACCCGCCAACATTTGTGCTGGTTTTAATTCGTTCAGCCAGTTCCTCTGGAACGACCAAATCTTCGTCGCCAACATCCCAACCAGCACCTTCGGTGTCACCTACTTCTTCATTGTCCAACGCGTCCTGCATGTCGTCATCCTGATCCTCTAAGCCCAAGTCAGCATCAGCTCCCCAGCCATCGCCACCGGCATCCTCTACAGTTGCAGCTGTATCGGTGATATTAAGAGATTGTCGGACATTTGATGCTGTTCCTCTGGTTAGCATAGCGCCTTCGAAAAAGCCCTTCGATACAGTAAGCAGTGGCCAATTAGTTTCAACCTGTTGAATGGGCACTGGTGGCTTTAGTAGTACGGCATCTTCATTCACCTCTGGTAGTGCGTTTCCCTCCTGAGCAATGGCTTCTTTTATGGTGTCAGCTTGATCAGTAAATCCATGAGTGGCAGCTGTTAAATACGCCAGCGACATTTGTCCACAGTTCTTTAAAATATTCACCCTCTCTTGTACATCGCCTAGAAGAAGTGCTCCTTGGTACTGCGCCGATACATCTTTACGCAGTTCAGCAATTTTATTCATCTTTTTCAATTTCTCCAGATTTCCAGTAATCAGATACAAGAAGGAAAGTTTGTCAAAGTTCTTCGTGCGCTGATAGCACATCTCAACAACTTGGTGGTTTCCTTGCAGCAGAGCCGCTTGCCCCAGCCTGTCCCAACAGTCCTTGTCGTCCAGCGCCTTAGCCGCTTCCAAGGCATTTTCTATATTGCCACATTCCAAGGCAAGTCCGAAGCGTGTTTTTTCATCTTTGACGAAATGCAATGCAACCTCGGGATAGCCCTTCTGCTGTAGGTATGCGATTATGCTCTGTCCAACAAGTCGAGCATTACGGACCATGTGCAGTACTTCATCGTACTTCCGATTGATCAAAGCCAATTTGAACTTGTATTCAGTGGGGTCTATATGCAAGACTCGAGTGCGACATTCCCGATCCAAACAGAATACTTGATTTCCCTTTACGCGAGTGATGTATATCGGCAAATCTAAGGTACGAATGATTCCGTGGTCGCCATTGGTAATCGCGTACTTGATATGATTGCTTGTGGTATAAATGAATACTCCGGAGTCATCCCAGGCGCCGGACTTTACACGTGTGTTCTCCTGAATCGTGCACAGGTACTGCAAGCGTCGATCGCAGATCGTAACTGAATGCTTACAGAGCAATGCCACCAACGACATATCTCCCGACCAAACCACATATCTGCATTTGGCCAATTTTATGCATCCCACGGATACCAAGCGCTGTACTTCGTAGAGTGTGACATATTCTGGGTCACGAATAAGCAACATACCAGTTCCGGCGTAAAAGATTTCTTCGCAGAAAGTTGGTATTTTCTTTGTTACCTCGTTCTTGAAGTTCTTAATGACCAACTGGCTGTTGCGATCCAAAACGGCGAACCTGTTGCGGGCGACCCAAATCGCAGTGATACCTGATGACCGTTTGCTCTCTGTTTCACTCTGAGATGTAGACTCTGACTCCTTGGGAATTTGACACAAATCGTAAGTACTGTTCTCCAAATTGTTGGTGCGTGTGCAGAGCAGTACTGCATTCAATGCTGGATTGTAGGACATGCTATGCACTGGGGATTTACCTCCGCCACGTAATTGCATCACAACTGTATCTTTGGTTGTGGTAAAGTCCAACTTGCGAAGAAACCTGTCCTTTACGTAGTACAGAATATTGCCGTGAACTGCATATGCTGGGCGCTCTCTTTCCAACTTGAACACAACCATACCTAGGTGAAAAACGAAAAATTTTTTGTTAGTTATTGTAGAACTATTTGTAATACCGGGTAAGACCCAAACCAATTTCTCAAAAGAAATATTTCAAACTACATATTTTAAGTAAAATGTAATAAAAACTGCCAAAAGTGAAGCGAAAACTTTTACCAAAATATTTTTCAACCCTAAACGGCCAACAGAGAAAAAAGTTTATACGCCTGCAAGTAACGAAATAATCTAACAAAATTAGTTATTCTTACCGGCATCATGTCCAGCAGCAAATAGGTTCAAAGTTGGATGGGCTGTCAGAATCCAGAAACGTTCTCCATCTCTGCGGAAAGTGTGTAAACATTGACGTTTGGTCATATCCCACACCCTAATACTTTTATCCTCGCTATTCGAAACGATCAAGTCCTGCCTTGGATGGAACAGCACACAAGACACGTTGTTGTAATGTCCACGACATGTATCCACTTCCCAGGCTTTGTATTCGTTCATTCGCCATAATTTAATCTGGCGATCATCAGCTCCAGATACAATGAGAGGCAAAGTTGGATGAAAACTAGCCCAATTAACGCCACGGTCATGACCCTCGAGAACATGTTTCACTACTGCATCGGCTTGGCCAAACAAATCAGTAGAGCCAGGATGATTTTTTAAATGATCATCTAATCCTCCGGGCCCTGGAGCTACATTTTTCTTTCGCAAACCTGAAATGTCCCAAACACGAACCGTCTGATCGAGTGAAGCCGAAACAATCTGATCTTCAGATGGATGGAACTGTGCACACATCACATAGTGATTGTGACCAGTAAGAACACAAATACAATTTCTTGATTGCCAGTTCCAGATTCGTATTGTTTGATCGTCGGATGCACTTAAAATCCATGGGTACTCGTGATGAAATACAACTGTGCGTACGTAGTCCAAGTGAGCAAGAAGAGTAAATATGCATCGTCGTTGCTTGTAGTTCCAAACCTTTATTTTGTAATCATCGCCACCGGAAACGAATAAAGGTTGCTGGCAGTGGAATGCCACACTTCGGACGGGACCATCATGTTCATCGAACTTCTCCAAAAGGGTGTGCATGCGGTAGTCCCACAATTGGATGACACCACTGTGCAAACTTGCAAGAATCCACGGTCGTTTTGGATGAAACGATAAACCCTTAACACGGGCTGATTTTGACTCGAAATTGGTCAACATTTTAAGATATAAGCGACCAGAAGCACAGATGAATATTTAATTTGGATATACTTTGATTGTATTTCTATTTTTCTAGCATTTATTATTGGAAAATTCTCCAACCGTACCCGGACAACGAATTAAAATTTTGTGAGTTGTCAAAGCTGATGACACGACATCACATTAGTACAATATTCTATTACATTTTTCGGAGGTATGTTCGCCTTGCGTATAATTTTACTAACTAGTTGAGAAACTAGTCCCATAGATCTGTCACGCCAAATATTATATAAAATATAATATAAAAAGTTTGTAAAAGGTTTTAATATAAAAAGTTTTTAAAACGTCGTATCGGATGACACTTTGCTACATTTTCTGGCCGACTACTAACTCAGTTGGAATTTTATTCACTTCGCATATTCCACCAATTATTTATGTACCTTTCATTTTGTTATATTTGAAACATGACCTTTTATGCATTTGTTTTCACAAGTAAGAAAATTAACCAAAATAATTGAACCAAACATTTTCACCTCAGCAACTGAATATATAACCACAACACAACTTTCCCATTCATGTGTCTATTTATCTATTCCATTGATAAAATCAAATATTTTTAAAGTAGCAAAATAGGTTGTAATACCCTACAATATATTTTCTGAATGACAAAGAATTAGAAACAAAAATACTCAGCATTGATGATTCTATGATGTATTTTTTCTATTTTTCAATCCTGTGGAAGTTGTGACATGAGAATCGTCCTTTATTTATGAGCGTCCGTTTTAGTAGCGCTTCGAAACGAAATCGCTCAGCGCTGAACTAAACTTCATTCATCCAAATGCCAAGTGCGCGCACGCAAAATGTAAATGACAAGAAATGCATCGTACCTGCTGAAGTAAATACCACACATTAGGAAATTTTAGAATGACTCTAGCACATCGGGCTTTATTTACATGGTTTATTATATTAGTATTTCTAATTTTACTGTGCCTAAGACTCGACCCGCGTACACATTGGAACTGGTTCATCGTTTTCATTCCGCTTTGGCTGTTTGATGCCATCCTGATAATTTATGTTATTATTAAAATAGTCACCAAATGGAGGAATTTGAAGCGGCTGAAAGAGCTTCTGATATCGTACCAGTGGTACATTGCAGGTGTACTGTTGAAGATAGCTTCGCAAGTGATGATTTGCCTTAAACTGGAGTACCCGCACTTAGAACTCTCGATTTTTGTGACTATGATCCCGATATGGATACTTCTTCCATCTACTACCATTTACGTTTTTGTTAGCATGCGACAGAGTAAGAAGAATAACACTTGTTTTGTCTGTACTTCTATTTATTTTTATTGACATTTCTCTTACAGGAATAAATGCGAAACGTTAAAACCCATACTTGCTTTGTGTTTGTCTTCTGTTTTGTCGATTTGCTGACCACATTGCCTGTAGTTCCGCTTCGTTTGCCTTCGCTTTGTGTGCCAAATAGGTGATTTGATGTTTTCTGCGCGTTCCAGCGGCTGGCTCTTCATCCGTGAGCACCCCTGTAGCTTGATATGTGGTAGCAGATGCAAGGGCCGTTCGCAACCATTCGTCTTTGTTCGGAAGTACTTGTTCACCTGATATATCGATGATTTCCACATTGTCCATTTTCCGGCGTTTGGCTTGACTGCCAATAAGTGCTTGGATAGCTTCACTGTCAAGCTGTTGCTGTGAGTTTTTGTCGCTCGGTGTAGGCTGTTGTTCTTCTGGCTGAAAGTCGGGTTGATTGGTTTCGGCAACTGAGGCAAATTTCGATGAAGCCTGCGCCATTTCTGCAGCTTTTTTAGAAACCATCACAGCTATCTCATCTGCACTAACTTCTGGTAAAGTGTCGTCGCTTTTAAGGGAGAAAAAGTCTCCGCCCTCATTGTCGGACTCGTCACTATCACTTACACTCACTAATGATGCCTTGGGTTTTGTGATCGGTGGACGTCGTTTGGTTGGCTTGCTATCAACATTTTCTGTGTTTTGTGCTGACCGACGATTCTTTACCGTATCTGGAACGAAATTAAATCTGCTTGATGATTCCTTGCCGTCGACTAAATTGCTGGGTGGTTTGGCTTTAACGAAGTTTTGTTCTGACTTCGGTTGTGGAAGGATGCTCATAAGACTTGAAAAGGTTGAAGGTTTAGCAGCCGTGTCTGTTGACTTCTTTTTTTTCCCCTCAACATCATCAAAATCCTTCAAAGATGGTATTGTGATGCGCACTGAACTTTTTTTCACTGGAGGCAAATTTGAAGACGGAGTTTCCAAAGGTACTGCTTTTTTGTGTAGGAATTCGTCATCTTCCTCTTCTATCAACTCAACTTTTGTTCCATGGGTTGTTTTAGGCATAGGTAGTTTCTCAAAAAGAGGCTGAATACTAGCGAGTTCCTCTTCCAACTTGGGAACAGGCAAGATTAACGCAGTTCTATGCTGTTTCGGATCTTTTACTGGCACATAGTCGTCATCACTTATGTGACCCTGAGTTTCGGTACTGTTATTCTTAGGTGATTCTTCTTCATTGTCGCTATCACTTTCATCATCGCTGCTTGTAGCATATGCAACTAACGACATTTTGAAAAGAGTAATTTGTGAAATATTACAATATTTTATAAAATAAATGATTCCAGTTTCGACTGTCACTTAATGTCAACATATGTGTGTTTATTTGTCAAACTGCGTTGAAGGCAAAATTAAAAGGGTTTCGTTCAGAGAAAAAGTGTAGAATGGCATCGTACAGTATGATTGAGTTCTGATTTGTATTTTCATTTCAGGCAACAAGAACTAAAACCATAAAAAGTTTTCCAAATTTAACTCAAAGTAAAGCCTTTTATCAAGGCAGTAATCATGCCAGTCAATGTTAGTTTGTGGTATAATTGTTTGGCATATTAATTCAAAACTTAATTTGAAAACTTACCAAAAAATTATTTTAATTATATACCCAAAATTGACTATTGCCAATTTGTCTTTTTAGGTCTACAGGTCAATATCTATACTACTTTCACTTTTCTAGTTTCGAACGAAACTGAAAGGCGAGAGTTAGGAAAGGTCAACTGAAAGTGAAGATGAAAGTGATGATGATAAAGCTTCGAACTCACCCTGGTAACTGACATTTCCCGGCAACGACTACCTTGTCTTGTGTTTACATATTCCAAACATTCGCTTAATGTTTGCCTGTTAGGTGGCTAATTCTGATTCAGAACATTACTCGGAAAATTATTTAGATAAGTACATATAGAAGCAGTCTGCCGAATAATCGCACTTGAATGATTTTGACACAAGTAAGTACATTTCATAGTATCAATGATCATAAGCTTACTAATCGATTTAACCATAAGACACTCTGTCATGGTTCGAGTATTATTTCTTCACCCAGACTTGGGTATAGGAGGAGCTGAAAGATTAGTGGTCGATGCGGCATTAGCTCTGCAACAAAAAGGACATACAGTCAGTTTTCTGACCAACCATCATGATCGGACACATTGCTTTGAAGAGACAAGAGATGGTACCTTTCTGGTTCAAGCTGTAGGAGATTGGCTTCCTCGAAACATATTTGGACGTTTTTATGCATTTTGTGCTTATTTTCGTATGCTCTACGCCGCGTTCTATGCTTCATTATGTCTTTCACGTCGGGAAAAAATTGATGTTATATTCTGTGATCAAATTTCCATAGGAATACCAGTCTTGCGATTAGCCAAATACAGTCCCAAAATTGTGTTCTACTGCCACTTTCCCGATCAGTTGCTCAGTGCCAAAGAAGGTTACATCAAGTCAATTTATAGAGCACCACTTAATTTTCTAGAAGAGTATACAATCGGCCTCGCTGACTCTGTTTTAGTCAACAGTAAATTCACCTTGCGTGTCTTTAGGGAGACATTCAAACGGCTGGATGTAATTCCTGAAGTGCTATACCCTTCCTTAAATACTAGTTTTTTCGATAAGATGCAACTTGAAGTAAAAGACGATACTACGTTCAACATTCCGTCGGAGGCATTTATGTACTTGTCGATTAATCGGTTTGAACGGAAGAAGAACCACGAATTAGCAATGCATTCTTTCAAGTTATTGGAAAAGTCTTTGCCTCGGAATGATTGGCAAAAATGCCGTCTTATCATTGCAGGAGGATATGATACTCGTGTTGTTGAGAATGTAGATATTTACAATGAGCTCAGTGCACTTGCCGTGGAGCTAGGACTGGAAGATAAAATTATATTACTGCGTTCGCCTTCGGATGTTGAAAAGATTGCTTTATTGTCTAAGACTCGGTGCTTGGTTTACACTCCAGAGAATGAGCATTTTGGTATTGTTCCGTTAGAAGGAATGTATATGTCGAAGCCGGTTATTGCATTAAATAGCGGTGGACCTACAGAAACGATTGTTCACAATTCAACGGGTATTCTGTGCGAGAAAAACTCTGAACAGTTTTCTAACGCTATGTGCAAACTATTCAAGGATCAGATGCTGTGTGAACGCATGGGAGAGATGGGCCGGAAAAGAGTTGAACAAAAGTTCTCATTTGAAGCGTTTGGTAATAAGATGGACAGTGTGATTAGAGAGCTGCTCGATCCTAACACAAAGAAAAGGAATTAAACTGAGCGAACTTTAAGCTATTACAATTCCAAAGTGATTTAAAGCAATTATTCGCAAACTTTTGTTATTAGTGTTGTCTCTTAATAAAATGTATTTCAAATTAAAAATCTTGTAATTTTTTTGTTTATATTCATACTAGTCGTCTTTAAATAGATTGTCATAGTCGCTCCAAGCTGTCTTTGAACTTCAGATGGAGTCCCTTCAAAATAAGATACTTAAGGAAGTATAAACTCCAAATATAGTAAACAATTGCTTGCTTATTTTAAATGCTTTATTTCGTTAGATTCTTTTTTTTTTTAAATAACGCAATAAAATCAAAAAATGAACATAAGTTTTGGAAAAAAGAAAGGCATTTTAATTTAAACATATTTCCTATCTGTAAATCGTGTTGCGAAATTAATTGGTACAAAATGCGCATAGGCAAGTAGAAGAGTTCTGCTTCAATTACAATATGAATTAATCCAGCCGCTTGTATAGGTACAAATATCCCAAGTCCTTCGGCGGATTCTGTGACGCAGCGACTTTACTGTCGTTGAATATTACCCACTGGTTGTCCTTTTTGATGTGGCACACGTAATGACCAACTTGGGATGATGTACCCATGTGGGAAATGAACGCGACTAGTTTGTACTTACCGCTGCCATCGCGATAAGTCTTTGAATTCAAAGCGGAAGAGGCATCGTTTCCCTCCTCTGTGTCCATGGGACTGTTATCCAATGAGTCAGCGTGAGAAAATATCCAATCAGTAGCTCGTTCAATATTATTGTCTGTGGCCTTTAATGCTGCATTGGCTTGCTTTTCATCAAAGCCCATGCTCATTAGCATTGCAAGGTTGTCTGGATTTGCTACAAAGGCATTACTTTTAGGCAGGCCTGGTAAGGTAAACGGTGCTGAAAAGTCTGAATCACCAATGTGCTCCATAATCCATTGCGTGGCAACATCGAGACCAGCGTTCTTGGTGTTAAAAATGGCACGTTTGCATGCTTCTTGAGGAAAACCCATATCTAATAGTTCACTCATAATTGCTTCATCGAATTTAAGCTCAGGTACTTGTTGTACCTCATTCGGCAGAGTAGATTCGCCTGGTTGAAGACCAGTGGCGCGCATGTTTGATAAATCTATCTCAGCGGGCATGTCTACTGAGACATCCAATTTGATCGGAACCCAATCCTCGCGAAGTGTGAACTTTTTCAGGTGCAGAACCATGTAATCCGGCATAGAAGCCAGTCGGGTGATCTTTTTGGCAGTGGTCATTCCATTGATTGCTGAGCTAAAGAACTGTTCAATTAATTCCGTTTGAAAGAAGTGATCTAAACACGCTTGAAGAGGGATTTTTGGCCGCACAACGTTTTCACCACTGGATGGTTTTCCACTAGCCGCTAACTTGTCCTGATACTCTTGGACCTCGTCTTGGTTTGTCGCTTTAGATAGAGGAATCGCTAATGACAAGCAATACTCTTCACGTTTGGTATACTTTACTTTCTTGCTCTCTCCGCATTCAACGCGGTCTTCAACAGAGAACAGGAACGAGTCCGTTGGATTGGGTTGATTTCCACGACTATTTCGCTCCAATAGAGTGACTAAATACAGGAGGAACTCGCATGCATCCTGTTGTTGTTTTGTGTTGAAGTCTGGGTGATTCTTTCCAACCACGTTCTTGAACATTGCGGGTGAAATACCAGTTGATTCAGAATCTAAAGAGTTCTCGGATATGGAACTATATTTACCGCTCCAAAGACCAGTTCCAAGTTTAGCGAGTTGAATATTGAAATCGCTTGCAGGATCTGCTGGAAATGCTCCAAAATACTGTGGTGCTCCATCGACAAAGCGTCTAATAAAATCTGGAATAGTGAAAACCACTTGCATTACGCTGTTCATGTAGCATGAATTTCCCAGATTTCGCATTCCAGTCAATCCAGGACCGGCCAAGGGTGTTAGTTCGCTATCACTCTCGGTCAGCTGGCTCCACTCCCCAATACGCTGATTTATGTCTAACTCTAATTCCACCATGGATTTTTCACTTTTGTGCATTGCAGTCATATTTATACCGAAATGACCAAGATGTTCATTCAGCTTAGGATCAATGACCATATCATCCTCAGGATAACTGAACACGTCTGCTTTGCCCTCAGCAGTTATTGTGCCTAGTTTTACAGCCAAAGGAAACCCTGTCTCTTTGTAGTACTCCACAGCGTGGTCGTTCCCACCTGAACCATCGAAGAACCTCCGGCCACAGAGAATGGAGCCATCTGTAAGGTTCAACCATAGATTATTGGTGAGATCACATTTCTCGCATTTCCATCCCGTAGGCGGAATCTTTCGACCATTGTCTAACTGCTTGAGATCATTTGAAAATTTAGATACCTGCCGTACCTCACCATCCCAGGTGCCAGTCATTGCGAGCTTTTCTAATTTCATCACAGCAGACTCGGCTGCTACGATTGTATCGACAGATTGTTGAACTATTAGCGGTAAATCCACGTTCGGATATGGGATTTTAACGTCTGGTAGCACTACAATATGATACGTATCTTTGTATGTATATTTTTGATCTTTTAGTCCTGCTCCTCCTTCCACGCCGATTGCAAGACGAGTAATCTTTCGTTCGGGTCCAGACTCATCGATTTTTTCACCTTCGTGGCTAGGATTTTTGGTTTTTTCTCTTCTAATATGAAGGAATACACCATTTCCAGTTTTGTTGAAATACGGCTTAATAAATTCCTCGCCAAAGCCGAGAAATGTAGTTAGACTTACGTAGAGACCAGTAGGTGTTTCGGGGTTATCGTACGAGTAAACACACTCGTCTTTATAAACACTTTGGTTTTCGCTTGGGACGCGGATTTTAGACAAATGCTTTTGGAGAACATCCATTCTGAGAACGGCATACAAAAATTTAGTGAAACAGTCCAAAAATTCATTAAACAATTGTACTAACCTTTTGTTAACAGAAATTCACAGTATCAAATACAGAATATTAATATACTATTAACTTGTTTGCTTCTAAAATGCAATAAAGAAAATGTCCACCAAATTAAACTAGTTGCAATTCTCGGACTTTCGTTTGCGGCACAAAAGAAAAAGTCATCGCACAGATTTGACAGCTTTTCGGTCGTTGTAGAAGATATGTGCGATAATAAATTATATTTTCAATTATGACGTCAGAAGGTGCTGTTCAGATTATTTTAACTCGTTTTAACTAGGTACCTAGATACTTATTTTAGCTTTCTATCGTTACTATAATTTTATTCAGTTTATTTCTACTAAAAATATCATTATTAAATTAGGACCTCAAATGAAATGAAGACAGTTAGTACCTGAGCTATAAAGAGAAAGAAAGGAATGTTATTGTGAATAGCTACGTTTATCTATGTACCAATACCGACTACCGTTATCTTACGTTACATACCATCTCTTAAAAAATTTAAATAACTAGTTTTTGTATAGTTAATTTAAATAACTTAAATTTGCACCGTTCTGCTAAATAAGTCCGAACGTGTTCTTCAGTTCAGCAGTAGGTCGCCGATTTTTAGTCGATTTTTAGTTCTGACTTTAGAAAGAGATTGTTGCACTTCAAAGAAAATAAACGTTCACAATGCGAGGAAATCAAAACTTATAAATCTTGATTATACTCAGTTATTAGATGTCTGTTGAAAGATGCGAGCGATGCATTGTGCCTTACTTACTTATTTATTTAGGTTGTACTACAGTTCGGGTGAACCTTGCTCACTGCCTCCAGTTACAGCTTGGATGCGGTAACGTTCTACTTGTGGGCGCAATCTGAAACGAGGTCCTTCTCTACTGCGTGGTCCCGTCCCTCCGGGTTGTTTTTCTTCCACATTGAACACTGCAACTTTTCATTGAATCTTCTCTTCCAAATTCCATCCATCCAAACAGGACGGACAGGCGTGACAGGTCCATGGGACCCAGTGCCTAGCTTATCACAAACACTCGTGTTGTGTATGTTAAAATTCTTTTACACGAATGGAAGGGGCCTTCTGTTTAATGCCGTATCGGAGAGCAATATTTGGTTTGAGAAGCTTTTCATAGCAGTTTTACTCTTGGATGTTTATAAGACGCTCGCGAGAGGTGGGGTCGTGAAAGAAATTTTCGGTGTTGTCTGGGGATCGAACCTCGAACCCCTCACTCCGTAATCCAACACACTAACCACCTGAGCCACGGAGCCAACTTCCTCGCTTATGCATTAAAAATAAACAATTGTCTATGTTAAATGGGGTACTGATTCTAAGCTATCGCTCATTTTTGTCTTAATCGCCACCTTTGTTTATTACTTGTTTATTACCATATTTCGTCGGTCCTTATAGTAAGCATCATTGAACGCATTGTTCTACATGTACCACATTTTTCTTCTTACAATACCTACATATGTATAATAAGAAACTCTACGGTTTACTGTTCTTTTCTTGACTGATGAGACAAGAGCTTGTGTTAAGCCTCATCTATCATAGACCATATCTCCATAATATTGCAATTTAGATTTAAGGCAGCTTCTAGAGTTTTTATGTAACATGTTGAGTGACTATAACTATCCACTTTAAAGAGTGCCATAAAAAACCCAATCCTTAAGAAATGAAACAAAATTGTTGGTTTTATTTTTCAATGTGAGTATTTTCTCGATTTATTAGTTAATGCCTGTCAATGTGTTTGCATTAATTTTGCTACAATTCATTGGTTTTTAATTTTGAGTTAAAATTCATTAAACTACGTTATAATATATAGTAAATATTATTATCATTATTAGTTTTAATATTTTTTCTTATTTATTTTTTTATTTTTATTTTTTGATAAAATGTGTTTCATACTACAATTGCACATTCATATATGGCTACTAATATGTGTGTACTTATACTTTTTACTTATATATTTGTTTGTATTTTTTGTTTAAATTGTATTATCTGAATTGAATTTGATTTTATTGAATTTAATTCAAGAATTTATTGTTTCATAAACATATTTTCGACACTCTTATTCAGCTGTTTCCCCCAATTGCGATTTATTTGCTTTATTTCTGTTATCAGTGTAAAAATAGACTTTCAAGCTGAGTTTTTCGTCAACTTAATGTTTTGTTTTTGTTTGTTTGTTATTGGTTCTCTCTAAAATCGTACAAAATGTTTAGTTAATATTCTATTTTAAATTACTTTCCAAACACTTAAGACTTTCAGTAATTTGTTTGTAATCGTAATGTTTTGTATTGCATTTATTGCTAGTGTTTTCAAGAAATAAGGTTTTCGGTGTCAGATTAGCAGTTTATATATGTATGTAAGAAACATCTTTGTCAAAATTTATTATTGATGATTTCAAAATTGAGGGTTAACATATTATCATATTTAAAAGTTTATGAATTCACAAAGTTTTTATGATATATGAATATTCGAGTGACAACCTCCCACAAAACTTTGTTTTACATTTCTTTATCCTATCTATAAATTTAACTTAATATAATGTCACAAATCTACGAAAAATGTACAAGGTTCCTTTACTATTTACATATTTACTGTTTTCATTATTATATCCTTTTATTGTGGGTCGAATTAAATCATTATTTTATTTTTTTCTATTCAAGAAATAGCCAATATGGGCGTTTCAATGTTTAAATCAATTGCAATCAAGTTTAATAACAAAAATCAAACCAATAAAACAAAATAGGAAAGCAATTTGAATTTACATTGATTTCGCCACATCACAGTTTATTTTATAATTTGGACGTTATAGTTTGTGACAAACGTTTTCCTTTAAGCATGCGAAAACTCTGAGCATTTGATGAACATCTTTAAAAAATCAATTCCGAATTTTTGTTTTTCATTTTTTTTTTTCAATTGCACTTATTTCATACTTTTCTTTCTACTTAGAGGTTTATGAGCAGTAGATGTATTTTGGTGTAATTTTGTGAATGCATTTACCGTTATGCTCTTACCATTTTGTTTTTATTTTCTTAGATATGGGTACATACATACGTATGTAGCTGTATTCAAGTATGCACAGTCTATTGATCATTGTTGTTTCTACATACCTACATTGTAATGAGGAATAAGTTTAGAGACTAGGCCTAAAAGTTGCTCAAATTAATGAGACAAACGAAAAGAATATTCAGATTGGCTACATAGGAATTGTTGAAATTGTTATTGGTAGCCAATTGCCTTTTGTTTAACATAACATACAATAATAGTAGGGTGGCTGAACCTATTTATTGAATAGTTCAAATAAAACGTTGTCTATAAGTTCCGGCATAGTATTTAATTTACTCAGTCAAATACTGAACCGAGTAGATTTGTATGAAATCAGAACTGAACTGTTGTATACTATCTTTATCAACATTGTAGCTTAATGGAAAATTGAGTAACATAGGACGATAGAGTAGTAAACAAGCGGCGGATTACCAAGAGTAGTATTCAAAATTATTGAACATAGTTTTTATTAAAAAAAACGTCACTCTAATTTCATTTGGAAAAACAATGTTATAGTGAGAATGGAAGATTTCTCTTCTATAAGCTAAATTCTCTGCGATCGATCAATGTTCATATTTTATTCCGGCCACCCTAAATATTAATGTGAAACTACGATAACATATTTGTAAATGTGAAAATAAGCAAATAATTTAATTTAATTTCTGGGCAAAGATAATAACTTGGGCATTTATCAAATAAATATGTATTATATTAATTTAATTGAACTATATTATTAAGATTTCATTCGGTATAATTTTGGAAAGATGATTAATTAATAATTCGATCTATTCGCAGATTTATTTATGTTTAATTTTCAGCTTAACAATGAAATTTCATATTCTTTTTTGACTTATTTGTAATATTTTTTTTTATGAATTCTTGACTTCGAAAGTATAAGTAAATCATGACATTCTGATAGTTGCATTTGAATATGTATTAAGGTATTATTTGATGGTAAATAATAAACAAAATGTGATAACAATAAAAATAATGAAAGTATGCAAGTGCAGGGCGTTTGGTCTAATTTTTGGTTAAAAATACTATAACTGAAATATACTAATACGCGAAAAACTGGTCCCTACGTCAACCTTATAGGCTGATCTACTTCTCCTTTTCATTCTAAAAAAATATTAGTTTTGCAATCATTTTCTATTTCTTGTTTTTGGGATGACTAACTGAAAGAGTGGATTTATTTTTTACGATGGAAACTATAAAGGAAACACTTAAAAATGCATGGTTCTTTGAATATACATAGAACCAATAGTAAATAATGTAGGTTAATGCAGTATATTATAAATTACGCTTAAACATTGTAATAAATCATCAAATGATTCGATGAAACTCCTGAAGAGAAAAAATATTAATCAGTGATCCCATTTTCGTAGTATACTTCTCACAAAAAAAAAACAACTGCTAAAGTTTCGGGTAAACAATTTTAGTGAAATAAATATTAGTGTGTAACTATTAATATATTGAATGGTTAATCTTTTTTTTAGGCAACACATTTAGAAGGAAATTTTCTGTATTTGAATGATTGATAATAAAATTTTTTTTTTTTTTGAACTGGGTATTTGATGTGGGTCATGAAATACCTACTCGTATAAGAAGTAAGCATTTTCGATGATAAGTCGCGTAGACTAATTTGGATTTTAGATTTTAAAACTCATTACCGTAAGAGATTTAGCATCACTTTGAAATCGCAATATGCGGTATGACCTGCAGTATTTACCGACATGCTTAGTCTGACGTTGAATTTGATTAAACTTTACAGCATTAGTCGTGAGTTCAGAATAAAATATCTTTTGATTTATTCATTATTAAACCAGCTTTTAGTGAATAATAGATAGACTAAACAAAAACTTGAAATTTTCGAATTAAAGGGAGTTAAACTGAACAGGCGAAGTGTAGATAGAGTGCTAATGTTGTGTGCAAATTAAAACAAAAAAAGAGTGAAACCGTTCGAAACGACAGGGTAAAAAATGAAATGAAAAATCAATTTTAAAATGTTTAAGTGTTTATCCTTTTCATTTATTTTTTTTTTCTCTTTTTTTTTGTCAATAATATTATACTGTACATTTTAAGTTATCTAAAAAGATTTCTTTTATATCGCTTTACTTACACAATATTTTGTTTGTTTCCTAATCATTTCATAGTTATTACAATAAGTTTAACATTATCGAAGCACAATGCTTGTTATTGAGAAAAAAAGGAAATTAAATCAAATACTGTGAAAATACCTCAACAGAAATGGAAATAAAAAAAAAAATAAAGAAACTCATCTTTCTATTAAAGTAAAATTTATTTGTAAAAAAATATTTTTTTGTTCTTATTATGTAAATCACTCAAATGTTCTTAGCATTAGCATTAACATAAAGTCTAATCACTACTAGTTAAAAAATAAATATAATTCTATATAAGTATGTATAAATGTTTCAATTAATCAAAAAAAAAATGCCTAAAAATCAAATAAAAAAAAACATTTTACTCTTTGAATTAAATTTGTTGGTAAATGAGTTATAAAACGAGTCGACTAAAACAATAAAACTAAATAGAGTACTATGTGTATGTGTGTGTGTCTGTGTGTATGTGTGTTGCAACAAATAAAATACGAAAAATAATAATCAAAAAGAAAAAAAAAGATGCTGCACTCTAAGCACAAAATGTCAAGTCCTCAAATGCACATTTTTATCTCACCACTTGTTTTCAATACACATTACACATTATTTGTTATTCAATTTCCCCAGCTCGCGGTTGCTCATGAATCTTTTGTTAACTCTTTTTGGTATGCTATCGGACTTTGAATTGCTTTGAGGAAATCGTGTTGAGATTGAAGGATATTTCTGATTGTTTCCAACCACTCGTGATTTTGATCTACCGTAGCTGCGTTACAAATGTAATTGTTCAGGTCCGGCCGATGGGGATCTGTAGATTTCAACAGAAATCTGTTGTTCGGCAATTCCTCCAGCTGCATTTTGTTAACCTAGAGAGAAATTAATATGGATTTATAGTGTGTGTTCATTTGTTTACAAGACTAGATCATACTTGTATGTGGGAGCGGTATACATATGAGGGGCACGTGAACTGAGTCTTTTTGCCAACAATATCCGCAAATATAATACTTTGTTCAAATAGGAATACTTGAAGTTCTCTGGGCTTCTGAACCATTGTCGCATTTCGTTCAACGTTTTTTGTTTCTTCAACACACGTCAAAGGACCGTGAAGCAAGAGTTTGCCTTGGGCTGTGATTTTTCCTTCGAATTTTTGAAGCCGCCGAACCACCATCATATCGTTGACAGCTCTGCAAACAACCTATTAAAAGTAAATTAAAATTATGTAGTGCAATTTAATGGATATATTTGTATATATGTATTGTATATATGGACTTGTGGTTCGATTAGCATAGTAGATAGTTCCCTGTCATCACTGGCTATCATTTCTAACTTCTCTTCTACTCTTAATTTTCTAGTTGTATTTTAAATGCCTTATACGCGTAATGTAGTAAGTGTAAATGTAAGTAATTATACACACCTTCATGACATAGAAAGCTTCTTTCATACTTGGTACTTCCTCAACCAAACTGGCACGTTCGGTCTGCTTCGTAATCTCTCGTAGAAGGAGTTCATACTTGGTTATTCTTTGTACAGGCTTTATAAGCAAATCACTTAGCTGTGGAGTAAAACAAATCAAATTAATGTTATTCAAACAAAATCCAAATAAAGATGTATTGCTCTTACATCTAAACGATGTTTAAGTTTTTGTCGAATTTGATCGAAGTACGTTCCGTGTTCAGACACAATGTGTTCTGAGACTGGTTTATTTTGACAGTAAACAATGTACATGTGGAATTTACGCTCATATCGCTTGATCATGGGACCAAGTTCAGATGGTGATTTAATACAACGTTGAAGAGCTTTTAAAAAGTTACTAAAATCAAAGGTAAAATAAAATAATTAATCCTTTATTAACAATATAAGAAGCAAAAAAAATTACTCTCTGTGCCATTCGTAGATAGCTTCGATATTTCCGAATACCATTCGTTCTTTTCCACCTTTAAGATCGTCAGGTAAAGGTATGTCGCTTTTTGGATTACGAATCTCTGCAATATAACTAAAAAATTCAACAATTAATTAATAACATTTTGCAAACATTTAAATCTAGCTACTTACCCATTCACTATTTCTGCCAAATCTTGAATATATAGTTCTTCTGTCGAGAGTAGTTCTGAAAGTGCACATAAACGTTTTCTCTGCGCAGCTTCAACATCGTTTGATTCTGAGTTATTCTTTAGAGAAAATGGAACACGAATTAAATATTATACACAATCCTACACATACAACGCTATTAAATATCAATTACCTCATCATTGTTATCGGCTGAGTTATCATTATTCGAATATGACAAGTCAAGATCACGACCATTGCTCTCGCTGCTGTTAATATCTAGGGGTTTTAGGAACTTGGACTTCACTTCATGTTGTTCCTTAAAGTAAAAAAAAACGCACTTGCTTAACCGCACTTGTTTTATATCAAATGACGTTTTTAACTTACGGTTTTCTCTTTAACTATTTGCTCGATTTCAGATAAGTCCGCTGCTGCATTGCCCTCCATTTTCTTGAAGGTACTTGCCTAAAATAAATTAAATTGTGAGAAATAACGTCAGTAAAATGGTCTACACCTTGAACATAAAATGTATTATCTACCACTACAAAAATCTGAGCAATTAAGTACTGTAATTTTGTTCGGTGTTTTGTCTATGACTAGGTTGTTATCTTAGACTTGCGTATAACATACCTCGTGCAGAGTGATATAAGGAAATATATAATAAGGGCAAGGCAAAAGATACAAAATCTATTAGTAAACGTAGAACGTTATGCAAATGACACACAATCGCGAACTCCAAGAAGTTGTTTGAATTAGTCTACCTAATGTTAGGATGTGGTTTCTTGAAATTAAATTAACATAATTGATTTGTGTTATTGATGATCAATTGATTTTGAACTGATTTAATTCTGCGCTAGTTAATAATGTTACCGGAACAATGTTTTACTCTGATCAAACGAAAAAAAAACGCCTTTGTATATAGGTACATAGCAGGTAAGATCATTTAATCGCAATCTTTATAAATCTATTCGATGATACCTGTTAAAATTTGATGTAGAACAAGGTAGAAAATACAAATTTGTTTTCAATCACTACAAAAATATAATCTTCATCAGTTAAACAACACAATATCAATTATTATTGAATGAATCAGCAACGTTCTAGCAAAAGTGTGATAACGAATATGTTTCTAATCCTCCTCACGTTAAACTTCTTGAACATTACCACAGAACTAACTTGTGAACTTCAGTTTACAAAATATGTGTAAACTTGTTTATAAATTACCGCAATTCGAAATGATTCATTATCTAGCTATTAACTTTGCACACTAAGGTTTTATGTGTGTTAAATGAATTGGAATGGCAGATTAATAGACTCTGCAAAAATTGTATGTACAATTTGTGTGTGTATATACATATGTATGTACGAGAGATACGTATTTGTCTTACGATTATGCAACTCTTCCATGCACATGCATGGAGCAGTAAATTACATTAGTGCAGTAGTAAACAGGAAACTGGTTTTTGATTTGGGATAATTGTTCATTGACATTCACATTTATACTCACAGTACATTTTAAAAATGCTTCTCTAAAGATAATGTATTTGTTTCATAACAAAAGTTGACTAAAGTTTGGAAAATTGTAAATTTTTAAAATTACCACTTTTAAAAGGTTTATAATTTCAAGTTTTCGAAACTATAACGTACAACTTGTTTGACTTGACAAACACTTATAGGCCTATATTATTAGAAAACTAAAAGCAAGGGTAGAAGTAAACAGCTTACATCTAAAAGAAAAAGAAAACGCCATACTAGCTGATTGGAAAGAAGTCACTTAAAGTTGCCAACAACGTTAACAGTATGGATCAATATGACTTTAAATTGTTCTTGTTTTAATTATTCATTAACTCTTTTTTAAAATATAATCAAGAACCAGCAACAATTGCAACAGCATCGACCTTGGCCCCGTCCTTAATGAAATAATAGCTTGGTCCCAATACTCAGGTGTTATCATTATCGAGCCGGCTAAACATAACAACCCAATTAGTTATATCAACGGTCAACTCAATTCTTACCAGAAAAATAGAATATTGACTGTTTTTTTTTATAGATACGCTCCCAAGTCGCAACTAAACAAAATTAAAACAATCTACAACTCTGCTGTAAGAGCAGCACTCGATTTGGTGTTGATATTCACACATTCTATCTGACCGTTCTTCAAACATAAATTTAATCTGGATCCCTGGACCCTGGACAAATCACCTTTAATTCTAATACCCAACAACAACACATTTCTCCGACTCCGAAACCAAATTAAACAGCAAGACCAATGGATGAAATCTTCAGACTGGTACAAGAAATCAAACAAACACTAAATTCACATAAAGGTCTACCTAAATATCAAGGAAATTATTTTTGAAATTAAAATAAACCCCTTTAAGATCATTCGTCTCCGGCTGGGTTATACTAAATTCTCACACGAAGACTACCTTAATAAAAACCATCCCTCTTAGTGCCCTTATTGTAACCAAGTAACTATTAGTATTCCTCACATCCTTAACAACTGTCCCCACTTCGAAACCATAAGAAAACAACTTTTCCGTGCCGTAAATCCTATTAAGAATGTCAATACCATTACCATATTCCTCAACAACAATTAGACCTATATAACTAAATTTACAAAAAAAAAATAAAGTGTACGTACTTGCACCTTAATGCTATAAGCTTACAATCTTATAAGCACTGAAATTCAAGTCTTGTTCTTTTTACACATGAAGCCTAATAAAGTGGGCGTGCCATTCTGTATTTTTAACATATAAGAATGAAAATTCCAATCTAGTTTCTAGGGATTATCCCACAGACGCTTTTCAGGTCGCAGTGTCAACCATATGGGCAAGGGTCTTGGCGGACCCATTTTTTGGACTTCTCAAACACAGTATTGTCAAGTTGGATTAAAATCTCGAGTTCGAAATTTTTCACGAAACCAATATGCCCCATACGTATAAGTGCAAGTAAAAACAACAATACCTTAATAACTAACCATTTGCTATTGTTTCATTCTATCTTATAATAACCATTATAAGCTAGTATTCAAATAAATAAAATAAAAAAAAATAATCTAGAACCAGGCAGTGGATCAGAAGCATTTTTCGCTTGGAACACAATTATTGCTGATTACTTTTTACTGGCAGTAGGTATACTGTTTCTCACCAGTTTATTGCACCAGCTATAAATGTTACAAAGTTTAAAATCGGTACACCAGGTTATAAAACGCAGATTTATCATGTAAAACAAAAGTAACCAGCTGTCATAGTCATATGTATACACTCTTTAAATAAGAAAATTTTTTATTTCTTATTTAATTAACCAAAACGTGATTTTCTATTTCACAATTGTATCATGCTCAATTACACACTCGTCCATTAAAATGGATATTCGTATTGAAACTGAAAGTATGGCTACAAACATAAGTGAATTTTTATCCACTTAAATGGTTCAGTAATTGTTATTTGCATATTTTTTGGGATTTTCATCCAAGCGACCTTGAATATGTATATTTTGTTTCAATTAATTAATAGGTTCTCATTAATAAAATATATGTATGAACGTAATCGTCACTGTGTATTTCTAAAGCATTTCTGCATAAATTCTCATTGCTAATATTACGAGTATTTTAAACAGTTGAACAAAAGGGGACCCCCATCCGGGAATTAGATTTATTTCAGCTGCCATAGGTGGGCGTGTATGTACTTAAACGTGTGTGTACATTGAACTTAATAGCAAAACATGTGGGATAACGAACACACAAGAAATCGGAATGATACTTTAAAAATAAAATTAATCTACGTAGTATCACCTTGGATTTTATGAGGAAAAAATAGTTTCACGTTAATCTACTTACCAAATTAACAGGATTCTCTTTCATGTCCTTAAAGGCGGGTGGTCCGTTCGAAATTACACAAGGCTCCTGAATAGGTTTCATTGGCGGTGGTAGTTCTAAACCAACTTCCTCTTCAGCTTCATAATCTTGTTGTTGTGAATTGTTCACCTGTGACATATACTGTGCGGTACTTGTGGGCGTTATTGATCCCGCTGTTGCGGGTGTTGTCACTTCATCCTCGTGCTCTGCATGCTTTGTAGATAACTAGACAAAAAAAAAACAGATTTCTCATTATTTACATATATTACACAACACACAATATTATTGCACTCACTTTTAAGTTCTTTTCTGAAGGCTTCTTAATTAGAGACTTCTCAATCGGTGGTTTATCTACCTTTCCTTGTGACAGCTTCCTTAATGGTTGTGGTAGCCACTTTCTCCTAAAAAGCATTGCGGATCGATATAAAATCTTTTGTAGTTAAAACATATATATATGTTTGTGACTATGTATAGATTTTTGCACTATCAAAAAAAAAAAATAATTCCTTGTTCCTTGATGCTTTACATACTGAGTGGAATTTCACTTATTTATCAACAATAAACGTAGAAGAGCAGAACAATAAAAAAAAACAACTGCAACACTTGAGTCGGAATACTGTATAAGTTACATAGGGGCTGTGCCATACACACAATTAATAAAAAAATCTCCTACTGTCATTATTATCTACTTTTTTTTTATATTACGGACAATAAGTGGTATTAAACTCACATTCCCACTACCGTAGTCGTCGTCGATCAGTAAATTTGCATACACTTTTTTCTGACTTAAAACGATTGTCTTAATATAATGTATGAATGTATGTATATATTTTTATTTTCATAGGGTAGCCGCTTTGTATAGGCGATTTTATGTTTTTATCTACAATACTTTGTGTGATTCGGAATTCTTATATTTGTTCTGAACAATTTCTGAGTTAGTCAACTAGCAGAGAATAGTACTGATGAACAAATGAACGCAAGACGCTCGCCGCCTCTGATGTTTACACTCTTGGAGAGTATACGTTGTCTGTCGGTTAGGTTCTCTCTCTTGTTAAGAAAATAAATAAATAAATAAATAAATGAAAGCAAAGTAGAACGTATACGTATGTATGTATGTATGTATGTACAAATTAATTTGTATTTGGATGGACGCACAATAAACAAACATAATGGCAGGTGAGGAGGGAGGGACAAGGACGTAGTCTGCAACTTATTTTTTTATTTTATTTATTTTTTTTTTTTTTGCTTTGGACAATTGTTGTAGCGCGGTGTGGGGAAAGTATTTAAGATATTTTATAAATAATTGCAATTAGGGGTGGCATCATAGAAGCGGCGGGGACAGCGCTTTGTGCGAGGTGTATAGATACTTAAAATTTTTTTGTTCGCAACATTAGTTTTTATTTTTGGAAAAAATGTTTATTTTAGTATTTAGCATCTGTGGTGGTGGTGACATAGTATGACGAGGATTTGATATACATTTATTTATTCGATATTAAAATAAGCCTGTATGTATATTTTATCAATTGATAGAAAAAAAAAACCTTTGAATGAAAGTTCAAACAAAAAAGATCCCACTAACAAATCAATATTTATGGGCTTAGAACATGTGGATGTTAACATGTTAACAAGTAATTATGATATTCATTGAGACCTATATGTATGTACATATATACATATGTACAGTGATTATTTGACATTATTTAAAGGAGTCCTTCTAGGAACACTACATAGACGTACAGACCATTTCGTTCACTTGTACATTCATGTGTAATTAACTCGTTTTTTTCTTTTTTAAATATATTACGTTTAATTGTAGATATTTTTTTTTTTTTAATTTATTTTTAAACTGTTAACAAAGGATACTTATAAAAATATATCCATTACATTCAATCCCGGTGCAACACCCTTTTGAATAACACGTTTAATTCACATACGATACAGCGCAACAAGGATTTTGTTCGAAATGACCATGCACTATAATTGGACTTACATCAACGTAAGGATACTCTTTTTAAATGGTCCATTTTCACTCATATTGAGGGTTGATATTCGACATTGCAATTATAATATTCCTTTTTAATATATTTTAATTCCACACATTTTATAAATACCACTCTATCACTACAATTTTTCTACGTTGCTAGACTTAAGATTTTTTTTTTTTTTTTAAATAAGTATTTTGAGACACAAGATTTGACAAACTGTTAAAAATATGTGTTCAAAGATGAGTGGATGAATTCAGTCAGAAGACAAAATACGAAAAGTACAAAAGCTCTATGCCACACAAAGACAGTTTTTGTTAGTTTTCAATGGCGAGTTTTTCCGATAAATATTTGCCATTCGTAAATTTATATTTCAAATGAAACAGGAAGTTTGCAATAATGATGCGATTGAAAAATTGTGAAATTACTTCTGATAATTAGAATTGCTATTATGGGAATGTTTCGTTCTGTTGAATTCACTTAAATGTTTGTTAATCATTATTGACTTATAAAGGATTGGCACTTTCTATCAGAGGAGGTAGGGATAGTTGTGTCATCAGAACGGATTATGCATTATAGTCGAATCGGGGTATGGTATTGAACATTTGGCCAGCGCACACTGGATCAATTTTCTACGGGGTATCTTTAACTTTAATCGCACATTGGATGAATAATCCGGGGGGAAAGTGGGTATACTTAAACGATTTTCATTGTAGTGGTATTTTTTTTTTTCATCTCGAAATTAACAACTTATGCGTGGATTAGTTTTCATCCGATGTTAATCCACTTCAATGCTGCATGAATACTTCATTTCCCTCTTCTATAAATCAGTTTTACCCCGTGGTAATTGATCCAGTGTGCGCTGGCCCATTAAAATTAGTTTCTTCAAATATATGTACATACCTATATTGAATGTGAAAAAGAAATCAATTCAGTATTAAAAGAAGGTCAAGATAGTGTGACTCATACTGATAATAAAGTATAGTGATCATAGCGATGTTTAAATCTCGTAAGCGTAATGAGACATTAAGATCATAACATCAAGCTGACGGATTAAATAAGAGAGGTTCGGATCTGAACCAAGCAGTGCTAGACCTCTAAGTTCTTTCGTCATGGAAGTTTAATGATGTAGTGTGTAACTCGACTCAGTGGTTTGTGCGTTGTATCATTCTTAATAGGATCCAAATAACCAGACATGCATGCATACATACTCGTATATGTACATATTGCCAACTTTACCCAACTTCATTAAGAAAAATCGTACAGATCGACATTGTTATAACAACATAAATACATGAATTGGCAGCTAGCTTCAGTGACCCGGGACAGTGAGAAATCATTTCAACTTTTGCTAAATGGGCCGCTCGAAATTACTCTCTCTGTAGGTAGGGGTGGTTGAAGAATTCATTGAACGTCGCACACAAGATTATATCCAGTGCAATGTGTTTAGCTAATCACTTCCGGGAAACCGACAATAAATCGAAATTGCGCGTTAAGGCATACCAACGAATTCCAATTTGAAAACACTATCTTTAGTTTGACTTTAAAATCACATACATATAACAAAACGATTGGTTATGATCCCGGCAAAGCTACATCAGATGTGCGGTGTACCATGCAGCTTTTACAAACATTTTTTACAGTTCGTCCAGTTTATTGGGTGTTTTCGTCTTGGATATAACATCACTATCGGCGTCTATAATATTAAAGTGAAACGCTCCAGCTAAAAGAAACATCGAATCCTAGTGCTCCAGTTCGAGCTGATCAGTAAGACCGAACTTGTTCGAATCTTAACTAGTGGTACCTAACTCTAACTTACTGCAAGCAATGTACCCGTGACCAGTATGGATGTACATATGTATGTTATGCTGCAGTATTACGGGGAGATACTTTATACGGGTCGGGAGCCCGTTAAGTGTTTGTGTGAATTTGCTTAGTAGTCCCAATTTACAAATGTACATACAGTCGAGTCCTTCTAACTCAAACTCTAAGCTGATATTTTCTCTAACTTAAATGTACATTATTATTGCGTTTCTTTTCGTTTTGATTTTTAATTCATATTAGGAACAAATTGATTGTCGTGTCTGGTGAAGATTCGAGCTAAAAGGATTCGACTGTATGTAAACAAAAACGATTGCCGTTGGACATGAACCCATCATGTAATTACCAGTAATACAAATACATTTTGAAGACGTTAACTAAATGTTACACCATATGAATTGGACACGTATTGACGATGCAACTTGGATTCGGTGTTATATATAGCTTTAAACAATTCGATTAATTGAATTTCATAGCACGAGTTACTAAAAGTTTAAAATAATAAACTAAATTTAGAAAAAAAAAACAGTCAGCTAAGCAAAATATATTTTTTAACACTAATTTTCACTGACGCTCATCGTAAGAAGCTGTCACTTGAAGAAGAAACGCCACTGTGAGGAACGAAAAGCAAAAAGAAATACATGTTCAATTCTCACTTTCTCACTAAAAATTAAAATTTAAAACTGGGAAATTTGTATTCGCGCTGTGACCGCGAATGACAGAGAGAAGTTCTCTCGGCTGAAGTCATTAGTTTGTTAAATCATTCCGTTGACTTAATAATTATATTTTGATTAAATCACATTAAATACCTATATACCTATGTATACAAAATCTGTTATGACAATTTATTTATTCTAAATAGAAATGGAATTAGTGTATAGAATATGGATGATTAAAACCTTGACTCGTACACACGAAAACATTTGAAGCAAACTCCCTTTCGGAAAATATTAACACACTCCACAAACATAATTAGCATGAGTCAGCTAAAGACCTACTTTTACAACTGTGCACTTTTGTTTTTTTTTTTTTTATTTCTGTTTGCAGACTCTAGTTATGCGAAAGTCATTATAACAGATAGTATGTATTCGATAAGAGTTTTCACTCATAGTGGAAGTAGTATATACATATGTATGTATATGGGCTTATCACTCAAATACGTGTTGCTGACATGGGCATACAGCCTGTTATTACATAAATTCACTCACTGGTCGGATGAGATTTAATGTCATGTAATATGTAAAATTATCATTATTGCAATAATAATTCTCTTATTCTAGTACAACAAATCCGAAAGGGGATTGCTATCCGCGTTCGCCGGTTAGGAAAAATAAAAAAATAAATTAGAAAACTTAAGCTCTATTATACATCCAATGTCAACACAGTTGGTCAATTTACTTATCAAAACCCCCGATAGTGAGACTTAAAAATATATCGCGCAACTTCCCCTTTTTTCCAGAACGATATGAAAAGTCCGAGAAATCATATGTATGAAATTATTTGCGGTCATTCTAGGTGTAGGTAAAGTGAACATGCTTTGTTTTATTGTTGAAACAATAATAATTGATTGTAGTTCAGTGTCGTCCTTGCAAACATTTATCTGAAAATGTTATTTTTATCATACACCAGATACAGTGATAAAAATTGTTGTTTCAGATCGTTCCAATCGCACGCCAATCGTGTAAATACCACAATCACGAGAATACTTCAAATTGATTATAGGAGTAATTGAGAAGAATAGGGTTAATTGTTTTGTTTCGTTTGTTTTCGTTTACACATATTTCAAGTTCATATTTTTTCTTGGCCTCCGCTTTCTTAAATCATTGAAACGACACAAAACATTCAGTATTTTTACTCTTTTTGTGGAATGTGCTAAGCAAATAGTAGCATTAGAATAAAATATCAATGCGATGGCAGATATTTTCTATTTATCGTAGTTTTGAGAATATGTTTTCATTGGGCGTCAATGGCACATAAATATTTTCTTTTTCCAAACACAATGCAAGGAAGACCTTGCCTTAGGTGGCGCGCACAAGTTGAAGGGGCGTAACGAAACTTGGGGTGCGCAACTGGAGGCAGTTAGCAAAGGACAGGGCTCTGGAGATGCTTGTTAATGGAGGCCCAGGTTCATCCCGAACTGTAGCGCCACCTAAAAGAAAATAAACACAATGCAAAAGCTTGTTCGCAAACTATTGGCATTTCCTTTGCGATTTTGTAGTTTAGCTGCCCAGCAACATAATAAACTCACATTTCGTGTCACAATCTTGTATTTATTGTTTTCTTAAATAATAAAGTCATTCCTACTATTTTTAGCAATAAGTCTAGTTAAAAAAAATCATGATCGCTTGCTTTTTAATAAGCAATTGGGCACCCGAACTGTAGCGCCACCTACGTAAGAAGTAAGTAATTGGGCCTGGGCAGAAAACATAAGTAACTTTAGTCTAGTGAACGCCGAATATTTACTATATGTACATATTAGAAATGTGGAAAGTCTTTTTCTACTTTTAGTCTACTATTTTGGACATAGTACCACTATAAAAATAAAAATAAAAGCTTGACATCTACTGCTCTAAAGCTAGGCTACATTCAACTTTCTGAATTATGAATTTACACAATTCGCATTCTTTTAAAATTTAAGTGTGTATACAAATGTACATATGTTATGTTTCAGCAAATCAACTGAGGTTCGTGGATAGTTAATGACAGAAGGAAAGCATTGTGTTTTAAAAATTCCTCTCCATTGGTCTTATAAATACAAATATTTGGTGCAACAGGTCTATGGGACCCAGAGCCTAGCTTCTCACAACAATTCATGTTCGTGTTATACTCTTTACACCAATAGAAGGAACCTACCGTTTAATGCCGCTTCCGTTCCGTACGTGATAAGGGCCCAGAATTCATAAAGTTTACTGTATGTACGTTTCCGTTACAACGCCATGACTAAAGAACAACGACATCTGAAAACTATTTTCAAAAACGAAGGGTACTGTCATCATGAGACACAACGGGCCTATTCGGAAATGCAAATTTTGCGCAAAGCAGGAGCAACAAAGCAGGTTAAAAGCAAAAGCAACACAATTATATATTTTTGCGTAATTTTGACTATTTTTGCGCAAAAAAAATTGCGTTACTACTTTTTAGAATTGTTTGCTTTATCGTATATTTATTTCCGAATGATATGCTTTGCAAAATATGCGCAAATTTGCGCAAAATTTGCATTTCCGAATAGACCCAACCGAACTTTGGGAAACACCATCAATTATGTGGTGAGGTGCCGACTTTACATTAAGCAAGTTATGCAGCTTATTTGAGAGAGGTCCTTACAAAAGTTCCGTCAGATGTACACCGCTTAGCACTTTGAATAGGGAAATACATATATGGATGTATGTACATCGAATCCAACGAGTCGGCAAACAGATCTCTTCAGATCTCATGAAACTCAGTCGCAGGGATATTCGGACAGCTGTTGGTGTGATGACAGGACACTTGACAGGACAGGACTGCGTGATAGACACTCATATAGCACGACTAGGACTACCCCATGACGACTTCTGTAGAAACTGAAGGGACGAAGAGGAAATATGATTGTCTACCACTAGCTATCAAAAGTAAAGACACTCTTGGGAGCTATTTCGTTTGGGAACTGGACGATCTAAGAGAGATTGAGCTGAACAAGTTCCTGAGATTTATGCACGTATCTGGGTAGTTTTGTTCAGCCGTCAAAGACTGAAATAACGTTTTCAAGAGTCTTATAATTAGGCACAATGGAATCATTGCTAGTGTAAGTGAGTCGTCGACAACATCTTGTCAACAAAGTTGTTTCATTTACCTAACCTAACCTTAAGCAAGTCGAGTTTAAAACTATGTCTTAGACTGTGTTCAGCGAAGGTTTTTAAAAAAATAACCCAATTGGCGTAGTTGAAGATTCTTAGTATAACTAGAAAATGAAAAATTTCCTAATTTGCTGACAGTCAGCTGGCGGGTCTAGGGTGGTCAATAAATTGAGGAAACATCAATACGGGTGAGGAACAACAAGTTCAGAGTGTCAAAAGTATGCAAGATATGTATCACCTGGGTCCATGTGTAAGTTTAGTTTAGTTGTTTACCCCGGAAAAAATCTTTCTGCCCATAATTCTCAAAGAAAAAGACTATTCTGCGACTTTCAATAACTTTGTGGGTTTGCTCACATAATTACAAACAGTTATTTTTTAGGCTAACTTAAGTTTAGCAGTAAATTGTGAAATGCAAGAAAACTTGCCTTATCATATTGTATAAAGTTGACATTAAAATCCTGGGATTCGGTGCCGTATGAAACGGCAAACGGCAAAGAATGTGAAAGCTCCATATTTTTAGATATGTAGATCAGATGCCACTTCGAGATCTGTTTAGGTTTCTGTCTAGCTTTTGCTGTTCTATAGTGAATTCAAAATTTCATAACTCTCTAAAGATCCGATTTATTTAAAAAATATATTTTCTCACTTTTTCTGTGAGAAACTTTCCGCATTTTATATTTTACCCTTTCTTTATTATTCATTTTCTTATTGAAACTTTATTAACAGTTTGCAGTTCTATACAAACAAAAACTGAATAGTTTTATAAAATTCCCGCAATTACAGATTAATATCACAGAACAGGTCACGAATGTATAGTACCAGACTGTGAGCTGGTCACGCATTACTAAAGCGTGCCTGTTCTGATGAGGCTAAATAGTGAAATTAGCTTTACACGGATGATAGAAAAGCATGTGAAAAACTTACAAAGCGCGTCGAACGTAAATCAATGATATTATTAAAGCATTTCTTTAGCGATAAACAGAGCGACATTTACATTTATTAAAGCAAGCCGAATTCTTAAAGTATAAAAAAAGCTGCAATATTTCATGAATCACTTATTTATTAATCGTTATTCTTTTTTAGTTCTCAGTAGAGGTTGAGTTGTAAAAAAAGATTATGTTTCTTGTTTAGCTCAGACATATCGGAGCAAATCGTGTGATATTGACTGAGCAGCCTTAACAACAGTATGTAAAAGAAATTTCAAAAGAATCAAAACGGCGGATGTGGCATCTTTTAGCGCGGAAGGTAATGAAATTATAACTGACCATATGACAGCTAAGTACAAAAAAAAAGTCAAAGTGTTTCATAAGTATATCCAGGCGATCTGAGTTCTTTCAAATGAGAGCTTACTTGAAGCGTTCTGTTTAAATCAAAAAAAGAAATACAACGAAATGTGAAAGACTTTTATATACATACACATGTACATATATTCTTGAAGAAGGTGCTTTTTTGTACTTATTGCCTATATCACATACATATGTAGAGTAGTTGAGAGTAAGGAGAATAACAAAATTAGACAGGGTGGAGATAATTAAATTCAAGCTCAAATATGAAAAAATGCTTTCTGTGGTGTGAGATCAGAAAAAGAATTCGAAAGCAGTAGGAAAGAAGATCATATGTACATATCTTAGAGTGTGTACAATAGGAATCAGTCTTTTTCTTTCCATCTCAACAGTAACATGCGTATAATTTCTGAGTCAGGTTTATGTATTATACGTTGTGAAATTCCAAGGAGTTTTTCTGATAAGAATATAATTCCATACGTATGTATGTATATGATGACGAATAATGCATCATGAACCGGTGCTGGAATTATGAAAAAGATGATGAGTGTTGTGATTTAGGTCGCGGAGAGAAGCAACCCTTCTCACTTATCAGGAGTAATCCTTGAAATTAGTTTCTATATGGTTTAGAACTTACCAAGGTAAGTTAATACAAAAGTAAGTAAAGCAATAAGTAAAGTTAGGGAACAAAGAATTGATGTTGATCTTTAAACATTTCTGCTATACAACTATCACTTACCCACTAAATCCGCGTCGTTTAGTTGACGACGTCAAGGGATCTGGCTTTCCGCGAACATTATCTGCAACGAACAAGAAAAGAAAATATTGTTAAGCATACACATCTTGTTAAACGTAGATAATTTTTTAAATCTTACTTTGTTCTTGAATGGAATCGTTCTCTTTTCTCGCAGAACTTCCTTTTTGTAAACCGGGCGGAGGTTTGAGTATTGATACAGGTACGAGTCCTTCATGAACAGGATCATCATTATTTTGGGGATTAAGTCGTACTAGACAAAAATCAGGATCAGCTGCCGGTGCAATTTCTATAACTTCAACTTGTTGCCCTTTGGTCACAGTTAGTTCATTTGAGCCTGGTGTAGCAATATAATCAGACACAACCCATGTAGCTTCGAGTGCTCCAACCTAAGAATAGAAAATAATTTATTTATAAACATCATCTAATTGATATCACTTTCGTGACAATTCTGTATTATTAATCAAATTATGCGATATCTATACAAGGACTCCAACAAGGACCAACTCAATTTGCATATTCATTATTTGTAAACAAAATATGTATGTCCTACCACCAAGAAGTAATTTAATGAATTTATAATAAACACCAGAGGTTTATAATGCGTGGGTGCACTTTCGCATGACACCAATACACAACAAACACGAAGACGGAGGGTTGAAAACTACTTTCCGCAGCTTCACTATTTGTATGAAATTATTCAATCACGATTTACCATGTAATGCCCACAATTAGTGGAACATTATGGCTCCATTGCTTCATGCCTGTATAGCAAATTACCTCAGTAGGTGGCAGTTCTGTTGTGTGATATCGTGTTTTCTCGATAGTAGGTGAACAGTGTGGTGACCCGGGGACTGGGAAATACTATTTGTGGGGTATTAGGCATGATATGATGATATATCGCGTGTCAATGGTGTAAGCGATTTTTTTTAAAGGACGTTCCCGACCTTATTTAAAAATGCTGGAAGTTTTAATATGCCATAACTGTTTATTTTCTTATATCGGTGAGATGGTAGGTAGTTCTTTGTCTTCAGATACGCCTGGTCTACAGAAGAAGTATTTATGCAAAAGACTGCTACCTCGCTAATGCATAATCCAATATGATCTACTTCTGCTCAAGGGACTAGGTGTTAATCACCACAAAACTGAACTGTCACTCTTTACGAAGAAATGCTTCCCTTATAGACTACTCTACTAATAATGGCACCGTCTTTTTTTAACAGAAAATACTTATACCAATTTGACCCAGAGACAAAACTTTTGATTTTGCATAAGTCAGGTCTGGCTAGTTCACTAAGATCTTTGAAGAATTATTCGCCAAAGGTTTTCCTTCTCAAAGGCTATAGGACCGCACAAGTAGATGGTTCATGTTTTCGTCCTATTCTTCGTTTCTGCAGCTTTTATAGAAATCATTAAAGAAAGCACCGAGCCTTCTGGTATGTCTGTCTACGAGAGAATGCCCTAGAGCGCTCCAACATTCTAGTTTTAGTCAGATTTGTTTAGATATCACTTATTGTTTGCCATTCTTATGGCTGCAGTATCCAATTGGAACTTTATTGATTCAATATTCCTGTGACCTGGAACCCATCACAGGGATACATCGTATCTGTCCGCGATCTCGATAAGTGATTGTGTATTTATCTCGATTTGCTTTTATCGCTTGGTTCTTAATAACAATCAAATCGTCAAGTCCTCAGAGGTTCTAAAAAGTCTATTCATGTGAAACCCAAGGTTCATTTTTCTTTTAATGTGTTTTCCATTGGAACACATCGCTCATGCTGAGTCAGATACATATGCATGTACATACATATGTATGTATGCACTCAGATTTGGTATATATGTACGTACATATGTATTTACATGTGTAAGTACTAGTTTTTGGGGAGTTCCAGCATCATGATGCAATACCTAATATCTTATGTGGTCACTTATCAGACTGTGCTCAGGTCGTGTTTTGTTTTTGGAATGACGTTATCTTACTTCCTCTACAAAAATTTGTAATAAAGAAACAACCAACAACAGCTGACCACAGGCGAGAAGCTTTTATGCTCCATCAATTGTGGTAAATATCACACTCGTGCTTTAAAACAGTTTATTTGGCGCTATTTTTTTAGAATTTACTTTTATTCATTGAGTGTTTAATTCAAGTGACCCCAAAAGGTTATTTTAGTATGCTTTGTATTTACTTAGAAGGTTTCAAAGCAATTTAAATATTCCGTATGGAACATTTCCATATCTAAGCATTTTGAAAGCAATTCCAAACATGGTTTCTGTGATACGCAGCAGTTTGTCCTTTTATTAATTTTCCTTTAACTCAACATGTAAACAGTTTACAATCAAAATGCTTACAAAAGCTAAAAGATACGACTCGTAATAATTCCTCCATTGTCGTCATTTCATTTGTATTTTTATTCTATTCTACCATGTAAGATGGTTTCTTTTGTAAACATTAGCAACACCACCTACATCATATAGAAACACATATATATATGTATGTAGGTTGATAATGTCTATAGATCGATATTAATAAACCCAATGAAATTGGGATATAAAATACAAATTTCTGGCAAAAAATAAATTGCACGGAAAACAAAGCGATTCTTTAAAAGTTTACTCAACATTTATGATTAAAACTCTTCAGCGAGTATTTTGTTTACACTTTAATTTGTTTACACAAACAACAAGAAATATAAATAAACATACTCACATTGTGCAATGACAAGACATATGTTGGTTGTAATAGGAGCTTAAGATGTTCCCAAATTATTTGATCACTAGCCATGTTAGAGGCAATTTAAAAGCATGGAAATATTCCCTGAATTGTTGTTTATACGTTTTCTTTTCAATCAAGTTAAATTGGTATTGGAATTTTATATGTATAATTTATGATCATCATATAACAGCGCTTTAATTAATGTACATAAACGATGAGATAGATGAGTAATTAAACAGAGTGTAACAAACATTTTTCATCGCATAAATTAATTTTTAAGTGTACGAAACACAATAGTGTAGGTCCCTTGTGAGCTAGTAACATACGTATAAAAGGCCAATCAACCGCACTAATGCATCCTTTATTACACAGCCAGCGATGGTACATCATGCTCATCAAAAAATAGTGCTGATGATTTCATTACATATAAGCAAATCTTTTACTGATCAAAAATGTATCAAAGTCCGTCTAGCATGTCCTGAGTTACAGGACTAAAGGAGCAATAATAAAGAAAAATTCCTTTGGATTGAATGGCCGGCATTCACTGTTCAAAGAACAACCTCTGTTTAAACATTGCAACGAGGACACTCAAAGGTTATATGCGAAATGTGTGCAAGCGTACCATTGAGAAGAATATCTACAAAAATTTAGTTCAATCGAAAATTTTATTTATTTAAGATGGAGTATAATGACAAAGTCGAGGTTCAATCACAAGACAACACCTAAAATTTCTTTCACAGTACCACCTATCGCGAGCGTCTGACAAACATTTGAGAGCATAACTATCATAAAAAAGCTTGACTTTGACCTTCGGAAAAGGCATTAATCAGTTTTTTTTTTTTGTAATTGCTTATATGCTGAATTGTTCCAATTCCACCGAAACCCTTGGCTCAAAACCCACAAGGCCCACAAAATTTGTCAAACCAACGCCTAGTTGTTCGTTCACTAGTTCTGCTTTCTCCGTTGTCATCACTGTTACCAGTATGTGAAAACATTCATTTGTTGTACAATATGCTTATGTCGGATTATTATATCTTCAAGATGCAGTCTTGTCTCATTCTATCTGTGCACGCAATACTGTGAATTGTGTCAAGGGAGCGATTAAGATTAAAAAAATATATATACATACTATATTTGGGGAACACTCAAGACCATTAGTTCGAGGCACGCAGTTCGCAACAGTTAATAATAAATGAAAGAAACACAATTCATAATATAGATATGTGGTCAGAGTTAAACTCAGAACCATAAGTCTACAACTTAATATATTCCCTAAAGCCTTAAGCACGTTCGTTTAGACTTTGATTTCATAACAAACAAAAAAATAACTAAGGTAAATAGTTGTATCCTTCAGCGGTGTTATGCTGCATGGCCATCATAAAACATGTTCGGCCCATAGTGGTCCCTGTGGACTTTTGATTAAAAACGTTTAATTCCCCAAATAACAATGAATTTCAAGTGTTTAGAGGAATTGTTTAGGTAGTCTACCCACAATTTACCGCCTACTACAACCCATGGATGGATAAATATAAAGTATTTAGAGATATGTATTGACGTTAGCCTGGTTTTATTCGGAGTGGTTTCTCAAAAAAAAAAACACACAAAATTAATCGGGGGATTATTAATGTTCCCCCCACACTATGAAGAGTAAAAACAGTTAGAGGACTTACATATAGTGCAGAATTGGTTTTTGGATGTTCATTGCATTGAACAGAAACAAATAAGTGTGGGTGGCAAAGCATTTCACTGATTGTGAATTATTTAATTGATGTTCAGTCGGAAAGTGATGGAAAAGCTGTTGATAGGGAATGGAACATGCTCTAAAAAAAAAACCAATCTGCATCAAGTGTTGCGTTGTCTCATAGACTTATAAGAATTTAACAGACATCAAGCAATTGTCAAAAAAAAAAACAATTCACCTTCAATTATTCAAAAGTTATGCAAGAATCGACATTTAGAATACCCACATACTGTTAGTAAGTAACCCCTTTCGACATTTAACAAATTCGTATAAAATATACATAAATAAACATCTGCATATGAAATCGTCTGTCAAAGTACTCAAAAAGAAATTCAAATACATTTTCATTAGGTAAGCAAAGCTCCATGCATTGAGTCAGAATGGAGAACCTTTGCAAATGTAACCCCTTGCTCAAATATCTACTATAGGTATATTGGATTTATTGTTATTTATATCCTGGTACAATAAAATATGTCAGATTAGATAAGAAAATTAAATTTTGCAGCAATTCAACAATTTAAGAAGAAAAAAAAAAGCTTTACTTTTTTTTACACTTGTTCTCATTAAGAAGCTTTCCTATCTGGTTCTCCTATAATACGCAGGATCTAAGCTAACATATAAAAAAGAAAAAAAAAATCTCTACTTTATCCTGCAGGAAAATTTTAGGCAGAGAAGTAGTAGTAAAGGGACAAAAAGGAAATTTTAATGTGGACAATATCCCTCCAATTAGATATGGAAATGAGCATCCACTTTCAGTGACGATTGCCAATTAAAGTACACACACACATATCTACTCACACGTAGGAAAACACACGAGCCCACTTAACTGTATTAATGAGGATATCGAAAATACGGCAATACGGGAGGGATGAAGTTCAGACATCTATATTTGAAGAGGGTTCCTTAGGTGATGTTTATAAAATGCTCATTGAATTTGTTACCAATGAAAATCAATAAAATTTTTACAGAAAGATTCTCATGGTCTTGTCGTTTGAAAGCGGCGCCCACCAACCACATCCGTGTAGGTACATTGAGGGGGACAGGATATTCGCTCTCTATTATGTCTAAACCGTTTGTACATGTGGTTATTGATCGGGTACGTGATAATAACGACGATGACAATATTCTTTTAATAGTTGAAAAGGCAGAGGAGGTAGATTGATACCCAGCTAGGTGGGTGCCTGGTGGTGGCATGCAGTGCTGTAAGGGCTTTGTTTCCACTTTATTGTGTAAGAACCATGTCTTTCATTCTCCTTTTTGATAAACAGAGAGGATGAAGTGGAGGCATGTTTACTCAACTAAATGAGCAGGAGATGGATACAGACCACTAATTGAGCAATGACATAATACGTTATACAGTTTTTACAAAAAAAAAAAAAAAAAAAGAAGAAATATAGAATGCAAACATAAGTTGTTGGTTACACGTCGTAATAAAAATGCATGGTTCACATTTTATGGCTCAATTAAGCAAACACTTTGAAAATGTATACTTTATTAGAGTGGTTTTCCTTTTGATTTATTAAAACATAACTCATACTACTTGAAACGATGCACAATTTCATTTTCAAAAGGAAGCAATACCCCCTGTAGTTTTTAGAATTTTTGCGGGAGCAGGTTGTTTTTACCTAATGCGTTCAAAGGAAGTAGATTTACTTTCATTTTAGAAATTTAATAAACGTGATTATTCCAATGCCGACGAGCTCCAGAATGTGGATTGATGGAAAAACTTAATTTTTATTTAAAGCTTAAGACCCTTTTTTTGTGGCGATAAATTTTGAATAACTCTGAATTAAATATTTATGTAAAGTTTTTATATTTTTCACAATCTATAGTTGCACTTTGATTTCAATTATATTTCCCCAGTTAGACCTACATCTGTACATATGTATATACATATGTAGGTGTCAATTAACAGAGATTGTCGATAGTATGTATGTATAACAGAATTCGGAACATAAAATTATACCTCAAAATTAGTTAATTGTAAGGGTGTCAAAAAGAAGTTATAAACCGCGCTTTAGGTAATTGTTACCAGGAGTGAGTACCTCCTTATATTTTTATAATTTACCATCAATTGTAGTGCTATCATAAGTAAAACGTATGCAGTACTTATACGTACTTGGCCGTGATGCGTCCGCTATACATGATTCCTTTTAAGAGATTGTGTCGAAACATATGTATATGACTGTCTAAGCTACATACATATATCATAGTATTCGTTCTGAAAAAGTTCCCTTCAACTCCACTGGCAATAATTCATTGCAATAAATGTATCATACAATTGAAATTTCCAGTCTCCATTGGGCAAATTTCTTGAAATAGTGTACTCCATGACATCAATGCCTGATTTTATTTTTTGACATCTCAGTCGCGAGAGTTTGGTAAGGTTCTGTGAAATCTAACTTTTATGACAGTCATCTGGAAATAATTCTCGAGCCCAAAGTAGACAACTTTCTATATCTAGGAAGTGTAGTCTCGACTAATTGCTGTGGCACGGAACTGGATTCGTGGAACAGAAAAGGAAAATTAAAAGTAGAATCCAGCTCCAACGCGGAATCAGTACTGCTACTTGGAAGCTGTATGGATACCACTGGCGCACGCAAATTGTAACATTCGTAAATACATATGTATGTAAGTAGATGGAATCATCTTGAGTTAAGGAGGAATCAAGCTCTTTGGGTATGAGTTAGAGGCAACTAAAATGCCTTGCAGTGCTGCGCACGTTGTTGACACCCTATGCCCCTCAATTTAAGTAAAAACAAATGTTTTGAAGTTGAATTCAAAACAGCGATTGATTTTAAAGTTGTGTCATAACCCTAGGATTGTCGATAAGTGCATAAAAGCGGTAGTCGTCATATTACAAAGACATCTTGTAAGAAAGTGTATGGTAATAAACTGTCAGAAATAACGAAAAATTTGATTTAACACCGTGAACTGACGGTTCATAAATGTAATCATAATTGATAGACCCTGTTCTCACAGGACTGACAGACTGGATCTGAATTTTCAGATTTTCTGCATTTTTTTTAACGTTTGGAAATATCAATCGGCGTTACTCGACAAAAGGGTGAAAAGAATATAGTACAAACATTAAGAATTTGCGAAGCAAACAAAAGAAAAACGAAAGCAAACCAATTCAATTGTTTTGAAAAAACGTCAAAAAAAATCTTGTGTGAATATACCGTCCAAGTTTTGAGGTTCGAAGTAATTAGAAATAGTATATGTATTGAATTACTTTTTAATAATGAGGGTTAGATTTTTTGGATGGACACGCATATATACATACATATGTATGTATCCATAAAAAATATAAAATTATTTAAAAAAATATTTACCCACTACAAGACTAAAAGACAAAGACAAAGTAATATTAATATCGAACCTTAAATGTACTGGACGTTTGACGAAACAATCTAAACGATCCAGGCGAATCAATAGTATGCTGCCTCGACAAAACGGCATGCGATGCCGTCACACTTGTCTGCCGAAACCAGGGAAGTGAAATCTTTCTGCGACTTTTTTGTGTCTTTGTAGCTAAAGGGGGAAGATCCATCTCATGTCTTTCAGCAGGAACACCATCCCCATCCTTTTGGTGTTCGGCAACCATCGTCATTGCCAAGGATTCTGACTTGGTTGAACAAAGAGGATGGTGACCACTTTCAGGAAATATTGACGATGTTATTGCCGCCGTATCGGAGGCGGGAATCGCTATAAGCGATGGCGATGATGGATGACCATTGTTATCCGATATGGCTGATGATGAAATTAATAGCGGTGGAGCAGTTTGTGGTCCATCTACGACGGTCTTATCACTAGTTGGTGATTTAAGTTTTTCCAATTGGTGTTTTGTACTTGCGCCAGTCGCAAGAGAGGAAGATGATGAGGGGTCGTTACTGTTCATCCGTTCAATGAAAAAATTCTTCACGCTCTTCATTTGGACTGATTTTTATTGATTTATTTTTTTATTTATATTTATATATATTTGTATTTTTGTTTTAAACTAAATCACAGTAATAACATTAACTATATTATCCAATAACAATTTTTTTTTTTAATTCACTAATCACACACAAAACATTTCTTTAGGCACACACGCACGAATGAATATCAATATTTTTAATACTCATTTCTGCAGCGCTGCTTTGGAATTCTTTTTTTATTTTTATTTAAAAAAAAATATTATTTATAAAAATCGATTTCATTGTATATCCATGCTGGAAATGCGATTTTTTTTTATTTGATATCTAACAACTATATGTGTATATATATTTAGGGCATATCTCGTTTTTCTTTGGGATGGATTTTGTGTACGCTTGATGGCATAAGCTTTTCATCGAAGTCTCCTCTCTCTCTACTCTATTTTACTAACTACCATTGATGTATGTATTCAAATTTCCTTAGAGGAAAAAAAGGCTATTTTGGAACGATAATGGGGGAAAAAAATACCGAAAGAACGAACAACGCCAGGTGCACACACTTTTCACTAGACAAACTTAAAAGTTTACACGAATCGTTTGCACATTACACAAAACATTTGTTGTCATCATTTGCCGAGAATTCAATTGCATTCTTTGAAAAATAAAATATATATTTCTATGTGAGAGAACACCCTTTTCTTCTTTTATTGATAATGATGATGATGGTAGTGATGATGATGCTCTTGAAGGTCTACTCTACACACGACGACGACGACGACGAGGAGAACGACCATGAAAATTCCTTTTCGTTTTCGGTATCCCTCCTCCTATTGCACCGCGACGCGAATATTATAAAAGTATTTAGATTGAAGGGTGTACATTGTTCATATGTTGTATTTTAGAAGGTTTTTGTATTTTTAAGTTTTTAAACAAATTTTAAACAGTACACTTAATAATGGTAGTCGACTTAGTTGCTTATCTGTACATAAAGTAAACGTAACTTTATCAGCGATACGCTCTTCAAGTACTTTAGATAAGATATAGAGAGGGTTCAGCAGAGTGAAACACACAAACGAGCGTAGTAGAAGTGTGATATATTCAAGATTAAACATTAAGGTTTTTTTTTATTAGTGTGAAGAAAAATTTGGAAAGCACAAAGTAACACACAACACCGAGATATCGAGAGGAGAAGGCGAACCTTTTTGCATAGACTCTGCGACAAAACTGGAAGTTTTCGTTTCCAACGAGAGTAGCACATATTAAGCTGCTGGCAGATTGAGCTTCTGCGATTAGTGGTGTATTTTTTTTTTTTTTTTTATCTGAGGGGGATGTGACTGACCAGCCAACAACGTGATCGTTTTAGGGGTATAACATATGTAAGTGTAAAAAAAGGAATAAATAAATAAAAGCATTGCATGAATGGTTTTTTTTTTGGGAGAAATGGAGAGAGAAAGAGAGAGTGCTGCAGCTAAAAGCTTCCTTTAAAGATTTAAATGACTTGTGCGTAGTAGTTGGTAAGAATAGAGTAAAATTTTATTTAGTGGGGTAGGTAGCATATCCTCGTTTCCCCAAACAGAGCTTTTGCTCTCCATATTTCTCTCCTGCTCTGTACTTTGTCGACAGCGACATCGACACTCGTTGGTAAAACTCTCTGCCGTGGGGGTTTTCTTTTTCAGAGTCAATGGGGCAATCTATTTTCATGATGAAAGCTTTTCACGGTATGAGTGCATCTACATGCCGGAACAATTAATCATATTCTCCTTAAAAGTTTATTTGTATGTTGGCGAAACAAGGGAACATTAATTGGGGTTATTATTTTCTTTACATCTAGATTAATGATGAAGAAGTTGTAAAACATCTGAACATTGTTGGAATTTCGTACGTATTAATTTCGAATATTTTGTGTATGAGGTGCGATGAAGAGTGCTGAAGGTGGATATTGAACCTTCGGGACTTTATTGCATAATTGAACGGAAATTATCACTTGCATTGGATTTAATTCAAAATGACGGATGTACACCTACATATTACCACTAATGCCATGATAATGGTGGTATGCATCGCTTAGTCGAAAAGTATGCGAAATCCTTTCAAAATGCAGCTTAGGTAACAATATGTTTTTGAAAAGTTAAATCTCTATAGAACATGACAGCACTGTAGGTATACCTAAGCATAGGTGTACATATTTGGAAGACTACATACACATTCCTTTTCAGAGGAGTTTTTAATTACTGTAGACTAAAAGTGAACGGAGAATACGTATGGGCACAAGGGTGGCTCGGGTCACTGAGTTGTGCTGGGAATTCACAAGGGAAAAAAATATACGTATTCACTCTATTGTAATCTAGAAAAAGCAGTTTATATGCATGTTTCTCTAATTTTTTTTCAATGAAAAACTCACTAGTCCCACAAGCTTAATACATATGTACATATGTACGTAAGTATGTAATACTGTTTCTAAACTGTGATAAGCTTGTTTCGATTTTTGCATAATTCTCTACAGAGTTAATGACTAATTTATTTCACAAGTTCTCTTTCAGGTCTTATCAACTATAAGAAGGTGGGTGGATTTAGATTATTGAGGATTTTAATAAACAAAAACAAAACATCTAGAGTTTTGCATTATTATATTAAAATTGTGTTTCCAGAGCTTTGTTATTCAGATAGAACATTGGATAAACAATTACAGTCACGAACTTATGAAAAGAAGCGGTCGGTGCTGAAATTTATAAAATATGTTCGAATAAAAGTTTGTACAGCGAATGGAATTTAGATAAACGAAGACACGGAGGCATTCTCTAGGTTGTGTATTTGTCTGTCTTGTTAACACGAAACACATTAAATCTTTTATTAACAACCACATCAGTATAGCTTATAGTATTGAATGCTCGCAATCATCACGTTATTATCGATTTTAAAGTATGTATTATAGGCACCTACCCTATGATAATGTATACAGAAACAAATGAATTTTACCATCAATCTCAATACATGTTATTTAGTATCGGCTTTGAAGAAATGATTTTGAACAACAGACGTCAGAAGTTAGCTATTTGCAGAAACCAACGAGCATCTGACAATGTCTAGATCTTGACTATTATAGATGGACGAAGGTAAAATAACAACACGATTTAGCAATTGTTACGACACTAAAGCTGAACAATTGAAAAGTGCCTACTTTGCTTCCGTTGTACATTTAAAAAGGCGATGATCACTAATCAATAATTGTTTTTCGGAAAAGAATATAATTGAGTAACAAAGTTCTCTAATAAAGGATAAAGAAAAACTTCACTTAAGATGCCCGAACCAAACGATAGCCAGAAAACAGAGCTTGTGTATGTATGTAGTTGTTCAGACCCAATTGAAATCCACTAAAACTATATATTCAAAAGAGATAATAAACGACGGTGAATGCAATCTCAGCATATTTTGCTAGATAAATAAAAAACCGAGATTTTATTTTATTAGTCATAGTCTTGATTGGTAATTTATTCTAAATTTACTCCGACATTCACTTCTCACCAACAAGCAAACAAACTTAAATCTGAATAGTGCTCCGGTATATAGTATCTTATTGATAATTCATAACTATTTGCCAGCATTTGCTACTATGTGTTAATTTTCCAAACATTTGCAGTGTTATAAGAAAAAAAAAAATATGCCCACGGGGGAATAGTACTGAAGTCGCTTGAATTATTGAATTATTATTCCAATAGATACCCGTTCATGTATATATAATGGGACTCTGATCAATCAAATAGTTGAATAAGCCGGGTGAAGTCACCCAACGCCATGGTTAGGTGAAATCGAAAGTATTGGGATGGTTTCTTGGACCGAGCTTTTAAAAAACAAATATTTGGCGCAAATAAACTTGTCTATCGGGGTAATTTTCTATGGGTTTTTGTTAAATATGACTTGATTGTTAATATGCATATGAACATTATGAAGAAATATTTTAGGTAACCATACAAAGATGTACCTTTGTTGTATAGCTTTGGTTACTGCAATCATCGGACACAAATTCTTAAACAAATCCACAGATAATTAAAAAGAAATGTTGTGATGAACTGTATAAGTACCCTACCTATCACCTTTTAATCAAATCCAATCATAGTGGACACAATGGTTGAGTAGTTAATATGGTAGGCTCGATGGATACCCAAAAATAAACACATCAAGCAATATTCTGTCAGCAGATTTTCCCCACAATTCCCTTCGTATACGGCATAAAACTGTGGGTCCCTCCTATCCCTATAATAACACCCACAATATGAAAGGCTACACAAAACTAAACCATGTGCACTGTATAGACTTGCTGCGGTATATATTTTATTCAAACAAAATGAGCGTGTGAAATTGCTGACCCAAACTCAGTGCTGTGTTGGCTACTTAAAATTTGTATAATTTTCATGAGATTTGATTAAAAAAGTAAAATCTCAATTATTCGGTTTTCGAAATTTGTGAATAAACTGGTTAGAGATGCGAGTTACCCTTTATTGACCATATCATAATTAAACAATGCGTTGAACTAGTTTTGTTTCAAAAAAAGTTTCATAGTGTCCTTAGAATAAAAAAAAAAAAACAAGCGTTGCCTTTCCGAAGAAATGCAGAAACAAAGTTGTTTGTAGAAAACGGTTGAATCAAAATGACCGTCAGTTCGCTGATTGAAGCAAAATTGGTCTGTCACAGCTGGGATTCTAAGCTTTCTACTGTCTATAAATCAACGTTACTAGAGTACTTTTGGAAGTATTATTTCGGTTGACTTTGGTCATATTCTCAGAAATATATGTAATTACACAGAAATCCAAGTGATTATGGGTGCAAGTGCAAATGAAAGTGGGTCGCAAGTGTATAGTCTCGCAACTTATTAATTAGTATTACGCACTAGTTAATAATAATAATTTTACATGGACAAACGGGACAAACGAAAAGTATTATCTCGCAATTCACATGACCGGAAATCATATCTTGTGCAAAAATGGTTGCTTCACCTTACAGGCAATTAGATCTAAGGAAGCTCCTAGAACTGAGTTCACTGTAATCATGTTACATCGTTGTTAAATCGATTCCACTAAGTTTGGATACACAAGTTAACTTTTTGAAAAAATATACAGAAGTTAAAAAAGCGTACTTACTTTTGATTCATATTTTAAGCAACTTTTCTAAATAAATGGATTAGTATTTTTATTTGATTTTATGATAATAAAATATATTGTGTTTGGCTGGACCACGTCTGCCACAGCATTTAATTATTGTAGTTTAAAGATTCAGTTTTTGAGGGGGGGACACTCTCTTTTGGCTCTGAGTTTATCTAGTAAAACTAATCGATTTTTTTTCGCAACGTATTGAATCTCCTCACTGTGCCTGAAATTGAATTCTTAAAATTCATAGAAGCCGGCTTTTCGTCTCCTGTCATGTCATCCAGACTGTATTTTTTGGATATGCTATGTCTGTAGCACGCGCCACTTCGGGCAGTGACTAATGTATGCAAATTACTTTTGAGTTGGAATCCTTCCTAGCTCTGGGTTAAGTAAAAAAAAAAAAAAAACTAACCTTATTATCACTATCAGTTGTATTGCCTGATCCAAAGCTGGCAAGAGAGCATCTGTCATGATCATTTTCAGTTAATGGTTCGTCTAGATCGCGCGATGATCGTTGTGATGAACCTGAAGCTGAATTCTTTGCTGGAGATTTAGGTAAAGTGAGTGACGTACCAGAGAAGCAGGTTTCTTGCATAACCTCGCGAAGTTTCTTGGCCCAAACCTTCATTATAAAAACAGAAAAACTCTCAGTTACTTATACATAATTAGCTTGAATTAAATTACCTGCTTAGTTTCCAAACTACTTGCTTTAAGTACAATGCGATAGTCAGAGAGCATTGGCGACCTTCCAGTCCACACAGCGAACTTCGTCTCATCGCCTTCAATATGTTCGGTTATACCCATCTCTAGGAATTCCAAAAGTATATTTCAATTTAATAGTAAATCCATTTTGCATCAGTTATATTATTACCTGTAGTCATTAGTTTATTCTTAAATTGATATTTCACAGAGCCATTTGAGTCTTTCACTTCTTTAGCGAACAGCAAGTACAATTCAAACAAGAAAACCCTTCGTTCGCGTCCCTTTCGTATGATCTGCTTATTGTCCCAAGCCAAGAACGAGTCCTGTAATACAACTTCACCCAAACTATCTGTTGACATGTCACAGTTATCCAACAGTGATAGGTGCATTGCATCATTTGCCTTCTTTGGCACATTGAGCATCACTTCGAGACCTTCTTTAATCTCACCGTGACTTTCTTCACAACACGAGAGTAAGTCCTTGAGTAACAATTGATACTTGGTGATTCGTTGCACTGGTTTAATAAGGAAAGCCGGGAGCGGATGCTCAACTTTATGCTTGCGTTGAAGTTCCTCGAAATAAGTACCACTATGCTGCACCAGCAAATTGTTCGATAGCGGTTTATTCTTACAATAATGTACGTACATATCGAACTTCAGAGCCCAAGTGACAAAGCAATGGCCAACATCCTCGGGCATGGTTTCGTATTTTTCGAGTTCGCGCAAAAATATTTTCTGATGAAAGTGGTAAATCTCTTTCATATTGCCAAAGAGAATGTCTTCCTTGCCAATCAGCGCTGGCGGTACATTCTGGCCAGTACGGAATTCCTCAAGGAAACACTTTATACATGTTTCTAGATCCTTGACGTATGTTCGTTCAGTCTGCATTAGTTCAGCCATAATGAATTCTTTTCGACGTGCTGACTTGCGTTTCTCTTCGTTGATTTCCTTTGCATTGCTTGTGGAGCTTAGCTTCGCTTCCAGTGAAGGGTCTGAGTGGCGATCAGTTGTTGATCCTGAAATTGCAGAAAGTTTACAATGTTTCATTTCTTAAAAAAAGAAAGAGCACATTTTCTTCTTTTACGATCACTTACCTGATGTCGAAGTAAGTGATGTATTTGATTCAGACTCCCCTGCCATTGACATACCCAACGACTTCTCCAATTGTTCCCTATAAGTGTCCATGCGGTTGCTAAAGTCTTTATATCTATAAAACAAATGGTTTAAAAAACGCTAAAGTAGAGATTGACTTCTTTACCTATTATCGACAGATGCCACCCATTGCTTAATCGAACTGGCATGTGCGTGTCCCTTCTCCACCAAACTATCGGCCAGCTGAAGTAGCAATTTCACTCGCTCTCTGGTCTCTTTAGCTGTACCCCGGAATTCATTGTGTTCCTTGAGCAGGCCTTCAGTTTCTTCGCGTGTCTTTCCAACCAGATTCGTACGGGAGGTCAAGTATGCCTCACCGGTGTTATGAATCCATTCTATTGCTTGTTTGGCTGATCGTTCGAATAAAACAAACTGCTGGCATTGATCCAAGCTCTTTTTGCGTTGTGTCCAAAATTCCAGGACTTGATTCTCTTGGGTGAGCAGTTTATCCAAAATCGCTTTAACGCGATTTTCACAATTTCCTTGCTGTTGGTATTTGTAGTATTGTTGGGAGCGATTCGCATATTTGAGGAAGGTTTCTGCAGTGCGACGTGCAAGGGTACAAGCCTTGAGAAAAGCTTCTTTCTGTTCCTGATGCTTAGAAATCAGTTGAACGATGGTCTGAGCTTTGTCACTAGACCCGCCTCCACCACACCAATCGTCTTCTCTTCGGTATTCCCTATCTAAACTATCCAAAACAGTGCAAACTTGCTCGGCTGTTTTGTAAAAATTGATTGATGCTGTGACCAACTTGTGACGCTCCTCGGCGCATGTCACTAACTGTTGCCATTTCTTTGTAACATCATCGGATATATCTCGAATAGATTGAGGATCGTAGTGATTAGCATTGACAAGCGCATCTGCACGGTATTTCACTTGTACAGCAGATGTGTGCGTCTTTTCGATTGCGACCTGAAATTGTTCGTGCTCCTTTCTTAGCTGCTCTGCTTCTAATAAACTACTTGGAGTGACGAAGCTCGCCACAAGCATTCCTTCTCCATTACGAATCCAAGTGATAACCTGATTCGCGTCGTTTTGAAATTGACACAGCTGCACTGCCTGTTCTAGCTTGGCCCGTTTAGCCTCAGACAACTCCTCCAAATCAATTTCTCGTTCTCGCAAAAAGTCCAACAAGTATTCTATTCGAGCCTGTGCTGTGTGTGTAGCATCGGCCATGGAAATAAACCCAGCAGATTCGAACATCTGTAAAAGGTCCTGTCCCTGCTGTAGAACTTCATAGGTAGCATTTTGAATGTCGGTCACAGATTCGTTATGCATGCGTATTAGCTGCTCTGCTTTTTGATAGTCTCTTGAGAGATCAGCATGCTGCAGTTGTTCCGCCCAAATCTCTAGCTGCGAAGATAATTCCATGGCATCGCGTTCAAAGTATCGTAGGCGAAGGATTAGGTCTGCGCGAAACTTTCGTGCTGACCACAGCTCCTCCAGTTCAACCTTTTGTTTTGTGAGCTTTTCCAAAGTGGTCTCTAAAGCCGATATCGATCCGGTGTTGTCGACATATTCGAGCGATCGCATTTCTTGCAGTAATGCTTCACCTTGCGCAATTGTTTGCATACAACCGTTGAGTGTGCTATCCTGCTGGTCTTGATATTGCTGTAGAAGACGTTCAATTCCGTCGAGATTCTCCTGTGAGAGCATAGTTTCGTCGGTCGAGACATCGGTGCGAAGCTGATCGATCCACGAGGTCACTTCCTTCTCGTGTGTGTAGAATATAACAGCCATGTCCAAGCGGCGACGTCTCTGCTCTACCCGTTCTGCAAAACTTGCCACTTGCAACTCTAATTCTCTTGCCACGGAGTAGATCTCATTAGGATCTGCTTCCCCACTCCGTGCAAGCTCTTCTGCAGCAGCTAACAGTTTCTCGGCGTTACTGTATGTATTCTGTGCGACGTTTTCAAAGTGCTCATGTGATTTCTGGTAAACACGGGACTTTTGCAAATTTCTCCCGATTCCTGTATTTTTGCGGAGAAACACCTCACCATGGTTCTTCAACCAATCAAGAACTTGCTTGACATCTTCCTGAAATAGTCGCAGAGCCAATGTTTGGTGTAAGCGAATCTTCTCTTGGTGCCACTTCCCTTCAAGCGAACGGTGGTGACCAAGAATCTGATGAATTACAGCAAGCACATGGGAAGCCCCCTCGCTGTAATCAGCTGCCGGATTCTGACGCTCATACTTAGTGAAACTGCTATTCTTACGATGATCTGGCACTCCAGGCGGTGGCGGCTGATTGCAAACTTGTACGAGGTGATCTAGTTGGTACAGGAGTTTCTTGCTTGTGGAATGCACCTCTGTGTATGCCTGGCACATGGCCTCATACAAAGACTGATGGGTGCGTATTGCTGTTTCAAGACTTTGAATATCCGATGGAAGAGGCTGTGATGCTTGACATGCGGCAGCCCATGACGATACACTGTTACAATATTGCTCAGCTTTGTGATGGAATAACACGCTCAATTGCAGAACAGCCGTACGCTCATCCAAGCCAGCTGCATAGTCTTTCCACGTACGGTCCAGCCGTGTGGCCAAGGTTTTTATATGCTGCGCTGCATAATGCTGGCTCTCGATCAACCTGCTTGCCACCGCTAAAATCCGATCTATATTCACAGAAACATTCATCGAAGCGACTGCAAATTTCTGATGCTCATCCTGCAAACTCTTGGCCACCGAATAATTGTGACCAATTTCTACGTAACTCATCTGGAATACATCTCTGTTGTGCAATATCCAGTCGAACATCTTTTCACAGTCCTCTTCGAAAAGTCGGCATTGAAAACACTGATCCAATCTTGTTTTCTTATGCTGCCACAGCGTAAGCAATCGTTGTTGTCCCTGATGAATCAGATCAATCTGTCTCAAGGCCTTACTTATAGCTGCCGACATGTCGGGGTTATTAGATGCCGCTCTGTAGCCTGGTGAATTATTCGATGAATGCGATGAGCCATCTTCAGCATGCTGTTGGCTGCTCATATTAATTTTAGCGAGAAGTTTCTTTCGCTGTATATCAAGATCTTCAATGGGCAGCTTGAGTATTTTCTTCTTCATTTCGTTGTGGTGATCCAGGCTATGTCGAGCGCCATTCACATCTTCAGCGAAATCGTTTCGTTGCAAATCCTCTTGAATATCATCAATGCGATCGGCCATATCGCTGGCCTGCCAGAAAAAATCTTCAATCGCCAGTCGTGCATCGGTCCACTGTTGATGATCGTACGGTTGTACGCCGTCAAAATCAGTCGTTAGCTGGTGAGTCTCAGCGATTTTATTTAGCGCTTCTATCGATATAGTGGACGTTTCGAATTTGTATTTGTTGGTTGAGATGGAAGCGCGTTGCTTTTGCCAGAAATTATCAGGTTTTATAATTACTACACTATGAATATTAGCACTAAAATGTTCTTGAAGCACTTTTAGTATTGTCTTAACATTTGTCGAACAGTTGCCATTGCCTCGCATGTCAATAATGACTGTGAAGCCAAGATTCTTCGCTGCATCGCTAGAGATATAAAAAAATATATATTAAATGTTTTATCAAATATATTTTACATTAAATGTAAGACTACATTAGGATACTGCTTAGAAGACTTGCTTTAAGATCGATTAAACTGTTGCCTAAGGTCGTTGAAAAATTTCATACAAAATATTACTTCGGGAATAAAATAGCATTGATGTTGGAAACTACACTCTTTGTTCTAGATTTTCCACTACACGTATGATTCTTCTCTTCTCATCTAATCAGAATTTGCACCGTTGTGGTCTTGTTGAATCAGATCTCTCTAAGGAACTTCTTTTGAAATGAAAATACGCGCAAAATTATGAATCGGTATCAAAAATATTTAATATTTACCGTTCATAAGACAAATTATTTTTCAATAGTTTAAGGTGGTTGGGTTTAACGGGTGTCGTGTCCTTTTAAAAATATTTTTTTATACATATTTTACCAAATATATTTCTGTATTTGAAGACTGCAACTTTTGTGCTCTTCAAGAACTTTAACAATATGGTTCTACAATCGCAACAGAATAACAGTCAAACAACGACAATTTCGCTGACTACGCAATTGGCCGTGAACTGACCAACCTCACGTTTCGATTGAGTTGAAGGTCAACAACGGAGTCAATTTACAAAATCAAAACGCGAAGCTATTTGCGTTCGGTTTTTTGCTTTATTTTTCATCTTGCATAGAATACAAAACCCTTAATCGTCCCCAAACCGAGCTCTCTTTCCATCTTTTTATTCAAGATAGACCAACTAACGTTTGCTAAACTGCGAGCTATAAAGTGTTTCTATCGGTTTAATGCTATTAAATCTGATAAGAGATTGAAATGCATTGAGCACGTTGATATGAAAAGAACTACTACACTAATGATGTTTGTAAAGTTAATGAAAATACCGCCTTCAGACATTAATTTGAATCTTAACTTGAGAAATATAATGTGTTGATGTGAGAACGAATGTTGTATGGTTGCAGTTATGTCGTTTGGGAATACATGTGTGGTGTAATGTATTCTATTGATGTCTAAGAAGGGGATTACGTAGTATTCGTATTTTTATATATTCTGGTTTGAAGACAGTGGCTTGCTCAGTATCGTTGGTATAACACTGCCATGACTCCCCTCAGTCGCAGCCCGATTTCATTGCAGCCTTTTTCCCATAGATGTCCAGAGGAAGGATATTCAGCACTGTAGCGAAAACGCAACTCGTTCCTTGAATCGTAATTACGAGACAGAGGTAGCAAGTTTTGTTTCGGGCTGTCCATTGGACTAGAATTCCATACATAACACTTACTACGGACCTCCCATTGCACCCTATGGCTCTTTTGTAAGCGTATAGTGCCGCAGCGGCCTTCTTGATACATTCATTTACATATGTTCAGTTAGTATCACTTTATCGATCTATCATTACATAAAAAACATTCTTTAGAACTACCTACACCCTATCGTTTATCTCAGAAGAATCTGTCATATTGTGTGCATACTTCTTAGAAGATATGTTAATTTTATCGAATTCCTAATAAAATGAATCATTGGTAAAATTTCCAATAAATTTGCACACTTACCTTGGTATCATTATCAAATAACTGAGTAATCGTCTCAAATCCTCCGGTTTAAGTCTCTCCCTCCTCGGTGTAGCTGGGAAGCATAACAAAGGTCCACCTCTGCGATCTCTCCCCCCAGTAAGATAGACCGCCCGTTCTTGTAATAGTGTAAGAATATCCCGTGCCCTTTGTCCGTCCATTGTGTGAGAGTATGGCGGAGTAGTGGTCACACAAATTAAATTCCTTTTCACTTCTCACAGCAATATGGTACGTCGTCTCTAAAAGAAAAATCCAAATTTATTTTTTTTATTTTTTTAGTTTCGTGGGCTCAGTCGTTTCGGTCGTTGTTGTTGTTGTTGTTGTTGGTGTCTTTTACAATGGAAAAATGATTCATAACAGAGAGACGACAAGAGACAAACCGAAGTAGCAGCAGCAACTTTGAACTACAGAAACAGAAACTACCATAAATCATTGCACCTACCAATTGGTAGCCTTTATCGTCGTCTTCGTCATAGCTGTGACCGCGGAAGTCTTCACATTTAGTAACATTTGGATTTCCACTATTTCTTATGTTCTTATATACGCCTCCTCCAGTTTCTTTTTTATAATAAAAAAAAAAAAATACTACACGAACCACTCGCAAATCACATACAAAGCTCCACCATAACAAAAATAATAGTAATTGGTAATTAGATGAAGTGGAGCGAGAGCAAACAGAAAAAAAGACAAACAAAAGTAAAGGAAAATCAAAAATGCGATTTTTTATTTTTCGTTTTGTTATTCTGTTGTAGGTTTTTTTTGTAATCTTTTATTTTTTTCGTGCGGTGGTGATGCTCTTCTTCCCCATTGAAGAATCAATAAAAGAAGTCAATCATTGCCGTCAGTGGAGGAGTTGCGTCAATCATTGGTTCTTTTAGGCGTTTAGCACGGGTATTTGATTTATTATTTTTCACTCATTTTGAACACACACATTTACTTTTGGGGTTTTTGTAGGTTTTTGCGAAAAATTCACTTAATTTCTGTAAGAATAGAATATTTTCCCGACGAGATTCATGAGCTGAAGAGCACCTCCGCAAGTCGTCAAAATTATACATGACGAACATATCCCTGAAGAGCAACGAGTAACGAGTCTGGGTGCGGGTGGTTGACAGAACGAGTGAGCGTTATATGGTGTTCACATTGGAAAAAATGGATTTTTTTTTGTTTTACGAACTTATTTTGAAAATCCACTAGGATTTTGTAATGCGTTCCCAATCGGATTGACAGGGAATTCCATACGAAGGGAAGAGACTTTTACTTTAGTACCGTGTCTAAAGCACAGTTTTTTGTCATTTAAGACAGTTCTACTCTTGGATATTTGATAATCAGTTATTAGAGGTAGGGTTCTGAAAAATTATCGTAAAATTTCCTTAAATTCGAATGGAAAACCACTAAACCTCGCCTATTAATCTGGCTGTGAAATTGCAAAGGTGCTGACATCTATTTGATGTATAGTTTCGTAGGTAAAACAATTTCTCCCGAACCTGATGCAGTGGTTAATTCGTCATATCACTTAGCGGGTGTTCAAAGAAAACACTAGTATTTTCTCTTTTATTTTACCATTTCCTTTCTCAGATCGTGTACAAGTCGAATAGTTGCGAAAAGCTCAAATTGTTACAAATTTTTCTTATTTCATGGTTTTATTCATGTCCTTCTGAGTTGTTTAAATCGGGTGCTGAAATTCTTTCCCTTTCTTTCTCAGAAAAATAATAAATCTGAAAATATTTTTATTGACAGCTAGTAAAATAAATTAGACGTCATGACTTGAAGACATTTCTTCTGGCGCACATCTCTTTGTTGACCATTTGTCAAATGCGTCAACTAAGTGCCTTCTGAACCACCTGAACACTCACGTCTGTCATATCTGTTGAGATGTAAGATGTCAGAATTATTATCAAAGTTTTTTAATTTTATTTTGCGTTAATCCCAGTTAGCAAACAAATTAGAAAAATTCTGCGAAAAATCAAGACATTACACCGTAAAAGCAAATCCAAACGTAAGCCGACTATAGAAACAATGAAGCCAAATCTGAACAGGGTCCTCAACCAAAGTCGGTACCAACTGAGTGGCCAGCTCTGCAAGTATACAAACGTGGTGAAAGGTAATGTGTTCCGGTTCAAGTGCTCCAGCCCAAGTAAATAAAACGTTGCCCTTCCAGGCTGGCAATACAGATGGTTCACGGTGGATGCTCAAGCGGGTACACTAAGCTACTTCTTGTGCGATTCCTCGTCGAATGATGACGGAAGTCCGCATATTGGTAATTCTCCGCGCGGTCAGGTGCATTTAGCTGCTGCTGTTGTCTGTCCAAGCGACGAGGACTCCAAGACGTTTTCCATTGGCTGTGCATCGGGTGATACGTTGAAGTTGAGGGCGTCAGATGCACGAGCACGACAGGAGTGGGTTGATGGTCTGCGGGCCGTCGTTGAGAGTCATACCAACGCAATGGATATAAATTCGAGTTCGTTGCCACCTAGAGAGCTGTTGGCAGCATCCGACGCATTAGTTACCGCTCGCCAGGAGCTACAACAAACCGAATTGTGGTAAGAATAGTCGAACTTTGAACATGGAAAGGTGATATTAAGTTTTTTTTTTTCCGATTCTAGTAATGCTTCCTTAGCAAGGGCTATCGAGAACATGGATGGCCCATTCTCACCCACTGATCCGGACTTATTGATGCTGAAAGCAATTTCCACCGCCAGCACCCAGTGTTTGCATCAGTGTCTTAGTTTATTGCAGCGCCACCAGGATATCCAGGACACGCACAATCGAAATGACACGGCCAGCGTTTGCTAAACCTGGAGTGGTGGACGTAGCTCGTAGGTTTCCTAAAGTATTTTATCATTGGATTCAGATCTAAACGCTGTGTATTGCTAGTGCTAAGTCAAATTTTTAAATTTTATTAGAAACCGTTACCTAATTGAATTCAAATAATAAAAAAAAAAACGTATTTACAGTCTGAGGTGAAAGTATTCACTTGTTTTTTTTTTTTTTGTTTCCACCTGAAATGGGCAGGTCCCACTCAAGCATAAGAAAAACGAATAAAACCTTACTTTTTAGTGTAGAGTGTCTGTCTGAGTCAAAGCAGCTCATCCTCGTCGATCCCGCTTGGTCGATATTCTTGACGGTGTACTACACAACGACTATTTGAGAAGTTGTACGGATGAGGAGGAAATTGGAACCTGCTATGTGACTGTCCTATCTGCTAGAAGAACGAGAACTCTCGGTAGTTACTTCTTCATTGACTTAGAGGACGTGGGTAAGGTCGAGCTGATGAAGCTCCTGCGCCACCTAGCAGCCCAGTCGCAAGGCACCCATAAACCTAACCTAACCAAGTGTGCTAGGCTTATTGTCTGTAACGCTTTTGGAGAGGGATCATTTCCTTTATTATTGTTCTGCCTTTGCTCGGATCAGGTGGCAGAACTTTGGTACTGATGTGTTGAATGCTGATACTGTAAGCTCCATAGTGCATACTCGCCTTTGGAATAATTTCCACTAAAATGGGTAGTACTGGGTCTTGCTTCCTGTTAGTACAAAGAAGTTGCTGCGTCCAGTGGAGTGTTTTCTAACCTCTATCGTCCAAACTGCTCAATTTTTTTTCTTTAATAAAACAACATTTGTGTTATATTTTTTGAAATTGTATATTGTTAATTTTTGTAAACTTCGTACACTAATCATGTTTTATAATAGTGTTGCACAATTTCGCTTTAAAAGTTGTAAAAATTTCGAAATCCAACAATTTGCCAAAAAAATAACTGAGTCCTTAACGAAAGTGTTTACATATAAAATTTCGGCTCTCCAAATGGTCAATGAAACTAAACAAATGAACCTAGAGTTGTTTTTTTTTTTTCTTTTTACTTGGTATGTGCATTCATATACATTTATATTGATAATACAATTTATTTACTGATTTGATTCAAATTGTTTTCTGAGCTTTCTAGGGCTAGGGACATGAGTATTGAATGTAGTACATGCGTGTACATGCATACATTTTTAAATTATTATGTGTTTTTTTTTCCACCTGTAACTATTTTGGTAATCTGAATCAATTATTTTATTTTATTTCATTTTTGCATTTGGGTTCGCGCTAATTATGGTACTAGTTATTAAATATTCAATTTTTTTTTATTTTAAATTGAAACATGTACATGAAGACACTAAAATTATGCTGACCTATAAAAAGCTTTTTTTTTTTTGTGTTTTATGTATGTTTTCATTTATATTTTAAACTAGGAATAACTTGGTATTAAGAATTGTTTTAAAACAGCAACGATGGGTCTATTTATATTTGTTGTTTTATTTTAAGTTTTGGTTTGTAAAATAATACCTAGAGTTCTGAATAAGTTACAATAATACTTAGCTGAATTAATTGTGCAAGGATAGTAATGAATGTAAATATTACATAAAACTTTTTTTTTTTATAGCATTTCTATTTATTTATTTTACACGCATACAATAACTTAAAATAATCGAATTAAAAATAAATTAATTGTGCCCAAATTTATGTACAAATAATTGGTTATTTTGGAAAAGCTGACTTAAATGTTTTAAAAATGTTTGTTTTACTTTTATTTATTGGATTTTTTTTTAACTCAGTTCACCATTTTATTTCTTACTTTGCTATTTACATAAAGGGCTATGAATATATTTTGCTAAATATAAAATTAAACCGAGAAAATTATTGATTTTAGTACATAATACCACAGAAAAAGAAACCGAACATGGATTCTTTGAAAATTAAATATTAAATATGTAATGTATTTTGATTTCTTTAACTCTGGTATGTACTTAATTGCAACAAGTAATTTATGTTAGCTTATGGAAATATTGAAATAATAATTGTTAAAATTTACATACTTACAATAATTTTAAATGCGGTTTTTGTGTGGAGAACGGGCAATTTTTTTTTGTTTGATTTTTCTACATTTGTGTGCTTGTTAAAAACTTAAAAGAATGATTTTTAGGTCCAAAAGTCTAGCCGAAAGTTTAAAATTATTTTAAACGGTTCCTCAAGTGTTTTAATTTTTTTGTTTTAATTTCTATATCATCGAAATGTATAAAAAAATATATATAACCAATTCGACCTCTTAAGAAATATTTTTATCGCGTGTAGATAATTTTTATTCCAAAATTTTAAATGTAATTTATGATTTTTAAGAAGAAGGCACTTTCTAATATAACTAAATTTTTTTTTTAATTTAACATTTACCGAATTAATCTGAAAATATGTATTAAATATTTAACCACAGAATTCAGTTGTGTTTAAAACTATTTTTAAAATTGGGCTTTAAATCAGTTAGTTTTTTGACGGGCGATTTTGGCTTTGAGAATAGCTACCATCACAGCAGTACAATCGTATTCGATGTTTGGAAGTGGTGGAAAAATGTTGAAGCGATGACTGGCTAAAGTATTGCTTTTAAAAGAATGTATCCTCAATTCATTCCCCATAAAAAAAGCCATAGGGAGCCCAAAAATAATCTCAAAAACACTAAGACCTTGCATTGTAGAAAATATATCGACAAAGGTCACGCATTGATACAGCAGATCCAAAAAACTAATAGCATTAAACTGTTCTAAAATAAACATGTATAAATAAATATTCTCTAAATAGGTCTAAAATGCTCCCCAGAATGGTGATAACAGGACATACCTGCAGAGACTAAGACTCTAAAGATAAGAAGTATACTTTCTGTGCATGTGTGCACAGCCTCCAGGAACAGGAAATTTGAAGCTCTAGAGGTTTTACCGCCAAATGTTTGTTCGAGGAAAGGGATTGCTCCCTTGTATTCCATCGGCCCATCATAACGTGCAATTTCCGCACAAATGGAAAAGAAGAATTCTCAAGTTTCCGAAGATGGCAAATCTGACGCAGATTCGACAGAAACTAGAGAGGTATATGCATTTTCTCGGCCGTAGTGAAGATAAAAACTAGAATCATACTAGAACGGATTTATCAACATTTACATTCAACCCCCGACGTCGAACAAGCAGGGTTTCTCGGAGGCTCCTGTAACGACCACATAAACACCATATAGCTTATAATACTACAATGCGTCTCCACTCTCCGCTTTATTTACTGTGTATGAATCGAGATGTTATCTGATCGGTCTTACACAGGAGTATCCTTGGGTGTCCCTGGGTATCTCAAAAAACTTATAGCTATTATCAAGGCGAGAAAGCTTCAGGAAGTTCTGTAAGACAATCGCGAGTATTGCTGTGGCTAAATTGCACAAGGCGATACCAAAAATGGGAGAAATACCAACGTCTCTAAAAAACCGGATAGCAGCTTCACCGAAAATGAGGGACAGAGGGTACGGATTTTTTTAGAAACTCATTTTTCTGGCAGTCTTCCGGGCACAGATACTAGGAACAGCATCAACATACCAAGTTCTAGGAAAGAGGACTTGAAAATAGCAACAGAAATTTTCTCTAGAGGGCGCCATCAGGGGTGACTATTACAAAAGGGTCAAGGTAAATTATTTCCACATCAATGATCACATATGAAGAAATTGCATGGCCAAAAAGAAGCAATCCGGCCGCCACCAGGGTGACATTCAAGGAGGATTTTAGAGCCCAAACTGTTGTACGTCAAGGGTGCATATTGTCACCGTTGCTATTCTTGGTGGTCATCAGCGAGTGTAACCAAAGAATTCGATGGACTACGACATCTTACCTTAAACATCTCGAATACGCTTGCGATGTTTGCCCATCGTATAATGGACCTCCATCTGATAACTTAAATTAATTGCTCCTACTTGATGAAACCACTCTAAAAGCCCATAGATATTATTATTATCATTATCTACTCGTTATTGTCACAGTAAAAATGTAGCAAGTGCTTTACATTTAAAAGAAAATTAATTTTAATTTAAAATAAAATATTTAACGAAGAATTTATTTAAACTATGTGATGTTTCATAAACTTAAAAAAAGAAAAAAAAAAAAACCGCAAATTATTCGTCGAGGCCTCATCAGTTCAATTTTCTTAACTTATTCGATAATATCAGTTTTGTGTTAATTTGGTATAAATACTTTTTTTTATAATTAATTTAGTATATATTCTTTTGTTTTAAATATAATTCCCAAGGCATTCAATTTCGAGTATCTAAAAATGTTATGTTTTGTAGGCAACGATTTTGTTTATAATTTTTTTTTTGTTTTTTTTTTTAATTTCTCTAGTCCAAATGTTTTTTTTTTTTGTACTATTATTTTTTTTTTATACATTTTTCCAAACAATTAATTTTGCTTTAAAATTTCTTTGACAAAATAGAAAATAAACGCACACAAGAATTTGATTTTGTAAATATTTTCTTTGAAACGTATAGTTTGTTTTTCATTGGAATGTTTTTAACTCTAAGGTAAAAGTAAGAAGAAAACATTTCAAAACAGCCCGTTTTTATTTAATTTATAAAATATAATGTTATTGTGTTTTTTTTTTAACTTCTATAAGGTAACATATACAGAGTAGTATTTATTTGTTTTTTTTTTTAAATAAATACATATTTCTATTGCACATTGGATATATTTGTGTAGCTTAGTTTTATGTATACTTAATTTAATTTCTTGGATGATTTTAAGAGTTTACTTACATTAAGGATTTTGTTTTCTATATATGTATGTTTTTCTGTAGGAGATTACACTGAACAAGAGAAAGAAGGGAGCAAATGAAAGAACTTCAGATTCAGGTTGAAGATCCCTTATTCACTCCGGCATTCTGTTATCGGTTCGAGTTTGATATTAGTCGGTGTATCTTTGTAGTTATCTAAATTTGAAGGACATGCTGAGGATCTATCACTGGCAGAGCCCACTAGTTCTGCAATATCTTCCTGGAAGAGATGTTCTGGCCGAGGCGAAGAATAGCCCCGGGATGGTTTGTAAGCCATTCCACTTACACCAACAGCTAAATTGACCGCAGGTTCAACTGACATTTGTAGAGGAGAATTGAGTAAACTCTCTTCGGGACTATTCATCCGGAGATCGTGTGCTGAATCGGAGGGTGACGTTGGATGTAGTCGCGCATTACTGTTACTGGACGGTGGTGCGGTCGCATGTTGAGGGGCATGCACTATAGAACTACTGCTGCTGTATGGAATATGGGCAGGTGAGATATTGGACTGATGACTGGTTTGTGATGTACCTTCTCCTCGGTGTACAGTAGATGTGGATGCAGATACACCTCCCGTTGAGGTCATATTCGATCCCAGACCGGGAACCATATGAAGACCTGATATACTGGCTAAGTTTAGTACCGATTGATTAGGAAGACCAGGCATCGTAGATGCGGACGGTGACGTATGCCTTTGGGTATGCATTGGGTTTTGTCCGGTTCCACTGGATATGGGAGAGTTTTGCTTTGGTAATGGAATTCCACCAGCGCCACCATGTGGAGACATATGGGCTGGTAGATTAAAAAGACTGGAAGTAGTTTCCGGATGATGGTGTTGATGTTGTGGTTGTTGATGTGGATGCTGTTGCTGGTGATGTGGATGGTGTTGATGCTGTTGTTGCTGCTGTTGTTGTTGAACTGCAGCTGCCATTTGCATTTGTTGACGCAAAGCATGTGCCACTCCTGCCACAGCAGCTGCAGTGGCTTCTTGTGACATTGAATCAGCTACAGTCGGACCAACAGGACCCGTCGGTAGACCATTAGGGCATCCTGGCGCCCCTGGATAGTTTAGGGCAGTATCTTGAAATGGAAATACAGGCTGCAATAGGAATGTTGTTAGAATATTTGAATTTTGCTTTCATATGTTGTCAAACCTTACCGAATGTCGTCCGTAATGCAAATGTATACCCTCATCCTTTAGCTCTTTAGCATCTCGAAACACTACTGTTTTTATAACGCCTTTTATGTGTTCGTCTGGCCAAATGCCTAACAGAATTCGTTGCGGACGTCCTCTGCCCTTCGGCCGTAGATCAGTGCCACCATCTATCGATGGGCCCAGCATGTTGTGAACTCTGTTTGCATATAGAACGAATGTTGGATATGGAATGTCATATTTGCGAGCTGCTTGCGACAGGGATAGACCTTCTTTTAGCACACTAAAAATAGCTTCAGCCATGGTTTCTGGCCGCCAAGATTTCAATGGACCCCGTTCGCGGAACCGCAGGTGATGCATTAAGTTTTGATTTGTGTTCCAGCACTTTTGCCACATCGACTGCAGTTGATATTGGTAGCTATCTGTAAAATTAATCAAAAGAAAGTAAGAGGTTATTTATTATAGAGTTGGAGACAACGGCTTGTTTAATTCATCTTATCCTTATCCTTTGTGGAAGTATGGCGTTTGAATTACATAGAATTGGGACAAATAAAACTGAAGCTGATTGTGTCTTGGTTGGACAATGCTTTGAGAAACAGCGCGATGATTGTAATGACCTAAGTTAAGAGGAGTTATGAAAACAGTGGTGTATCCTTGTGTGCAAAGGTGGAATGCCTACGTCGACATATCGACTTGTTCTGATGTAGGTTCTGAAGCTCTTGTAGCCAATTCGTTGGCCTTTTGAGTATATCTGGTATATCTTCAAGTCCAGGCGCCCAGTAGAGCGTAACATTGTTGTGTGTTCTTGTGCTGGTTTGGATAATATACTCAAGCCTACGCCATCTTTGATTTATCGCGTAATCGAATCAATTTTTTTCAAGTTCGAGCCCGACTGTGACCAGAATTTGAGCCTGGATTGTAATGAATTGAGATTGGGCACCAACTCTAACTAGATCGTCAGCATCTGCGTATTGTTAGTGGTAGTTAGTTTAATTGTATTGTATGCAGCAAGCGGCAGGAGAATTTGAAGACAGTTCCAAGCTCATTATAGACGAACCTCGTCCGAATGAGTTCACACAGAAACTGGTTGCCTTCATTCGTATCCCGTATGGGAATTCAACATGTAGGTCCCGGTGCTGGTAATTCGGTTAGGTCGAGAAAGCCTTCCATATGGTCTAACTTAACCCCCCAACCGAACATGTAATGCAAACTTATATGCAACTGACAGCTTAATGTAACTATGTACACCTCACCACATAAGACTCCGGAAGACCCCGATAAAGTCATTCCTCAATACCACATAAATATGCGATTTAATTCAATTAAATTTCCATAAAAAACATGAAATGAAATCCCAAATTACATACCTGCAATAGACGATGTCGAGGCTCCCATCCACGTGTGTGAGTTCTCCAGTAGTTTTGCCTGCAAATACAAGAAATAGGGAAATTCGTGGTTACTTAACCATTTGCACGAAAAGTTGTCTAAAAGCATAATATTCCCATCTCACGCCCAATGTTGTTTAGAGAGATTATTAGCAGGGATGGTTTAAAACATAAAAATAAATAATTGGCGGTTTCAGTTTCTGAAATTGCTTCATTATATTTCTACAACTTCTTTTCCATCATGCCAGTAGGTAGCTCATCGGCAGATTGTTATGCATTTATGGGGTCAAGCATTCTTCCATTTTGAGAATAGAAGGTACAATTGACAGTAACTATTATATTAAGTACACGTTTTCATTTTGAGGGTTTCTTTGATGTTTATCGGTTTTGTTTTTCCACTACTTCCTGCGCAGACAAAAAAAAAATAAACCCCTCTAGATACTACAATATTCATTTTTTGTTTAATTTGCAACTTTTTGCGAGGTGCATGCGGAATATATAGGTGAAACCGTTTGTGTCAAGTGGAATTGTGAACACGAGAAATAAAAAAAAAAATTGTAATAATTTCCCTAGTGTGGGGAAGAAGAAACATGGAGTAGGTGCACTTACAATGGCGTCTGTAATGATTTTACCCTCAGTTATTTTTTAAGTGGAATAAAAAAATAGAAATGCATATGTAAATGAAGGCGTTTGTAAATTCCCGAGAATTGATTGTTACTGAATGAGAAATGCTTTCGTGGATGATGACATGGTCGGTCTAAGTAAGGCGCGTTTATTATTTTACATCGTTTGAATAGGAACTTTTCGTTTGTCATGGAAAGGTGTTCCAAATACAATCGGTTTGAAGAACTTCATGTTAAGATCTTATCTGAAGTCATTTGTGAAGGTTAGAGAACTGTGTGCCTAGTGCTTTGTACACTGAATGATACTGTAGGGTTAAAGAAAAAATTTGCTTTCAGACTAAACAGTTTTGAAAGAACAGTCCTAGGTATAATAGAGACTGCATGGATTTGCTTCAAACTTCATATTTGGAATCAGCAAGGTCAAGAATCGATGTGAAATTGGAATTTTCATTCTAACCTCAAAATAAAGGTAGTTTCGTCAAACCAAAGGGATGAGTACAAAGAAAGCACGAGAATACTAAGTAAGCCAATTTAAAAGAAAATCTTAGCCCACGAGAGATGGAGCACAATCTCAGCTTGTCGTGTCTTCAGAAAACTCTGAAAAACAAAACACGACAAAACAGACGCAAAGGAGAGCATATCTTACTTCCTCTGCGAATGCCTGTGCAGAACTAGAAAAACGGTCTTCGGGTTATATAACTTCGGAGACCTAGGCAGCCTGTCAGGAAAATCACCATTCACTATCTTAAAGGAAAGGAGTCTTCACTGATATTTACTCTTCAGCAGGAAATACAAGATACCAACCTACAAACTGCCTAAGCTAGCTGGGGTCAAGATTTTCCTTGCGGATCGCCCAATTGTAAATTACTAGATAATATCTAAACTTTAAACTTAACATATATCAAAGAGTCCATAAGGCTCTCAATGCTCTCTTCATTTCTAAGAGGACACCAGCAAAAAAGTAGAGCCTGAAACCGGCAATGGTCCATTGACTATAAGACATGATAGTTAGACTCACACATGGGACTCTTGTATTATGGAAAGTTACTTAAGAGGAATACAAGAGAAATGTTGGCCAGAGCCGCACTATGCCCACGGCTACATTCTTTTACTAGTGGATCTACAAATAAATTTGCAAGCGGGTAACATTGCGCTTCAGCTCACTAACGTAGGATTTAGCTCTATTCTTAAGGAAATATTTCGCAACATCCGTAACTAAGCGGATGAAATTCTTGGTATTGACTTCAATATGCCATTCGAAGTATTGTACCCTGATAGGGAGGTTTGGTAAAGGAAACAAGGAATCTACAATGGAATTCAATATATACGAGTTATTCGAAAACCAGTGAGGGTCTGGGGTCATTTATACACTCGAGAGATAGAAACCTTCACATGGCTCTGAAACTTCTGGACTCATGGATAGTGTTCCAAGCAGAGGTGCTGATTGTACTCAAAGCTGCGGAAAGACTTGAAATGGAATCAATATCCGACAAGAATATCGTCTATGTTGATATTCAGACTGCGCTAAGGACGCTAGAGTTTTACATGACTAACTCTGAAATAGTTATGTAGTAGTTGCCGCACATTGCTGAGTTTATCCAAATTATGCTGGGTACATGGACACTGCGATATAAAAAATTGGAAAATCTGAGAAAATAATAAAACAATGGGACGACTATGGTGCTTAGTGCCTTTTGATAACCTCATAACCTTATACTACCTAACCTAACCTCAGTCAAAGCTAGTATTGGAGTGCCTTACTTAGATTAATTCAGGGATATTCTAGGATAGGAATAAAAGAAATGAAAAGGGCTATACACTACTTAATAAATAGCCCATAAAATATGGAAAGAATTAGGAAAAAAAGATAAAAAAACGGGATTAGCTTGGGGAGGATATACCCCAATTATGACAGTCCGAGAAATTATGTTAAGAAGTCTTTTTCATGACTCTCGGATGTTTTGGAGAAGCCCGCAGTAGGTGAAAGAAAACTCGGTGTTGTCTGCAAATCAAACATTGAAGCTCTCACTCAGTATTCAGTCGCAGTTACCATAGAGCCACGGTCGCATCAACATGTATCATCACAGTAATTTTAAAATAGAAGTACATGATGACATATTGTTGGTGAGACAAACAGTCCAGTAGTTATGGCAGAGTAAGGAAATGATGCTGAATCCTTCTTGATTGGGGATACTTTTATTATACCATATTCAACCACCTCACTTTAGACGGATGGACATAAATATCTTCTGTCATTGTACCGGTTATTTGTACCAAATGTTTACAAAACGTTTTAAAGAAGAGGCGATTAACCAAATAATGATAGTTATGTATGTGGTGGGCTATAGTTGATTGGGTACTAATTCCTTGATGCAATTCATCTTAACTGAATTAAAAGAGACCAAATCTAGGTGACCTACATAATATGTAAAGATTTAGGAATATCTAAAACGGAAAACTAAATGAAAAAAAAAAAAAATAGGAATACCTCTATTTTTACTAGATAATTAAATTTTAATAAAAAATCAAAATATCTAGGAAGACGGTATTAGCTATCTCCACATTAAATAAGCTTGCCAATCTTACAGAGCTTCAAACACTTTATCAAAAAGTTTAATAATAATAACAGAATAAAAAAAAAAAAAAACTTTCCATCGCGAATTGCTGCCCATTCGCTGACTACCCCTTGTTATGGTATACCTCCCTAGGACTACCCTTAATAATAACCGGTCTTGGAATAAGATGACTAGCGACAACGACGAAAAAGACGACGAGTAACTTTTCCATTTATGCAAAATAATTATACACTTCTTTTGGTATTGTCGCCGTGCTATACGATATATTTTTGTCCTTTTGCCTTTTGCCCATCCCTTGGCTCGACCTCTACTACACCCACACTGCCATATACTCTTCTTCTTCTTTATCAGACTGACTCCACTGACTATATCTCTGTTTCCTCATATTTAATTTTCTTCGGGGTTGTTTCTTCTTCTTCTTTTATTTTTTTCTTCTTTTTCTCATTTTCCAACGAAAAGAAGGCGAATTAATTTTTACTCAAACTCCATTCCAATTTTCTCTGTAGAATATCTACATGCAGAGCAAATATATAAATTATAAAATAAAAGAAAAAGAAAAATTCAAGAAACAAAGGGGGGTTGGGTGTTAGGTGTGGAGGGGATTTAATTTAAAATGTGCATACATAAAAATTATAATAAAGAAGAAGAAGAAAAAAAAAAACAATTAAATGGAGACAGAAATGAAAAACTGTAGATACAAAGGTACCTACATACATACATACATACATATGTACGTAAAAGACAGAGAAATATCCTTCTTATGGTTCATTTATGCAACAAAATGGTTGCAAAGGGCGCCACAATATGAATTAATGAACGAATTAAAGTTCTACTTAAAGAACGACGCTATCGCTAAGTAATGAAACAAAAACACAGAATAAACTTTTCAGTTAAATATGCAAAGAGAAATGTGTTAGACACGAAGGAGTAGCAGTAGATACGGCTTGGTTCAGGGCAAATGTTTTTGTCGAAACAAAATAGGACAGGGTGTACATACGTACGTAAAATGTTGTATGCCTTATTCGAAATTAGTCCCAGTGTTCCTGTTCTCTGTTATACTTGGAGCTAACTGATTACAAAAAAAATAAAAAATAATTGCAGCTACCTTGGTTTGGATCGTAACACGAACAGATAATAATTTATTATATGCGATGGTGATGACAGTGTTTGTCAAGTGTGCATGGGGATTCTATCTATAAGCCTTCATCTATCCTGCCTAGATACTGCTCGGTCAGTCTAACTTTTCTTTCTCAATAAGGAACTCATATTTCACGTTGAAGTGAAATTTCCCGACACACGAAAATGTCTTTATTGAGTCTGACTACCAATGCTAAAGACCCAACCATAATGGACTTCGTTGACCTTATGTCAAAACTAAACGAAAACCCCACTCAAGTTCTTCCAAACGTTCTAGTTACTGAACTTAAGCATTCAACAATCTGTCAAATTGTTTACATTTGGTTTGGTTTCAGTGAAAGAAAAAAAATAAAAAACAAGCAAACAAAATTGAAAATAATAAAATTATTGCATTATTGGAATTAAAATATTCCCAAAATTGTATTCTGAATTAATTTATTTTTCTATCGCTGTTTTTTTTCCTTATGTGTCAGCTGTCATTTCCGTACTGAATTGGGACTTTCCGTAAGCCCACAGAAGTTAACGAAAACGACGTGGGTTTGTAAACGTTTCGTTTACGTTTGTTTAGATTGATTTTAAGGTCGTCTTTTTTTCTTCGGTGTAATGTATCTATGCAGCACTTGTATATAGCATTACCACTTCGGTGTTTTAGAAAGTTCCATTCTGCCAACTTCTGAAGTTGTAATGTAAGTCATTTACTGGTGTCTTAGTGTACCTTCGTCTACAAGAGTACAAGTCTTCAACTTTGTCTGCAAATTTGGAATAAGTCGATTCTACAGAAATATTTTTTCAGAAAACAGTGATCGGTTCGGATTCTTAGGCAGTCTCTTATCAGATTTTTGTGTAAAAGAAAGTATGTACTTGGTATATTTCTGCCAACGAGTGTTTATTTAAATAGCACTGCAACAGTTTCGATCTGTTTCCTGATAAGGTTAAAAGAATGAGTTTTGCCTCCTCATTGAAAGGTCTCAGGTTGGCCATTCTATTGTCAGTGAACATCACGATCGTAAATCAATTGTAAAATGACCAAGGTTTTCTTTTCTAGTCCTTAACCCATTCTGTCTCCAGAAATAGATTCAATATCATCGTTTCTGAGTTCAGTTGTCACAGCAGGTAAAGACTAATGGCACATATTTCCGTTTTGAACGTCTTTGAGCGTTTACCTTAAATTACAGAAAAATAGATTTCATACACAGATCAGTACTTCCTTTGAGAAAGGACTATGAAGTAGTTAGCTTCAAGCAATAGTTTGTCATGTGGTGGCAGGCTAAATCCACTATATAGTGACAGAGATTTGAGTAAAGGTATACATTCATATGGCTATCATAAAGAATTACTTGTAATCCAAGTCTTTGAGATGAAAGAGGCTATGTAGGCCCACTCTAGCTTACATATGTCTGTGAGCTAATATTAAAGGGTAGACCTAGAATACTGCTGCGTGATACAGTGAAAGGTGTGGTGAATTCATACTCATTCAATGTAAAGAGAAGCGACGAACCAAGTTGTTTTTAAGTTTTAGTAAACTCACCTGGCTGATATGCATCTTAGAACTCACATAATGGAAATGCGGCTTTTATATATGTATGTATGTACATATTTACATACTACACAAAATGTTAGCCATGCATTTAATAATAGACTTTACTTTAAAGTTTTAACATACGCAACGGCAAACTGACTAAAAAAGGAGGTGACATTTCATGTGTCATTATTTGCATATTTACTTCCCGTTTTCACTTTGAATAATTTATACCTACAAACTTTATGATTTGCAAACTATGTACTTTAGGAATAAATTTATTTGTATCGATCGAAAAGGAAACTTTAAAGAAGAATTGAGTGCAAAAAATGTATAACAAAGAAATGATTTTTTATTGTACTCTCTGAAAAATTTCCAGTTTACTAACTTAAAAAAAATAAAAGCCTTACTTTTCAGTCAAATCTCGATCTCTTGACCAATCAAATCAGAAACGTTTAGCTGCTTAGTGTCTAGAATACGGAACGTGCCAATTCTGTTACATTTAACGTTTTTAACGACGTCTGTCAACAGTCAATGACGTTATTCAAAACACACACGTTAAATGAGTGCAGCCATGTCATTTTTATTGCTTTATTGTTTATTTCGGTGAAATTTGAATATACATACATATGTATGTACACACATCCATCTCTCGAAAAAAGTGCGGCTCTTTAGCAAACGAAATTATTGATTATCCACCAAATATTGAACTCAATTAAGAATGCCTGTTAATTGCGAATTTAATAAATAATTAATCTCCGAAATGATTTTAACGTCAACATAAGTCGTCCGCCCAAATTGCGGCCTCAAGCCAGTGCTGACTTATTTGGCTCCTTCACCTTCCCGATCTCTAATAATATATATAATTTCCTATATCCTCTCCCTTTCTCTCTCTATCTACATATATGTATGTGTGTTGAAGGGAAAGCACATCGTTAAATATTTTCCGTGCTCCACTTAAAAAGTGAAGGGGGCGCCTCGACAAGAAGGGTGTGTCTCTCTCTCTCTTTCTCTATAGTCGACTGTTATTCAAACCCAAAGTTAATCGAGTGGATTCCTTACGAACGAACTACCTATATGGTGCTCTAGGTGCACCTTTTCTATGAGAGTTCAGCCATTGCCACGGAAACCCTCCGCGCTCCGCCGTCGAAACGAAACCTTCTCCACGCCTAGACCTGAGCAATCGAATCGAATGCCGTAAAAATTCGATTTAAAGTTTGGCATCACACACATTTACATATAGATCTCCATACGATAATAAAATATATGTTTGATAATCCTATCGTACACCTTTCTAGGAACGACTAATGGGTACTACTGCACCATAGAGCCGATGCTATGCACCCTTCCTGCATACGAGTATGTACAACGACGACTACGACGACGATGATAGGTCGGGTGGTAGAGGTAGAGGTAGAGGTAGAGAGAGAGAGAGGGAAACTTGTGAATTATAGAATAGCGGATACGAATATTTCTCGTAATCAATAATAATTGTTTTAATAAACTTTCAAATGCAAATTATTTACCGTTACTTTCCAATATCCTTCGATTTCGATTCGATGATAATTACAGAAGTGAAATGATTATTTTGAGGTTCGATGTTGTTTGCGGGCGGCCGGTCGCTCGGTGGCATGCAGTACGGAGACAGGAGGTACCTAGCTACCTGCAACCTGCAACCTATTCGCAGAGTCGTGAATATAATGAAATTTGAATTCGTGATTTCCGCTTAAATATGGGCTTCAAGAAGGACGCGCGATGTGAGGGCGAATGGTATTTGAATTTTGCATTTTCGTGTATGCATTTGGAAATTTTTTTTGTTTGGAACTTTGTTTTGCCCTTAGTTTGTTGTTGTTCTTTGTTGAAAATGTAGATTTATTTGGTTTTATTTTTTCTGCACGATATGAACGCAAATTATGTTTTTAAAAGTACGTTACGTAGGTACCTATACTTTTTTGTTATCGAAAAGTCATTATTAGTTTTTTTTTTTTTTGTTTTTTTCGTTACACAAATCGACGAGTAGGCGGAAAAGTTACTTAATGTGCGTTTGGCGATTGTTATTTTTTGATGGATTTTTTGTTAGTTCAATCTCTAATAGATATGTAGTTAGAAACTGCAGTTTCATGTGTGTTAAGAGTTACAAAAAAAAAAAACTATTTATTGGCAGAGGCTAAATGTGAATTTGTGCTCCAGTTCAATCGACAGCGATTTGCTTAGGTTTGGTTGATGGCCCTGTAGCCTTAGCAATTCGACTTCAATAAATGATTTATGACGCAGCGCGGTATTTATTCATAACAGGAGATACAAATGTCGATGCAAAAAAAACGAGGGTTTCGTAACACCATGCATTTTTGAACTTTCTGCATTTTAGTATCTGCCTACATTAAATAAAATACTGAATGATAGAAATAACGGAATGGAAATGCTCTACCTTTTTTACCAGGTAAAGCTATTTTAGGTATTCCAATCACTACATGCAGACTTAAATTAAAGCTGGATACTTTCGAGAGAGCAAATCTCAGGCGGACAAGTTGCATAACGTGTCTAGCGACAAAACAGATTTGGCTAAAGCTGGATCTGAAACGCTTTCAGAAGTTGATCTGTCTTAACACATTGCATATTAGTATTTTAATAGGTGTCATCACTGGGACAATGTCTAATAGGAAAGCAAGCATCTAGGATTGGTGTGCATTCAAACGATTTTTACAGAAGCTGCACAGACGAAAAGTAGGAGGAAACTATTCCCCATCTTCTCTGCACCTGCTCTGCTTTCTTTTAATAAAGAAAACTTCACTTGGAAGCTTCTTACTTTAACGATCTTGGTGAATTTATAAAAAAGAAGCCTCGACTGGTTCTACGATTAGGCATGAGCACCTATTATAGGTCTAAGTGTACTGGCGATAGCTGGCAGCCACTTCAACCCAACCTAACTTATGCCCCACAATGGTGTTCGATTTTTCACTTAGTAAACTATGATAGCTTCTCCGAATCCATTTTGCACGAAATTCATTACAGGGCTAATCAAAAATCTTTTAAAACTCCAACGCATTGACTTGGCGCGAGTAAATTACAAATTAAATAATCGGAAATTTCGCTCGTTTAGATTGGCTTAGATCGCACGAATAAATTTTGTACACCCGACCCGCAACAAGGAAATGCGTACATTTGAATGAATTTAGCCAACTTTGCGAGTTCCCGCAATTACCATTCGCTTCCACCAGAACCACAGCCAAAAGCGGAAGGCTTGCTAATTTTAAAGAATAGGTAAAAATTTCTGTTGAAGGTTGTCTTAATTTTTTTTGTTGGTTGAGTAAAATATCAACCTAGAGGAGGAACATGATTAAATTGGGAAAAACATAATTAATTGGACTCACTTCCAACAGTTTCTACTAAACAGTCACTCGATTTAAAAATAACGATTGCGCAAATAAAATTCTCTCACACCACACTTAATCAAATAAAACCTCTGACATGAGCATCACTTGATAACAACACTTCCAAATTAGCGTGTTGTATTCGGAATTCCGTCATTCCACCCTTCGCTTACACCGAAAACTCATCGAATTTGTATCCCCACCGCCATACGTCCCCAGAAAACCAAAAAAAAAAAAAAAAGAAACAGATTTAAATGTTAACCCATTAATTACTGCATTGGATTTTTGACACTTGCATCGATATCCACTTTACAGGCAATAAACAACCACATCGCGCCGTTTGCTGCATAAAAACAATAATGCAACAAATTGCAATGCAATGCGATACTTCCGCTCGACCATATCGTCCCCCCACCCGCGTCCATAGTTGTCGCCAACGGAACGCTACTCAACAAAAAACGAAAAACAAAAAAAAAAAATAAAAAAAAAAAGGAAGAGAAAAACGCATGCGAATGAAAACATGAAAAACTCCAATTATTCAGGCAATCAGTTCGGAACCGACGGATTCCTGTTGCTGTCCTCTCCAATGATGCCGATGATGATGTTGCCACCGACACGCGGGAGGCCGACGACGAGTAGTCAGGTGCAGTCCCTGCACCAGAGTCGACTCCGCCGATGCCCTTCAATTCGGCATGGGAATGCAGTGATTATTGGTTGCTTATTAAGGTTTTCCATTTTTTTTTTTATTTTTTTTTTTTCCTTTCCGCTTGGCCATCAGCCACGTGGCTCATATTCGGTGCAACAACATCGGGCCGCCTCACAAAAGCAGTTAAACACTGCTAAAGTGTCATCGAGTGGTTTGTTGTGCCAACCACCGCGTGTGCACAGTCAGTCAGCCAGTCTGTTGCATTTTCGAATGCAATCGTACAGGGTGTGGGGGTTGGGGGCGCACGAAAAATTGTAAAATTGCTTCACACGGAAAAAAGCAGGCGGAAAGCCCAAACAAAACACCAGAGAGTGTTAACTGTTAAGTGAAAAAGGTTTATCGTTTGCGGTGGTAGGCTTATCAGTGGGCAGGGGGTTGAGTTGATGCCTATTCAGGGTGTATATCTGGTGCAATACGCTAGACCCTTTGTTTTTTGTTCCAGTCGATTAATTGTTGATATATGCTAACAGTCGTTTTGTGTAGTCAATTGTGAACTTACCTACTGCCACATGAAGTTGGTAGCATTTTTTGCTGACCTTTACCGCGGATGTGATTTTGGCTGCACTTTTGGGTGGATAATGCATTTTTTTCCCCCGTTTTCGGAGTCGTTATTTAAGATAATAAATATTTATTCGTGCTGTGCCTTAGAGGGGATAGAAAGGCTGTTAATGAAAGCTTTTTAGTCATATGTAGGTGTCAATAATTTTGTACTTAGAATTTGAACAAAGTTTCGGATGTGACCTAGCTTTCGCAATAATGTAACGTTTGGAACGTCGTAGCGAACAAATCAACGTGTTAAGGCAACAAGACCCGTACAGAAGCATATAGAGATGAAGAAGGAAACTTTGTAGTAGAGTCACAGTTGGTGCTGAGATTAAGAAAAAAACTTGTGCAGACTGTCAGGCAAAATGGACAATTCAAAATTCAAAACATCTGACCAATACGAACTGAGGATAACAATTTCCAACCTTAAATCCAACAAGGCTGCTGGACCTGACGGCTTATTAGCAGAATTATTTAAAGCAGCTGGAAACTAATTTTTAAGATGTGGTCAGACGAGTGCCTGATGAATAGAATATCAGCATCGCTTACCCGGTTCACAAGAAACGAGACTGCCTCAATTGCACTAATTGCAGAGGTTCAGTCTTTTCAACATCACGAACAAGATCTTAGTAGCCAAATCGGGTGAAAGTCAGAAACCATTTGTCAACAACCTGATAAACCCCTATCAGTGTGGAGCAAAACTCGACGAATTTGAGGTTTTAAGAGACTGCTATCAATTCTGACAATGGCACCTTAGCAGAAGTAAAACGAAGAATAACTCTTGCCAATCGCTTTGTGTTTAGAAGGCAATTATGTAGTAGTGTATCCCGAATAACTAAGGGGATTCTGTATAAGTCGTTCTACTTTATGGCACTGCAACATAGACTCTGTCAAAAGCAAATTAAGGTATCCTGCGTCGTTCCGCAAAAAAACAAAAAAGAAAAAAAGTTGTTAGATATTCGGTCCGGTTTCCGTTGAGGAGGGCTTTGGAGGAGGAGATGCAACGACGTACTTTGTATACGAGCTGTATAGCGACTTCGATCTAATAAAAAACTGCGTCTTAGTTGTTTGTGATGGCTAGGACATGTTTTCGAATCTAACTCAAGCTTGGGGTGCGCAACTGGAGCCAGTAAGCTAAGTACCAGGAAAAGTGGTGAGACTTGTTGGTTGAGGCCCAGATTCACTTCGAACTGTAGCGCCACCCAAGTAATTAAGTAAATGGTGGGCCATCTGTTGGTTTCTTTTTGAATCATATGATATTTTGACACTGACAGCTCTTATGCGTTAAAATAATTGACAGAAACTGAGTATTATATTTTTGTGGTAAGAAATGGATAGATTTATGTATGTTTAAACAACGTTGGAAAATATTTCAAAGTTACTTCCAATTTTGAAAAGAACTTTCCGTCGTTGTGATAAAAGTTCCTGAGACTGGTTTGCTGATTGATAACCGCACATATTCTCGCGTTCGTTATGTATGCTCAACGGAGAATATTGCAGCTGTTACCAAAAATGAGCACCTAAACCCGAGAACCTCAACGCGCCAAAGATCTCAGCAACTGAACGTCAGTTGTACTACCCTGAGGAGAAATTTGCATAAAGATCTTGGATTATTCATTTACAAGGTCCAACTGACTTAGGAAATGATCACCCTTTCATCATCGCTTCTCTGTTTGGGCTTTAGAGCAGCTCGAAATTGACGACAATTTTGTTCAAAAAATCTTCATACATATATCACATATTTAAGTCACATATTGTGTCTTCTGCCGTTCGCACCAATTCGATTTTGATATCTTGCATCTTGCTCATTTTTTCCAGATGCCCAAGTCATGGCACTCCCATCAGATTTTGCCTATAAACTTACACCTCCGACATTACCTTGTTGCATGCATGTGAAGCTACCCCTTTGGGGCGCATTTAACAATATAAATACATATCTTCGAAATAAGAAGAGGCGTGATTTGTCTTCAACGATAAAATAACACCTTTTTTTTTTATCGATTTAGTTGCACCCACGGCGATGTATACTACTTTCCGAACCGAACCGAACCCAAGCACAAGAGCAAGTCAAATGACATAAAACGTAATATCTCGTATCCTGTCGAGAGTGAAATCAAATTATTTAGAAAAAAACAGCATCCACAAGTATAAAGGGGTGCATTCATCGACATCTACATCGGTTAAGAACCCTCAAGAAACCACACAGTAATAGTCGAAACCCCAAAGAGGCTACATGCTGGGTGTACGCTTCAAAATCGTTGAAGGTTTTTTTTTTTTTTACTCCAGAAGGCGCGTGATTCTGAACATTTTAAGTTTCCCTTCAGAGTCAAGATTACAAATAAAAGTTACAAGGACCTGCCCTGTGTGGAAGATTAATCGAAAAATTTGCGGTTCACATTTAAGTTGGGCTGAATAAACGCGGACGCGCCACTCTTATTAATAGGGAGGTGATTGCAAATTGTGGTTAATTGGGCAGAAATCTTAGGGGTTGGTATATTTGCGGTGACATGGATGAAAATTCGAATGAAATTTTAATGCCTATGTACTATTTCTTCCCGATTCTTATGATCAGAGCACCGGCAGATACAGGGTTGAAATGAAAATCAATTCTCGATAGATATATAGAATTTTGAACGATTTCCGGATGGTGGTGGTCGTCCCCTGTTTATAAATTAGCGCGTAAATCGTGTGGAGGTTGTCCATGGGGTAGTACTCATTGATGGAACACCGCTTGGTATGTTCCTGGCTGGTAGACAAATGCTTCGCTATATTATTGTATGATTAAGTAAGTAGGCAAAGGTATGGCAAACAAGAAGACACGGCAGCAGTAGCAATTGCAGTCGTCGTCGTCATCGTCATCGTCGTCGCACTGTTTTCGATGATTTATTCAGGTTGATTGTGTGGCGCGCTTGTGACGTGGTGTCATATATATTTTATGGTATCCAAATCTAAATTTATTTATACTATGTACGGTTGTACTATATCAAATGCGAATGTGCCTATGACTACAATGAAGACGTGTAGATATACGTTTGGCACTCAAAATGCTGGCGTTATCCGAATCTTATCCAAATAAATGAGCACTGTAATACTACATACATATATGTACGAGTATGTTTGTATGTATACTATCGATGGATACGAGTTCGTTTACATATATGTAGTAATATAATTAACATGCATTTAACAGCATCATCGAAATGACAGCTTACAGACACATTGTACTCTGTTCTCCTCAACTGAATCCGCTTCCAGCGTCTGTCTGTCTACTTGTATGCCTCTGCAACGATGAACAACATTCTCTGGAATATTGGCAGCCGGAGAGAAGCCCTTGTGAAATATGCATGAACGGTGTACAAATATATATATATATATAAAATAAACTACGAATGAAGTAAACAATAATCAAATTCAATCAATCATTTGCTAATTTACAAATTGACAACGTCGAATTGATCATTTTACATAACTTAAGGTTTGTGAGTGCAGCCAAAGTGGGTTGTGGGCGGTTTGCTGGAATGCACATTTGTTTAGTTTACGAATAGTTCAGGGATTTGATGTTGTATTATGTATTTCGAAACAAGGAGAGCTAATGCAGATGGACATCAGATAAGTTTGTCTTTTTTTTAAAGGCTAGGTATTAGGCTATGTTTAAAGTGGAGAATTTTATTTGGAAAAGATGATTGTGGGACGGGCTAGTAACAATTCTTTCTAGTCTTGCTTTTAATTGAATGCAGCATTGCATTAGCCCTAATGATGAAGAAATCAATATTCACCGCGTTTCGGTCAGTTTTTCGAATTGATTTTCAACTATTTTTATGAAGGTTTAAGATTTCTTTAAGGACACAAGAAACGACGTTCATTATTCAAACAGTAAAGTCATTTGAAAAAGAAGCCCACGTTGGGCGCCAATTTTTAAGAATTCTCTTGGCCTTGGTCTCACAGGTCTACGAAGTGGTATTCGCCGCTAAAATTTGCTTGGTCTTGGGATTGCCATGTTTTGTCGAGAGTTTTCTGGAGACACGATAAGATGAGAGTGCGCTTCATCTCTCATTAGCTAGTCTCTCGAAGTCTTGCTCTATATTGGATTTAACAAGAGCTAAGAGCGGTAGAATAGAGGTAACGACTATTGTCAGGTCTTGTCCGAACCCTTTTCTTGCTAAATCGTCCGCCCGTTGGTTTCCCTGAATGCTACTGTGTCCTGGAACCCAAAGGTAACGCCGTGGTTTCTTGTGAGTTTTTCACGGCGTCGTTTCACAAGTTTGGATTTAACGACTGTGGATGACATAGCGACTTGCCTGTCGATGTATATGTATATAATTTTTCTTGAGTTCAGTTTCGTGGATATTTCTCGTGCTGCTTCTGCGATTACTAATACTTTCTCTTGGAACTCACTAGCATGGTCTATGTGAGAGATCAATTTCGGGTTTAGATGAGTATAGACCATATATGTTCGTCAGTTCTTGACCCGTCCGTCACTGGTAGTTCCTATATATGTATGCTAATCTTTGTATCCTGGTCAGCGTCTTACGTACGTGATCTTATCTGCTGCAGGCCACCAGACTAGGCACAAATAATATTGAATGGGTCTGACGATGGCTGTGCACACCCAGTGGATGATGGCGGGTTCTGGCCCGCATTTTTAGAAGGCTATGGATGCCTTCCTTGGGCGCCGTGGCTCAAGTGGTTAGTGCGTTGGACTACGGAGCAAGGGGTTCCAGGTTCAATCCCCAGACAACACCTAACATTTCTTTCACGGCCCCACCTCTCGCGAGCGTCTGACAAACATCCGAGAGTAAAACTGTCATGAAAAAGCTTCTCAAAATTGCCGTTCGGATCCGGCATTAAACAGTAGGCCCCTTCCATTCATGTGAAGAATATAACACGCACAACACGAATGGTTGTGAGAAGCTAGGCCCTGGGTCCCATGGACCTGTTGCGCCAAAAATTTGTATTTGTATTTGTATGGATGCCTTCCTTATCCTTTCTGACGTGTTTTGTTTCCAGGTCAGCTTAAATATCTGGGCCCTTAGCCTGAATTTTTTGTGGTGGGGTGAACCTTCGATCCTTGTTATCACCTCATGCAGGGTGACTTAGGACTTAGTTTGGAGTGAATGTGTAAATCTATTGATCTTTTAAATATCTTGAGTAGGAACATGGGGAAAATATCGTCAGGGCCGAGTGCTTTGAAGGCGGCGAAGGAGTCAATTGCTCAGTTGATCTTCTTTTCGTCTATAATCTGGTTGGCCAGAAAGTGGCTTGTGTTGGCTGCAGTGTCAGATGTCTGGATTTCGCAAACAGGAATTCTAGGGTTTCAGAGCATGGCCCTGGGACTGGGCTTTTGAAGGGATTTTCCGGAGTCTAGCTGTGTCTTTGTGGACTATAAGTTACTGCAGAACTTGCTGCAGTAGATCGTATTTTTCTTGAAAACTCCTATGATTTCCTTCCAAAGGGTGAATGGAGAGCTAATGTAAGTGATTTCCTCTATCGGTTAATCTCAGATGGGTGGTTAGGATGTAAAGTTGAAGACCCCAAGCTACTGAAAGCATTCCAGTCAGTTCTTATGGGGTTGCGACAAGGTCGTTAAAGTTTCGAGTTTTCGGATATGGAGGCGAACGGCTTGCTAAGTTCTTTCTCAAACTGAATAATAGAGGCTGCAACACTATAATTAGGCTAATCAATATATATAGCCACCATACTGACTAGAATTATAGATCTTAAGGGCTTCCCCTATTGGTGTCCTGATTTATAACGACTAGCCTGCAAGGTACAATAGGTACATACTCCATATCGAGATATGGCTTTTGTGTTTGTGCATCAGAATTTAGTACCAAAACATCTATCTACCTTCAGATAATATATGCAGATCAACGTGTAAACAACTGATTGCTATTGTGCATATTAAAGTCAATCAAATGGCAATGCATCGTCTTTGAATATTATAACTGCTTTAACAAACAATTTGAGTGTTTATGTGTACATAGGTAGAATTCAAGGAGAGGGTACAAATATCAAATTTTTGTTACAGGGGTATACTTGAATAATCTGATTCCATATCCGTAGAATGAGCTCTTGACGTACGAGTACGAAAACTAATACCCAACTATTTGCCTATGTGTGCCTATATGGCGTCCTAACAAAAAAAAAAAAGAAAAAAAAAAAGGAAAAACTTTTAAAATAATCATCAGAATATTTCCACTGTTTTGGCTGCGTTTGACATAGTTGCCTTTCTGATTTATTATTCTTTTTTTCTTCTTTTCTTCAAAGTATTCAACAACACCCGCCGACACACATGGATTACACAGTCATTATCACTGGGGTGTTATTAAAATACACACATCCATACGTTTTTTACTTATTCATACATTGCAAAGGACATATTAAAAATGCTTACCTCTTTGAGTTCTACATTTTAATTTCACCCAAAAGGAAGAAAATACACCTTGCCACCCTCCTGGCATCCCTTCAACCATTCACTAAGAATCTGGTGTATCCATTCAAACCTCAGAAGCGGAAGGGAAAAAATCTCGTAGAAGAGAAAATAAATAAGACACGAAACCCAGATACATAGCGCACAGAGAACCAGTAGAAGATGAACAATAAATGTTGAATCAGTGTATAGGTGCATTAAGGTGCACTAATAATTGGGGTGTGTAACTTACACATATAGCAGTAGCAACGAGTGCATAAACTTTTCGCTTCATATCAGAAATTCTCAATTTACTTGCAAGTTTTTGTTTCTTCTGTTTTTGCGATTTATGTATAAAAAGAAAGAAAGGAAAAAGTTTCTTTACATCCAAAGATATTAATAATTTCTTTGTTTTCTGCTAAGGAATTTGAAAAATGAATGCACACCATTCATCATATCATTTGATCAATTCGTCGAATGTAATGTGGGTGTATCGCAAAATGCATTACAATGGGATTAATGTAGAACATGATTTTTCGATTTATTTAAAAGGAAATAATGATTCATCCATTTTGAAAAAAAAAATCGGAAGTATGTTATGCAGAACTAACGAGGTATTGCAATACCAGTATGTAATATGTAATGCATTACAAATGCATTACAAATGCATTACATGTGCATTAAAAACTGAAATATAAAACATTTTTATTTGTATACGACCATTTGTAGGTAGATATGTGTCGGAATACTGAGACAGAAGTTCAAGTCTGACAGCCACTAACAAGTTCTTTCGTAGTCCTACCTTTTACAAAAGCCTAACGACTGTTTAAGTACATATAAAAAAGCTCCTCAAAAACCACCCTTTGTATACCTACTGCTTTAATGGCTCACGATAAGTGGTACAATTTTGCTACAGTCTCTTGTCTTGACCTTCACTGAAAAGTTGAGCCACAAAGTGTAGGTATGAGAAAGGCCTTCCATGTAGGATGTAAAACTGTAAATATTTGAATTGCTAAAAGATTTTCAGCCATAGTCCTCAAAGGGTATGCACCAGACTTAAGACATATTACATGTACCAGGTGACAATTGCCTTGGAACGAATAGACAACGTGCCACACATTTGACAGCGAATTTTGTTGAAAGACTTGAAAATGCTCCTGTACAAAGTACAAAGTAGGACGATCCCTACAGGCAAACGCTTCAAGAAGACTCACTGCCTCTTCGTTGCGACCGCCGGCAACAGCTCTCATGCTTTAGGTGTCACCCTTCAATTGTCAAACTTGCTACTGGCTGCGTGCCTCTCAGGTCGTCCGGAATGCCTGGTTGTAGAAACAGAATGAGAACCGGGTAAAGTGAGCAACGTGAGAAGAAAACTCCATTATAAAATCCCTAATCCAAGGCTAAGGAGGATGCTTCGTTGCTGCTATGCGGACTTCGAATACCTAGCGACCTTCGGTTTCAAATCAGCCTTCTTGGGTCTGTCATGGGCCATGTAGGCCATCAGACGCCTTTACCGCAGAACTTGGGGTCTAAATCCAAAAATTATACATTGGATGTAGAGAATTATGGTGACGACCATTATCACGCACGAGGCCATGGTTTGGTAGTCGAAAGTTCTTGAGCGGACAACGGCAACTAAGTTTCAGAAGCTCCAGAGAATTGCCTGTCTCTGCCACACAGTTTATTAGGAAGAAGTCCGCTAGAAGCACTATTAAGCGGCAACAAATACAAACCAGGAAACCATGTAGGACAACTGAGAATTTTTGACACAATTCTCAAAAGGGACATATTTTGCTCTATCCCCGGGTGAAACTCGGAGGGGTCCCTGGACATCAAGGAATTGCAAGCAATGAATCTACAGCTGAACTAGCAAAGGGTGGTTAAAAATCTGTCTTCATAAGACCTGAACCCTGATTAACGATTGGAAACACAAACTTCGTCTAGCCAACTGGGAAAATATCTCGAGGCTGAGACAATGCAAAAAATTAATAAAACTTTATTCCTACAAGGAAATCCTTCATATAGAAAAGGATGGTATTAGAAAGCTGATGAGTTATCAATTCTGTGATCGTCTTGCTAGTGACTTGTTCTCCCTGATTGATGTATTAGGATTCCTTCTCGAAGAAGCTGTGGACTACTTTTATAAGGTACTCCGGTAGTACTATATTATACTATATCAGAAAAGGCTACGTCCTAAGTAGGACTATTCACATAAAAAACTAACACTAAGCAGTATTTCACTTCAAGTAGGAACCTTTATCAAATGTTTATTCATACTGACTGACCCTTTTATATAAGACGTCGCAGATTGCGTGTATAACATAATTCTTTAAATAAAAATCCACCTTCAACACCATTGAATTTATGAGTCGAAGGCCTAAAATAAAATCCAAGAAGAATAGGTATAGGTATAGAAATAAATTCTAAGTCGAAGCCGAAGCGAAATAATGCAATAGTTTTCACAATACAACAAGAATAAAATATGCAACAGGAAATATCCGTCAATCAAACGCCAATCTCGGTTCTTTACTCCACTGGTAGCCACAAGCAAGCACAACTACAAGTATCTAATATCTATACCGACCGGCTTTGGCCTTATGTAGCACGGGTAGAGTACTCGTAGCTTTTTCATGATACGAGTATTTCCCCAGGAATTCTTCTGCCAGCCAATCAAACCGGGCAGGGGGGCCATTTAAATCATTCATATACCGAACGCTGAACAACTTTAGCGCAAGAGTAAAGTTCGTCTTTTGTTTTTGTTAAATATTTGATACAATTTTATTGCATAGCTAGTACAACTATTGCTTCTGGTTCTGTGTGTCTGCCGTTAAAAATGCATGCAGGTGCAATGAATTATTCAACACAGAATAATGGCATTTTGCTTTGGCATAAATATCTAAAGAGAAACCTTGGCAGACTATTTGTTCGGACTGACCGGTCATTGTGAGGCAGCCAGCACCGTGAAAAATCTTCATCTTTTTCCATACAAACATACATACATACTATGAGTGCATTTCTTATTCGAAAATGAAATAAAAACAAAAACAAGATCAGAATCTGTACCACATACGCCACCATCTCGACTCGAAGTTATTAATTAAATTTAAAATAATATATATTCGTACATAAGGAAACTTTTCAAATAGTCGTACACAACCGACTTATAATGGCGGCGATTTATAATATACTCGGTAATGGCACATATTCTCTCCATGGTGGGCTGGGGTGGGAATTAATTTTGTACAAGTACAAAACTAACCCCGAAAGGAAAAGGAAACATGTTGTGCCCGTACTCACACAACACAAGACGAAAAGGAGCAGAGATGGGAAGGAGCTGCATTGCATATTTTATTATAATAAAAGTTTGAATAGGTTTAAAACTAAAGGGTTTGAGTTTTTGTTTTGTGTTTATAGTGCTTGGATGCGTTTTTATATATTTTTTTTTGTATTCCATAGAGGTTTCCATGCATAGACTAGGTGGCATTCGTTTGATGTGTATTATCCGAACGAAATGTTTGCCTTTGATGCCAAGTAGTGTAGAGATGCCTAAATGGAAATTTAAGTTTGTTAGGGTAGGGTGGAGCATTATTGCATCTTTGTTGAAGCTTAAAACAAAAGGTTCTATCAAAAAATGAAACTTCTACAATGTCCCTCGCCCTGAACCTAGCGGATCATTAGTCTGCAAAGGACACCATTTACAGGGTAAGTTAGACGAAGAATTTGATAAATGTTCTTATGTTTAAAAAAAACGTGTTTTGGTACAACTCATAGAGTTCGCGTTTGAGTCTTATCCTTCATTCGTCGTCTTCGGACATGAGACCGATTATTCGATAAAGTATTTTCCTTTCAAAGAATCCCAGGATCTGCTCCGCTTTTTTGTTTTAAACCCAAATTCTGTGAGTAGTATCATAATGTGGATGCCTTCAATTTTTAGGTCTATGTTCGAAATGGAATGGCAGCAGTTAATGCAATGCACTAGGAGATCATCTTATGCTGTTGTTAGCGTTTACATGTAGTTTCGAATATTACTTAAAAATTTAGTTTCTTGACTGAAAGTTTTTTAAGGTTACAACAATGTCATTGCACTTCGCAACTAGTGCCACTTGCGATACAGCAACATCAAGGAGATTGCTATGTGTGGAAAGTTTAAAGGGATTATTGCCATCATTTATTTTGGAGCAGCCACTGGGTATCTTTAGATATAGAAAGTGTTGAGCTCATGTTGGTAAGTATCGACTATCGACTATAAAAGGATTGTTGCATAGTAGTTGTGGGCTAGGTCATGACTCCACAATTGTTGTTCTTGGTAGACAAAAGAATGGAACCATCATTACCTCAGTAGGTAGACCACGAGTGAAACCAAACCATATCCGAATTTCATCATGCGAGTAGTTATCATAGTTCAGGTAGTAATGATCATCATGAAAACCCAGCAGAGTCCGGTTTCTCATATGGGAGACGGGGAATTTCGGTGACTACTTGTAGCGTACCTACAGAGTATAAACGCTCTTCTTCATGGCAATGACCTCTTCCAAACGGAATTCATTACAGGCCATACCCATCAGTACCCATCAATGAAGTTCTTCACATCGGGTAGGATTGATGGGATCTCGATTCGGTTCTCAGGGATGCCATGGACTTGTAAGCAGGTTTCCTTATTTAGTTCCTTTGATGTTGTAATTGGTGCCAATGATGTAAGCGATGTTTCATAGTCAGCTTCTTGGGTTAGTTGATAGGTTCTTACTAGGCCACCATAGTAGTCGACTGGTTCGCTTATCATACCATGCATAAAATTACTTCAAAGTGTAAGCTAAATTTTTCGAATCTCTGAAGATTCGTATTCTTGGCTGTTTTTTTGGCTACAATCTGCAACTTAACTTCGGTAAAACTCACATGCTTCTACTTATCGCCCAAAAATACATACTCCCCGAGGTGTCTTTAAAGGCACTTCTAGTCTCTGATTGATGTAGTCTATCAGTATATACGTTCAGATGTGTTGCTTTCACAGAATTCAAGTTGGCCTACAACACGCACACACTGCAACGAATGACAAACTAAACTCCCTCTACCTTCTCGTATCAACACTATCGCTACGTAAAAGTATCATCACTAAAGGCATTACAATAAATCACGGATTTTGATGTGACACCTAACAAATTATATTAAAACACGATTCAGCTATTCGAAAATTTTCAGGAATTTCAAAATTACCAGTTGTGGCCCCCCCCTCTCATGTAAAAAATGACGTTAAACCATATATATACTCGTATTCATATCGAGAAAGTTTAATTTTTCATTTAGAGATTTCATCTCTCACATCGTACGAGTACTATGTCGGACAACGCAAAGGCCGGACGGCCCTCCCAGAACGAGCAAACAGGCGGACGACACGAATATCCCCGAATGTATTGTGTATAAAACATTAGTTTGAAATCAATCAATTTTGGAATGTCAATCTGTTATATGCTAGTGTCAGTTATTAACGCAATTAATTCAATCATTATTGAATCATATATATGGCAGCACATGTCCCCGATGTCTGTGCAAACACATATTTTCTATTAGGGGCATGGGCAGCCAGCTCCTCTGCAGATGATAATGATGATGATGCATTCAGGGATGTGCTATATCAAGGTATCGAGTGCCTGTAAAGAGCTAGCTAACTGCTCAACAGCAGGCACAAAGGTAAACAACACGGACAACAGAGACAAATCAAGTCGATTTTGACACTTGTGTAACAGAGCAGTGCATTGCAATGTTATGCATGTCAATGTCCAATTCCACAACATGGCACTAAGATAATTCTTTAATAACTCCTGCCAAAGGACATACAACACATACAACACATATGCACATACGAGTATATACAGTGTTGGTAAATTTGCTTAATTTCGCTCCTCATCTCGTTGTCCAGCTGCATTGACTTTATTGCTATCATATTTACTCTTTTTATTTTTTTTTTTTTGTCCTTTTTGGAGTATTTTCCGCGAATTAATAAAAAAATGGAATATTTTATTCATAAAAATTCACAGCCTCAGATGGAGGGGTGGGTGAAAGTCCTGCACCGACACGGAAGGTCCTCCACGCTGATGCTGGGGAGAATGCAACTACAAATGGCATGATGGCCCGACACTTTTCGAGTGATTTTTCACACCATCGACAATAATGATATTATTTGCAATATTTAAATAATTCAATATTGCGGGGGTAGTGTTTGCGGATATTTATATTTTTCCCTCGTTATTCTTACCCTTGCATGTAATTATGGCATTGGGCTTTCACACATATAGTAGTGAGATGAACTGATTCGACCGCATGCGGTAGTGGTGGCGGACGACGGCGGCGTCGTCGTTGTCTGGAGAAGCGACAGGACATTTTTCATTTTGAAATCAATTTACTGCTCATAATTGCACAGAGATGGTTGAAGGCCTGGTGTTTTTCAATAAACAAATTATTTGATTATTCGAAAAATATCATGCAGCAGCCCTTTTGCTGCTTGGGTTCGGAGTGTCGGCGTGGTATCCACATTTCAGAAGAGGTGCAGATATGAGGTTCTGTTGGTTTGGTTGTATCAAAATCCGTAGGCTCTGTCCAGGGCTTTTAATTGGTAGTATTGTGGTCAATCTCGTGTGAATATTTCTGTTAATTTTTTTTTTCATCCTTAATTTCTTTTTTTTTTTCTGCATGAAAATATTTTATAACCTATCGTAGTAGGGTATATTTATTTTAATTTGTAATTTTTTACGCAGAGTAGTAAGGAGGTGGGTGAACACAGTGTAATGGTAAGTTCTGTGTTCAAGTCCGAGCCATTTCAATTTATAAATTTAAATTGATAGTCCCAATGGCACGAACTAAGTGTGGACACACTCTGAAACCTAATGACACATGAGTTTCAAACTCAAAAATCTGGCTTCTCTCTTCACTAGCGGTACGAATTTATGAGTATACGAGTTAGTATAAAATGACATTTAAGAAACAGATGTTTCTTTAAAACCTGTTAGATTTTTTAAACCAAGGGACAGTGAGGTTGAATTCTTAGGTGGCACTACAGTTCGGGGTGAACCTGGGCCTCAACTAATACTCAACTGGGTTGAATACATATTATTTTTTAAAGGAACATACCCTGCAAGATCTGTTGTCTCAACTGAAGATGTTTACGTACTTTCTTCGTATAATATTCCTTGACATTAGCTCATAATTAATTATAACCACGACCACTTAAATTTGAAGACTAGTCGTCAGTGAAAGGGAAGTAAAGAGTCACTACTGTACAGTGTTTGAATCGTACTTTGTGCATAGCCACTCAAAAAGGTCATTCTAGTAGGTAGGTAAGGAAGGTCAACCCAATGACATAATCGGACTGAACTCGAAAAGATTCATTATCCATCGACCAGTCTTTTGTACCTCAGAGAACAGTAAAAATGTCCAAGCTTTCATTAACTAAGTGATTAAATCATTGCTAATGTAAACAGTTCTTTCTGGATAGCTTGACGTTTGTCATTCAAAATTGCTTCTATATTAATCGTTAACGACAAACATTTATGTACATTACCGAATTCTAACGTGCGTCGGTATGGGGAATATCATCCTGATAATCATGCCCTTTTTGTGATTGTTAGACACTGGGCATTGGAAAGCTGAAGGAAAAATCTTTGGGGTTTCTGTTTTTGAGGGATTTGAACTTTTATCTGAACTGCATTACCAACTTCATACAAAATTGGTTGTTGCTGCAGTTCACGGTGGATTCAACCAAGTGGCCAATCCATCCATATCTATCTTTTGAGAGCCGTATCCATTCGTTGACGATAAGTTAGTTTAAAACTAGATTTGAGAGATTTTTTGAACGCACTATTGGTGTTCCACCTCTCTTTATCTTAGACATCTACAATAGATTTCGTTGTTATAGCTTCTCATCCATTGTCCGTCAATACAAACAGGTCAGAGCTATTTGGGAAAAATAATCATCACTTGCAACCATTTGCCTTTCAAAATACCCGTGTCTCCACGTTGTTGGAGACCTGTGTTGCCCATTTATTTTATAAAACTATAAAGTGCTATATAAATTGTTCCGCAGGTATTGAAGCTTTATTATTATTTTCTTATTTTTGTTTTTATATTTTTAATTTTGATGAAGATTATGGAAATGTGATCCGACTGAAATTATTAAAATTTTTGTTAAAATTGAATTTTAATCTCAATCGGTATGTAAGACTTTATCTTCCAGGTGTATATACCTATTTATGTACGTATACACATAAAAAAATTCTTGAAGGTGTTTATTTATGAATGACTTATTACTTAAATACGTACGTATGTAGGTACACTCTGATTCACTTGTAGGTGGTCAAATGTTAAAGCTACTGCAGTCCAAAACTGAGAGGCGATTCTTTGCGAAACTTCCAATTCTGGCTTGTGAGAAGCTTAAACCATGACTATAACTATTAACTAGGATCAGTTAAAAGTATACTACATTAAGGAATGCTAATAAATCCATGCGTCAAAAGGTCGAAGGCGAATTTTTTTGGGTTAGGAAACATAGGTCCAGGTACTACCAGGAAGCAAGATCCAGTATTACTCATTTTACAGATTTTTTCTTTGACTTTCGGAGAGACTAAACTGCACTTCAGCAATGGAGAGTTTACAGTATCAGTATTCTACACAGACAGGACGGTTGAGATTGGTTGAATTGGGTGGTTGTCCCCATTCAGCAGGGACACAATCCAGCTCTGGCCAGATTTGTTTGACATTCTAATGAGTGTAGTATCTAATTGAAATTTTATCGACTTAATAGGTGCTGATACTTCACTCGTATTGTCAGTGAGTTTTCGGTCTTTAAGCAGCAAATTACAGATAGCTACTACGAAATGTGCCAATACATGGCTCGACTCCATCAAGAGATATTAAAGTTTATCACTTCCACAGACTTGGGTACAATCCATAAAAACTATATTCATCTGAAACTTGAATAAAACTCACATTTTTGGGCTCGAGCTTCTGGGTAATTCTTGGCTTATTCGTCTGCTTAAAATATGTAGACGACAGGAGTTCAACACAGAATCAGAATACAAACACTCGATATCCTACTCCAACTTAGATTTTGTTATTTGTGATTCGAAGGCTTTTATAGCTGAATTCGGTGTGATTTTCATGGAATTGAATAATTTTAATCTCAGCTTGGAACTTACAACAAGGGTTTTGAAAAGTTATCGATCCCAAAACCAATATCTAAGGGTAGATGACATAATGGTATCGACTAAGACTTCTAGTATGTACCACAATTACTTCCTAAGTCTAGAAAGCTAATCGTTCTATTTTGGTGAGGCACAATGTCGATTTCATTGCTATCATTTTTCCATAACTATTTAGACGAAGGGCATGTCCTCAAATACTAGAAATTTTAATGAAAAGAAAAGCTTTTTAATGTGCATTAGCTCTATTCCCACTGTTTGCGTTTGTCGCACCACTTTGTCACAGCTGAGCATAAGATCCAGTGGAGTTGTAGGGTGATAAAATTATTCCCCCTTCCTTTTCTTTCATTTCTTTTGGTAATTGATCCTGTAATGAATCCTGATACCGATAAAAACCTCAAAAAATGCCCTTCTTAACCAATTATATAATATAAACTTTTAGCAGCGGTACCTAATTGTTTGTTCATAAAATCAGGACATAGTTGTCATGGTAGTCGATTCAAATTATAAATCCACACATTTAAGAAAACTAACGCCACGATAAGCAGAGGGAATTCCTCAGTGAAAGTCCTAATTATTTACAGCTTTTAGGTGTTGTATACAGTCTAAGGAATTTCCCTTCCTTTTATGTTCCATGTCCTCGTCCTATACACAAATACTACCGTACTAAATGACCAACATAATCGTTTCTTCTCACCACAAAAGGATAGCAAAACATTTTCCACTTAAGAGACGACAACGACATAAAACGCTATCTCTCAAAGTCAACTGTTCTACAATTGTCCTACAATCCTGAAACACCTAATACAGAAGGTCTTTTTTTTTTCTAAACCAAATTCGTGACTGTATCTTTTTTCTTTTATGTTTTTTTTTTTTTTTTGCTTTGTTAAAGGAATCCCCACACTCTCCAAGTACCCAAGAGCAGCAGATCTCTCTCTGGTTGAACACAGCAAATTGTCCCACTCTCTGCAGCCATTATTGTCGTCATCACCATTGGCCTTATCACTTCCGTTTCTGGTTCTGAACAGCAATGTCCTTTGGTAGGACAACATTTTATTTAAAAAGAGTTTCCCCCAACTGGGAGAGAAACTGCCCCACTTTTCAGTTTAAGCGATCCTTGTCGGTCGGCATACATAAGGCCAAAATACTTCCTCCCACAACCACTTAATTTTCTATGCTGCGGGAATAATACCACCAGTACCATCACTTGAAGATGAAGAAAATTAAATGGAGACAGCATAGATATGGGGATGATACATACATCCTACATTGGTAAGGGAAGAAATAGAGAGCTCCGACATCGTCGTCGTCGTCGTAGGAACTCAAGAGGCGAAAGTGAAAACACATCGCACAGTATGAATGGAGTGAGGGCGGGTTGGGCTTTTGCTTCTATGGAGAGTAATGTTTGTGCCTAGTGAATGAAACGTTGTCGTCGACATCGTCGTCGTCGTCGTAGCCCGGTTAAGCAACCCCCAAGGCGGCAGTTGCCGCCACAGTCGTCGTCGTCGTCGTCGGTGAAACCAACAGGTGTCTACGGTACATTACCATGGCATGCAGACAAATGCCAACACTACTACTTGACTCGACAAGAGCTTTACACAAGAATATAAAGAGAGTGAACAAAATTCTCTTGGGTGGTTTGGGGTGGTTATGGTGGTGGAATGGCAAAGAGGGTGGAAAAGCCTTTTTAAAGTACATGACTTCCATTTACTATGTGCTCACCGAGACTTCATCACTTGAATCGTCTTCTTCATCTCCTTGTGTTTGGGGATTACGTTGGGTTTTTTGGGGTTGGTTTGTTGACTACACAATGGTCTTGACCTTGACTCAGAGCAAGCAGACGGCACACAAGGCACACACTAAGGGTAGAGAGAGAGAAACATTTTCAAATTGTGCAGGTTGTAGGTAGTACATACTTCCTGAATAGCTATTTGGCTAGCTGGGTGACTGCCTTGCTGAGTGCGGTTCCACACAGAAATTTGTCAGCAGAAAGGTTTTTCCAATTGAGTGTGTATGGGAGTGGTGAAGGCATTTAGATACGGATTTGTTTTGTTCTTTTTTTTTTTTTTTGCTTTTTTTACACTCAAGTGTTGGTGTAACAATTTAAGGGTTAGACTGATAATTACGAATGATTACGAGCACATGGATACATTCCCTTTACCTTGAAATGTACGACTCATATTCAGTACCATATTTCTTATGGTTGTATAGTAGGTGGGTAGTCCTTATTGTAGAGAAGCTCTACATTGCGTGCTGTTTCTCTCCTCATACTTTGCCATCTGTTGATTTAATCTACATCAGAGGGTAAATGAGATTGTTGCTGCCAAGTTAAAATTCTTCTCACATTCCCGGCAAATATTGTTTGTGAGGAATATTCGGAGATTGCCTTAATTGTGTGCAATGAACTTATTGTAATAAGGGTTGTAAGACTGTTAGATGTTGAATGTATGTATGTATGTACATGGATGTAGAAAATGATGCCGAGTGTCTGTACGAAAGGACTTTAAATTGGATGATGATCATTTACCAGGATGATGATTAAACTTAAGTTCTTCGAATTGCAAAATATGTGTATGTATGTATACATTTGTACATAAGTACATACAAAGGTCGTCAGCCTGGATTATAGGTTAAGGAAGGAAGCTGAAAGAATCAACCACGATTTGGCATTGTTTTGATTGTTCGGTAGCCAACTTAATAACCACAATGTTGTTCTTTTTCCCAAACAACTTTCACATTTTCTGGATGTTTTTCCCGAGAGTCCTTGTAACTCCTGCCTGCGTTACAATTTCACTTCGACTGATAAAGTGAAATACAAGACCTGGCGATGTACATATATTTAGCTTTCTTAAGTGCTGATTGTTGTTCAACGGTACAGACAACATATTTTGCCAGGTCTTGTCTCTTACTAATGTTTCTGACTTGGCCTTATGTACATAGCACGAATTAACTTGGAATGTGCAAATGGGAGCAGTTAGAAAAATACCATTTAGACATAATACTTAGACTCGTACCCTTTCTAGCGAGCTCGTCAGCCTTGTAATTTCCCGGAATGTACATATGTACATATCTATGGCCTGGGAACCAACAGAAGTGACTGTTGAACTGCTCTGTGACCTCCGAGAGATACAAACGGCAGTTTAAAATGCCTTTCGACGTGAATGAGCACGATTCCAGGAACTGGTTTGCCGCTTAAATGTCAGTGAAAATGCTAATATCCCTGACAGATGTTGCATTGCATTTCAACCAGAACAAGGCTTCTTTGCATTCCATTTGCATTTTCTGTGAAGGATATACTGGCCCTCCTATTGATCGTAGGAGGGCTTATGAGGAGAACTTTTTATTTCTTCGTGACGAGAACAAGTTCGGTTTTGTGAAGGTTTATCCTCTGTCCGCATTTGGAGACCCGTCTGCTGAGCAGAAGAAAATAAATAGAACTGGCGGTTGAAAGAATTCAATTAGCACTGACTGCCATTTTAATATCACAACTTAAGTTAATTTTAGGCTGCAATAGATATCTCACCCGCATAGGCAATTACTCTGCGATCTGTCCTTTCTACAAATTGCAAATGATCACCAAATTCCAGAGAAGAGAAACCAAGACACCACCTTGAGGTATACCGCGACTGGCAAGCCTTCCAGCCTATGTACCGCCCAACTGTGACCTTATAATCCTGTCTGTAAGCAATTTATCTATCAACATCTTGTTTGCTTTTGGTTTGACATTGTTATAAGCTCCCTCAGTGTCAAGGAAGACCATCAAGGTACTTATTTTTATGTCGCGTAAGAGCGAATATAAGGCTGTTTCAGTTGATTTGGCTTTCCAGTACGAGTGTTGGGACGCAGAGATCATAGTTGGATTGATACTCTGGCGCAAATGGATATCAATCACCCTTTCCAGTGTTTTCAACAAAAACGAAGATATAATGATAGGTCAGAGATCCTTAGGTTCCACATGCGAACTTTTGGAACTAGATTCGTATAAAAAGTAGAAAACATAACTCATGGTTTGCAGTATGTCAAATGTCAAGGTTTCAAGAGCAATTTCAAAATGTTCATATGCACAAATCTCTTTGTATTGCGCTAACCATTCAATTATAGTCCCAAACCCCCAACATGTAGATGCATTTGTTGCAAATCTTAGCACATCTTGTGAAAGAAATCGCTTTTTAGTGTAACTATCTACGTATCTATGTATCTTTTCGAAATGATTTTTTTTTTTCCAAATGAACTGGTTACTCCATCATTGATGCTATCCAAGTGAGATCACTTAAACATATTCATACAAAACATACTACGTGTAGTAGGTATGTAGTACAACCAAACGTCATTACAGACAATTAAATGCAAAGTAGTTTCCTGCTGCTATTGCTGCAATGTTCCTCCATCTATGCACCGGCAATACACAAGGCTTGATCTAAATTATTATTTTTGTGCTCTGTTCGTTTTGCAAAAAAAAAAAATAAAAAAATAAAAAACAAAAAAAAATAGAAATCAACATAACCTCGCACAAAAACTGAGACCTTTAGCAGAACCGCGCAGTGCGAACGGAAAAGATGCAAATGCAAGAAGAATTGTTGGTGTTTGTCTAAATAGTGCTGTAATAATTTTTCGCTCATTTTACGTTGTTGTTGTCGTTGTTTCTGCTTCTGTATATCATTATTTATTATTAAAAAGAAAAATTAACATCGGAACGGAAGGCAATGTCTCTCTCATAATGGGCCCCGACTATCTGACTACTATTCCCATTCAGACGTACACGGTACTCGTACGTACGTATACGTTTATAATGATAATAATAAATATGCCGACATTTTATTTAACCCGTTCGCTTAGAGACTTCATTCCTACACACATTTCTATTTGAGTGTTTGTTCGGTTTTCTCCTTTTGCTGTTTTTTTTTTTTTGCTTCCCTCTTCTTTTATTTATTTTTTTTTTTTTTGTTTTATATCTCAACCTCAAGCAATTCGAATAATTTTTTTTTTCTATGGAAATAACAACAAATTATACATTTATATACCTTAATTGTAATTGCAGCAAGAGGAAAAGCGGACGCAACAACAACAAAAGAAATAAATTGTACACGTAGATACGTTACATCCGTGTAATCTACATACGAATCAACATTTTATCTGCAACGGCCGTTAAACTAACAATTACAATAAAAATAATACCTAGACAAAAGTGGACGGAAACAAAGAGAGTTACACAATAATATTTTGTTGTTGTTGTTGTTGTTGTTGGTACGAGTATTCAGCAACTTGGAAGCGGTAACATTTTGTAATTAAACAATAAAAATATATCTTTTATAATTACACAATAAGTACTTGAGGAAGTTACAGACATACCTACATGCATATGCTACCATACCGGAGTATATGGTAATTAGAAAATTAAAATGAACAACCAAAACGCAGACAGGAGTAGTACAGAAATTTCACATGCTTCTCTCTGCAAAAGGAAACGCTTATTCGTGTATGACAGTTGTAGGTACCTAAACGTGGAAAGTGAATGTCATGAGAAATGTTCAATTGTTAAACAAATGAAATATTTGATTCTTAGATCATTTGTCCATCGTTTGCTATTTTGTAATTTTTGGATGATGCTGAATTTTCGTGGAAAGCCACATCCTTTATGTTCGATTATCAATCAACAAACTTGTCTCACGAACTTTCATCACAAACTTGGGTACACTAGCTGCAGTTGGTGCAACAAAGCACGCACTTTGGAAGTAATTGCAATGTTTCCCAATGTTTCTGTGGCAAAATAACTGAGTTCAAAACTCCTAGCACGAAGGATGAAAGAGATGTTATACAAAACGTTAGTCCTGACAGTAAATATACATCGAAATTCTACAAAATACTTCGTCAAAAATTCGGTACCATATGCGAGGAGAACGAATAAAGAAGAAGATTCAAGCGTGAACTCTCTGAGATGTACCAAGAAGTGGTCAAGAAGGGCAAAACACTTGAATCGGGTACATCGAGTTAATGGACGAGAACGCTCCAACTAAGAGATTCTTCGAATCACAGGTTCGAGACGACAAAGAAGACCCAACCTCCGATATAAAAAATCCTCGTTGAAACCATTTGTATAATTCTATAGTTGTATACGGGATAAAATTAGAGGCAGGACTATCTCAATCTTCCTGGAAATCTTGCGTCCATAAGTAAAGTTAATGGAACATGGATTCTAGGACATGAAGGTTTCGAAGGTATTGAACGGGCTGACTACCTTGAGAGAAGAGCCTCTTGTCGCCCATTCGTAGATCTGGAGCTTTGTTTTGAGGAACCACCTAACAGTGCTCCTTTCAATATAAGATAATGGGATATCGATAGACACGCTGACTACTCGGCCAACTTCAGAGCCTGGGGCAAGCGAACAAGTTCATTAGTCTCAGCCGATATAGGTCCAAGACATTCTTGCGCCTCAACAATTTACGCCATCAAACAGTACATTGTCAACTTAGATACCATCTGTATAAAATAAAACTCAGATACTGATATATCCCGGATCTGTGGAGAGCAAAAAGAAACGACAACAAACATATGTTCAGGAGCCACAAGAATGAGCGGGAGTGTGACTCTGTCACTACAATACAAATTCAGAACCAATATAACATCTCGTTTTATTATGTGGGTCAGTACAAGAGATCTTATATGTACATAGGTCCTGTTCATAAAGGGTGATAGTATAGAATAAACATAAGATGTGAGAAAAAGCTATTACATCTTACTTTCTAAGGAAAATCCCTAAAAAAAAATATTAACGATCACTCTGTGCATGTTGGAGTCAATGAAAACTCCCTCCAGAGAATGGAAGTGTTGTTGAAAGTGTAAAGTCACGACATGGTCTTGAAAGGTTTTATCAAATATTTGGGGACACCATTACTAAAAACTTTTTAAACTTCATTTCTAATGGTCTTTCACTCGCTAAAATTGTTTGGAATTGACACAATTGACGTCGAAATTTTGGAAACTCCATTCCCATAGTCTTTCACTCTACTAGATCCTGAAAGGGTACAGAACGGACATCACCTAAGCCTGGCATAGAAGGACAACCTGTAGCTTAGATCGACCAATTGTAGGCAAATTTAAGTAACTCAAAGTTTTGTATCGTAAAGCCTAGGGCTCCAAATCTAAAATTCAGCCACAATAAAAAGAACCAGTATCGAACGAGCCTTAAGTGAACTTCTCTGATAAGGACGACTTTCATCATTCCATTGGATTTACGGACTAGCTACGGAAACCGCATTCCATCTGAAGCTTTGCCAACGAAACATCATGGCTAAAACCCAAATAGTCACTATACCTACATTGTAGTGGATACAAACGAAATAAGGATGACTTTTAACGACCATAGTAGCATACTTCTGAGTTCCGGGTGGAAAACACCATTTGAACATACCTAACTCTTTAATCAGTTTGTATTTTATAACATTATTAAAAGCCTCTTTACGACAAATTAGAATTGATACAAGTGCTAATTTACCATATAAAACCGGAGGGACCTTCTCTGTCTCATTGGAGTCATCGTACCGCCACCGACCGCCGCCGTGCCATCAGCCGCAAAAGGACCAGTAATGTAAAATCTACTCTATGTGCAGTGCACAGCATAGCATAGCACACATCCCCGTATATTTAATTCGAATATAAAACGATTTTTATTGATTTTGCAACGTTTGACGGGTATTTTTACGCTTTCAAATTAATTCCAACGTCTACAAACTATGCAAGTCTACCCCCTCGACTGCACCCTGCACCCTGCACCTACGCCATTCCATACAAATCTATAAATTTCATACCATAAACTTTAATGTAATTTCGAAACAAAGTTGCTAAATTAAACATAAAATCGGTAATATGTATTTAACCATAAAAACGCATGCACACACTCAGCCACATGTACCGGGTTCGCGTATAATGCAAATGCAAACCAAGAAGAACCAAAAGAAGTTGAAATAAACATAAAAATATAAAAGAAACCCGAACAGCACACAGCACAGAAGAAAAAGACGAAGAAGAAGAAGCCGACGAAGAAACAAGGAGCGAAGAAAAAAAAAAAAAAAAATATCAAAAGTATCTAAAACTGTGTGTGCGAGGAGAGAACGAAACTCCTTCAATAAATTTCGCTCGTATATCTTAATTGCACTTTTTCAGTTTTTAATTTTACTTGGCCACATCGAGTGCATGTTGCACTTGAAGTTGAACCCTTAGTAGAGCACCACCACCACCACCACCACCATCACGGCTAGAGTGTATGGTTTAAGTTGTTATAATGGAGAGTGCGGTGGGGGTTGTAGTTGTAGTTCCAGCAGCACACAAATTGTGTGCGAGAGCTGTTGTACCGTTGTAGGTACAATGTAATTTGAGGCAACAACATATTGTCGGGTGGTGGGGTTGGGGGTAAAAGAAAAAGAACTAAATAAAGTAGCAACACCATCCCATGATGAAGTTGGGCCGAGGATATAGTATAGTGCGGTATAATAATGTAATATGAGCGAGTATAGATGGTGGTGGCGGAGTGGGGGTACATTTAATCATAAACTCTTGGGTGGATTTTTTATGATCAGAATTTATATAAAAGCAGCAGCCGGAGCCTTTTTCTCCATCACACTACAGAATTTATTGTAAATGAGCATTAACTTTTCTGGCCCTATAAACTTTCATTCGCCGCCGCCGCCGCCGCCTTTTCCTCGCTATTTGCCTGCGCGTCTAAGTACATTGTATTCTATTGGTACGTTATCGTTTTATAGTTTTATACACAACGTCAACTATAATATACAATGTAATGTGGGATTCGATTGCAGGAGGCAAATCGCAAAACGAACTAAATTGGCGATGAGTTTTATTGCATTCCTTGCAATCTAGACTCTCGAGTAATGTTGAGAACTCGTATTCGTACACACTGCGAATGGATTCTTTTTTTTTTCCTTTTATTCCTTTTATTTCTTACGAACTGTACGAGTTGAAGAACAGCCATAAAGTCGAACACCGAGATTATTGCAGTTAAGCCCTTCAGACTGGAATTAATTTCCGTAATAGAATTGTTTTCTCCACGCAGGTACAGGATTGATTTTTATTTTTTTTTTCTGTTATAAATCTAGAGTAAAGATTTATGCTGTATATTTAGCATAAAGCATGCGTATGCTGTAGGATATTATAAAGGACTCAAGTGTATTCTTTGCTAAATGTCGTTACAATCAATCTCTACTGTATATGCAATTGAGTTATTCAGTAAGTAAGAGTGGCTCTTTTACTAGTTTCACTTAAGAATGTTAAAATTAATTCGATATGTGGTCAACTTAAACTATACGTTTCGTAAACTATTGACCTAAACGTTTAATCTAAGGTTCATAAGTCGTCCTTGAACATCGCCAATCTTTAAACGTCACAATCGTTCGTCTTCAAGGTACAAGTCTTGTAAAATTAGAAGAACGCAATCGTTTGCGAGTATTACAACAGAAGTAACAACATTACCTGACAACAAGGACAAGGACAAACTATGCCAAAAACTCGAATAGAATGTTGGAAAGCACAGCCTCCACAGACGACAACAAACAACTGCATCCGGGTATGCGGTGATAATTAACACTAGCTTTCCAAGACCACGAATCCACACAGCAACATGGCACTCTCCAGATGGTCGAACCTCCAACCAAATCGACCACGTGCTAATAGATCCGAGGCACGCATACAGTATTCTAAATGTACAAACTTGTTGCAAGCAAATTCAGAGCTCGACCATCCAACTGCAAGAAGCTCCAAACCGACCAGAAAAAGAAATTCAACGTTGGAAGCCTTAGCACGACTGGAGTAGCCAGAGCTTACAAAACCCACCTGAGCGAGAGTGCATTTACCATCCACAAACGCAAACAATCTGTGGAACCAGTATCTCGACATCATCAAAAGGGTAGCAGAGACCACCATAGGCCACCAGCCAAGAAGAGCCCTTGGTATGATGTTGAATGCGTGCGCTGGAAAATGGTAACAGAAAATGCACACATGCAAGCTTTGCTTTTTAGTAAAGCCAAACAACTGGTAGCTGACTTCAAGCCCGGAATAGTAGATGTGTTTAAGCAGCAGGTAGAGAGAGTAATAGGGCAAACAGAGAACCCGCATCCAGTCAGTGAGGGAATCATCTCCCCTCCCAATTTTGAAGACGTTGGCCCAGCTATCAAAAGGCTGAAGAACAACAACGCCGTTGGCTCTTATGGTCTACAGGCAGACCTTTTCAAACATGGTGGTCATGTTTTTAAAGGGTGCATGCACCAGATCATCAACCAAGTATGGATGGGCGAAACCATGCCCGATGACTGGACTATCAGCTCTGTATGCCCCATTTTCAAGAAAGGCGAAACTATGTCTTGTCAGAACTATCGAGGCATATCTCTGCTTAATGTCGCATACGAAACAACCGGATGCCAGAACTCTTGCTCTAGACAACTGGAAGCAGGGTGCCCGGGATCGAAGAGAGTAGAAGGCTGCCGTGTCTAAGGCAGAAACTCTTCACGGGTTGGGAGCCTGTAGTTACAAGAGACCTCAAAAACTAATGTTAGATTTTAAATTTTGATGTTTTCCTTTCAACGCTTAACCTATGTTTTAAAAATTTAACATTTGGACACGTTTTTCACAAGACTTTCGCTTGATTCAAACGTTAAACATTTGAGTTCATTTTCTTGACTTTTTGAGCATTAAGGAATCTTCGATCACCTAATTAGTAAATGGACGAAAATTAAATTAGTTTATTTTAAAGGATTGCACTGGTCGTCTCATAGACAAATTTTAGCCTTTGGGTTTAGATTTTTTGAGTAGACATTTCGGAGAAGTAACCTCAAAATCATACCAATAGAATCATAATATTATACCTATCATAGTCTCGCCAACAAACGCTTATTCATCCAACGGAATTGCTTTGGGAAGACTTCAAAAGCGAAAAGAACTATAAAATCCGTACTGTGTAATCTTATTGCTAACATTTAAAATGAATTTTCAAATCATCCAAATACAAAACTAAAATAATTAAAAATACAAATTATTAAACATAATCTTCATTCCCCCTTCGATGATTGTCGTTCTCTAACTACAAACGTATATGTATCTAATAATACACCAGCCACCCGGCATTCCTCTTTTCATTTTCGATATTGAAACAATGTTACATATGGCCATGGGGAGAAGACAAACACCGAAAATTACGTCGTCACTTTTAATTTCTTATTCCGATACACAAAGATACACACCCAAGGATATCCATAAATTGTCATTTATTTTAATTGCATTAAGGAGAGAAATAACGAAAATCCCCGCATTAGATATACATACAGTATGTATGTATGTACAAAAGATACGATATAGCGAGTCTGCTACCCTACCCTACTACCAACGCATTGTAGTAATGTTGGCGATAATAAAAATAATAATAACAGCACTTCGTTTATATCTCAAGTTCCATCTACATTCAGGGCAGCAAAGCAAAGAGAAATACTCAGGGGTGTGTTCGACATTATAAAATGAATTTATTTTAGAATTATAATAAGCATAATACACAAAACCCAACAAGCAAATTGTATACATATATCCCATGTCGGGTGTAGTATTTTTTTATATTTCAAATTTAGATTTTTGATATTATTACGACGAATCGTAAGTGCGGGTGTACGCTTAAGGGTGACTACACCCCGGAATTCCGGATTATTTCAATACTTGGTTCTTCTGACGAGTGATAAGGGTTGCTCTGCTGCTGCTCGTTCTCAATTCGATTTTGAGCGCGCTGCTTTCTATCCAAAGGGGAATACAAAAATTTTTATTTTTTGCGTTTTTGCTTTTTTTTTCCTTATTTATTTTATTGTTATTATTATGATCGTTATTATTTCTGTATGCCTTGTGTGTTCTTGTATGTGTGTGTGTGAGTTGAAAGGAATAATTTTTATTTTTTATTTTTTATTTTTTTTTTTCATTCTTCAAGGGTGCTTTTATATTTAATTATACTTTGCCTCATTTTTATTTATTTATTCTGTTTTACAGCTGCATGCTTTTGTAATACATCAACGAAACGAATGTTTGTTTGAATTTAAATGGAAGTTAAAGAATTGTATTGGGTAGAATTATTTCCAGGAATATTTTTTGATTACGGTTTGACCTTTTAAAAGATTTACCAATCTAAATAACTTTCAGCCAAACAACTCACTTTTACGATACTCATAAATAATTTTATTCAAAAGATGTGATCAATTTTACATAAGAAAACTGTAGATACATAGAATACCTCTTAGCAAGTAGATATTAAAATTAAAACAAAACAAAAAAACTGAATGCTTACATATGTATCCGTATGCGTAGATAATCAATCTGTCGTGTTGACAAGTTTATTAAAAAGTGATGACCAGAAGCGTGTGTTTCTGGAAAGGGTTGGAATTACGTTAAACCCCAAGATTATTTTTCATGGTCCTAGCTCTGGCGAAAATAACTGGCATTACGTTCAGACGGGCTAAGATGATAATGGTTGATGTGAATGGAACATACTTCTTTCTGTTTTGAAATTGGATGTTATAGACCGTATCTACAAGGGTAAAGTTACCCATTTTATAGGAATTTCGTCGACATTCAGAGAAATCCAAGAATGAACTTCAGCTATAAGATACTTACAGTTTTAGCACTCACCATTGAAGATCTGCCACCTGATCCGAGCGCAAAGGCAGGACAATAACAAAGGAATTGATACCTCTGCACGAGCATCACAGGTAGGGGTGACTCTTAAGCCTAACAAAATAGGATGCTTTGCAAAATGAAACTGTTCCGTAACAATGCCAATAAGTTGTCTAGTCTTTTCTGCTAAGAGACAGCAAGGCCGGTCACAATCCTCCTTTTTATGAAGAAAACAACATCAACAGTCAATACTTGGACTGTTGTTTATAAAAAAATCGAAATTAAGTTTTTCTAGGTTGTGAAAAAGAATTTGTACGAAGAACTTTGGCAAATTGAAAATCAGTGAGAAACCATTCGAGGCTCAGTTACGATACTTAACCGGGTTGAGAAATTTGGAAAATCTCGTATAGGGTCATCCAACAAGAGATGTCATTTTAAATTCCGCGCCATTGTTGAACTGCGAACATTCAACTATGATTGCAATGACTTTTGATAAGTAAAAACTAAGAGATTATTAAATGTAAATCGATACACATTCGTATAACAATGAATTGTACAAATCTACTACAATCACACTCTTTAACTGCAATAAGTTCTTAAAACTGTAGGTTAGCTTAAATTCCTTCTATAGTGTGGTGCCTCGGCATCTAGCATAGTTTTATCCGGTTTGGCACGTATAATGCCTTAAGCATTGTGCCGCAATTTTCAATTAGTCCAGATCGTCCGGGCATAATCGGAGCTTATGGGTTAACCAAGATGATAAAGTTAATTTGTCTATACGGAGCACTAATTCAGAAGATTAAGAATCATGTGAGTATATTCTGGTGGCTTGAAAGGGAACACAGTGAATATGCACCGTGATCGAGAGGTATAGAATATGCACCCAATATCAAAAAGAACGATAAACTTACGGAGTAATGCGCGATCTGTCTCCCTATTTGACTGATTACTAAAAGCGGGAACGCTAAGCATGTTTCATAGGAAAGACAGTCAATTATCAGAAAGAATTACTCCATATACTTATATAAGTATAGGAGAGAGGAAAGCACGGGAAAGCGACGTTTGCTCTAAAAAAAGCTATGGGGACCCACGAGAAAGAAGAATGAAGGCTGAACTAAGCAAATGACTTTTCCACACACAATGTTGGGATTTATCGAAAGAAATATCGGTGTTCCATAATTTTGACTGCTACCAAAAGGGCTTAGTAATTCTTGCATGAAAAAGTCCTAGAAATCTAACTGATATAACCCTTTCTTCTAAAGGTCTTACCTACTTCCATCATCAAGTTTAGAGTCAACTTTTAAGTTTTACAGACCATTGTGACGTTAAGTGCAAAACTCCTGTCAAAAATCAAATTCACAGTGTTCAGGTTTTACTCAGGGTGATCAGGCAATTCATATTGAGCTGATAGAGTGTGTTTTGATGCTGCTTTGAGTAAAAAAAAAAACAGAAACTAAAAAGAAACACCTTTTTTTGACAACTCAGGTTCTGCTGTTTGATTTGGTAAATGTCATAGACGTTACAACTGACAATTGAGTTTTGTTAAGATTAGGTCTGTTGCCTTACTTTCGCACTAAAAATTGTAAAATTACAAGTTCCTAAGAGTGGGGTATAATTGTCTCAGAGAATGCTGAAAATTTGAAGAAAGTTAGGGAACGTACCGAACAACAAAACCTTCGCACAACTGAAATGTCATGTATGAGAATGGACAAACAAAAGAAAAACGTTAAAATCTTCAGCAATATACATACATATGTATATACATGATTTAATGATGATTTAAAAAAAAAAATATCGGAAATAAAGTGGTAGTTGATTGTATACTGCTTTTGACAGATCGTACACCACTTACTTACCTACCGAAAATTTGTTCGGTAAAAAATTGTAACTTTTGTCACTGAAATAGAAATATTTTACATTCTCGTGTCCTCGCTCTTTCATGATTTTTTTCTGTTAGGGAACGGAGTTGGACTAGAATTTGTAACAATTCGTACGAATTTGTAAGAATTTTCAGCTATCCAGGCTGAGAGTCTATACTGAGAGAAAGGCCGATCGATTAATCTGCCACAATAAATCGGCCAGGTGTTCATTTTCTTTAAGTTTTCTGTGTTCAACTTTTTCTATTTATGGCGTTACACAAAGTTTATTTATAATTAACATGCAAACCGTATATTTATAAACCTTGCAGAAGTGAAGTAAAGAATTCTAGAAAAAATAACAATTTACAGTACATTTACATACATACATATTGTTCATATGTCAGCATTGAACTTCTTGCTCGATTGGAAAAGAAAATCCCACGCCCTAAAGACTAAGACAATACGAGTATACCTCGAAAGGTCCTTGCTGATTAATAAATATACAAATATGTATTCGTCCATATAATTTTAGAACTCGTTTTATTATGCAAATATACATACATGCATATGCAGGCGGGAATTTTATCATAAATTCCATTTGAAAAATGAGTCACCCTTAAAAGTTAAAATATTCTTATTGAGGTATCCCCCCACGTCAGAAATAATTAAACATTTTTTTTTTTGTCTTCGTTCGTTCAATTCAGAAATACCTAAAATCGATTTTATGCAAATGCTTTGAAAATTTCTTCTTTCCAATGAATTGTGTTATTTTTTTTATTTTTCTTTGGAGTTTTTATTTTCAATAAAAGAAAAAAATATATATATATACACATACCCTTACCTAGCACCTGGTACAGGAGTCGAAAAGAAAAAGAAAAGAAATCGAAAAGCAGTAGCAGCAGCAGCAGCGATAAAGCGTTGTTCTTGAACACCCCTAATGCAGCATAACTGTCAGCAGTGGTATGGCGAATGGCTGTTCCAGCCAATATTTACTTTTACGCTGAATTTAATAACATTTAACGTTTACATCAGTTTTGACTTAAACGAGTTATTTAAGAAAATAAAATGTTCCAGCAGTTCCTTAATTTAAGCAGGTACACTTCCCAGGGAGCAAGATTTCATTACATTTTATTAGTGGATGCAAGTGGATTACGTAGAAAGTTGTAAAGTTGTAAAACATGATCCATTATTTTTAAATGCATGAAGTTGTCCTTATCCACGCATTATGTTATTTGTATTCAATTTAATAAAAAACATAGTGCAGGACATAGCGATAGAAATAGGCAAAGGAAAATAACGTATAACCAGGAAACAAGTCATAAATAAAGGGTGTAACAAATCCACATATCCCAATGACCTGATCCTTAACCTCTGCCATGGGGACTTTACAAAAAAAAAAAGGGACCAGCAGAACTCAGCGTACAGTCACTGGTGTTTTTGCTAGTAGGGAAACGTAGTCTTTTTTTTTTTTTTTTTGTCGGGTTAGGAAATACTCCACTGGAGCACTCAGACACAACTGGTCAATTGTACTACCAAGAAGCAATATCCAGTATTATTTAGTCAAAACCAAGTATAAACTATCAACAAAATAGACAACAAACATCGACGAATTGACCAGAACATCACAATCGATAGCTATAACTTTGAGACAGTAAGTGATTTTGTCTACCTTGGCTCTGCCATTAAATCGAAGAATAACTCTGGCCAATTGCTGTTTCTTTGAGGTGAGAAGGCAATTGAGTAGTAAGGCCCTCAAATCCCGAATAACTTCTGTACAAGAACGTGATCATAACATGACGCTGGAGCATGGACTCTATCGAAAGGAGATATCCTCGGTTATTTTGAGAGCAATATTTGGAGGAGGAGGAGATTCAACGACAAACTATTTAAGCTGTACAGCAAAACCATCTGAGAGAGACGTCTGAGATGGCTAGGACATGTATAGCGAATGGATACCAGCACTCCGGTCAGCAGAGTCTTCGAATCAAACCCGGAGGAACAACGCAGTAGAGAATGACCTCGCCTTAGTAGAAGGGGACCTAAACTTGGAATGTGCAACTGGAGGCAATTAACTAAGGACCGGACTAACTGAGGAAACCTTGCTGGTTAAGGACCAGGTTCACCTGTCATATGTTGTTTTCAATATGAAATATGTTGATCTTATACAGGATTTGCCTTAGTGCAAAAATTTATATAGTTTGCCGTCGATCTACTGGGCCAGAAGTCGTACTGGTACGCAGAAAAGGTTCGAAGGGATTTGTTTCCAAAGTTCTTACAAAAACTAGAATCGTCTTTCTTGTAGATGTAGATTGGATACTCCGGTCGTGAGGCTATAAGAAGAGTATGAAATCGGGAAAAGATATTAGGGTCCGATCATGAAAAATTGCAAATTAACCAAGTCAAGGGCATATGCACATTTCTAACTTTGTATAGATGATGTAACAATCGAGCTAGGGCAATTTTTATAGTAGATATTGACTTGCATCCTTGCCCGAATTTTCATAATTTGTTTGTCATCAACGGATTAGCTGGAGAAAACCACCTTAATGCTTCTCACTGTTCTGTTTATGTTGACTAATTTATTAGCTCGCTAAAAAGGCTGCTATTATCAGGATAAAAGTATTATTTTGCAGACTTTAACAAGAAGCAGTTAATAAGAGTCTTTCAGCTCTGAATGCAATGAAACTATATGTCTAAATATTTGCATAATAACAACAAAAGTAAGGTTGGCCTTTCTATCTGATTACTGCAGATATTCCGGCAATAAAACTTACGACGATGTACCCCACAGCCTGTCTTGTCTCATGGTTCTAGTCTCAGCCTCTTAAAAATATGAAGATTTTCTTTGAACATATAAAACTCTCGGATCTCCACGGTAGATCTAAGTGTCACGTCTAATTACCTAACCTTACCTGACCTTCGTTACCACAATGATTCGAAGTAATTTAATGACGCTAAAAGGTAAGTATTTTCTATCTATTTCAATCGCACTACAATTGGTAACAATAATGACTGCAGCCATTTCTGTTGGAACTTTGCAGTTGTTGAACGGTAGCTTCTTCCTTTAGCAGACATGTCTTAAAGGTGCGTATAGTAAAGTCTGTTTTAAACTCGGCATATAGGTATAAATAGGAATAAAATTTCCAGGACAGAAAAGCAGAATATTTTAAACAAAATTCGAATTAGCCACAATGAACTAATATAACTTACCCTATCCTTGAAAATGCACAAATTTAAGAACCATCCTAACTTGTATCTAACTGTCCCTTGTGTATGCACATTTTAATCTCAATACAACAAAATACACCTCTATCCATTGAACTTAGGATGAGAATTAAATCACGTCAAATCCCTTGCCCCTAGTTCCATTTTACCCTTATAACCGTGTGTACTCGTATAATATATTCAAACATTCACATGTGTATTGCGCGCGTCTTTAATTGTCTGGAGCTGGAGAGGTTGAATTTCTCGCGCGCGCGAGCTTAGAGACAGAGATCTGCTATAAGCTTTCGCGGGGCATGGACGGAACGGGTGCAATACCGTGCAGCATCATTCAATACCCAGTCGACGTGGGTGTAGACATTATTGTATCCTTTTCGTTGTTACGCGTACATATCAAACAAATACAAATGAATGAAGTTCGATTTGTAGTCGTCGTCATCGTCATCGTCATCGTCGTCGTCGTATCGTAGTCGTCGCAATCATCATCGTCGTCGTCGTTCTCCCTTTGATACACATACTCGTACCTATAAATATTGCTAGGGCAGCATAACCAGCGGCATCACCGGAGTCGAGCGCACAATTTTTAATCGAAACATTTCGATTCGAGTATACGTAAAGTCGCAGCATAACATAAGAAACGTACGAAGGGGGGCATACGAGTGTGTGGTTTGAATTGCACAAGTTCACCACTGCTCAGCTGTACGTACCCCAAACTCCCTACGCCCACCCACCCACAACAATTCGTGTCGTAGTTGGTGTATGCGTTCAATTGCAAATGGTGCACACAGCCACACATACCAATCAACCCTCGAACACAGAGGAAATTCTCTAATATCGCTCTTAGCCGTTCACTGATTCTCGCTGGATTCCTTTTTCAAATGTCATTTGGCGGGGGGGTAGTGGGAGCTAGAAATGGAGTGTATTGATTTTATCACCCTTTGTCGCGAATATTTTGGTCCAGCAGCTCTGTGTCGTGTCGTTGCAGTAGTCTATCTCTCTGTCTCTCTCTCCTCTAGTTCAAGGAGTCATCTAGTTTTTCTTTTTTTCTAAATATATACAATTTAAAATATTTTTGATAAGGGTGGGTGTACCGCTTTTATTTTTATTGTCGTTACGTTATAGTTTGCGCAAATTGTTTATACTGCAGATAGATTGTCTTTCAAAACTTTAATGCATGTGAAAGTTATCAGCAGTATGGGTGGTTTATTTTTGTGATTGTTTTTGAAATATGAAGCGTATTCAAATAATTCGGATTTTTTCGAGGTATCCATTCGTTTGCTTAAGTTGGTCCTGAAAGTTTTGTCGATAGACAGTCATTGATACTATTTTGAAGTGGTTTTTACCACTACTGGATAGAGAGGAAAGCTGTTTCAAACAAAAGCTGGATTGAACGGTCAAATTTCATGGACTATCAGGTCAACGATCTTGTCAATGCTACTACTTCAAGAGCGAGCGTTCAGCGTCGGAGATCACAGTAATTTGACCAGAATCTCTGTGAAAGTACGGTTCGAGTATTAGCTCAAGTCTATATTGCGAAAAGTGAGTAAGACTTGCATCAAAAATCATGACCTCTATTATACAAAAATTTGGGAATCTCACGTTAGTCCAGAAAAAAGATAGGTTCGATACACAAGCTCCTCTTTCGAGCTCTTACCGAACACCAAGAACAAAACGAAAGAATTGTGAGGTTAAACTCTCGCGAATGCTTTTGGTCGCGTGAATGTGGATTACGTCCCACATGGGTGGAATGTGAATAAAATTTGACAGTTTGCGAAAAGGATTCGCCTATTCGAGAAAAAATCAGCGAATAAGCTTTGTTCTCTTGGAATAGTAAAATTGCCTATTGCGTGCTCATATAAAACGATATGTTCGCAGTCCAGGAGTTCGCAGGTCGCCGAGCTGTGAATGGAATGGAATTTTTCAAACGACTTAAGGCGAAAGGAGTTTGTGATACTAGACCAAATGTAGAAAAGTGAATAGAGCACCGGAGTGGTGGAATAATATCCAAAAATAACAATTTGTCATGTCGCTTTCTAGAAGTGTCATAAAAATCATTTTCAAATTTCAATAATTGTTCTTATGTCACGGCACCAAAAAAACACTATACACTGGGTGGCCAAAAACGAGGTCTTTAACGCGGTTGGGACAAAATACCAGAAGATATGAAATAATACTTTCATACGTACGTCGACAATTACACTTCAATTGATTAACCTTGCATTCTCCATTTGACCATTATACAACTGAATATCTGACTTAGTACTTGTGTCCTTCGGTTTTTTGGTTACAGTGCTATATTTTGCATTTGAAAGCATCAATGGTTCAACATAATTTTCTTAAGGATAATATTTCGACAATGTCAACGAGAGTGCTTACCACATACAATTAGATAGTAGCCCAACAAATATGGTCATAACCAAGTGCTGGCATTTTCTCCTCGTGGTCGCTACTAACAATGATACTTTTATACCTATAAACCAGTTTATTTCTGAAACTCTAAAAATGTAGTAGGAGAAAAAACCATTGGTGAATATCCCTTAAATGATCTTGACAATGCGTGCAGGGCTAAACTATTGCTCACGGTTAACTAATTAACTCCTAATACACTTCAAGAGGTGTCATTTTTGTTAATAGAAAAATGCAACATTTTTACGAAAAGTGGTGATATTTTTATTTTTATCTAAAGTACAAACTCTGAAGTTAGTAATGGAATACAAAATCTGCTAAATGTCCGGCTCGGCTCTATCATTTTTTTGATGAAATTTTTTATCACGTTTTCGCATAATTGCAGCTGTGTTTCCCGAACACCGATAGTTTTTTTTAAGTGTATGAATCGTTGGTGAAGTATTACCGTATACTTTATCTTAGAAAAAAACCCAAAGAAAAAAGTCTAACGGTCAATTTAAGTCTCCATTTCGAGAAATCACACGTCCAAGAAATTTATCACAGAATAGAGCCATTGCTTCACCAGCTAAGTAGCATGTGGCCCCGTTCTGCTGAAAACAAACGTCGTCCACATACATAGTATCAATTTCAGCCAAAAAAAAGTTAGTCAACATCGTTCGGTAACGCAATCCAATCACTGATTTGGTTACACCAGCATCATTTTCGAAACGTGCGTGTTTACGTACCCAGACTTGGTTTCAATTCTTGTGCCAACTGGACCTTATAAGTATGTAGGGCAAGATCTTTATGCAAAATGCGCTGCAAAGTGGTTGGGGATAGGCCCAATTTCTATGATCGTCTCGAACTGAACACAAATGGGTTTGCAGACTCATCCTCAGATACGGCGGCGATATTTTTAGCTGACCTTGCCGGGCGAGCACTAGCTGGAATCTTCAGATCAGTAACCCGTCCGAGGTGTTCAAATTCATCGATTAAATTCACTATAGCTGTGCAAGAAGGCGGCTGATTATGATCAAAACCAGTACGATCTTTACGAAACATTTCCGCGATATTTTCACCGATTTGTAGTGAGTTTTCACTATTTAAACACGTTGTGCGAACCATATTAAACAGCTTCTTAGTTTTTACTTATCAAAAGTCATCGCAATGATAGTTGAACTTTCCAACTGTTCCAGATTGAAAATAATCAACAGTGGCTAGACAAGACTTAACTTAGACTCTTTTAAGAACTCGAGCTTTACACTCGAATCGAGTGAAGACATCTTACATAGAATCGCATCTTCTGTTACAGATAGAAAACCCAAGTTTGTAATTGAATGAACAGAAATTGTTGAATTACAATGTAAATGCAAACATGTCACATATTTGTCTTAAACCATCACTAGCGAATCCTTTATAAACCATGTTAGGCGATTTACGTTTTGTGTTAATGAAAGTCTAAAATATTTAGAAATACTTTCTTTTTTTTTAATTCAATTGATAAATGTTGTCTATATAAGAATTTATTTAAAAATTCATATTCTATTATATTCCTGCGCTAAATTCACGACAGTGAGTACTTTCTTTAATTCAAATTCCTCTAGTCTATGTAAATATGTACATATGTTAAAAATTATACACATTTTTTTAATTTCTTATACCTACATATGTACATATGTAAGTATCAATTACAAGTAGGTTAATCGATTTCCTTTACAATATGTATTACAGCGACAGCAGCAATTAGTTTCCTAAGTATCATACAAAAATCATTAAAAGAAAACTACACTAAAAGCATAATGAGTCAAGTAAGATACGAGTAGAGAGTGGGGGCCAATAAGTCGAACATCAATGATTATTACAAAAAAGAAAAAAAAACACAGAATAAGAATGAAAAAGGAACTAATAATCGGGCCAAGTTAATATCTGTGCCGCAGTGTTATTTATATAAAAAAAGTAAGTAATAAGTAGCTTTGAACAGACGCATGCTTATTTTTTTGTTTTGTTTCTCGATTTCAGTTCGAAACGAGGAAACCAATATTTATGGATCACAAAAACAAAAAACTGAAAAAACAAAAAAAAAATCTCTTCATCCCTTTTGTAAGAGTTGTATGTATGTACGAGTTGTGGACTGATTAAACCCGAAGAAACACAGAAGGACTCGAAATCAACCGAACAAAATAATAATAATAATAATAATAAATTGAAAGGAAACCTGGAATCTGTGATAAAAACAACACGAAACAGAGAGAGAGAGCGAGAGAGGGAGGAAATGTATACAAGAAGAATGATTAATTGCTAAAAGTTCAATTAAACTACCTCCACGGGTATTTTCTTTCTCCCCTTCTTCTTTTTTTTTTGGTTATGGAATTCCTTGCTGGTTTATATTATAAGCATTATTATTAATTTTTTTTTTTTTTATATTATTTTGTTTCGTAACAGGGTGTTCGAAATGAATTTTTATTGAGTAAGTGCTATTATGAACTCGTTGCGTTTGTATCCTGTAATGACTGAAATTGCTACTGATTGCAATATGGATTTGCATTTGAACGTTCAAAGGACTAAAGTCCATAGCATAACGTTTGACTTAAAGCTAATTATAGTGCGTCTGGAATGCAAGACACCGATTTATTTTACGCCCACCCAGTAGCACATTCAATGAATATTCGACAGATGTGTGGGAGAAGATGGTATAAGTTGTGCCGATGATGTTCTTTTGAAGCGCAGATGTGCCGGAACGTCATGTTACTGTTTAGGAAGGGAGGTTTTACAAGAATTGAATCCTATAATTAGTTTACACTAGAATAATTTGACTTACACAGTTAATAATCATAATCAAAGTAATGCATCAATAAGTATGTTTAGTGTGGTTCTTTGTATCTACTTCTACACTCAAATAAAGTACTCCCACATGTGCAATGGTTTTATAACTACATAGTCCATTTCTGGCTTTCTTGAACCAGGATCTTCGCCGAAGAAATGGAAGAGTATGAAACAGTTCTGCACCGATCCACCTGCTGCTGATTTTGATAAAAAGCGATTTTTCTTCTGACAACTTTCAGCGGAAAAAAGATTACCTTTGCAAGGGATCTATTAACTTCTGATCATTGACTCGTAGGCCCCATCATTAACCTTTATGTTACTATGAAATTTCACTCAGAGAAAAATATTTTTTGTCTGACAATTTAACGAGTTGATTTCCTCTTTACATTCTTAAACCAGATTAGAGGATGATGTAGCCGAAACTAGGGCTTTCTCAACGGACTGATGATCAATAGAGAAGGTGATTTTTCGAAAGGATGTGTACATGTCCATGTACGATAAACTCCCCATTTTACCCATTGCTTCAGAATGGACCGACCTTTCGACCTTTTTTATTAACTCACCTAGTCTGCCAAAACTACAAGTGAAACCTGAAATTCAGCATAAGTAGTGACCCATAGGTAATAGTGCAGCATTTATAATCCATAAAACCGTCTTCTCGGACTCTACCCTCCATTAACGGAATATAACAACGATGGCGCAATGTCCTGTGATTATTCCAGTTCGGATAGATCGTTGTCTATGCTATTGGTCTCTTCCTCTGAGAATAGAATTAGGATATCAAAGTTAAAGTCATTGTAGGGGACTATGTAACCCGATATGGCTGTGAAACACTTGGAGTTATATTTCCTACCCATTGTCGTTATTGTGTTTAATATTATCGCATGAGCATAGGTGGTCTGTTTCCGCAGGTTGGATTCTGATAATCTGAGAGCTCCTTTTGTGGCAGAACCTTTAATGAACAAGTTCAGGGAAAGGTTATGAAGAATCATATCCAGCCCTGCTTGCGGGGCGCTCATCACAACATCCGTGGTGTAGAGTGCTTTGGCCACACAGAGGGCTTTTTGAGAGCAGACTCCATTAATTCACTGATTGTTGCCAAGAATTTACCTTTAATCAATATTACTAAGTCGTCTGCTTTGATTCTCTTCTTTGTAAAGATTCTTAGATATTGTTGACGGTAAGAAGCCAAAGTAGTGAAGAGAGGTCACCTCCTTTTGGCGTGCCTCCTGTTGCCATTTTTCTTACAGAACTGCAGTTAAATATATGTTAGACCCAGTTAATGACAGGCTTCTTTACTGTCAAATCTTCCAGAGATTTCATTATTGAGTCCGTTTTTAAGATGAGAGACTAATTGACTTTAGCGGTAGAGTACTTTAGGAATGAGAACCACCCTTACCTCTCTATTTACCAGGTGCGTACCCCGTATGCATACAGTTTGAAAAGATGTAGACGAGTTGGGGTACCACCGTGTGTAGAGATTGTTGCAGCATTGCTGACATAATTTCGTCAGGTCTTGCAAATTTGAAGGGTTTGAACGAAGTTATAGCCCATGCCACTTTGTCTTCATTTATAATGTTGAATATCACATCCTCTTCTGCATATTCTAAAGGAACTGCAGTCCTGCAAGGGGTAGCAGTTACAATTTCAGTGCTCTCTTAAGTAAATTCCAAGTTTACAGTGTCGGCAGCATTTTCTCATCATGGATTGCAAGTTTTTTATTTAAGTAGTTGGTCAATACAAATTGTATTGTATGGATATACATAGATATGTACTTCTCAACCAATTTTAGTGCACCCCAGGGTGAACCAGCACATCTTTTCCTCACTCGTAATCCAATCCATTCCTTTGTGGACAAAGTAATCTGTGGAGTCTCATTGGCAGTAAATGTTTACCGACCTCAACTCCAATATTGATGCATCATCAATTAGGCTGCGAAAAAGAAAGTTGAATACAACTCGTCAAAAACCCAGTGCTGTCTCCTGGCAGGATACTAGCTTAGTCACACCAAAAATTAATGGAGCTGATATTGAGGAATCTAATGGTCTGTCAATGGTTGGCATACTCCAGATCTTCGCTGCAACCATCACTTCTGGTTCTTGATTTTTATCTTTAAAGAAATTTAGTCCTACGTGAAGAGGTACATACATATATAAAAAAAAAGCAGAACAAAAGCACTTCCGGAAGACTTAATGAATATAACCAAGAGAAAACATTAGTATTTCAATATTTGTAAAAAATATTTATGATGAATTGCTAAAGTATACAGGGAAAACAAAATTAAATTATTTAAGGATTACTTAGGTTATCAAACTTTTGCGTTCGAACATCTGTAAAGATTACATAGAAAACTCTTATAGTCACTCATAGCTTATAGGGCTAACTTTCTCATCTCAACATGCTAATTGTAAGTACAACACCTAGCAAAATCAACAAGTAAAAATACCTTTTCATTTCGAAAGCGGTCTTACGAAAAATAAAAAAAAATAAATAAATATAATAATAAAAGCATATACATCAACTTAGTTAAAAGGTAGTGTCAGTGTAAAGTCAGCCGCCAAATTAATAACAATAATAATGATAAATACAAGAATAAATAAACGGGAAACGGCTACGACGCAGCAATGTCGAAATAATGAAAATATAAAAAAATAAAATAATAAAATTAAATAAATAAATGAGGTTTTTTTTTTTATCTACGGTATTGTGGTGTGATGGTGACTGGGTACTGGCACTGGGAGCGTGCAGTGCTGGTTACAGGCGGTGTGACCCAGTGCCGGAGTTGAGGCGACGCGGCGCACTCCACTCCAGGAACTCTCACACTTTTCGTTTCGTATTCAACGGATATGTATATAATTCGAACGAAATGCCGAATGTGGGAAAATAGCAATTTCCATGACAGACAGACAGTCAGTCCGTCCACCTCTCGTTCTTTTCCTCGGCAGCGCGTATTTTATTCACTTTTGGTCTCGGTGTTTGTTTTTATCATTTTCGTTGTAACTTTTCTGTATTCAATGTGTTTTTTTTTTTTCGTTTTTTTGTTATTTTATTTTTTTTTTTATGGCAGAAAAAACACATTCACCCATCATAAAGTGTAATTACTTTAATGATTTTATGGCTCCGCTTTATATATGAATCATGATTGCCGACTGACTGACTGAATGACTCTGTGCTGAGCAGTACGACCAAACATTAGGCGGAATACATTATTTGTTTTGTATTTATGCGAGCATTCCACTCACAAATACACAAAAGTACAAATTATAGTTATATTGTATGCAGCGCAGGACGAGGGCGAAGAGCAATTGTAATAACACTGTGGCGCGCCATGGCGAAGAAATTCGTTTTATTTCATTGTCTTTATTTAAAATAATTTCGTTTATTATTATAATTTTTTTTTTTTCTCCATTCTTCTTGTGTTCCATGCCGCATGCTCTACTGAGTCACAAGTCTAAATTACTGGTGGTGGTGGATGATTGTGGCAGATATACTATACGTATACGTACGTACGTGAGCAATTTGCTCTTGTCATTTGTCATTTATTATGTGCATATCTATCTACACTATTTGCTTTCAGATACACACATTCATATATATATGGATACGTAGATATTAATAATTAAATATATAGGTAAGTCGACCAGTTATTATAATGTAGAAATGTTTGTTTTCCCTTGCTTTTGTTGTTGTTACTGTTTACTTTTTTTTTCTCTCTTCGATTTGTATCTTTTCGTAACGATTTACGGTTTTCATTTGTACCAAACATGCACGTAAACCAGTAATAATTGTATCTTTTGGATACAAAGTTGTACGAGGTCATAAAGAGCTTGTAACTAATAATTAACAAGGAGGTCATACATATTTATTCTATTGTTATTGTTATTTTTTTTTTTGTATCTTCTTACAAAGAAAAGATCCGATGGGATGAACGGGAACGGGCCGTTATGTAAATTGGTGTGCAAATGCTACATAATTAATTAATTTTTATCAAATGAAGCAACGAATTCACTTTGTAATCCTTTTGCAAATGTATTCAATTGTTGTTCAAAGAAAGTTAACTAACCCTTGTAACCTTTGTAATATGAGAACTATCATGTTTTTTGAAACCCAAGAATCGATATGTAGATCAGTGGAAGGTTTGGCATTGGTAATATAGAACATGAACAGTGGTTCCAGGATGAGACATAAAAATCAACATCAACGGTTTTATTTTAGGGAAGTTTTATGTATTGGAAACGAATGGAACAACACATGTCAGTCAAAACTGCCAGAATCAATAAGAAAGAACAAAAATGTTCCAAGGCATTCTTCTTATCGTCTGTTGTTTTTTAGACTGCTCAACGAAAGGAATTTTAATGCGAAGCTTGTTGGTAGCTATATAAACGTTATTGCCTCTAGATGTACGCCACAAAAAGGAATCGTCAAGGAAATACATCTGAAACTTGTAAAAAGATAGTTGCCTTTGCAGACGTGAGGAAATTCTTACCTATTATCAAGGAACTGTTAGAACATTCATTTAAGACACTTGACACTTAATACGTGGACAAAGCTTTGGCGACTATTCATTGAATAAAGACTATCTGATTTCTCACTATACAATCTTTCGGGGTTTCTGCGGACATCACAATGGTTGGAGATCCTATTTACCAACAAACAGTAAGGAAGTAGTAAAGAGGATGATGCTCTTTGACATTGAGGGCGATTTCAAAAATAAATGTAAAAACGAACTCATTAGTGAAAACTTTGGAAGATTTGATAGTATACATCCCTTTTCATAAATTGGGTCGAAAATATGCTTAATGCAGGATCAACAACTCAGCTGTTGGGCCTAATTCTGTAAAGAAAACGACAACAAGTGGCACGCCACAAGGAGGGATCCTCTCTCCACTGCTTTGGCTTCTTACCATCAATACATTCCTAAGAATCTTCAGAGAGAAGAGAATCTGAATTAGAAGAGAATTAATACTGATTAAAGGCACCATGTCAAATCGTCCAAAACCAAATCACCCAATGTCACATCGCCCAAAAATCGATCATAAAAAATTAAATAGGTTAGGTCGGACATAAGACCACCCATTTTATTTGTGGACTGAAATCCTACTGAACTGGTCCGTAATGGTCTTACATAAATATATATGTATATCCCTGCTTTAGTATTTTCAAATTACGACAAAACGTCCATTTCTGTTTTGGGGGATTTGACATTTTTATTTTTTGGTCGATCTGTCACCCAACATTTTTTTGGGTGATTTGACATTTTTTTTGGATTTTTAGCAGATTGGGCGATTTGACACGGTGCCCTGATTAAAGGCAAATTCTTCCCAACAATCCGTGAACTAATAGAATCTGCTCTCAAAGAGCTCTTAAGCTAGTTCATCTGCTTTGTAGTAGTATCTCTTCGGGACACTAATGTCATGACTATGCTCAATCTTGCTTGATAACACTCTTTTTACTCTATGGAAAGCAAACAGCTATCATAATTTTCGAATAAATAGCATTTTCCAATTGATGCTGATTCGCTAAATAATGAGAATCTCCAACGTAGCCAAATATTTTGCAGCTCTATTGTTAAGATCTACAGTCTCCTCAAAATCGCAAAGAGAAAAGGATAAATGGCTATCAAGGCCAAGATAGTCAACGATAGCACCAAAACCAATTTGGCGCGACGGATCTATGGGACTCAGGGCATAGCTTCTCACAACCATTGATGTTGTGCGTGTTATATTCTTTACACGACTAGAAGAGATCTACTGTTGCCGTATCCGAAGGCATATTGTTGACAATTATATTCTCGGATGTGGAGGTGGAGCCGTGAAAGAAATTTTAGGTGTCGACTGGTGATTGGACCTCAAACCCCTCGCTCCATAGTCCAACGCACTAACAACCACTTGAGCCATGACCCCCACGACAGCACCATGCAATGAATTTCTATGGTATTGGAGGACACAATGACAATGATGAATAGTTTTACACTATTATTTCTGGTAATTTTACCAGATTTGCAGTTCTCAGGAATACCTCGACGAAAAGTAAGGACTTGTTGTATACGGTCAGATGTCCTTTCGAGTCTTGCGATAATTGTTGGTGTTTTCTGTACTGAATTCAAAAAAGGAATTGTGAACTCGTTCATCTAATACCATCACCAAATGTATGTATAGCGCAATCATAGCCGTATAAAAAGGGACAATGCAATTAGACGAAATATAATTGCAGCATCACAACTATCACTGCAATGTTGACAAAAATAAATGACTTTACTCCCAGAGTGCAATAAATTAAACCCACATTTCAACATATTACATTCTAAGTAACCCATTAAACCGCACAAAGTTACACAAAGTATAAAACCAACTTTAACGTTCCTTTTATGGTTGATTTTAGCACAAAACTAAAACAATTACATTTCAAGTAATAAACAAAATGCAACAAATTCAAAGTAACAAAACCTTTGGTAGAAGCAAAAATACAAAAATTACAAAAAAACAAAATAAAAAAAAAAATAAAAATAAAATAAAAGAAACAGGCAATGCTAGTTGTTGTAGTTCCCACACATGCACAACACAGAGAAAATCGTGCATGAGCAACCAGAGACTAAGTAGTCGCCCTTATGTTTTATTATGTTCTCAAACGAAATATCCTTGCACATTAAATTTTATTCGCCTTTCTCAATTGACTATTGTAGCAATTGCATGTGTAATAAAAAGAGTTGCAGTGCTTCTTTGTAGTTACCGACCACCAAGAGCCGACTGTGTGTGTTTTATTACTCGCCCCATACACACAACTATGCGCTATACACTCCTGGTGAACTTACAATTCTGCTCTAGCATACAATATCCGTTTAGAAAACAACCCTTTTATGTTTTATCACACACAAATCGACTTCCTGTCCGCGTTTGTTAAGTTATATAATTTCAGTCAACAACATCCAGTACCTACAATACATATGACGACTTTCATACGAGTATAGTACAGGCACAGGCACAGGTACAGGTATTAACATACCCCCCCTCATATTTTATATTTTTTTATCCCCCCATTTCATCGTCATCTCGTCTCTCGTATGCTGGTGCGACACAGAAGAAGAATTGCTACTTTTGTTACACATTTTAACAGTTTCACACAGTGCTCGAAAGCAATTAAGAAAATGCACCACCACCCCAACGCCAACCACCCATCCAACCAGCCAAGACCAACCCTAGTTGGATAGAAAAGAAAAAAAAAAAAATAAAAAATGTAAACATATAGAAAATGGGAGAAACTTTTAAACACAGCACTTGTATGCAAACATACATACAAATATTTAATATTTATATTTTGCATTTTAAATGAAATACATCAAATGAAGCCGTTCGGTCGGTCTTCGGTCGTAGCCATACGATGGACGTCTACAACCAACAGACGACGACAAGCTTACAAAGCCTCTATGGCTATGGCTTTGGCTATGGAATGGGGAAGTGGAGGTTGCCACACCTTGACTTTTGGCCACTCAATTGTATGTAAAAATGTTTCAATTTAGTTTCCAGTCGTCGGTCGGTGCATTATTCCTTTTCTTTTTGTTTTATTATCCACGGCCACCGAAGAGGGAGAGGCAGAAGGTTACTCCTTTGTTGTATTAATTGCAAATCCAATATTGAAAGGCAACCTGAATCCAAGAAGACAGTAATCATCCACAGTATGAGTAAGAAATTGAAAACAAAATTGTTTGTTTTCCATTTTATTGATTAACTTTGAACTAGGTCTTTGACCCAAAAGGTTTCCTCCGAGTAGGGCAGGCAGCTCTCTCAACTCTTGGAGCTGATCGAACGAAAAGGTTCACACGCACATCTGGCACCGGATATGAAGCGGAATCATAATTTGTATTTCATGCAGGGGATGCTCTCCTTGGTGAAGGTCTTATATCTGTTTATTGAGGAAATGGGGTAATTGCAGAAATTTAACAAGTGCTATTTAGCACACACAATGGCCTTCAGCCTTTAGCCTTCAGCTTTGCATTTTCGATAACACTTTGGGTATGGGAATGTTGTCTTAGATGATGAGCATGATAATGGTGTGGGTATATTGTATTGTAAGGTGTTGAGGACTCCTATATGGGAAGGACCTTAAGCTTAAGAATAGTTAATCAAACTTGGATTTCAATGGTATGGTTAAGAATAATTTTCTAACAGTAGTCCAGGTCAACCAAAAGAATATCCTATTGCATAGTGGCCGAGAAGTAATATAGGTCAAAGGTGGAACGATTTGTTGAATGAATACCAAGAGGTTCCACAAAGTTATATAGAAGAAGAAAAAATTTCAAATATTTAGCGTGACACCTCCATATGGAATCCAGGACCTAACTTCACACGAGTAGAAGAGGAACTTTTCGTTTGAGAAGCTATTGCTAAATTTAGATTTGTGAGCGCATAAGAGCTGTCAGTGTCAAGATAACATGAATAGGTAACTCGTGATCAAGGTAGGCGTTTTCCTTAGAGCTCCAGCGTACATTTGTTAAGACAAGACATTCTGTACTAGATCGAGGTTTTCATCTCTGGTTAAAGCTGGCATTACATTTTCATATTTATCCCGAGGACCCTACAGCAATGTTTCTTCTTCGGTGGAAAAAATTACAATACACTGGTTTCTTGAAATGTGCAGTTGTTATGATTGAATAGAAACGTGTGTACAGAATTTTGAACTATTTCAACGTGAAATGAGACTTTGTAAAAGTGTGGATCGTAGCTTAAGAAACTCCTCATAGGGTGAAGTTCTACGAACATGTCCTGAGAAAGTCGAAAACTGCTTTGCGCAATAATACCAATTCACTACAGAAAAGAGTGGGATAGACTAGGTCGATGAAGACTTTTACCAGTTAAGGAGGACCCACATCTCAGGACGCATATCTTAATGATTCATAGGTGCTACCCAAAAAGGGACCTAAGTTTATGAAATATTTATGAACCAATAAATCACCGCATCCGGTTTAAATTCAAAAACTAAAGCAATTTTCAAAATCCGTCTGATGGAAAGAGAATTTCTTTTCACAAGTATTGCATTGCAAAGGTTTCTAAATTGCTTTTTCTTCTCCGAGATTAAAAAAAAAAAAAGAAAAAAACATGTCGACATATATTTTCCCTTTGTAGTAGTTTTACGTCGGAGAAAAAAAAAACTTTTTAAATAATTTTGAATAATGTATAATATTTGTGTGTGCGCCACCGTTCACATTAAATGAAAAAAAAAAATGCGGAAAGGCAAAATATATTACACAAGAAAAAAAAAATAATATATTATTATGATACATGGAGCTATAAATTCCGATTACACTGTAAGGATACACATACATTCTCTTGAGTTATTATCAAAGTTATAACATTTAAGAAGAATGAAAAAATAAAGGACAAAGTGTATGGAGCCACTCTCCTTGCTGCCAGCAGGTGTGTTCAATGTAGTGCGATAAAAACAAGAAATAATAAAAATAGAAGTAATTCTGAGAAAAAAAAAAAAAAAAAAAGGATAATAAATGTTTTAGTGAAGAAATAACAAGGTTTTGTCACATAAGATTGTAATTAAATGGAAATTGAAAATCGTCCCATCTCCGCTTGCCACGGCTAAGAGGGCATTTTATCAAATTTGCAACTACCATCGTTATCCTGAAAATTCAGCAGCACCAAACATGCTGTTATCGACGCTGCTGCTGCTGCTGACGATGATGGGTATGGCGATGATGGTGATGTGTTTTTGCCGGACGATTACGACAACGTATGTACATACATATGTATGTATGTACATATATCCTGTAGGCTCTTTTCCGAAATGCACCCCTTTTTGACCGAGGGGAGTGCGGCCACCAAGAAACGCAGCGCCACCATCAGCCGTATGTATGTATGTATCTATGTGCATATGTGAATCAGTCAACTGCCGTCACAGGAGTTTTTCTCACTCTGCTGCTTTGCGAGTACTGCTCTGTTCTTGTTTAGAAATATCCCTTTTGGAAAGCAGCGAAAGTCGCTGTGCCTGTGATCCCATGAGTTCCCATCGCAGGCTATCTCCATCTTTTTTTTTTTTTTTTTATTATTTTGTCCGCCACTGCCGTAGAGGAGGAACTGTTATACACACAAATATCCTGCATAGAAGCTTCTACCGATTCGCTCTCTCTCCACGATTGTCACGGTTCTATCAAATACAGAAGCGCACAGCAATCGAGAGCTGAAGCTCTCGGGAATCGAATATAATTTCGATTCGAGTCGTCGTCGTCGTCGTCCTCGCAATCGCCATCGCCATCGTCGTCGTCGTCGTCGTCATCGCCGGCGTTGTCGTGAATGTCTGCTGCTCTTGTTAGTAATACTGATGGTGCTGGTGCACACACATGTAGGATGTGGGGAATGGATGGGAGATTTATATTAATTTTGAAATATAAGTCTACGAGGTCATTCTCCAGAGTAGTAGGCTGAATGTCCATGCCCATCACATACAAACGTACATATATTCATACATAGCCATAGAAATAGAACATCCATCGGATATGGTAATTCGGAGGAGAAAATGGATCGATTTCAAAACAAAACCCTTTCCGGCAGCGCCAATGATGGTAGCAGCAGCACCAATCACACCAGCATCACCAGGCGCACAAGAAGTAGAGTACTGATGTTGGTGGTGGTGGCGGTGATGGTGGTGATGGTGGTGGAAGCTAGGGACATAGAGAAGCAAAAAAAAAAAAAATAAAAATGGCAGGAGGCACCCGTACCAGCACCAGCACCTCCGGCTCCTAGGCTCTTCCTATTGCCAATTCGGAGTACAACATTTGCAGTGGTAAAAGTGGACAGAATTGTATATTTTATAGGACGAAACAAAATGAATTTATCTGCACACACTATAACGCTTTCGCATGTTTGTGGGTTTTTTGTGCGGCAGAGGATTACGCTACTAGTGTGTGGGTGTGCGGATTCGAATGCGAATGCGAAAAAGGAAACGAACGTAGATCTCGCAATAGAATTCCAAGTTCCTATTTTATTATTGATTACCATGTCCATAACCTGAAAGATATTTGATTGCCCCTTTTGTTGTCGTGTACCTCTACAACACCCGCCCTTCTGCTGCATGCGAATGGTGGTGGTCGTAGTGGTACAGTGGTTGAGCACAGACGGACATTTCTCGGGTGGCGTGTAGCATGGTGCATTCTTTTGGATAATTTGAGTGTAACTTCGTTTGTTCGTTCGACTCGTTTGACTATCTGGTCTGGTGGGGAATACATAGTTCTTGATTGATTACCTTCCCATCGCTTCGTTCTTCTTTGGTTTTGTACAGAGGTACCTACATACAGACACGTATGTATTTGCAAATTTAAAATTCGGCATCTACATCGGCAATCCACCTACGATGGGGACTCACTTTGATTAAAAATTGTATAAATTATGTATGCACAACAAAATGTCTATTGAATAATTAAAAGTTCGGTAGGAAGACGATTCTGTTGATGGTCGACATCCGTAAAGATTAGTAGCAGGTTTCGGACGTTCTTATCTATTCTTCTAAGCCCCACTCTCTTTGCACTAAATACCTGTCTGCGCGAACAACTACTAAGTCATCATCATCTTCGTATGCAAATTGCCAACAAACTCCAATTATAACAGCCGCAATCCTTCAAATACGAGTTGTGGATTGCGCAACATAAAATAAATGACTAAACAAAGCAAAAAATAAATTCTTTCTTTTTTTTTCTTTATTCGTTAAATAATGTATCTTAAAGACAGCCGGCGAAAACATAAATATAACCTAAGAGGAAACGCAACTCTTCGCCGATTCAGATGCTGGGTTTCTTTTTTTTTTTTGTCTTTTTGCTAAGGCAACTTGCATGCAGCTGTTAGTGTTTAGTTTTTAAAAAAAAAAAAAATTATATCTGGCGAACGGATCACTTTTTATTAAGTACGGCGATACGTCTCGTTGTTGCGGGCATACTCTACTCTACTCAGTTCATTCGAATGTGTGTTGGAAATTGAAATGGAATTTAATATCGACGATTATTTCCATGAATTATCTCTTCGAAATGTAACAGGTAATTTAGGATCTGCTTGCGAATGCATTTGTTCGATTCAAATATAGCCATGGAGATTGTGGAACTTGATTTTATTTTTCAGACATTAAATTTATGCAAAAAAATAATAGGATTCTAATCTAACGAAAGAGTAACAAGGAAGGACCATGGCAGCCTCAACCTGACTTTCACTTACTGGGCTGGGAATAAATAAAAGATAAAGCTACTACAAGCCTTTGGCAGGCTGCAATTTAAAATGATCTGATACTTCGAAAATACCTGACCTGATCGATTTTTTTGTTTCGAAAGAAATATCTACCAACCACATAAAAGTTAAAGAGAGCTTTGATTATTTTGAAACCTAGAGCTAGCGAGATAAACTGGTAGAAAACTTTATGACTGATTTACTTAGGTAGCTCTACAGTTTGGGGTGAACTTGGGCCTCAACAAACAATGGATCATTGTTTTACCAGCTGTGTACATATCATTGATGTCAAGACCATCTAATTCTGGCCAAAAATAGTCTTCCAACATGGCACGTTAGCGAACTCCATTGACTGTAACATGGCGATCATTTTCATCGACGAAAAAATACGGTCCAATCAGACTTCCGGCATGAAATCCACACCACACGGTCCCTTTTTGTGGATGCATTAGGGTCTCTTGAAACACATGTGGGTATGTTGCTGTCCAATAATGCATATTTTGCTTATTGACAAAGCCATTAAGCCAAAAATGAGCTTCATCGCTGAAGATGATTTTTCGATGAAATAAAGGATTTACTTCAAACTTTTGTAGAACCCAATCGGAGAAGTTTCGGCGTGATCTTGATCTTGATCAAATGATCTAGAGGCTTCAGTTCTTGAGTTAATTTGATCTTGTAAGGGTGTAGGCCGACCGATTTGACTGATTTTTCACTGAAGCACTTACGGCTGCGATATTTTTGGTACTTCGACTTCGAATTGATCCACTATAGCACACACTGTCCGTCTGGTGGGACAATTATTACGACGCTAGATGCAGCACATACTCTTCAAAGATTGTGCCTCCGACGTTGACTTGTGATTTTCACACTATCCTTTCAAGAATGATGACAGAGTGTCACCTTGTTGAAATCATTTTTTTGACACCAAAGGTCTCGATGAGATCGTTACCGACCTTGATGGAGCAGAGAGCGTTCTCCTCCGTCATTCTGCATAAACAGACGAGTTGGGCAGGAATGCCAAACTATACATGACTCTCTGTACCTCATTTCTATAGATGCTGTCATATGCAGCCTTCAATTCGATGAAAAAATGGTGGTTATCAATTTGGACTTCTTGAGTTTTCTCCATGATTTGCCGAAGTGTGAAGATTTGATTGAGTGTGGACTTTCCTGGTATAAAACCACACTGATAGGAGCCAGTCAGGTTGTTTACGAGGGGTTTTAGACATTCACACAATATGGCAGATAGGATCTTGTACGCGATGTTGAGGAAACTGATACCTCTGTATCATGTGAATCGGGAAAATGGTGCTGAGATTCCATTCATCAGGCATACACTCGTTTTACCAAATTTCAGTTGAATCAGTTCGTGTATGCTCTCTACCAAGTCACTTCCAGCTGCTCGCCTGGTACTTTGTTGGATTTAAGCTTGGAAATTGCTATTAGACTAGAATTTCCTACCGTTTGATGGCTTAACAGGTTGTAAAAAAAAACACAAAACTCCGTCAGATCAGTTTGCCAAATGTTTATCAATGCCCTAGATCACTTGAGATCAATGAATCATATCTGTCCTCGACCGAGTTTTCCAATAAAAATTGTGTAGTTTCGTTTCTACAAAAATCATTTCACAGATGGATTCAACAGGAACTTACTCTCAGAAAAAAAAATGAGAATACATCTGCAATTTGCATTGTATCTCCATCACGCACGGACTATACACGTTCAAAAGTGCAAAAACCATTGCAATGGGTTGAAACATATTGCACCGCTCACTTCCAAAGAATACAAAAAAAAAGCAAAACATTCGAAGTCATCTGCGGAAATTATTATGCTATGCAAGCATCCATGATCCTTTCAAACTTGTGGGCACCCATCATGATGATGATGCTGATGTGATGATGGTTCCAAGTGGTGGTGTTGATGGTGATGGTGAGGTGGATGTCAGGGCGTTCGGGTGCAGAAAATTCTCTCATTTTCCGCACACTTTCACTTGTGCACTTGAAATTTTCACGTGCATACACACGATTTGACGTCATTTATGTACGAGTACGAGAATACACCGATACCATCGCCGTCGCTGCCGCCGCCGCCGCCGCTACCAACCTCAAAAAGCAACGCACAAATAAGTAGATACATACATATTGCGCATCTTCCTTGCATGTCCATTATGGAATAAATTTTCCATAGCCACATGTGTGTACATGTGTATCTATCGCTCTCGATAAATATAAATTAAATGATTTCATTTCATTTGGTATCTAATGAAGTTGTGGTACAAATAGATCGATATCGTTTGTGTGACGAAGAGGTCGTCATCGTTTTATACACATAAAAGTATCTACACTCCAATATAGATGTATCTGCTTGTATAATAATAATATCTGCATGCTGTTTCAGGGCCAAAAACTCACCAACTCAACTTAAATGTGCGGCGTGTGGCGAATTAATCTCCGAAATAAAAAAAAAATAAAACAAGAACTGGAAAAAAAAAAAACCGGAAATAGATGTGCTCGAGCGCAAGGTGTTACTCACTTATGACACATTCGGAAGAACGATTTTTCTTTGTATCTATCAATGAATGAATTTCGTTGTAAACACACAGTGTTATCCCCCATATACACACTCGGCTTTCTGGTGTCGGCTATAAAATTTCTCAATGAATAGCATGCTGGGTTTTCGCAACTATACAATGGGACAGTCGAGAGAACAAGATGTGAATTAGATTCTGTTGAACTCTCTGAGGAGGTATCTTGAATCTTTTTTTTTTTTTATTTGCGAATCAGATATCAAAAGTTACATAGTCATGTACCTTTACCTAGAATTAATTCAATAGCTGGTGTTACGCACGACTAAAGAGTGTGTGTGTGATCATCATCAGTCATCATCAAAGTTTAAAGGGTTGAAAAATAGAACAATTAACCTTTCACGATTAGACTGTGAAAAGCCCTGAGAAAGTTGTGATTTTCTCATATTTATTGAAATGTATCTTGTTGAATAAATGTGTTTGATTTGTTTTTATTTTCTTCAATGCTGTGTCGGCATCTTTTGTGATTTTTCAAAGGAAACACAGTCGGTGTGATGTTTCGATTTATCTTGTTTGACTTACTCTATGTGGCACTTATTGCTGGGAAACGTTTTTATGGTTTTTATTTACTTTGAGGGACAACTATTTCATTTAGTTGAAAATACTGTATGAACATTTTTTTATGTTTTGAAGAAATTTTTAAGCAAACACTGTCATGGATGTGCACTTTGATGGGAAACCCGATCGTCTCTCCCCTTGACGTTATTTACATAAGTTTCTAAAGCGACGAGGTATTATCTACATATGTTTGTTGATTCTTTGTCTCGAGTGCGAATGGAGTCTAAATTTTGAAATATTACCACCTGCTTGCTATGTGCCAATTAATGAATACATAGATGCACAGTTGCATCGAACTTTATACTAGTTATCAACATGCACATTGAAATCCTCTATATGAGATGGGAGGACATAGGACATATTCGTATGCATTCATGACTATTTACCACTGATGTGGCTTAACTTTTACCGAATTAGGTTCAATTTCCATTTTCCGAAATTGTGTGTTTTTTACCTTGATTCCCAATCAAATTTGTAACAAGCTTATGCAGAAGGTCAGTCCAAATAAGGGGAATTTAAATCACATGAAAGTGGTGTGATAGTTAGATAGTTATAGACGGATAGTAAGCACGTAAAATGTAGGTCATCTCTGAATGATTTACCCAGCATCTTTATTCTATATAAAATGTAGTATAGCCGGGCTAAAGTGAGCATCTAAATGATAAAATTTAAATACGTCTTAAGATAGGATGTAGCAAATCCTAGAAATATCTAATTATGGTCAGATGATCTTTCGAAAGAGCAATCCTCAAGATCTTACTTACTGTAAGTAAAACAATCTGTGTGATATTTCCTTAGCTACCGGCTGATGTTTTCCATCTGAAAAGGACTCAGAAGATTAGGACAAATGAAAATGCTTACGTAGTCGTTTTGACTATGTTGAGGCACAGGTTCACCCCGAAGTGTAGCGCCACCTAAGTAAGTAAGTAAGTCGTTATCATTCATCTGTCCTGTAGAAAGCTTTCCTTTCAGAGGTTCGTTGTGGCACCATATACCCTATAGCCTATAGGATTTGCTGAACTCGATGTGTCGCTCGCCTTTAAGATGTTCAATGGAACTGCTGGTATGGAATACTTGAATGCAGGTAATATTTATAAATTAGTGTCGTCACAAGTCGTAAGAGTTACTAAACAGAACTCCACATTTCAAAAATTCTACACAAACTTGAACCAAAGTTAGCAATAAGTTTTTTTTTCAAGATCCTGCTGCCTTAGTGCATTTAATAAAATAGACAAAGCCAAATGAATAAACTATCTAAATAAATAAGTAGGTATCAACAACATTTAAATAATTAACATCTTTCTATCAATTAAATAAATCAACCAACGTCTTGTCTAACACCTGCAAATGTTTACACGTTAGTTACCAGTGAAATTAATTTAGTAAAGTCTTAAATGTGACTTCTATTTATTTATTTAATTACGGAAAATTACATGACAATTGCAAGAGTTAAAAAGTACATTTTCTATGGTAAAAACGCAGATATGCAGCTTGAAAGTAAAGAAGTCATTGTATAAACAATTTTTATTATTTATCTTTTATTTTTCTCCGAATTCTTTACTTAAGTAAACAAACCTAAAAAACACGGAACATCCGTTGTTGGTGAAGATAGTTATTTTTTTTATTCAAATTGTTTGCTTCAATATTAGATTCAGGGGTACGTCATCCGACCATGTTACTTTTGAAGTAAAACCATCTATATGTACCCTATGATTGGTCGAAAATACTGACGTCAGTAACTAAGCAAATTTTTTGCAAATTTAACACCTTTAACATCAAATGCTTTAAAGCATGGAACGATGATTAATCATGGGTACAGTGCAGTAAAGTAGACGTGACAGATCTAAGAAAATACATTGCCAAAGATTAGAGGAATGATTTTCGCGAGTTGTCAAATTTTATTCACATTCCACACATGCAAGACGCAATCCACATTCGCGCGACCAAAACATTCGCTCGAATTTAATCTCACAATTCTTTTGTGAGTCAGAGCTCGTAAATGACAAGTAAAACTCATATGTAGATTGCTGTGACCAGAAAAAAAGTTGCTGTAAATGAAATGTCAAAATTGTCGAATATTCGATCATTCGCTAAGGCCTTTGAAAGGCTTACTCAGGTTTTCTTGCTGCCTCAAGATTTTGATATATCAGGCAGAAGTAAATATTGTATCTTATTCAGCAAAATTGAAACTAGTGGTCTACTAAAGTATCTACATATATGTATGTATATGTAATTGCAGGTCTGATCTATAGCAAATGCCTCGGAGGATATTTTAAAAATTAATAAAAGTACTGTCAGTCAGAAAGATGCTAATACCAATTCCCTGCTTAGCTTAGTATTTTATAGCTATGTGGTACAAAATGTTGAAAGCATTTTTTTTAACTGCACAGAAGTATAATTTTCAACTCGAAGGCTGGAGGAAAAAATCAGTCCTAGCCCTTCAGAAACTTATTATCATAATATTTCGCAAAAAGCTGCTGCTTATGGTGTAGGTACATACCTATAACTACAACTACCACTGCATATAATAGTTGGTAGCGGATTCTTTCACTAATGAACTATTAATTTATGGTATGTTCGAAAGTCTGCCGAAACTATTCGCCATTTCCATTATGCCAACGGGCAAGGGGTTGATTTCTAATTCTAATCGATAACTAGAAAACATCGCAATTAAAATACTGAAATACCTTCCCGTACTCCTCGAGCCTCCCTCAACTTGTTTTCTCCGTTATCGACACATAGGTATACCTACAGTATACTATACCCAACTAGGACTATACCCACTCGTACATCGTGGCTCACTCACACTTTGGCATTGTACGCACCAAAGAAATAGATTTTCAGGGGCCATTTGTTTTAATTGAAATTCTAGTACGAAATTCAAATAATAATCTTGTTTTGCCGGCACCTAGCCCCCAAAACTTGTGTTTATGTTTGTGACTGCATGTGCATGTGTATAAGGGTTGGGGGGGGGGGGGGGGGGGGGGGGGGAGTTGGGTAGGTGAAAAACATTGGCGAATAAATTGGGAAAAGGCCGAGGTACACTACACACAGTGAACACACACACAAACACACACACACGCTCTACTTCTGTATTCCCTCTTGGTTATATGAATGCGAAAGGGTTGCGAAAAGGGACCTTTCTGCTGCCCGTAAATCTATATTTGATGATGCATGTTTGTTACCTCGCATTTCTCCGAACCTGGCCTGGCTATAATAGTGCAGTGAAGGTCCAGCATGTGGCCGCCTATGGGGTGGTGTGGGATGCATAAAAAGTGAGAGAAAGGGCAGGCAGAAACCGAAGAGGACAAAATTTCCGAAATAAAGATTTTATACGGACGTTGGACGTAGGTTTTTGCCGCGTTGACACCACCATCATCTAGCATCAGTGGCATAGCAACTGGATGGAAGCGCCTCTGGCTGTTGTACTTCGCATAAGGAATCGAAGTTTAGCTACAACTCCTATACGTCGCTTGGTCACTGACGATGGTGGAGATTTTTTTTTTTTTTCTATCGTTTGCTGGTAGGGATTCTGCAGTAGCAGAAATGTCGTTAATTTTAGTCACACTTTGTACATCCACACCTAATATGATGGTGTAGCATATTCGCTTGAATAAAGGCAAATAGCGTTAAAGGCAGGTACGAAGTAGACTACAAAGATATGCGTGTACAGCAGGTGGAGATAGTCGCAAATGCAAAAACGTCTTCTCTTTTTTTTTTTTGTTTACATCAAGGCCCACGGACAGAAGTTGGATGTAGCCTTGATTGGATTAGCAGTTTGGTCTTTACTGTGCGCAGGCTCTAGGTGATATTAAATTTTTCGTACAACATTCCATTACAGGTAAAAATTGATGCTCGACCTGAAAGTAGTTTTTTTTTTTTCAAATCTGTGGAACGGAACTAAATGATACAAGGTAAGGAAAAATAATAAAATCACCTTAAAGTTATTTCGAAATCTCACTTATTGAATTCAGTAAGATAAGACACTAATTATTTGAAAAAAAAATACATTAATTAAGATTTTCTTGAATATCTCTGCTTCTAGGTTATTTACATTTACATACATGCTCAAGGACCAATAGGTTATTAAATACAAATATTACGTACACCTATTCAATCGAATAAATTATTTAATTATTCAATTCAATCTCTAATGATTGTTATTATTTGAGTTTAATTACTTTATTTAATTGATTTGTATAGTTAATTCATGTGCAGAGGTATCATTAGTTGGAAAAATAATGTGTTTATTTAAATTAAATATTAAATAATTACACATACCTAAATATGTAGAAATATATATACCGGGTGCCTCAAAATAAGTGGATCTAGTAAAAACTACAACTATTAAATTTTTTGACGTCAAAGAAATGATCTTATTGGAAGAGACAATATGTTCAATCTTTGTCCTTGTTAATCGATAAAATTTAAACCATAAGCCTTCGTTACTTAATGTTTTTTTTAATTTTTCTTCGGAGTCAGTACACGGCTGACAAACCAATTAGTTCTACTACTCAAAAACTTGAATCTGTCCTCACGCGGTACAAGACAGATATTACCGCGATCCAGGAGATACGCTGGAAAGGATCAGCTATGCAAAAAGGGAAAAACCGCGACATTTTTAACAGCTGCCACAAAAGACTGCACATGTAAGGATGCGGATTCGTCGTGGAAAATCGGTTACGCTCAATTATAATGAACTTTAAGCCAATCAGCAATCCCCTGGTTGTGATGTATCAAGGCAACATTCCAAAAAATCACCATAATGCACACGCACCAACTGCAGAAGGTAAAGACTCCATCAAGGAGGAGTAGCAACTTGGTGCTCTCCAGATAGTCGAATTGCCAACCAATTCCACCTTGTGCTAATAGATGAGAGGCACGCATCCAATATTCTTAATGTACAAACTTTCAGAGGGGCATACGTCGACTCTGACCATATTCTTGTTGCAGCCAATTTCAGGTCTCGACTATCTAACAAGAAGAAGTTCCAAACCGCCCAGAAATAGAAATTCAACATTGGAAGGCTTAAAGATGCAACGTTGAAAGCTTCTTCACTGACTGAATGCCAGATTTCTTCTTGCCCTATGTCCATTGAGTGAAGTGAAACAAATCTAAGACAGTCTCAGAAAATTATCAGAAAAGTCATCACAAGTCATTCTAAAAACTACCTCTCAAGGAAGGCTACGTAAAAGTTGTAAAACAAACTTATGGTGTCCGCTCAAAATAATACAAATTGACTTTCACAGAATATGTATAATATTGGAATTATTTGGAAACTGATAGAGCATCTTACTGGATTTTCGTAAGACGCACGGGATTCTCTAAATGTAGCCAAAAAATGAAATAATTTAGATATTTAGAGGAATATCTTAATCTAAATAATTCTCAAGAGTATTTGTCAGTTTGTTTGTAGTTTGAAATCATCATTATTATCAGTTTCTAAATATTGTTTTGATTTCGTTAAATGTCTTGAATGCACAATAAAGCACATAAAGCACAGAATTCAGTTTGTGCCCCTTCGCACTGACAGACTGTATGTTACTGAGTAACAGATGCTGCTATGAAGGCACACTCAGTCAAAATTAAATCATATCCTCTGGATCAGGGTGAAACTAAAAATACAAAACTAAATATGTACATACATTCAACATCTGGAAAATGTTGTGCATGTGCATTGCTTTTCAATTGAAAAAAAAAAAACAAACTCCACGAAACCCCTTCCCACTTCTCAATTCTGTGATCGGATAGAGTCTACAAAAGAAAAAATATACATAATCCAAAGAATACACCATCAAACATCATGTAACAATATAACAATCATCAATTGCAACATATTGCAATTTCATCCGGATCGAACATTATTTTAAAATGCAGCATAATTATCATTATCAGTACTGCAAGGGGGGTACGATACAGCTGAGTACTTCAAATGACTGACTAGATGCATAAAAGTATCTGTATGTACACACATTGTATCTATTCATTCATTTTCTCTGTGCATTGCTATGCTGCCTTAGTCGAGACTGCAGCAGTTGCTTAGCAAAGCATTTTTATTACTCTGACTCTGGCTACGAATACGAGTATTTGTGTGGATATATTTATAATTGTACATAATAATTATTTAATTCTGCCTCAATGTTTTCCCATCGCATCTCGGTGCTCTTAAGTTTCCATTATTAAATTCAATTTCATGCCTAGTGCTGTGTGTGCTGAGTGGAGTTTATGTGTTAAGTATTTCCATACGGGTCGAACTGAATCTCGTACAGTATACAGGGTGTAGTGTTGTAGTAGCCCCCACTTTAATTATTTTAATTCAGTAATTTTTATTTTTTTCAAATCTGACATGTAAATGAGGAAATTTTTCAGAGAGAAAGAGAAAGAGAGAGAGAGAGCTAGCCAGCAAAGTTGAAGACTAATGCTAGCTAGTACGGTGTGTGGATGAAGGAAGTGAAAAGGAAAAACTGCATTCGCAGCAGGCACGCATGTAATTTTATTTAATGGCACTCACAATCCAAGAGATACAATGATGGTGATGATGACGATGCAATTGCCGCCCGTTCCTGGATCTGGATATGCTTGGAGCGGGAGTGAAACGATAAGTGCTGCTGTGTAACATTTTAGTTTATTTTCAAGTTCCTAAAATACTATATGCGGTCAATGGTATTTGTGCATTTCAATTGGTGATGGTAGTGTATACAAATGGGTAGGTGGTATTATCCGACGAGGGACTGAGATCGCATTCAAATAATAAATTAGAAACGGATAGTATGTAGTGATGAATTGCTTGTTTAAGTTTAAGTGGTTTTCGATATGTACATAATTTATCTTTATTCGCTTAGATAGGACTGGTTGCTTTCACTCATCATCATCAAGCTGAAATAAAAAAAAAAGCCTCTTAAAGAGTTTTGCCACAGCTACTGAAAGTACCGACTTTTCTTTAAGGTTATTTAGGGAATGTAACCCTTAAATGTGGGGTAGACGGAATCACATTCATTGCAGTCATCGTCTTACCAAGATAATAAATTGAGTTGATAGTCCCGTCAGTAGTTGATATCGATGTTGTGACATCGCCAAAAATCCTTTACCATGCGATGCCAAATAGATTCCCCCAGTAGTCATCGTGGATAGCGACCACTTCATATTGATACTGACAGTCCACTGAGCTGAGAGCAGAGAAGGTTGCTGCGTACTTGCTAGAGTAATCTTTTTCTACCAAGAATTGGAATAACCACCACATGATAACAATGCTATATTATGGCCCTTAATGTGCACTGTGACCTGCAAGATCGTTTGTTCCAAGTTCATCCACTCCTTTGTTTGAGAAAGTACCAATTATCTTATAAGGATAGAACCAACACTCATTGGTCTAGAACAGTTTTCTTCAAGACTAACAAGAGTATAAGTTTCAGAATCTAACTAAGAATCATAATGCAAGGGAAACTCTAATGAGGGAACATGCCTCAACAAGGCGTTAGAAGCGTTAAAGGCCCCATCGACCAATAGGTAGCATTGCAGTATATCCCTTCTTTTAGAACAAGTTAGACAGTAATCTCCTATCGGTATACCAACACGCGTATCATAAGGAAAATTTGGTAGAGACTGCCCTGCACTCGTTGGTAGGAATCAATGAGTATTCTATTGAAAACAAGGATTTCACTATGCTGTCCTTCCTTGATACTGAAGGAGCTTTCATCAATGTCAAAACAGAAGATATAACTGGTGTACTCCTTGACTTGAAGGTTGACAACTATCTTTGCTATTGGATCGAGCAAATGCTTAAAAACAGACTTAACCATGCTGAATTGGGATGCTGTCTAACCAGATGGTCGGTGTACATGCCACTATTGCGGCTACTTGGTTGCTCTGCATCCTGTCCCATTTGGGAAGTCTCCGGTGCTGGTAATTGAGTTTTTCCACACTGGTATCACAATGTACCTTCTTGTGGTCTAAGTGTGTCACTCCCTGACCCCTTATTCAAATAATAATAAGTAATAAGAGTCTCCAACAAGGATAAGCTCTTCTGACATTTTTACATAATATTTTCCATTTCTATCAAGTCAGTGATGAATTATTGTAAGTAGATCCTGCTTCCTGCATTACGAGTATCTTTTGTATGCGCTTTTCTTTTCTTCTACGGAATTCTCATCCACAGACTATAGAATACTAGATACAGTATATAGATTATATTATTACCCATCTGCTATGTAGTTTGCCAATAAAACAATAAAAAAAAAAAAAACTAGACAAGAGAAAAAATTAAAATTGCAGTGAAAGCAATTAAAAATCGAGAAAATTCAATCGGAAAATCTAATTCGATTGGAACGGCCGGTAGAAGCTATGGCAGCCGTTGCATTAGACCAGACACCGTCCCTTCAGGAGTTTTTTCTATTTCTCTGAACATTCCACGTAGTAAAGAGAGTGTTGTATATAGATGTATACAGCTTTTTTTTTTAAAAGGAAGGAACAAAGAAAAATTAATAGCAAAAACCAAAAAGAAAAAAGAAACTCAAATAAATGGAGACTATAAGAAAAAAAAGCAAACGAAAATCGAAAAAATAGACGTTATATTAATTTTCTTCTTTTTTTTTTCCTATTTTCTATTTTATTTGTTCTTGCAATTTCCTTTTGTGTAGTTAATTTCGTCACCGCAATCGCGAATGGAAAATGTCGTCATGATTTATGATTGCCGTCAGAAAGTTTGTAATTTCATTAACAATTGTGATTATTATTTTTTTTTTTTTTGTTTTCTGTTTAAATATGGATTTATTGATGAAGTTATCATAATTGACAAAATCGCAAATGTCAACAGATACGTCAGGTGATACGTCAGAAATACCAGTTTTGAGATATTTTTTTTTTCCTTTCTTTTTCAATCTAATCTGAGAAATGTACTTGAAATAATTTTGTATAGTAAATATTTTGTTTTGTATTGGTGATGATAAATATTATGTATTACCAGCCCCTCTTTTGCTTGTACCAATCATGGCAAAGTTTGTTGACAGAATTGAGTATTCACGAACAGCACTCGGACAAGTGCACCTGAAAAGAATTCTACGCGTTTTTCAATGAAAACACCTTAGAATGCTACAATATTGAACAGAAAAATCAAAACAAAAACAATAGATTGAAACCTGATAAATACAATAACATTATAATGTGGATGTGGAACAAACGAATCTAGGACACAGATTAATCCCGACAATGGAAATTTATAAGGTCAACCGACAGGTAGGTAAGTAGGTAAGAATGGTGGTACTCAGTATTATATTTTCGTGATACGAAATTAATCTTTTTACGCTTGAACAACATCGGGAAATATTGCAAAGTTACTTCCAAAGTGGATGCTGTATTGCCGAAACAGTGCGAATTTCGAAAAGAAATTTCGGTCGAAATAATGCACCAACTGTAGCTGGTGTATGTGATGAAAGTTTGTGATGAAGGTTCGTGAGACTGGTTTGCTGATTGATAACCGTGTTCGTCCTGTGCATTCAACGGAGAATATTGCAGCTTTTTGCAGGTTTTATGAGTGGCGCCATTATTGGCTCATTTTTATTTCAAGACGACAATTGAAGAAACATTACAGTCAATGGAGAGCGCTACCGATGCATGATAACCGATTTTTGTGGCCAGAAATTGAAGATTTGAACTTGGGCGAGCTATGGTTCCAGCAAGATGGGATTCAAGCAGCCCAACAATCGATTTATTGCACAATTAATTCAATAATAGTGCAATCAGGCATTTTGCTGACGTTGCTTGGCCGGCACGAAGCTGCGATTTGACGCCGTTGTCCTTTTTTTTGTGGGGTACCATTAAAGATCGATTCTATGCGAACAATTCAAAGACTATTAAGGCATTCAAGAAGAATATTGATCAACCCATCGAAACCATCGAAAATATATGGAATGAGCCAACAGATGGCCCCACCTTTGTGAAGCAACACCCGACCACCAGACTATACTAAAAAGAGTTTTCAATAGGGGCATAACAATTTTGAATTGTAATACAAACGCGCACTCTTAAACTTTTTTCTACGATCTGTCAATGTCAAGATGTCAGTCAAGGTTTACGTGAAGTTCACCAACGAGCAACGTTTTGAAATTATTACAGATTACTACCGAATTTCTGCCCTGTTAAAAGACGATTGATGGACTTGACATCAGTGATATGTGGTTCCAAGGAGATGGAGCCACATGCCACACAGCTACTCAAACAATGGATCTATTGAAGGAGAAGTTCGGTAATCGTATAATTTCGAGAAATGGTCCGATCGAATGCGATTTCTTTTGATGGGGTTACGTTTAGTCCTTGGTTTATGCCAACAAGTCAACAACGTTAGAGAAGCTCAGGAATAATATTGAACACGAAATTACCAACGTTCCGGGCGTTATGTGTGGAAGAGTGGTGGAAAATTTACTTCAAAGAATCGGTCGCTGCAAAAGCGCTCGCCGTTGTCATATGAACGAAATCGAATTCCATACTTAAATTTAACATGTGTACTACACCTGGAATAAATTTCAGCCCGATATTTCAATTATTCTGTGTTTTATTTAAATACAGATTTGTTAGGTCCTTATTGATAAAACCTTTATGTACGTACACAGTTTGACATATTTATAAACAACGTATCCAATTGAATATTAAAGTTATTCATAAATTGCAACAGTTTTATTGTTAAACGACGTGTAAGCCACTCTAGGGTAATTAATTCAATTAAACACAATTATTCTACTATTTAATTCAAGCGAAACGAAAAGGTTAAGGTAACGTGTTCTACCTATATGTACAATAATTCTAAATATACAGACAATCGTATTTGATAAATAAAATAATAGGCAAGTGCATCTCATTAGTATTGCATGTGATTTACAACAAATTACATCTAAAGCGGCAAAAACTAATAATTTATCATCACCGCCAGAACTAATGCACATTTCATCCTCAGCTTAGCAGTTTCATTCATTAAAATAAATAAATTGAAAGAAAACAATGCATCTAGATACAAGCAAGGAAAATCACCATCAGTTGTTGTATTCATTCAGTTTCAGTACTGACTGGCTGGTTGGTTGGTTGGCTAAAGGCTAATTAAGAACACAAACAATTAAGAAGAAATAAATTTCCATAATAAGCCTCACTCGGTCTTACTTCCTACCATACCTAGGTATGTACATATGTACATATGTATTATTTAAACTGTAACAAATTTAAACTATTTATAATGTACGATGATGGGTGGCATGGATAAATGAATAAAAACTTTTATTATGCAAAGAAACTACATACATACATACATATGTACATATGCTCAGTGTTAGTTTTTAATTAAATAAAATATGACATCCTCTGCACGGTTTCATACTTACTCTCGAACATACATGAGCACACACATCGACTCAAATGAAAAGGGGTTTAATTTTATAAATGCTGATTTACGAGAAGAAAACTTTCAATAAACTATACACCACAAGTGACTACGACAACGACACAAACGACGACGATGGCGATGGCGACGACGACGACGACGTTGAAGATTGTTCAAGACTTCGACTATGGGTCTGTGTGCCTCTGACGACTAGAGAGTGCTGGTTGCTAGTACGGAGGAGACGATGACGATGATGTTGATGACGCTCAATAGTATGCCATGTCAGTTTATTGCATTACCCGCGCATATAGCACTTTTAAGTAAGTTTGCGGCTGACCGATGTTTTCTTAATTACATTTACTGTTTATGTGAACACCAAAGTAAGAACTAACAATACAGACATTATTTGCACTTACGCTCAAAGTTCATACGCCTTCATCCTCTAGAATATGCAGAGGGACGCCGGCAAGCTACTAGAATAAGGAGCAGTAAGCAGATGATTGAGTACTTTACGTATAGGGTTGCCAAGAGTTCAATAAAGTTTGTGTAGTGAAGTCTAGATAGTGAATAGGCAATAGGTTGAGTTGGCTCTATGCCAGCGGAGTATAGCATATACATATGTATGTACTTGTGATCCAAGGAGGTCTTACAGTTATTAGGTCTAATGATCCATTGTAGCATAGTCAATGATCATAGTAGCATACTTTGTCAATCACTGCTTGACAGGGGCTGATCTCTGATTCTAGATCTTAAACCCTGTCTTTATTTTTTGCAAAGAAAATGATACTGGCAAGATTAAAATGAATCAGCTCGTTCTTTCGGCATGGTTTGCCGGAATAAAAGGTAGTCTATCTAATGCGAGTGAAATCTGGAGATTTACAGATAAATTGTGAAGCAGTTTCATTCGCGTCAAGACGGCACTACATAGATAAACTTCTTATTGTAATACAAGCTGAAACCTGCCATGAAAACCCCTAATGCTCTTAAGCCATGTCTGTCCAGTCCGAGAAAATACTTACATAATTTCAGCTCTTACGAACAAGCTAAGTCGATGCCAATATACGCATGTTTGTAAGCCGCAGAAGCATTTTCGAAAAACATTAATGGGGGCTCAGATGTGCACTGCAGCAACAATCACAAAGATCTCTGCTAGCAAAGACTGCGAATTATTTAATTCTAGCTTCCCTTGAGTAGGCTTAAGCTTTAGTCGTCAATAAAGACACAGGTCTTAAAATAAAATAATGTCCCCTCACCTAGTGTACAAACAAGTTGGATATTTGAGCTTAAGAGGTCGAGAGGAAAACTCAACACATTTTTCTTGCGGATGCCCAAGTCTCAACAGAACCAGATACTCTTTCCTTGGAAAAGTATCTTTCAATCACCTCAGCACTTCAGCGAACTAGCAAACATGCCACCTAAAACCACATTAAAAGTCATCACGAAAACGGGTCAGTTGAGGACGGCCGCTCCTGCTATAAATTGAGTGTAGAACGAACTATTTTGTTCTTTATTTTCAGGTACCCCTCACATGGGATGGGAGATGGGATCCGTTCCGTTAAGATCCGAGTGAAGCTACACTCCTGTAGTTGCAGTCAGCCGCCCAAACTACCTACCTAGACCACAGAGAGCATTGTATCTAAATAAGAAAAAACGCTAGGAACTTCAAAATTAAACACGAATGTCAGGAGTTGGTTTGGCTCAATATTCCCTAGCTCAACTTTCTCTGAAAAGAAGTGACTACTAAGAGTTGCATTTCTTTTATGACGCAGTACTTTTAGATTAGACTCTATTTTTTCTTCTTAGATTGATGGATCTGTTATCGTAGACTAATTATACCGCAGTTGTCTGATTCACACCTGCATTTCCTAGCTTTTTCGAGAGACAATGTCTATTTCCCTGTGTAGTAAACGTCTGCCATTGTGGTTTCGATACCAATTTTACTTGTATCGAATTAAAAGTATCGTTGAACAACTCGTCATTACTTGTATCGAATGAACCCTAATTGCGATTTTTTCAGATATGGATACTGAAAATGTTACCTTTTTAATAGAAAACTACATGGCAACCCTATTATGAAGTTGACACCTACTCGACGCTATATTAAAAATATATTTCTTCCATTAATATTTTCCGTAGCACTATAGCAAAGTTTTCCATTTTATTTTATTACAAGGGAAGCTTCATGGTGTATAAATTTATTAAGACCGTTCCGCTATACGTAGATACATACATACATATATGTATGTATGTAGTTAGTGTGTTCTATCTAGGATACATATACATATGTACATATATACGCATATTTAATATTAGTTATTGTTTTAGCAGCGGTCTACGATGATGGCTACACAACTATACACACAGTGGGTAGACTGTGTAAGTTGACTTCCTATTCCTGGGGCCACACATCACAACGCCGGAGTTAATTCGTTTAATATAGGCAATATTTATAGTTTAAACATTTCACCCATTTTGATATTCAATAAAACTATACAACCTCGTCGTACATGCATATGTAAATAACCACGTATGCTGGTAGGTATGAACGTTTCAAATATTTATGTCAGGTGTATAGCAGGACAGGACACTACCTATAACGTCGTTGGTAAGATAGCCGGGTATCCGTGGGCCATATCGAATGGGAGGCGTGTACGTGTTTGTGTTTAAATGGAGGAGTATCTAACATTCGATTGACGACATTGGTAAGGGTTAATTAAGTTTTCCTTTGATTAATTAAGTGATTGCATTATCGATATTATAAAAGCGTTGTAAATGTCATTTCAATAATATTCAATTTTCGATCTCTGATGGAAAGATACTTACCTTCATACAACCGGGCGCAAGGTTGCAAAATTCAATGGCTGAGATTGAAATTAAATTTTATCATTGTTTTGATTAGACGCTTTCGTTACAGATAAAATTGGTATAAATAATGAGTAAGTCGCAGGTCCTGCATTTATAAAAGAATTGTCAGTCAATACGGTCAATCTATCAAAACTCTCAAGGAATCTGCTAGGCTCAGTAAAATTATGTCCAAGGGAAATACAAACCTATCTCTCTTGAAAATGCCAGGTGGAGGCTAGACACCTTCTGTCGAGGAATCATTGGAGCACCTAATGAACACCCACTTCCTGAAATGCAGCGATATCTCTTCGGAACAATATAGTTCCAACCATAAGCAGTATAGATCGTGCGATAGTATCTCTGCGGATGGTTCTTATGAACTAGCAAATCATCCAGTTGATTTGATGTAGTTTAAGATGTCATTGACTGGGCTGCTGAAATTTAAATCTAAGGTGGACAAGACCTGGACAGTAACAAAGAAAGTGGGTTGTATCCTCATTGATTTCCTCATCGCCTCATCAACGACAAAAGTCTTCTTCCATTAGCCTTAGTTTTTTTCATGTGGTACCGCAGAGTCGGTCCTACTCTTATCGAAACAAGGCCATATACATACTTCTTGTGATAACACAAATGTCTAGGGAGGTCCTTAGTCCCTGCTTCGAGCCTCAGTATGCAGGGTGAACTTCCGCCTGGAAAACACTGCTATGGTTCGGGAGGCGAACAGATTTGGATATGTCCAGCGGTTCAAAAAATATGCCTGAACCTACGACCACATCCATCCTCGACCCATCCATGATCTGACCGCTTATCCATCCTTTTCTACTCGGGAACGAGCTTGTTAAGGGTCTCTTGAACTCTATAGGTACGGAGTCAGGTAATACATGGTAGTTACCTTACCTAGATATTTTTTCAGGATCATAGAATGCCCCGTTATATTTTGTCTCCAACTATCTGACTGACTTTTTCTTAAGGTGCTAATAGCTGCCGAGACTTGAACGAAGATAGATTGAGGATCGCAGCAAGTCCTGTTGCAGGTGTGGCTCTCATGGCACTTGAAGTCCCAATACAAGCCAGTCTCTGTATCTTGCTGGCGGACTGCCACCATACAAGACATACGTCAGAATAGGTCTGGGGATTAAACGCTAGTCTATATTTCTTGGTCCCGGTGTCTAGGGAGGAATTTTTCCGTAGCCATTAATATGACTTCATCCGCATAAGCGATGGGCTAAACAACACTATACTTGAGTTGTAAGAGTACTTCATTTAGTACAATGATCCGTAGTAGTGGGGAAATTACTTCGCCTTAAGGGGCACCTCTAGAGGAGTATGCTTCTAACTTCGTGTCCTCGCCCTCCGTTATAATATGTCTTTCCTCAAGAATTTCCACAATCCAATTGCCACCTCCATAGGATATGTCTTTGTATGAGACTACTGATAAATAGGTCCTTGAGTGCCGGAATTATAATGCTTACAGTGCTTTAATGCATGATCGGGAGAACGATCTAATTGCCCATTGAATTCTCTCCTCTGAGATCAAATCCGCTGGCAATTCATATTCCGTGTTCGTACTAACTCTGGTGCTGTCGATAGGTTATCGATTGATAACCGAACATACATATGTATGTATTACAGTGTTCGTCCTGTGCACTCAAAGCATTATTGGCCCATTTTTCTTCCAAGTCGACAATGGAAGAAACTTTACAATCAATGGAGAGTGCTATCGAAATGAGGATTTGAACTTGAGCGAGCTATAGTTCCAGTGTTCGGATTTCGGTAAACCCTTCTTCGACGAATAGAAGTGTTATCCGGTAATAGGATTGGAGAACTCGTCTCTGGGTGGAACTAATAACCTCACAAAATCATTTTTGCATAAGTTTTGGTATCAAAATGGCGTGTCATAGTGCTAATTGGGCTTTCGCCCCCTTACGGAAACCTGCCATATCCTACCCTGCTATAGGATGTTGAAAAATGCTCCTGGATTAGCGAAGCCTTTCGTAGTCCCACATCTCTATCGTCAGTTAATCTGAATGCATGGGTAGATAGATAGATACATACATATGTATTTATGTGATATACGAATATATGACTAGACTAGAGTAGAACTTGCACGAAAGTGAATTGTATCAGACTCCGTACAGACACTGACACTAACTTCAAAGTGAAAGTTAACATTGACCCTACTTTAATATCAAATATATGGAACGGAACGCAGAAAAAGTACACCTAAATGCCCGTGGGCGTAATAAATACCTTATCACTCAAAAAGGCAAGCCAGGAACTAAAAACAAAAGCCACAGATACAATAATATCTTCAGATTTCTACAATAGGCTTGGTACACATAGCTCTAACAACCAGATAAATTTATTCCGCAACATCAAATGAAACAATTAACGAATTAACAATTTAATGTCCCTGCTGCGCGATTCCCCCCCCTCAGCACATCCGTCTAAACAGGTATGTACATAAATGCGCGTATAAAACCAAAAAAAAAAAAAAAAAAACAAAAATAATAATTCCCCCAACAAATGTACATTTGTTTGCGTATGGCTACGGCCATTATGAGCAATCATACCTATGCCGTACCTAACAATCTTCACCGACCTTCCTTATCTGCGGGTAAACGCTTTTCTTTCTACTATGTGTATAGATATATATTTTATTTCATTATTATTATTATTATTGTTATTATTTGTCTTCTATCTTTCGTAGTCGTTTGCTTTTCCATGGAATCATTAAACACACACCTCTCTACCTCGGCACAATGTTGTTGCAACCTGGCGTAAAACAACTTGCGTGCGAGTCACGGGGAAACCGAACCGAAGAAGGGGACGAAGGAATAGTAGTAAGAAAATAATAACAATAATAATAATAACGATAATCATAATAAAATACAATGTCGAGACGAGATGACGATAATAGCATAGCCCGGTCCTCCACCGCCGCTGACACAGTGGTAGAGAAATAATAACTAAAACAACAGCAGCAGCCGCAAACTGGATAGTAGATGGTATAAGGCGGAATTATTCCTTCCTCTCTTCCACACACACCTGGAAGCAGCAATTATCACTTTAAAATGTATCTACCTGAATTAAATCGACGAAAAGGACAGAGAACTACATAGATGTGGCCAAAATTACACCTAAAATCACATTCGTCATACATATATAAGTTTGAGTATGATACGTAAACATCTTGCGCAATATTTAATTATTTGTATCTATTTATCTACATATTTATTCAATTAATTCCCAGGCAATGACATAAACTCTTTTAAGTACAAGTTTGAATTCGGCCAAGTCATTTATTACATCTGCCAGTGTGTTCGAGTCGGAGTCGGATTTAGACACACAATTAACTATAACAACAAAAGCTGCTCCACAGTGCTATTGCTATACATAGCTCTGTACTGCACTGTACTTGTACTACTAATAACTTTGGTAATGGTAATAGCAATAGTATCGTCATCATCGACAAGACGAGTATTGTGTAATTGCCTGACTCATTCGCCACTGCCGCCGCTGCCGACTGACTAAATGACTAACTGACTAACTGACTGACTGACTGACTTTCTTGGTTCAGCACAAATGTCGATGTCGATGTCGAACAGCCGAAACGACCCATTATACAACATTCTCTATAATTGCTGTTAATAAGTATTTTTATGGAATTTTTTTTCTTTTTTTTTTTTTATCATAATTATTATTTTTATTATTGCTCTATGGCAATACAAATTTATTTGATTATTTTTGTACATTATCATATTTGAAAAAAAAAAAAAAAGAGAGAGGAAAAAGATAATAAAATTAATTACTTGGATCTACACATGTCGGTTGATATTTATCGAGTTAATCGTTGTTTTTTGTTTTTATATTTATACATTTATATGAAGTATGTATAGGTACTGCATGCAGCCTTGGATTAAATGGAAATGTAATGAAAATTGAATGATGATTATGTTGCAAACGTAATTAAATATAACTTTATGCATTGAAATTTGAATTGAGTTCACGTACACTGAGTTGTGTTTGCATAATATTAGACAAACGCAAGGATTTTCAATTTCAGATTCCAAAGATCTTGTTCCAAACTAACTAAAACTTTAGCTACTGCGTTGGCAATGCGTTGGTAAGTTAAGGTGATGAGATTGAAATCACAACAAATTTATATAGTGCGTGTTGGTATTCTATAGTTGTAGACACTTAGGAGTAATTGAAACCAAACAAAAGACAGTACGTCACTACAGATTGACGTAAAGAACACTTTGAAGTATCATTAGAGTTTATAGTGTTGCATTGACATATATACATATGTCGGTACTTTCGGAAGTCGACAATTTGTGTACGTCGATTGTCGTGTTGAAAAAGTAGTGAGAGACCGCTTATCTGACTCAGAACTTAGTCAATTTGAAAACTATTTATTCTTCTTGAAGGTAATTGGGGCGATGGGTTTAAGGTAGCCTCAAGAGCACGACCTTAAAGAGATTTATCCATTGAGTGGTACTACTACTATCTGAAATCAAGTTCATAAGTGAAGGACAAGCTTGTATATATGAGCTGAGAAGGAGGTGACATTAGAAGGTAAAGCCGTTATGGAAGTGTTTGAGCCTAGTCCGAGATTCACATAAAATTTGTTCGTCAGTTTCAGTGTCGTCAAAGCATAGTCAACGAATGTCTAATTAGCTGATTTCAATTTTCCTGAAGTGGTATTTGAAAGAGCAATGATCTGTTAGAAAGACCTTCAGGATCGTATGATATATATACTGTCATTCCTAGAATCTCTTTCGTCCTTTTTTTTTTGTTGAGATATTGATGAATTTCTTGACATGTTTTAGGTTGGTTTGTCGGCTGAAACCGGCCCTCAATGAGGATGCACTTAGACCAAAAGAAGATCCATTGTGCTACCGATGTGTAAGGTGGGTGGATCATTCTCGTTAGGATATATGCGGTAGTCTTTTACTGCCTTGGATCTCGTTGTGCTGGATGCAAGGGTAGGATGCCTGATTGTCGATGCGTGACGAATGTGACTTCGGCTTGAAAAACGTTGCAATAGTTTGGGAGGATAAAGGAGAGGTGCATATCCAGGTCTTCTGAGAAAACTCCGACTTAGTCCTCGGTTTTGGACCCATTCGTAAAAATTGACAGCAATTCGTGTTAGATGAGATCCCGTTATGTTCATTCAGTTCTTTCTGGTGTTGAAAATTTGTAGCCCATACTGAAGTTGTTTGTGGTGGTCGGTGATCTGTGGATCAATAGTATCCTGGCATGTCCAGTGCATTGGTCCATCCATAGTTTGGAGCTTCTCAGTCTTATTGCGGACTAGTCAGCCTGTTATGCTAACGATGTCAATTAGAATTCTTCTGCAGGGCGTGCCACCAAATCAGCACTTTTTACATAAGGATCGATTTTATTACTGAGTTCTATAGCCAGTGCATAATGCTTGGTTGTAGACCCCAAATGGAGCCTACTGCCTTTTTGCATATGTATATATATATGGCAGCCAAGGATTTTTCGCCACGTTTGACTATGTTAACTCTCCAAAGATGCTTGTGGTTAAGCTTCAGGCCTAGGTAGCTGGTACTATTTGCGAAGATAAGCGAGGTGCCTCTTAGCTTTGGGCGATTAAAGTTATGCAGTTTGTCTTTTCTTGTAAACAGGACCAGTTCAATCTTCGTCGGATTGACGGAGAGGCCACAGCTTCCAGCCCAGCTGAAAGCAGGCTGCATGACATCGAACAGTGTCTGCGGGTATTTTCCTGTTACTAATATAGCGACGTTATCTGCCTAACTTTGCATCCATTTTTTTCTAATCCCAGAAGGGCTTCGTTGAGCACTAGATTGCCTAGTAGTGGACACAATACTTCCCCCTTGGAAGGATGCAGTGATTATCCTGCTTCTCAGCGTATGCTCTACAAAGCAGCAGATTGTTTCGCAGATATTGAGCCTTCGTTGGGCATTGGTTATCGAATTGGTTTCTTGCAACGTTATTGAAAGCTGGTTCAATGTCTAGGAAAGACCCTAAGGTGAATTCCTTCATTGAGAGGGATTTTTCGATGGGTTGGACGAAAGAGTGAAGTGTCGTTTCGCAGCATCACCACAGGATCCCTAACGTATAGGCCTCTATACATTTTAGACACCAGATGAAAATACTAGAGCGCATCATTAGTTACAGATTGTAGAGAGCAATCGATGAGGCTTGTGGCCTTGCAGATTGCCAGTACGATTGATGCCATTTGAGCCATGGCGCCCATCCCAATATAGACGCTTGGATTAATAGGAAGCCTGGAGAGCTGAATTTCTACCTGACTCAGATGCTGACTGGGCATGGATTCTTCAGAGCATAGGTTTGGACACGACGACAACCCTTATAGCTGAACCTGCATGAAAGCAGTGGAAGATGTGGAACACATTGTGTTCCATTGTCTACGATATCATGCGGAACGGCACCTGCTGGTCTATGTGAACAAACTGGGTGAGAACATAACTTCAGACAACCTCACCAGACAGATGACGAGCAGGCAAGAGGCTTGGGAAGCAGTTACCGACACTATCACAAATATTGTGAAGGAGCGAAGACAGAAGCGACAACGAAACGCAGCACAGCAGGCTGCTAACATGAATAAGCCGAGTACCTAGGACGGAACAACCCCTATTGCTCGCGATTGTTACTAAGTATGGACGCAGTTTTGATTTTAAAATATTTCCACCTTCCAATTGGAAAATCCATTGAGTGAAATAACTTTGATCCTTTAAGGAATGAGAAACCTTAATATCCTCGAGAGTTGTGCAGAGTATTAACACATGAAGCAGTCAAGGATTTTGTTCGATTGATTGATTGATCCATTTACTGAGACAAGCACCGAGGCTAATAATATAAAAACAGGATACATATGCGTACATATAAGTCTCTAATATTCAATTGTTTTTGATCCTCGGACTAAAGGTATCAAATACTCAGTAAAACATTATATCAGCATAGATTGCGATCTAAAAATCAATTTCCAACAATTTCACCATCTTGCAATAATTTTTCTGTACATCCTGCCAGAAGAGTCATCGTCATCATATATGTACATATGAATGTATTCGAACACATTTTAAAATTAAACAGAAAAAATATTGAAAAACACTTTCTGCATTTAATGAATTCTCAAGATACTGTACGTGCGTATGTACCATTGTATTATTTGTATTTGTATTTGCTTTTAATGATTTCCATCTTCTTTTTACTTTTTCGAAACTCCGTTCCTTCTCTCATTCTTTATTGCCTTAAGTTCTGTCTCATATTTACATTTTGTTATTTTACAAGTAAACAATACAAAAATGTGTATGCATATGGATGCGGATATTTGTTCGTATCGTATAAATATATTTTACTTAAGAAAATAAATAAAATAATTGTTTAAACAACTCAACGTGCAACTGCCGATTCGACGTCAATAATTTATTTTAGTATATAATATTAATGTTTATATAAACAAAAAAAAAACAAAAAAACAAAAAAAAAATATAAATAAAACAAAATATGAAAAAGAATGTTAAATCGTAAACAGTTTAACGATAGGCACCACATCTTTGTATTCCACTCGTATAGTTTTATTAAATTTTCTTTTGAATAACAATGATTTACAGTTTTGATGGTTGGTTTCTCTTAACTTATGTATGTATAAATTTATTGGCAATAAACTTAATTCTATTCAAAATTGTTAAATTCTTTTTTTTTTCCATCTATAATGGCATTCATGCTGGTAAGAGGAAGGAATGTGCATAAAAATATTAACAGTTTTGTTAAAAAAAAAAATAGAAAACGCCAATATGAAGTCAACATCAGAGAGGAATGGTGTTTTAAAAGCCAAAGCACATATGTATGTGCGTAGAAATGGCTTTAATTTATTACATGTAGGTCATGAAGAAAAAAAAAACAAAAATATTTGTTTTATTATTTCACATTCACACCCATTTATTGCTCGCTATGGTGTTTGGAATTTGTACGTGTGCTCTAGCTTTGAAGAAATAGGAGTATCTTTTCATCATGCCATGTTCCTTCGATATGAACATGTGTATGGGCGTAGATAGTTTGCAGCCTATTCATGGCATTCATTAAAGCATTTGGGTTTCGTGAATATTCGAGACATTATGTCTAGAGTTTTGTTTTCTTCAAAATTGGTTCTCCAACTTCCACTTTGGAGCATAATTTGCATTTTGTTGAAGCAATTGGTTTATTCTTTCATTTTAATATGTTAAATGTGCAACCAGTAGGTGCATATTCAACCATCAAAAGGAATTAAATTCACGCGACATTTAAATAAAATATACTAAATGGGAAAAAACCATTTAAATCGGTTTCTCTCTCTATAGTTATTACACTAATGTCTCCTATCCAAAGTCATAAAAGTGTTTTTATACAATCAGATTACGAAATACCCACATTGAATCATGGAAATTCCTTAATGACCGTCAGCACGTTTCCTGTAGCTAAGCGTTCACTGCTGATTTGATGACAGGGGAAATATGAAATCATTTTTTGCTATTCCTCAAAAGGCATATGGGTTTGGCAGATGATTCTTTTTCTACTTCCCTTGGACTTGTAACATGAAATATGCCTTTGCTGGTGGCAGTACTACACTAAACCAAATCGTAGACCCAGAAATCTCAGACACAGAAACTGGCGAACGAATTAGCATGAAAAGAGTCCAAATACGACCTGACCTGACTCACCCAGCACTTATTAAATCTAGCATAGAACATGAGTTCTAAAAACTAGCCAATGCGAGATGAACCGCACTCTCAACTTGTTGTATCTCTAGAAAACTCTGGACAGCACACGATAATACCAAAACCAGGGTAATCCTGGCGTTTAAAAGAATGCATTTAGAGCTCTTCACCGAAGAAGAATGCGACTTAATATTGATGACCTCTGCAGAGAAAGCATATCTCACTTCCTATGCGAATGCCCTGGACTATGGATAACAAGGAAAGCGGCCCTGGGCAACTACTATTTTGGAGACCCGGGCGATTTTTCAGTAAAGTTACCAATAACCATTCTAACATTTTAAATAATTTCTGTTTGTTTCTGCGAGGCCACTTAGTTAACTTAAAGCCACAAATGAAATTCTTCGTTTTTTTAGGTTTCTCCACGTCAAGGGTATACAGTGGATCCATTTGTGATCCGAGTGCTCTTGATCCCTCCTACCTACCTGATTCTGTGGGAAGATCTGAGAATAGCTGCAATTCAAATACCCAAATCTATTTACCACACAAATGGTCAGGAAGAAAGCACTCCAAACAAAAAGGCCATTTGACTCACAACATTGGCAATGATGTACATCTTGGCAGACCTAGATTACTGCTTGAAATGAAATGAAACCAAATGCAAATGTCTTAACTATTTTTAGTCGATTAGCTCGTACACCATTCATCCAAATAGTGCGAGTTCGTAAATGTCTGACTTCTAAGGAAGTTGTGGATTATGTGCATCCATTAGCTGCAGCGAAAATTAAGCGTTGGCATGAATGTTCATGAATGTCAGTCAATCATCCCCTTTTTTTATTCAAGTTAGGCAATTTAAATCTGCCTACAGGACTGTACTTTTAAATTGCTTTTTGTTGATTCTTTTAGGCAATAACTGACTTTTGTACGGAAATATCTTCAGACTTTTCACCAAATTTCGATTTAGGATGTAGTTTTGTGGCTTTTCGTGGACATGTCTAGCTTTCTTTATAAATACTTATTAGCATAGATTAGAATATCATTTTGAAAAACTTTAAGTTTTTCTACTACTCGTCTGCAGTTTTATCGTTTGTTTGGCTGTCATTTTGGTTTAACTGTCATTTGTCAGTTCATATACCGAACATCTGACGCCTCAAAAACGTGTTGAAACATTTTATTCGTTTTTGATCGTTCAAATCTCATACACAAAGAAATTTCCATAATGTCTAGTTATATAGCCTTGTTAATAAACAAAATGAAAATCATTAATTGATACACCAGTGACCTTTACACCCTCGTACTGTTACTGTATGATTAGGCGTCGGTGTGCCACTTTTGTTTAGAGATGCAAGAGAAAGTCGTTGCAATTACCGGTGATCGCAAAATATGGTTGAAAGAGCACGCATCTGCACCACACCCAGACAGGACAGCTCAAGTTATGGCTTTGGATCTACATAATGCTATGTCTCCACCAAAACTAAATCCGGGATTTAGCAAGGATTTAACTAAATTCACCTAAATCGTCAGAGGATTTGCCATACGATTTAACGTCTATAAATCCCATCGAAATTCGAGATTTATTATAAGTCCCACAAATCAAACAATCATTTCTTATGTCAGCACATGTCATTTTCGTTTGACGTTTACTCTTTTTTTGATTTTTGTCATCTACAGTTTCTGTTTTTTCATCTGAAAAAGAATTGTCTCAACAATCAAACAGAACTTAAAGTTAAACAAGCACTTTTCGTCCACCGTACGTACCTACACATCTATGTATGTATACATTTTAATTGAATAAATAAGAATAAACTACGATAAAAATCAATTTGTATATTTCTCAATAAATTCATTAAGTTATTAATTATTATCATTCCCATTATTCGATAAGATTACATCTATGTATGTATGTATTTCAAAGAAATTCTTTTTTTTTTATTTCAATCGTGTGATGTAATCACGTTTTGTTGTATATCAGATAATTTCAATAAAACTTCATACATACGCACCTACAAAAAACTAATCTTTATTGGCAAAAATACAATAAACGACTAGTGTTTTATTTTTTTTTTCTTTAGGCTTCTTGGAAAAAAAAGCGTACACAGAAAGAAATAGCCGACAACGACGAACAAGTAGAGGAGCAGGAAGAAAATAAAACAGATGAATAAATGCCGACAGAAACTTAATTTATAAATAAATAAATATCCAATATTGTAGACCGTACATTTATACACATTTAAGAAAAAAAAAGAAAGGACCGCTCGCTTCGAAAGATTGAAGGTACCTTGGGCTGCGCTGCGATCTCGGTATGCCAGCCTGTTAGTGTGCTGGAAATGGAAACTAAACATCAACCTCTTGCTCTACGCCAAACTCGAAACATCTGCACAGCACATGCCCCAAAAGTCGAACGTAATAACAAAAATATAAATTTTATTTATTTAAATGGAAAAATTAAAGAAAAAAAAAAAACGATCGAATGAAAATAAGAAAAAAAAAGATCTAAAGTATGAGTGGATAATGATGATGGTGGTCGGCTTGGTGGTATCAGCGCGGTGCTGGCAGGAAGACATTGCAGCCGCGCAGGCAAAGGAATGATTCTTATTTTGTTTTTTTTTTTTGTACAATGTTATATTTTCTTTTATCTTTGTGAACAGTCTATGGCAGTCTATCTGTCTGTCTTTTTGTCCGTTAAGCCGTACAATCACTCGATTCGATTTCTCCGCCAACACACCCGACCAACTGACTCTGGAATACTCATTTGGATTGGACGCGAACGCGATTGAAGTGTGTTTTAGTACGCGATGCACATTTTGTATCGAGACGAGTATGTATGGTCGTAGATACTCGTACAAGTAATAGATAATTGAATGTTAAGCAGCACAGTGTGTTCATTACACTGAGGAAAAGGAAACGATTTTCTTTCTTTTTTTCCGGAATACGTTTATAAATTAATTCTCTTCCATTTATTGTAAATATTAAAATGAATCAATCCCCAGATGTCGATGCCGATCGTGGGCATTGGAGATGATCTTTCAGATGGGATTACAGAAAAACAAACAATTACATCGGTCGGATACATTGTGGAATGTACATGGATTGATAGCTGCCCAGTCTATGTTTACATTTGATAGAGATCATTTTGGAAGTGCCTGTGATGGAAAAGTCAGTGAGATGATGTGCTGCTGAGTGTGAATTTATTGTTTAAAGTTTTACAAATTGGTTGGGATTAAGAAAGAGTTCTCTTTTATGATGGAAGGAATTTGAATCTGGTAATTAGAAAGGAAGACGCCGCAGCTGATTTAAATAAATATGTACATAGGTACATATATGGGGTCATTTGTACTCTGAAGGTTTTAACGTAAACTCGAATTTTCCATTCTGAAGTAAAATTGTTCTAAAAAATTAGTTTTTCTTTTGTGGCCTGGAACCCAGCACAGGGATACGTCGCACCTAATGACAGCGATCTCGTTAAGAGATCCACGGTATTGCTTTACCAATTTGGATCGAATTATTGGCGATTCCAAGTTTTTTCTCGCAACTTGACTATCTACATAAATAGATAGTCTCTATCGCGGTAATCGAAATCCATGTCGCCATGTCGTGACTTCTGCTTGAAATACGCTACAGTGATCCGGCAGTCGTGTCATGATACAAATATCCTGTGCACTGGAGTAAACTCCCGCACCTGTTCCAAACGTTGTCTTGGATACCTTTGTGTAAATCGCTGTCGCAGATTCGTTTAAACTTTCTCCCAATTCCTAAGCACTTTCTGCTAGGAATCCCGGTTTTATACTTGACGTTAAAGTCCACATAGGGGACAATAAAGTCCGAATTACTACGAATAGTGTTAAGGCCGTTTAGGATGCTTATGTGCCCACATTTTTTAGCCATAATGCTGCTTTAACCGCCATCGGTTTCTCAAAGACTAATATCTTTCTTTTCTTATCTAGTGCCGTCCACCAGACTAGTACTCCGTACATAAGGATGGGTCTGACGACTGCGGTGTATATCTAGTGACCTATTCAGAGCTGGAGACCCCATTTCGGGCCTATAGCCATTCTACGTGAAGAAGGCAATTACTTTAGATATAAAAAATGCGTTCAATTCCGCAAATTGGGAAAGATATGTTCCGTACGCTAAGAAACAAGAGAGTTCCACAGTATCTAATAAATATAATAGAGGACTACTTTAGACAACGGATCCTACTGAGGGTATTGAAAAATACAACGTCTCGGGAGTAGTGCCACAGGGCTCGGTCTTGGGGCCGCTGTTGTGGAATATCATATATGATGGAATACTTCGGCTGCCAATACCAGAAGAAGCAAAAATAGTGGGATTTGCTGACGACATCGCCATTGTCGTACTGGCCAAATTTTTGGAGGAAGTCACCCAAATCAGCAACGCCACTATTAGGATAGTCCAAAAATGGCTTACATCAGTAGGTCTTAAGCTCGCTGAAAATAAAACCGAAGTTGTGCTGATTACCAGCAGGAAAGAGTGTGAGACAATCACCATCAGGGTAGGTGGACACTAGGTTAAATCGAAACCTGCAATCAAATATCTGGGTATGGTGTTAGATTCTAGGCTTACCTTCAAACAACACCTAGAGCATGTAAGCGAGAAAGCCTCACGCATTAATAACGCCCTTATGAGGATAATGCCAAATGTAGGAGGACCTAGGTATAGTCGAAGACGATTGTACGCAAGCGTAATTAAGTCCGTAATCCTATATGCTTCACCAATTTGGGCAGGAGCTATGAAGACCAAGTCGTATAGGAAAAAAATCGAAACGACGTACAGACTATGTGCCTTGAGAGTATGCAAAATGGGATGCAGTAAACTACTACACAAAATACATCTCATGTGAACTTAGACGACTGGAGCGGGAAAGAGGCAGAGATGCAGAAACAAGAAGGAACCAAGAGACTGGTCATGTAGAAATCTGAAGAAAGCAAGAATTGCTAAATCCTGCTCCGCGAAGAAATACCTGGAGGTAGTACCGCGGGGTATAGAAAAATATTTAAAGGGAGGTGGTTTTAGTCAGTAGAAATCTGGCATGCTGATCAACCGAGTATTTCGTCAGTATCTTTTAGAAGATTTCCCCTTCCATATAAAAAAAAACCAAAAAGGGCAATTGAGGCCTTCTTAGCATGGTCTTGAATAGTTAGTTTCCAACTGAGTTTTTGTCGAGAATAACTCCCAAATTTATGGCGTGATCTGCAAATTGCAATTCAATACCCTTGAGTGTTGGAGAAGTTATAAATCGTATTTTATACTTTCTTGTGAACAATACTAGTTCAGTCTTGGACGGTTTAACTCCGACAGCGACACTATCTGTCCACTTTACGAGTTTCTTTAGAGCAGACTCCATCAGGACTCTAACGCTCTACATATGTACATAGATACATACATATGTATGTATATGTCATTCTATTTGGGAGAATATGTCCGATTAGTGTGCTGGAAGAGATAGGTACAATGAAAGAATATAAAACACCGATCTGATCGGATACGTTGATAGGACTGATTTATCTATAATACTTTCAATAATATTAATTTGAGTATTTAGTATCTCATCACAGAGGATAACCATTTGTGATGTTCAGAAGGTCTTGTATCTAGGAGATCATTTATTGCCAAGAGGTCTACTAGAAAAAGTGTCCTGTGAAGTTATTACAATTAGTCTCGCAGTTTGTAGATGTATAAGCTTACTTCGTAGATGGTCATAAAACTACAGCAAGCTTTCAATAAAAACAAACAATTTCCCTTCCATACCAAAAAATACTCCCATCAAACATCAGCATAGATACATTTAATTTTGAAAAAAGTTAATCCCCAAAAAAAAAAAAAAACAGAAAAAAACCAACTCAATGACCTTCATTACTTCACTGCCCCTTCTCCATCAACGCTTCGCTTCGCACTCAAGGCACTCATTTCGAATACCCCTGTCATTTTTCCATAAATACATTAAGTCATAAACATTAATGCGCTTAAATGCGTTCTTATTCACAAACCAACCCGAAAATAACCCGTACACCACATTTCGCTAAGCCCATGGCATAATAAAACAATTGTTGAATATAATACATACATACGTACATATGCACATACTTGCTACATAAAGCATCTCTCGAACATTGGATTCAAATTGCTTGTTGAATAATGTCTAGCGTATCCATCAGATGCGTACAAAAAGAAAAAAATAAAATAACTGAGTGTGTTACAAATACAAACACTCACTCACACATTCATTCAAATAAGAATAATAATAAAATAAAATAATAATAAACAAAAAATGCAGAGAACCATAAAATCCAACATAAACCATTATTTCTTTCCATGGCCATTAAAAGTAACTAACGTCTTTGTGCTCGTCGAATGTTGCCCCTCTTCTCCCGCTAAGACTAATAAATAATAAAAAACAAAAAAAAAAAAAAAAATATTTATTCGTTGTTGTTTTTCTTCTTGGCGGTGCGTGGTGGCGGTGTGTGGTGGTGGGGTATTGTTACTGCGGCCCCGTTGATAATATTTTTAATATAATTTCGACTTTATTTTTAATGATGAAAAATGTTTTCAACTTTATTACACCCATGCACACATAAAAAGATACATATAATAATAAAATGCGCTCTGCCATACAAATAATAATAACAGAACACACTGTGTGCATGATTGAAGGCGGGCCGGGGCCGGGCCGGGCCAGGCGGGGTGGGTAAGTAGACGGATAAAATACCGACAAATAAATAAAAGAAATGAGTTTTGAGAGAGACTCCGTGAGTTCGAAATGAAGAAAGAGGAATTAAAATACAAATAAGAAGGGTTTTTCTTCTTTTCTTTTTTTTCCCTCTCTCTCTTATCGAAGCAGGAAAAAAGGGTGACAAGGTGAGATGAGTTCAATTTGTTTGAACCTATTGAGGGGGGATTATAAAATCAATTAATAAAAAGGAAAAAATTAATCAAGCATCCAGTTTTTTTTCCCTCTCCCCCCCCCCCCCCCCCTCTTTCGAAGTTTTGTGTGTGATTAACTTTTTTTTCCCTTTTTTGGATGAAATAAATTCTCTCAACAGTTAGTATCTATGTACATATTTTGAATTACATTTTTGGCATTTATTAAATATCAATCTAATTTGTACCATCTAAAGTGACAATAAACAGATAATGATTGTCTAAAAAAAATCGAATCATTTATGCCATCCAACACCACCTCGTTATGCATGTCTGCCGCTGATATAGTATCTGGTAATACGATTCGTAAGCTTGGAGATGATTTCTCTATCTATTTTTAGCAGAGCCCTTACCTTGTAGATTTTCAGAATTAGTTAGAAAAACCTAACAATATGTCAAAAGTCTACTTCAAAATTCATATGAACATAACCAACAATATGTACATACATAATGTGCCGTCTAACTAATTCGACAGTCGCATAGTCTATAAAGGACTTCCAACGGGTGGCTTTATTAAAATCTAAAGTCGAATTCAGTGCACGTTACAAGATGAACTTGATGATAATAATATTTTGGCATAAATGTAACTCTATTACAGTATTGACACTATTAATGTTTTTCTCCAACATTATCTATTTGTTGACAGCCTACTGTCTTAAGTCGTTCTACATCACATTTATCGACACGTACAAATTTGGTTTCCGGCAACTAGGCTATAGACCCTAAGTCAAATATTATAAAAGACCAATGAATTGCAAGCCGACAAACACCATGTGTTTATTGACTTTAAGGCTGCATATGACAGCATTAATTCCTTGGAGGCAATGGCGGAGATCGAGACCTTTAAAAAACTGATCCGGTAATGCCACGTTACACTGGAAACACGCAATGTATAGTGCAGTTTGAAAATTCTAGTTCGAATCTATTCTAGGTATGCGACAGATTTCGGCAAGGAGATACTCTGTCATGCGATTTCTTCAATTTTGTGCTGGAGCAGATAGTATCTACGGAGGGCTTGTGTCAACACGGAAGGTACTATCTTTCATATGTCAATTCCGCATATCGACAAAGTCGCGCCAGGTAGCTGTTGTAGAAGCGTTCACATGAAGGACGAAAGTGATATTCTACAAAACATTAATCCTATCCAATCTATTACAGTTATATTATTATTTATATACCGCCGAGTGCCGGACGATAAGCCGGAAAACTTTTTTCGAAAATACTTCGTTGACTATTCAGTCCCATATTCGAGGAGGAGGAATGGAACGGTCTATGAGCTGTCCCAAGATGTGGATGTAGTCCGAAAGCGTGGAACTTTCCAGCCAAGTCTTTGAATCCCAGTTTTCAGGTTCGAGACGATAAGGAACTTCAGCGGGCTATTGAGGCATTAGTTTGACGAATTGTTAAAGCTCAAAGTTTTCTGGCAATAAATTCAAGAAGATATTGTTAAGGTCTACATAAACACGAAACAGAAACAAACCACGTGTATCCTTTGATAGTAAGGACCCATATCACACAAGAAAAGGAAGCATAGGACACCGTCAGAATACAATCCACACTACAAACTACGTTTTTCAAACAAAGGGTGGGTTGTTGGTTTCGTTTTGAAATTTTGACACTGACAGCTCTTATGCGCTCAAAAAATTGACAGAAACTCAGTATTATTTTTTCGCGGTATGAAATGGATATATTTACGCTTGAACAATGTTGGGAAATTTTGCAAAATTACTTCCAAAGAATTTTGAACAAAAATTTCGGGCGAAATAATACACCAACTGCAGCTGGTGTACGCAAGTTTGTGATGAAAGTTCGTGAGATTGGTTTGTTGATTGATAACCGAACATATTCCCGTATTCGTCCTGTGTGCTCAACGGAAAACAGTCAACAGTCAATGGAGAGCGCTACCGAGGCATGGTAACCGATGTTTTATGGCCAGAAATTGAAAATTTGGACTTGGGCGAGCTATGGTCCAAGAATCTACTTATTGCAGACTAAGTTCAATAATAGTTCAATCAGTCGTTTTGGTAATGTTGCTTGGCCGGCACGGAGCTGCGATTTGACGCCGTTGGACTTTTTTTGGTGGGCTGCCATTAAAGATCGGTGCTATGCGAACAATCCAGATAATCCAGAGACAAGGCTCTTAGGAAAGAATATTGGTCAAGCTATTCGTGAAATAAGCGCCGATACCATCGAAAATGTATTGAAAAATTGTGTAGACAGGATGATTTTAATGAAATAATATTCGGAAGATATACTCTTTTCAATAAAGCAACAATCGTTGAAAAATATTGAAGTGTTTTTTATGGCCTTTTTAAAACTAACAGATAGACCACCCTACAGTTTCGATGGTAAATAGCTTTTAAAATACAAATGTGTGATATGCGGATGACGTGGTGGTTTTATTTCAAGGAAAATTCATAGACACATTAAGTGAAATTATGGAATCACCTCTTAATAGTCCGGAAAATAGGATTTTAGAGTTCACGGCACGTCAACCCAGCCAAGAAAGAGTCCGTAAGGCTCACGTCGATCTCTTCTTTGGGAGAGATTAGCGAGAAAAAAGTTATGCCTGAAATCAGCAATGGTGCATTGGCTATACTTCAAGATCGTCAGACCTATCCTTACATTATGGTATAGTGGAAGGCTACGATTTAAAAGAATACACGGGATATATTGGTCAGGGTACAAAGAAATGGCCCATGAGTACAAGGCTCCCAAAAATTGACATAATTAGAGGCATAAAACTACCTAAACACATTTTGTCCAGATTGAAGTCTAAAGAAAGCCATATGATTGGGATGAAGTGCAGATAAGATTAGATGATTAAAAGTTTTACGAGTATAATAATGTGATTTGAAATGCTATCTATCATTGAATTCCAGTAGTCGTTGCTTAGTTCCTTCATCTGCTTATGTGTCTTTAGGGTTTCAATGACACCTAAGCGCTCTCTTCCAATGTTCATTGCAATACATTTTGTTTCCTTCAAATTTTTTAGCAAATGCTGAGAACGTTCTACGTTTGAACGTTCTATGCTAAGTTTTTCAAGTGCGACTTATTCTTTATTCGACCAATGTGCGTTTAAAAATATGCAATGCACTATCGCTTCATTATTAGAAAATGGACACTTAGTGGAAATACGATTTTCGATATCGTCTACATGCGTGGCTGTAGCAATGGAATATTTTTTCATGATACAAATCTCAAATCTCCAATGCAGCTTAGTCCTGTGTATTTCGTGATATTTCAGTATATATCTTCTGCTTGGGAAACACGCTTATGTATATACATAATATTGTCTGTTCATACTATAGAAGAGGCATCTAATTTTAAATACAAAATGTGTATGCAGCGTACAACCATAATTTTATATATCTTCCATATCATATGACAGGAAAACTGAGAATCCACTCACCATCGAATCCACCTTCAAATATTCCTCCGTTATACCAAGAACAATTTTAAGATCAAAAGTTTATTTCCCGACGGTCCATGGTGACAACTTAAAAATGTCAACAAAACTGAAGTATGATACATGAACATGGATATAATACATCACCCGTGAGATACATAGACGATTCCGGTAAGGTCCTCCCCTCGCAATGAGTGTTTTGAGAAAGCATGTAAGACTTTTGTGAAGCTAATAAATAAACTTTGTGTTTGCCTACAAAAGAGGAATAAACAAAGTTAAAGGTGTCATTGACCAGCAGAGTTGTTCGTAGGTATTTGCATATTGTATTATGACTAATATGAGCATTTAGTTCCACTACGTTTACTCGCTAGATCTATAGGCAAACATGTATGTATCTTCTGGAATAGTGATCTTGTAACTTCAAAAAGTAACGACAAACAAAGACTAAATCTTATATCTGTATCTATATGTAAATTAATTAAAATCTTTCCACCACTAAATATAAACAAAATAAATTCTTTACTTCAAAACTTATCATCACCATACCCAACTACACACACGTACATAGGTTGTCGAATAACTTAACCTACAGTCGCATGATCCCACAATCAATAACAAAATACCAAACAAAAAGTTTCCCAATTTCTTTTGCTCAAGAGCTGAGTATCTTTAAATTTATCTTTGACAAGAGTATAAACAAAAATTTATATTTCTGTGTATCTGAAACGAAGAAGAAGTATTTATCTGCGAGACATATGGTGAACATGTAAGCGTACCTTCTTCTCGCATATCCCTTTGTTCAAGAAAGTTGTTCGTTGTTGTTCCTGTGTCTTCTGTCTTGTGTTATTATTATTATTATAATTTTTTTTTTTTTTTTTTTACTTTTTCATATATATTGTGTTCGTAAAATTAAAATATGCCTTTTTACAGGCTGCCACTCTTCGTTCATAATAGGATTTTGTGTAATACATATAAATAGGTAGCTATGTATATTTGTTGGGTATTATGTATGTCTTCCTTTCGCTGTATGTTGTGTTATTATTATGTTCTTTTTCTGACATGAATATGATACATTCCAGAACCACAAACAAAAAATAAAAGAACGTCTTCGCACCTTAGTTTTCTTATTCGGATATGCAACAAAGACCGTATTACTTATTATAAATTACAGAATATTATAAGCCGTGTATACACAGATGCACAGCACACACATATTCCACACACCTCTTTTGGAGTTTCCTCGTTATTCCAGATAGCTGAGTAATGACTTTAGGATAGGCCAGGAAAAAAAACACTACGGATTAAAAGTATTGCTACAGTTTCGATTCTGGCATTTAGACAAAATTAATACTTTCATTTTTCAATTTTGTGTTTTGTAAATTCTAGACTTAAAACTAACAAATTCCTTAAAAATATAATTTTGAACTAAGCGTAGGTGCAATGGGACAAGAGATGTATGGGAAACAAATGGTTTTCTTAAGGGACAGTTTGTTAAGATGATAATCAAAGAAAATGTGAATATCGTTGACTTCACATAGCGTTCTAGACATTGGTTCTTGATACCCGTAATTTGTTCGGTGGAGATTACGCGGATAAGTGTCTAAAGAGATAAGCCCAAGTAGTAAGGGGATATCAATGTTACCAGCTAAAAATTGATGAATATAGATTATGTCTGCAAATACAAGGTATCAGTACAGGCACTATGTGAGTGATTTAGTGACATAAGGATTAGAGAATTCCTTAGACCAGCGTTAAATAAAGCCTAGGTAAGAGTTAGCTTTCATTATATTATTATTGATATGGGAACGGAAATTAAGTGTTCTATCACAGACAAATTGCTTAGGCACCAAGTAGAAAATCTATCCAAGTCGTCCAGCAGTAGAAGACAATCAGATGACGATGATATGTGCCTGATGATCTTCATTTCATTTGCGTAAACAGATAGGTATATGTTAATTTTCAAAGATATGATAAAATTATTACTTGTTAAAATAAATAAAAAGGCAAATAAAAATGGAAACACCATAAAGTTTCCGAAAGTATCCGAAGATATGCCAAATACGAAAAATATAACACAAATGAGTGTGGAAAGCTAGGACTTATAACACCTTAAAAAAATTAATCAATAGAAAAGACCAGCCCATTAGTCACCAGCCTTAGAAGATTGATAACATTTTAGAATCCTGATGAACCAAAAGGATACGCGAGAACGTACTTCCCCTTTCCAGCTGATACATATGTATAGGCAAATGATACCAGCTCAACCACAATTGCATTAAAAGAAAAGATGTTTTATAGTTTCGATTCTAGCTTGCCTTAAAATTCATTTCATTTTCTTGTAACTCCTTTAGCAAAATGCCCGGCAACTTTCCATCCACACTGTTAGAACATTTCCAACAAAGAATTTCTTCTAAAGATGTTTTGTAGAGAAGAAGTTGAAAATAAAATAAATGAATCCAGGAGCGGAGTGTGAGTGCGAGTGTGGAAAAAGGAACAACTTCTGTCGTAAAGGCAACGGATTAGTGTTGTTCAAGAAAGGAACGAACGACGGACGACGGTGAGGAGTAGGAGGTTTTCACCGAGAGAAAACTAAATAAATAAATACATTTTAAATTTATGATTTTGGGGCAAGAAGGGATGCGGCGCATTGATGCTGTGTATTCTTTGAACCCGATATGTATAGAATAGGGATTCCATGTCTGCACGTATGCGTTGCGTATGCGTGTGTTTTTGTTTTTATTATTTATTATTTGATTTTTAACTTTCATACGCAACTAACTTTTCTCACACATTTTTCTGAAAGATGTGTTTTGTTTAGTTTTTTTTTTTTTTTTCCTCTCTGATTTCCTTTACCATTTCATTCTTACTTTATATTTTATTAAGATACACAAGCGGAGAAAATATCTTTTAAGTTGGTGTAAACACAACGCGAAAGATAGCGGGTAAATTAAAAGAGGTATTCGTCGTTTTCTTATTCATTTTACTTATAGGCACACATGTGGTATTTTTCAACGGGAAATAAATAAAATGAAAAATAATAATAATTTTTTTCAGTTTTTCTTATTTGAGAAGTTGATGAATACACGAGTGAATGAATGGAAATGGACAGGGAGGTCATGTAATGCATGTAGGTTTGTGTGTGAATGCATGTGTGTTTTTTGTATTCATCTGCATCCGAAAAATCTGACGGGATTATGTTAAGTACATATGAAAATGATTTGGGGAAAAATGGGTTATTCACCTCTCTGAACAGGCATTGATCATATTCATAACGAAGACGAATGGGAGCCTTTTTATATTTGAATACCTATTAGTCTTTGAAGTTGGAGTTTACTTAATTTTCAAATATTGACAAATGGTTTTTTCATCTATCTTCGCCGAAAAATCTTCTGAATAGAGGCTAATGTTTATACACCAGATGGGATCATGACTAATTTTTTTGGTTTGGTGGAAAATATTAAAATATGTTTTTTTTTTATAAACAGCAATCAACGATGAACAAATTTATAATGAAATGTAGTTAAAAAATGTATTGGCTGCTGACTTGGGTATTTCTCAATTTATCAAAATTTTATATGGCACAAATATTTGTACCACGTAAAGTGTACACGAGTGTCAAGTTTCCCCATGAGAAAGAAACTTGGAATTTTAATTTCATACTACATATGCACATACAAGGTTTTTCGCGACGTTATACTCTCGGATGCTTATCAGAGGTTCGCGAAAAGTGAGAGCATGAAGTAAAATTTAGTGTCCGATGCACTAACCACTAAAACACGGCGACCAAAAATATTCGTTTCCTGAAGATTGTTGAATTTTCAACGTTAAGCAACATTTTCCTGAATTGAATCCTGAATTGAAAGTTAATTATGCTCATGAATATCACCATCGAAATAGTAGTACAAAGTGGAAAAAAGTAGTACAGGTAGTACGATGTGTCCCAAAGTATTATAGTGCAATACTATCTACTATAGTAGAACAAATGAGAGCTGCATGTAAATTGGTTTTCGAAACTGTGACAGCACATGTTATCATGAAAATAATCACCTTTGCAGTAAAATGTAAAGTGAGTAAGAAGCACAGGCTCAAACGGTCTTTTCCCTCCGTTTGTAGTTTACATATCGAGGCAAATAGATCGAATATTAAAAAGTCCTTATCTGACATCCAGATTTTTATATCCACAATCCTTTTGGTACCAAACGAGTAACCTCAAGAACACGTTTCATAAGGACATACATATGTATATACATATTTTCAAATACTTTAAGTCTCCAGCAATTCAGAAGCAAAAACAACTGAAAACAAGACTTTGTCTAGGGTTTTTAAATTCACTTGTCTTACCACATTTAGTCCTGCTTTTTGCGTTTATTTACACAAACGAATGTGCTATTAATTTTTATAATAAACTCTCGATCAAGGCCTGAAGAATAACCTACAGTTAAGGCATAGTAAGATTAGGAGAAGAAAGAAAGGTATATTGGGAACGATGCATATTGGTGTGAAATATATGAGAATCAAAAAGTAAGGCGATCTAGATAAAAAACTGACATGCAATCGCAGCGAAACGAATATTACAGGAAATCTGTTGAAGAAACAGAATGCAATATGCAACTAACTCCTCCTCTGGAGCAGTGTTCGTCTAGAAAATCGATACAGCAAAGACAGGTGTTTGATCGCGTCGATTAATCTTTCTCATATTAGTTTTAACCCAAGATTTGCAATCGCATCTGGAGAGTCCAATATGGTTTTAGGTACAAACATGATTGTCATCCTACAGCTAAGGATGGATGTGTGCCTAAATTTTATAGTCAATAGTGCATTTAAGTTACGTTTAAGCGTTAGAAGCTAGCATTTAAAAGGTAGTTGTATGCCTAATACGAATATTAAAGCCCATTTCTCTATGGATTTGCTTATTTTATCAGGACAACTTGCTTCGACGTAACTTTGAAAAAAAAAAACCATTTTATGTTGGAATGCCATAGCAAACTAAAAAGATGTGGTAGTACCTACCTTGGAGGGATTGTCGTTTGTGTATAATAAAGACTGACATGTATATATCCGAAAATGTTTATTACCAAATCTTAATATAAAATGTAACATGACGTAGTCGCAGAAAGTTTTAAAAACAAAAAAAAAAAAAAATAAAAACTTTTGTTAGTATAGCTCAGCGTTTTAAGGCTCAAAAGGATTTATCTATATCAAAAGAACGAATTGTCAAAATTGTGGGACATTCTTCCTTAATCAACCTCTAAAATCATAAACACAAACTTAGAGTAAAATGTAAAGGGCGGAGCTTAATAAATTATCAAAATGGCTGCTTAGCTATAACACTCCTGAAATACACTAACGATGCAAAGTTAACTAACGTTTTGAGACAGAGGTTTTAATGCAAGAGTCTAACTTGTTCTCCTTTAAATAATCTTTAACAGAAATAAAGTAGACTTATGTAGGTCTATGACCAGGAGTTTATCTCTTTACTAGTTTAACTTGCTCGTTTGTAATCAAGCGCGGAATCGCTTTACGGATCGTAGCTATGAGGTTTGGGGTCCAGTCCTAGGTATTAGTCTGACAATAGCAAAAGTACTAAAATTCTTACTTACTTATTTAGATTTGATTTTATCATGGTGTCTTATGATTTTAGTTACTTTTGGAGCACAGTTCGGTATTTGTAGGGTTCAGAAAAGGTTGCAAAACGTAAGGAAATTCCTATTGGAACACATGACATCTTCTAAGTATCCATTTACATACACGACAATTGCGAAAAATCAAAGATGAATTTCTGTCCAAGAATCTCGGAATTCATAACAATTAATGCAAATAATTCAATTCATTCATACAATTCATTTTGATACAACGAGATGATGTTTGACATATGAGTATTAGTTTGTCGTTTTTACAGTGTGACAGCGACGTGTCATATTCCCGACTGTCATTCGATTTAAGAGCTTGCCGGTTTGTTTTGTTGTACTAGAGTATCTGCTAAATTTCAGCAGATACTCTAGTTCTGTCTAGATATCATTGGACAAATGCAACGTCATCATCCAATCAGAATAAATGTCAATCTAACTAAATGGGAACATGGCTGGTTCCTAACCTCTTATTATTTGTTAAAATTTGATAAATGGCATAGGCAGACAGATTGACACGTTATCTTCCACTGCTACCCAAGGTTGCTCTCATTTAATTGCATTAATTTACTTAATAAAAATTAATATCATTCCTAATCCCGAACCCAACCACACTTGTGTGTTCAACTAACGTTTGAAGCAACCCCGCCTAATAAATCATGCAATCGTTACAAAAAAAAAAACATTTTTCTGCGGAGCACGTCTCCACAAAGAAAACGAAATAAAAACAAAAAAAAAGAAGACAATCAATCGGACGCAAGAGGAAGGAAACAAACGAGAATAAAAAAAAATTAATAAACGATCGAAACAAGCAAAGAAACTCACCCGCTCTTCTTCGCGTATCATTTCGGCTATTCCGGGCTTTATTTCCAAATCATCGACATGACTCATGCCCATGGCCGCGGCCGCGGCTGCCGCAGACAATCCGATAGAATCCATCTGTGGACCGCCGCCAAGTGCAGAGAACGCCGCTGCTGCCGATGCCGGTGTCAGTGCGTTGGACGGGTGCGCGATTTGTTGCTGTTGTTGTTGTTGCTGCTGCTGTTGACTAAGCGGCTGCTGCTGCTGCTGCTGCTGTTGTTGCTGTAGAGATGATGACGGCGATGGGGGTGTTGGTGGTGGCGGCGCTGACGATTGTTGGTGAGAATTTGGTGTAACAGCTGGTGGCGGTGCGCTACTTGTTCCGGTGGCGGTGTGGTGCGTCGCATTCGATGATAATAACGGCGATGACAGGTCACTACGATTATCATGCACCGATTGATGGCCGCCAAGTGGCCCAGATCCACCAAATGACTCACCTGATGGCCAACGCCGTTTGCGCGCATTCCGCATCTGTTGCTGCTGTAGATGTAGTTGCTGTTGTTGCTGCTGCTGTTGTTGTTGTTGCTGCTGCTGCTGTTGTTGTTGTTGCTGTTGTTGTTGTTGTTGTTGTTGTTGTTGTTGTTGTTGTAGCGTCACGTCGAGTTCGCCCCATTCACGTGAGAATCGTGGCTTTTTCGCTGTGATCTCTGGTTCGATGAATGGCGCTGAGCACGACGAAGAATCACCCATTTGCCGCGATTGTAGTGGATTAGCGCCATGGGTGCCGGCACTTGTCATTCCTTCACTTCGTCGCGTGCCAGAGGCTGTATCGCCACTGGCACTGCCACTATTGCCAGTGTTCTCCCCATTGACATCGGCTAAGCCGCGGACCTTAAGCATCTCGGCAATCCTCAAAAGTGGGCCAATTTGATCTTGACTCACATTTATCTCACCCTTGTACATGAAGTCGACGATGGCCTTCAGCTCGGGCCACTTGACGTCGCGCATTATTATGATGGGATGCTGGCAAGGGTTGTCGACAAACAACGCCTGGAAGTACGGGCTGCACGCTGACAGAATCATTTTGTGTGCCTTGATGGATTGCCCATCGCAGGCAAGTGTCACGTCGACAAACGACTCGCTTTGCAGCAGCTGATCGAAGACGCTCGTCAGGTTTGTCTGGTAGTTATTCCATCGCAGACAGAACTGCTGGTTGGGTGGGGTTGGGGTAGGGGTCGCCGCACTTTGAGAGGATGGGGATGGAGGTGGGTTGTTAATTATATTAGTGGTAGCCTCGGGAGTGGATGGTGTCGTGGACGATAATACTGACGATGGCTTGTAGTTCGTGATTGTGGTACCGGGAGGGGAACTCACACAATGGGGGGACGAGGAGGGGGGCATCACAGAAGACGGACGCGGCGGCGGTTGGGGTGAAGAACTCGCAAATGGCGTTAGGGATCGCTTCTCTCCCGCCGACGAGGAGTGCATATGTTGTTGCTGTTGCTGCTGAAATGGAGACGAACTTCTCGGAGTCGCAGCAGGCGGGGGTGGTGTTTCAGTTGACATACTTAGATCGTGTATTTTGAACTGTTGACCCTAAAACAATTTTTCTCTCTCTATTTCGATAGATGGCCCGCTTTTAATTTATCACTTTATTTGCTGTCTCACATCGAAATCGCACCACTTTCTTGTATTTTTTCATTGCTTATAGAATTTGCGCTACTAAGCCACCCAGATACATACGAGTATGATAACACAAATCTCATCGAACTTGAAAATTTTGGACAATTAACTACTGTGGCCTTATTCGTATCGTATGCGGTATCCGCGGCAAACTACAGTCATTCCGATCGCGTGTGCTTTCTGATCTCTTAATTCGCCGGCAGTTGACTGCCCCGCTCGAAGATATGATGTTCTAAATAATTAATGACCAATTACAAACAATAACAAAGACGTGACACGAGCTGTAGACAGTCCTCCGTGTGTCTGTGAATAATATAACCTAAAAGTGGGAAAAACTCTTCCCAGCACGAGCGTCTGAATTTGACTGAAATCATTTCGCACATTTTGATACGGGAAAACACTCGAATTTAATTCAACATCAATATAAAGTAGATACACAATACCAACAACAAGTACACGCATGCTATAAAAGCCAACAACATTGCTCAACACATAAACGACCGGACTGTGGTGCTAGTGCTGGGAATGCTCCCCCATTGTGGGGCTGCTTTCTGCTTAGTGGTGGTGTTTGGCTCTTTTTGTATCAGAAGAAAGGGCGAAAAGAGCTAGAGGAGTTTTTAGAAGAGACCAAGCAAAAGAGACTGCAATTTGAGATTTTCTAAAAAAAAAGCGCGAATTTCTGGTTCTGGTCTGGCTCTTTGCAAAACATACATACATGGCCAACATGATGGTTGGTAGATGCGCCTTTGAATAGACGAGCTCTCTCTTGAACTGAAGCTATCTACATACAATATTTTGTTTACTTTTAATTAAAAAAAAAACAAAAATATTCGCGCACCTAACCTAGGCAAGTTATATTTGCATTTGAAAACTCTCTTCCGTGAGTGGAAGTGGAACATCCATCAAGTGGAACGTTCAACTCGAAAAGAGTATTCAAAGAGTAAAAGATACTCTTTCTCTTCTAAGGCAACAAATGTATTTGAATGTGCTCTTTAAAATATCTACAGCTGCAGTGTGCTTTCAGATTTTGTTTTGGAGTTTTTCTTTTATTTCGTTTTCATCAGATGCTTTTTTTTCTTTCTTTCTTTTTTCGTTTTACTTCTTGTTATTTATGGTTTGAATGTACACAGTGCACATGCTGCTGCTGCTGCTGCTGTTTTTGTCCATCTCACATGGGGGGCTTTTTTGTTTTTTGTTTTTTTTTTGCTCTGTGTATGCGGTGCTCCTTGTATCTATGTGTTGTTTTGTTGATAGTTGGATAGCCCGGCCCCCTTACCAATATTGTGCACTGGGGTTTTTTTTTCTGTTTTTGGATGCAATTTGAAAGTGTGTGTAGATTGGTGGATAAATTGAACTGTGTTGTGTGTGGTTATAGATACAGAATAGCGGAGATTGTATGCAACAAAAAAAAAAATTGCTTGTAGATATAAAAATAAACATAAATATAGAAATTTGCAAAATTTAGCTTGCGTCCTTTTTTTTATTGGTTTGCAGATTATGATGTCACTTGTAGGCGGTAACTATTTTAGAAATTTCAATAAGATAGTTGGTAAGTATTTCCGTATGGCTATAGTAAATATATAAGAATACATAAGTAATTAAGTAATTCGTCATTAGGGGTGGCATGATCAGATTTTTATGAGAATGAATCGCAATGGAATGAGTAAGATTAAGAATGAAAAATAGCACGAGGGCCATAATTTTTCTCTCGATCACCGATCACTGCGCAAAGTTTTGGAGTTGTTATAAGGAGAGCCCGCGCGACTATTATATAAGTTGGACCAGTTTGAAATGAAGGCTTGAAGGTTGGTCTAAATATTGTCGGATTTGTTAGATTTCGCAAGAAAATTCAGACTTTCATCAGAAAATGTTTACACCGGACTTACATATGTATGTACATAAATAGGGTAGGTAGTGTTCGGATCAAATCTGACCATTACGTCTGTTGTTGAAATATTTTAACAAAACTTTGAATCTACTATCTATCAAAGGTTACTTACATTCAGAGGCCATTTTTTCGGCAAGTATCTACATATCTGAACCCATAAAAAATCAAAATTTGTTGATTGAAATATTTGCTAATTTGCTATCGATATTTTGTCAACTACTGTTTTTTTTTTTTTTTTTGATGCGCTGTAGGGGTCAACTACTGTGGACATATGGATTTGCACAGGTTCCGCTGTCATTCTTTGACAGATAAAGTGAATAAGGGGTTTCGCCATTTACGACAGGCACAAAGTATCCAAATCATCATAATTTATCACCAAAATTGAATTTCTATTATTAAACCTTTTACGCACCTCATTGGGCTCAGCCCAATAAACCAAGAATAACTGGAAACTTTGAGACACTCAAGCTCAATGCCTTCTGACCGGAGTAGGTTACTGGGATACTATCCTCGTCGTTTCCGGAACGATGCTTCCAGTTAAATAAATCTAAGTACAATTGTGGCGATCGTTTGGTCCTGATCAGTATTTCTTTTCTTCTTGAGATTGGAACCTGAAAACCCGAGCATTGTTATCCATTCGTTCGATGTGGTTGGGTCAATATCGTTGTTGGTATTTAAATGTTTGGCAGTTTGGCATCCTCATCTTCTTCCCATAAGAAGGTACTAGACCAAATGTTCGACAAAAAGCTTTAAGCCCTGGTAACTGGTAGAAGTGGTCTGTAGAACATACATATGTACATATGTACTTATATTCTGTCTGCCAACTAAGTGCTTTCGATCTCATGTCTCCAAAATGAAGTAGCAATCTTTTCCTAGGGGTACTCTTCGCCGAATTTTTAGGCTAGGACCACGCACTGACCGACTAAGCGATTGAGTGATGAGCGACGAGCAATAGAGCGACAAGTTTGAGCGACGAGTGGCCTTTTACTGAGCGACATTACTCGAGCGATTAGTAGTGAAAATGACGTTGTCGAGTCCTGTATGTCGTAGTCTGACAGCTGAAATCAAAATTTCCAAGTTAATTTGCTCCATTTTCACTTTATCGCTGAGCGATCAGAAAAATCGGTCATCGCTTAGCAACTACGTCCACAGCCCTACGATTTCATATGTTGTAGTTTTTTTGCGTCGCTCAGGTGCTCGTCGCTCAGTGCGTGACCCTAGCCTAAGAAGGATGTCATCCATGAAGTTAATATTTTCTTCGGAGTGTTCAATCTCTTTAACCCTTTCAAAGTTCTAGCTACCAATAGTAGCATTTTATTTTATTTGTCGATAAAGAATGACCTCGATCACTAAAGTAATCACCTAAAGAATCAATCTTATGTTGCCCGAATCCCGAAATAAGATATTACACAGTAGACGTGTCGATCTATCACACTTGTATTCGTCGATCAGTGTATAGCAGAATCGCTTTATATCTTCGCATATGTATAATAGAATCTTACGAGTATGTGAAGTAGAAAACCGCATAAGTAAGGCATTACAGCCTTAATTGTTCTTTAGGTTCGGACTGCTTCTTTATTCACTAAACACCTTAACTAAGTTATGAAAATCATTTGGCCTATATATTATTTTATATACATATGTAGATATATAGGTATGTACATACATACTAGGCTAGACTAAATTAGTCGTGTGTATGAACTGAGACCTATAAGGTATATTGTGCAGGCTCAATAGGTTACTTGCTTAATTACTCAGATGGCTCTGTAGTTCGCGTTGGGCGTTAACCAACAAGCCTATCCAGTTATCCCGATTTTTCGCTAACTGCCTCTAGTTGCGCATTCCAGTTGCTTCTCTACTAAGTTGTCCATCCGTGTTTGATTTTAAGACTCGGCCGGCTGGACCACTAATGTCCATTTGCTCAACTTGTCCTTGAAAGCCAGTCAACGTAAACGGGACTGAATATCTTACGAAGAATTTTATCCTCGAAACGACCGAGGATCTCTTTCTTTTCGATAGAGAACATGCTTCAGTGACATAGGGTAGGACTTCCGTCTTATACAGAATCTCCATAGTTGTTCGGGATAGGGCTTCACTACTCAATTCTTTCTTTCTTTTATTTCTATCGAGGTTTTGTTGTCAGAATCAATAGCAAGGTAGACGAACTTACCCTTACTACCTCATAGTTATAGCAGTAGATTGTCACGTTTCATCGTCACGTCGATGTTATGTATCGCATTTTGTTGACGATTGGTACTTGGTTTTACCTCTGATTTCTCCCAATTATGTCAATATCGTCGACGTAGGGTAGTAGTTGAACAGACTTTTGAAAGATTGTGCTTCCGGTGTGATCTTGTGCGTTTCGCACAATTCTTTCCCGTACAAGTGGTAAACGGTCGTGTTTTTACCAATCTCACTATTTGACGATCGGTTTGTTGGGTCGTTTTTCCAGCTCTGCCTCTAGTTTCTTTACTTTGGCGCTATTTTAAGGCATTTGTAACCTTATTTCCAGAACAGCCAACAGTTTCCGCAAAGCACCTATACGTTTAACCTTCATGTCGCAAGAATTTTATCAGATTTCTGACTTCCTCGGAGCAATGTTCCTTAAGTCCCATTTTTCATTCGTTTGGCATTTTACAGGCACAAATTTAGTAAATTCGAATAAATACATTATAAAAACATAATTTTAAGCTGAAATGCTTTCGACTTTTACCAATCCATACGAATAAATGCCACTTAACAATAATACACCTATTATTTTGCACACTCAAAAATGTCCTCACACAAAAATGAGCAAGGAAAAGTAGAAATGACAACAAAACTTATTAAAAATTATACAGCCTTATTCAAAATGTACAGTTCAACACATTACAACCATTTTCGAAAATATTTTGCACCTTTCGCCTGAGAAAAATTACATTCATTCGAAAGGCAGCTTTTACACCTATTATTTTGCACACCACTGTATGATGTCATGACAGCGCGTTCACTTATATTATTTTGACATATGGTCTTGATGGAGCAGCGATCATTCTCACCACTACATGACTAAACATTAACATTGTGTAAATTTTGACAATGTATAGTTCTAGCAAATTATAACAAACGTCAAGCACTGATTCCTAAATGTTATAAGTTGAGATTTATATCCCGAAGGTGACAATGAAAGCACCATTTGATAGAAGCACCTTGACGGAAGCACTATTTGAGGAATTGTTTGACGTAGGTACTGTCCATGTTTAGTGTTTTTCAGGTTAGTGATAAGACTACTCAAAAAAGAAAAGAGGATCGTCGACTCCAAGCACAAGGTTTAAAACGTCAACGAAGACTGAACCTCCGGTATAAAGACTGGTCTGCGCATTCCGTATCCTAGGAAACTGGAAGCAGCTAGCCCGGGTTTAATGATGATGAGAGAGAGTATATTGGAGTTTTCAGTAAACAGTCGAAAATTCGTTTTCCATAGATTGCCAGACTTAAGAACAGTTTTGTCTTTGAATATTCAAGCTTCAGAGCAGCGAAATTTTTCAAGTGATACTTGAATATCTTTTGAATACGTTACTATACAAAACAGCCTCTCCCTAGGGTGATTGAAATTGATTTACCCTTCGATAAAGGAAATAATTAAGTCGGTGAACATACTTTAGACCAATGCACTTATTTTCAAGTGCGAGAACACTAATGATAGTTTTTAAAAGCCTGTGACTAAAGAAATAGCAAATATGCACAATATTCCCAACGCAGAGCCATGCTCCTTTGCCATCTATAAACTTGAGGATTTCATCTCCAAATCCGGGAGACAAGCAAAACTAGGGAGCCAACGTAGTCCTTCTATACACTCCTACACACATAAACAAATACAACAAAGAACACAACTTCACGCACACAAGCCCAGTCCTAGATGACACAAACTCCTCACAACCCGCTTTTTGTGTGGAGACGTTATGAAGTATCGGCGGCGCAGCAGAAACAGGAGAATCAGCCGAATCCGGCAGAGAAATTTATGTATTTATCGAAATTCAGGAGGCGGGAGAAATGACACAGAGGTAGAGACGACCACCGTCGCCTCCATGAAGCACCCTTTTCGACGCTTCCGGCATTGGGGGTGAGCCTTGCTTGATGGACAACTGTACCCACTAGCCATGTCGCTACGTTTCACATTATGTTGGTGGTGTCCTTGCATTTCGGCAAAACTGCCAGGGTGTCCTCTTACGTTCGTCCGCCTACCCGCCGAATGGTTTTGGTTTTCCGGGCACGACTATAGCCAATGTACTATACCTCACCAATGCATGTGTGTAACATTCATTGTTCAAAAATAAAAAACTGTGTTTAGCTTAAAATTTTTCGGATAAGAAATGAAACTAAAAAAAAATTGTAAGCCGTCACTTTCTCATTTGAAATACGAGTCTGTGTGTATACATCGTGAAACATTAGGTGAAATAAAAAGGATTTTAGCGAAAGGACGCGCGCGTTTTCATTTATGCACTCCTTTGGTTATATAATACTTTTTTTTCGCTGTTTTTTCTTTCTGTAAAGGACTACACATCCAACGGAATGGAAAAAACAAAAATTGCAACCAAACACAATGAAATGTCTTTTTCGGATTTTTCTATTTTCTTGTGGTTGGTGGTGGCATTTTAGTCTCAGAAACGAGTGCTTGGGCAAAAAACGCCGCTGATGGATTTAATTGTAGAATTTTTTAGAATGTAATTTTTTGGGGTGCGCTTTTTCAGAACATACACGCATCGCAGCAAATGAGTTTCTCTAGTATTGCCTTCATTATGTATCTATTGTTTTGAATTTTTATGGAAAAATTCATATTTCACAATTTTATCGTAAAAAGTTGAAAGTGATGTCTTTTTTTTTTTTTTTAAATTTATGCTCTCAGAAATAAGTTGAAGGCCATAATTTAATTCCATACATTACACTTTTTAACACTGCGGGACATGAGTCGGGCGCCATTTTGAAAACAAATTATGGCTTAAGGGTAGGAAGTTTGGGAAAAAAGTGTAGCTAGCTAGATAATTTTAAATTGAGAACAATGCATTTTCATCGACATTGTGATATAATAAGTAATAACCAATTGATTTGCCCAAAATGTCCTAAAAGGATATCGATGAGGTTTTGAATAAGAAGTGTTCTATAGAAGTGCTGTCTTTATATTGTTAGTGATTTAAGGCGTCTATCTGAAATTAATATATGTACATATATGAGTGTAAGAGGAACAACAGAATGAAGTTATGAAAAAGTTGTGAAAGATAACAAGTGTGTCGAATAAATTAAGTCGGAATGCAAACTGAAGGCTGGTAATTTTTAATAAAAAAAAAGACTTAAGCACTCCAAAACTGTCCAGTCTTTGACTACGACTATTCCTTTGTAGTGATCATTTTTAGACGTAAACTTTAAAACAAAAACGAAAATCCAATTTATGCTCAAGAGAATATTAGACAATGATCATCCAACAACGCCAGGATTATAGTAAGCTCTACTACAATGTAAGTAACCATCGTAAAGTAAGAATCCTAAATCATATTGAGCCACAAACCGTCACTCAATAAAAACTCATGGTATAAGGCGTTAGAAACAGTATGAGGTCACCGCTACACGGAAAACACGAACAGCTGGAGAAGATCTGGTAATACACCGACTCATCTCTAAAACATAGTTGGAGAAATGTATGCCCGCCGATTGGAACCTCAGTACCATATCCCCAATCCACAAAAAAGCTTTTTAAACATCGGCTATAAAATTCTATCCATCGTTTTATGTGAACATCTCAAGCCGTTTGCTGATGATCTAATCGGTACTTCAGACCTGGAAAATCTATCACAGACCAAATTTTTACATTACGCCAGAACATGGAGAAGAATTCAATATCGATACCCACCACCTGTTCATCGATTTCAAAGCCGGGTATGACAGCGTGAATAGGGAATAATCTTTCAGCTTTCATATCCTTGCTAAACTGATAAGACTTATCTGTGTACTGTACAGCTGGTTGTCATATAAGCTGGCTGGCCCTCTAAGGCCTTCAACGCCATACGAGAGGAATCGAGAAACCAAGGCAGACCTCATCTTCGATGGCGTGTCAAGGTAAAAGGAGATCTCCATCGACTTGGTATGCGAGATTGGAGACGACGGGCCAGGCATCGAGCCGGCTGGAGAGGCATATTACTTGAGACGCAGGAGCACCACGCTTAATAGCCCCAACGAAAGTAAGTAAGTAAGTAATCGCGGATTCCATAAAATTGGTGACAGGTTACAGGCGATGCACATTTTGTTAATCTAAAATTTACCTGCATAGAATTCGCATAGGGTGAGCTTGCCTGGAACTGTCCCGATATCCTCGAAAGTATTGCATTTATATACAAGGATTCCGTAGTCTATTTTTCAGGCTACAAGGGAAGTGTGGCGAGAAGAAGCACCTGTTTCGGGGTACCATCTAGAATCGCCAACACCCAAATATTAAAATGAGAGGAGGACGGCATGCCAACCTTAAGAGCCTAACGAAAGTTAGAAAGCTCATCAACCCCAACGCAAAACGGATGAAAATATCCCCGGTAGAGAGAAACGAGAGAAACATTCTTCGTAAGATATTTAGTCCTGTTTGTGTTGACGGTCTTTGGAGGAAGAAATTTAACAAAGAGCTGTACAGCGACATTAACCTAGGAAGGAAAAACTGCGTACTCGTTTTCTGAAATTGCTAGGACCTGTAAAGCGAATGGGCACCAGCGGTCCGTCCTTAGAGTTTTCAAATCTATTCCGGAGGTACAGCGCAGTAGACGAAGATATCGGCTTAGGTAGCCGTAGTGCGCACAAGTTACCTTAGGATTGGTCTAACTAGAGAGACGTACTGTAGCGCCACCTAAGTATGTAAGTATCTATGTGTTTGTATTGGCAACCATTTAGATGATACTGGAGAACAAGAAAGGCTGTCATGTTAAAGGCAAATAAGTTAAAATTAGGGACAACTACGTACGTCCCTCAAACTGACAACTTCACTGAGCTACGCTAACTGAATGAATAGTTCTTGACATTTCGGGCACTGCAATCCAAATCTGATTCCGTTTAACATAATTTCATACTCGTGATCCACCAGCAATGATGCTACTAGCAGTATGCAAATTGGCAATAACCACTCAATCTTCACCTAAAGGCTGAATCAGAACGTGTAGTGGCAATTATCTAGAGTCCATAACCAAATTATCTCAACAAGTGACAGTGAAAAGGAGAAAAGCATCATCTCAAGAATTAATAAATCTAAAAGGTCACTCCCAATCCCACGGTGATAGCGGCAAGATGGCTATCTGTAAATAAAAGTAAATCTCGTTCAATAATCAATTAAAGCCATTGATACCATCATCATGAATAACATCCGTTGTGTCCCGTGTTGTTGGCCAAAGCGCCAAAGCCAATGCCCGCGTATTGGCAAAGGACATCCCCCTCAGTTATCCATCGTTTGATCTTATGACACGTCATACGTATTCAATGCACTCGATGGACCTCAAATGCTAAAGGGTGCAACAGCAGCAGTGAACGGCTGCAACAATGTTGATGACAGGCTCCACCACAAAACGGCAACGTGGGGTGTAAACTGCTGCTGTTGCATTAGGGCACGTGGCGCGAAAAAAAAAAGCTCATCGGCTTGCGCCAAATTTCACTTTTTCAATATTAGACTGACATGCATGCAGCAGCACCAGCAGCAGATCCAGCGCGGCAGGACGACAAATCTCGCCTCATTCATCCGATTCGCGTTCATTGAATGCATCCTGTATTATCTCCATCGAGTGCAATGGTGTGCCGATGCAGAGAGATGACCGGCCTACTCCATTTTTTGTGTCATTTTTCCGCGCGCACACACACACACACACACGGCAAGCTGGATAATGGGGATCGAATTCTGTCCAAAAATCAAATGCACCCCCTCGGTCCAGACAAGAGGAGAAACAAAAAAAAAAAAAATAAAAAACGCCGACTACTGCCGGTGCAGGCAGATTTTTCCGCGTGCCGCATATTTTACCTGCTTGCACTCTGTTGCATCAGTGATACTGTGTCTGGCCGGGACGGTGATTGGGATTGGAATTGCATACTGACTGCAGGCATCCCCCATTCATAGGATGCTGCTAGGTTGCTGTAGGATAAACGAAAAAACCTGGACTGGGAACCGCAAACATAAAAAAAAAAATCAACTGGCTGGGTTGCCACTGCCACTGCCGCAACACCGTCAACCGCCAGCCGGGCAATTTTTAACGCTTAAATAGCACGGTGACCACAAATTGGAGGTTTAGTGGATGCAACCCCGCTTACCGCTGCTTATGATGGGCTGTCGTCCTTTTTTCGGATTTGTTTCGGGACGTTACAACCCAAACCAGTGCAGTGGCGTTCCACCCCATTAATATTGTGTGCGAATAAAAATCCACTCGGAGTGCGTTTTATTTTTTTTTTTTTTTTTTACGAGTTGCATTGGGATGCACATTGCACTCGGGGCGGCAGGATGGGAGGCGCTCGGATGACCATGACCGCGTGAGCCCATTGCATTCGTCCGTCGAATTATACATCGACTTTTGTATTTCAGTTTTAAATTTCTGCTCTGGGTGGCTGGCCGGTATGGGGTGTCCACCCCCAGCGGCAGATGGTATTCCAAGGGTTAAATCACTCGTTAAATATGTTTGCGGTATGAAAGTGTAAACCGCTGATATTGTAGTGATTGAAAATTCCGGTGCAAGTGCAAGTGCGATGTCGACGGCAGGCGATTTTTTGTGTGTGAGAATTTTTGTTTCGCGTGCGATTTTTTCTCGTTTTGGGGGCGACCGCCTCTCGGTTTGATGATGCGTTCGTTGATAATGGGTTTGCTTTCATTTTTCTTTTCGTGTGTCGAGGGAAACTGCAGCAAACCACCTGTGGCAACACGCAAAGTGTTAGTGGTGTGTTTACACGATTATGCCACAATGGGTCGAGCGAGTGCGACAACGAAATTTATGATGGTTAGGGATGATGGGTGGTGATGGTAGCGAGGTGGTGGCGCCTCGCTCGAATCATTTTGGATTAATGAATGCAACTTGTTAGCCTTGTTATGGATTCGAGTGGGGAAAAACGTTTTATGCGTGGAATATTTTAGTGGCTCCCCGGATAGGAGGTGGGGCTCTCATTTTTTCTTTTTTTCTTTCTTTTCGTTGTATATTCAGTGAAAGTGAAAAGATACTTATAGGTTTTTCTGTTCATTAGCTGGAAAAAGATACAAAAAAGGAGTGAAAACAAGTCATGTTTTAAAGATCATTTAGCGACTTCACACCAAAGATTGTTTATATTTTTGAGAGAAGAATGGGTCTATAGATAAGCAGATTTTAAGTTGAGACAATGAGACACTCTTATTGCTCTCAAGTTTAAGCCAATATTTCAACTTTCAGCAACAACCTCTGCTTGGAGATGTGACTGAAAATTCTGGCTTCTACCCCATTTGACGATTTTAAATTGTCAGTGTTGCACTGAGATTGAGGTACCAATTAAGAAATTGAAGGCTTATCCCAGTAAATGCGATTTGGAATGACAACTTTGAAGAGGCTATAGAGAATGAGCCTTGTTGGCATGAAGTTCGAAATGCATTCTGCCCGTGAGGATAGCAGCGGGTTTTTTTTTCAACGATCTTCATATGTCCCACTAGTTTCGTGCTTTTCTTGTTGAATAGGAGGTGTAGCTTTAGCTTGCTGCAGTCGTATTCATAACAGTTGTATGTTGGTGCGGAGTGTCTAGAAGGATAGGTACGCATTCCACCCGGACCCTAAACAACCCGCTTACATCATTTGTAGGTCGGGACGAGAGATGGCTTGATTAGCATTTTCACACCATACGAGCGATGCGTAGGTGATGATGGTGAAAAGTCTAGATCGGGCCCAGATGGCTTTAGTCGCCTGTTCAGTGGTTCTGTCTAGATGAGGTATCCAATTGTTTTGATTTAGAGTTACCTAGAGATATTTTATATCTTTTGAACAATCGAGTTCTGCACCATTTAGTGTAGTGGATGTTAAACCTTCTCCTCTTGGTTAAATGGTATGATGACTGTTTTACTTACTATCGTAAGGGGCTCCCGACTAAAGAGTCTCAGCCTTCCACTTTCTTCGATTCCGGTACGCTGCTTCCAATTGTCTAGACCAAGCGCTTTGGCATCAGCGATAGATTGATTCATTGTCGTCTCAAACCTGGGACCTGTAATTCGAAGATCCCCTTTACTGGAGCATTATTGTCCATTCGCTGGATGTGGCCGAACGAGTGTATCGACGTGTTATGGCACAGCTCATAAAGTTCGCGGTTGTATATTCTCCTCCATTCGGCCTCCTCGCATACGAAACCGAATATTCGACAAAGACTTGTGCATCAATATATTGTAGAGCATGCATTTCGTCTTAAGAGTTAGGAGTTTTGAACCCATCCAGTACATGTTTGGATCAGTCTGCCCGGAATCCCGAATTTGGTCATCGCATTGTAGAGCTCAAGGCGATGAATGGCATATGCTGTTTTAAAGTCGATGAAAAGTTGCTGAGTCTCGACTTGAAATTCGTTTGTCTTTTCCAGGATTTGTATGAAAATTTGGTCGATCGTCAATTTGCCGGATCAGGAGCCACACTGGTACGTGCCGATTAGTGTGCCGATTAGATAACTAAGCCAACCTTTCCATAACTGGGATGGGGATGGCTTCTTCATTGACTGGATGCAGGTTCTCTTCTTGCCGTATCACTCTCTCTACCAGATGCCCATTATGTAGCTGGTGGAAATGCTGCTAACAACACATCTACTATTCCCTGTACTTCGGTGACTAGGTTTTCTTCACAGTTTCGAAGAGCCTGCATTCGAGGATTGAAGCCAGTGGACAGTTGCTTGGTTTTCCTAAAAAACATTTGGGTTTTGTTCTTATCGGGAGACTCTTCGATATTCCTGAGCTGGGAGACTGCGTGTGCCCTTTTTTTATTTTACTCAGGATCTTCTTCTCCTCCCTTCTTTTGGATTGATACGCCTCCACCGTGTTTTGTGCTGCAACGCTTGCATGTGTGTATTTTCTGTCACCTTTTTCCGATGACTGTTTAAGTTGACTTTTATGATTGACAGCAGTTTTTTATCAATCTGATTAAAAAAAATACACAACTATCTTTGTGGATCCTATTTTTCAGTCTTATCTAGAAAACAGAGATACAACAGAACACCTTCATTCCCAAAGTCCCAAGAACGAAGATGCAAATAGTGAGTTTCGATTTATAGTAGGGACTAGTTTGGTTAAGTGTTTTCTTTCAGGAACCTAGTAGCAAGCACCTTGCATCTAAGTCTGATCCCTTTTCATATTATAAATAAAATTCCAGCTCGTGCCTTCTCTACTTTCAATAATTTTCATTTCAGGCAGCTGAAACTTATGAAAATTTAGAACTTTAGAAGCAGTCTTTCTTATTTCTTTTTTTTCTTAGGCAAGACGTTGACCTCATTTAAAACTACTAAGCTGAATAGAGGTCAACAGTGTTAATTTTATTTATTTTCAATGGAGTCCACGACGTGAATATTCCAGTAAATTACTTCCACCTACCTCTACCCACCACAATGAATATAAATTTTCTATTTCAAATTTGCTAAAGTATCTTTTTTGTATCACGATCATCTGCTATAACATACGACCCGATCTATACAATAATCCAGTCCAAATTTAATAACCATGCAACCACATCATCAGCTATGTAGTTCCCATTTCAGATCTCATCTTAGCCAAACAGTAGCTCCGCTAAAAGAGTTATTTTCTGCGCGCTTTGTTTTTATGGAAATGAGGCGTTCTATCGACACTACGCCATCTGCACTCCCCATTACGGATCAATGCAAAAGTTTCTCGATGATACGAGTACGTGGCCGCTTAAGACGTCTGCTACTGCACTCAACTGCAGCTCCTACCTCTGCACGCGAAGCAAACAATCAGTGACACAGATCGCATATATGCAAAAGTAATGGTTCGGCCGATAAAGACCGATCGCGTACAAGATTGTTGTGATATGATTTTACTTCTTTTTTTTTTTTTTTTGCCTACCTCAAAAACAATTACAGCATTTCCTCAAACATATTTATTATAACCTGTCCGTCCGCTTAAACGGGGAACCGTTCAAGCTAACTATCCTCCTCTCATGCAAATGTATCTTTACCTGTGGCAGCAGTAGCCGGACTACTGACAACCGCAGCAGTGGCGGTGGTATCTGCACGAATTCGTGTTCATCGTGGGCGATGACGTTGTATTGAACAAAAAACAAAAAAAAAACTTAACAACTTTTGGAGAAGCAAAAACATTTCATACGCGACGACCATGGCTAAAGAATTCGCTCTTATGGAAGACATTAATGGCAGTAGCAGAATGAGAAGCACTCGCTTAAGATTGTCATACAACAAGGCATGCATAATTATAATAAAAATTTCCTGTATCCTTATGTAGAGGGGAACTTACACAGAAGCACCGCACATACGGATACATATGAATGAAAGGAGACGCATGATTTATGGTATTACTGAGAGATGCGTTTTATGGTGCTCAGAAGTTCATTCGAAGTTACGGCGTGACAAATTGTGCAGTTATTTGGAGTTTTAGGAACGTTTACTGCTTACCTGTATGCCAGAGAACCGACTAATGATCCTTTATAGCAGGCGAGGGTATATGATGTATCTGATGGATTTGGAGATATTCAAATGTCGTCGAGACTATTTTATTTTGTTCCTTGAAGAAGTGTCTGCCATCAGCTCAAGCGATCCGATCCGGTTCAATCGCGGCTTCAAAAACCATGTCGCTTATTAACCTGCATCCCTGTATCTACATATGTATAAAGTGTTTGTTGAGTTTGTGGACTTGAACCCACTAAATGTGAATTGATGCCAAAGTCGAGCTAAGACTCAGTTGATGATTTATCGAGAGAGTGATTGACAATATTAGTCATAATTGGAGTAGCAAGGCCGTAGACACAAAAGAAGAGCCCTTCAGCAAAATCTAAGAGCAATAGGAGCAAGGAGCAAGCAAAAATATACGAAATATATCCTGCGACCTCTTGATCTATTGTGCCCCCTACTAACACCTTGGAGAGGTAAATTACCTTGGCATTTTGGCAAGACAGTCCTCTGACTGCTCCTCTCAGGATCCATGGCTCCTGAATTAGTACAATGCTCACGTTGTGAAAATATAGCATGATGAAAGTTCACCTGGGCCATTTTTAATCTTCCGGAGGAAGTTATCGAGCTATTGTTCGTGCAGGGCTGGACCCCTATCTTCTTCCTGAAGTAACACGTCCTCTTCTATCTCTTTAACTATCTTGTCATGTTCCTCATCCAAGAGGGACATGTACTCCTCTTCTATCACTTAAGTGTTTCAACCCACCGCGGATCTGTTTGCTTCACTGTGGGTTCTGTCCTTTGCAAAATTGGATTTGAGTGGGTTTGAACCACACTTTCCTTTGAGTCCAAACAGTGCAATCTTGCCGGACCTGTAGCTTAGGGAATTGTTTTGGAGCGCTATGGCATGATAGGAGTGTTGGTCGATTCCGAGGCACAGCACTTGCCCGGTTCCCTCTTCTCAAACATTCAACACCTTCCACGATTTTACGTGCAAGCCATCGTTTTGTGCTTCGAGGAGTGCTAGTGTGGTTCGGTGCTTCTGGTCAGCGCCTCGTAGGAAATAAATTGTAATTGAATGGGCCCATGGTATATCCATCCCACACTTTGTAGTAAGCCCCATTCCCTTCCTATTGCAAAGCCTGGGGGCTACCATCTTTAGCGATTCCGTAGTTGACTGATAGTATCCCAAACTTGAAATGTATGCCCTGGAATTTGAGCTTGTGCTCCCATCCGAAGGCCATTTCATCCATCCTCGAGGTCCTCGGTACATAACATCTTGCTAGGATAATCACAAGGGAGCACTGGCACCTTTTCGTCTGCTGCTCTCATGACACGACTTCCACTAGCAGCCATGTGAGACCGTAGCGTGGTTACGCTACCTTGGCTTCGTCTGCACGTTGAATACAAAATAAAAAAAAAAAATACTCCAACTGCCTGATTTGGTTTAGCCCGCATATGGGTCGACACAGGAATCTTTGAGGTGGTTGTGGCTTTTGAACTGGTGCTTGGTTGCACTTGCCAATTGCTACTCCCTTGGCTTGTTTCAGGCTGACAAGCGAAGACTTCTGCACAAAGCACTTACTCAACGCGGTTCAATAGCCCAGATGTGGTGTCACTCCGTAATCTTGCAGACTATGTACCGAAAGAGTGGAGACTGTTGTAAAACCCGGCATAAGCTAGGTAAATGGAAAAGTCGTAGGAAAAGAAGAAGATTATGTAGATACCGTCGATAAAAATGGGAGAAAACTTTCTCGAATAACACCAATTGCCATGTTTTGAACTTCGACACTTAGACACTTAGCCACTTAAACACTCCATACACGAAAGTCTCCAATTTGTGTTTCATTATGTATCACAGTTAACGGTTAACTTTTTACATGAATGCTTATTAACTAACATCAAAAAGGCAATCCTTGGGTGAAGTATATTAGATAAGCTCCTTCCTACCAACCTGCTTATATCTAAGGCTCCTTTCTACACTCCTCTAACTCATTAATTAATATTTCGATTTCAGTATGAAAGCAGTTTCTCCCTGCATCATCAAAACAGGACTTCAGCCTCGTCCCTTCGCAAAGCTTCCTTCGAGCGTAGCGACGTCGTCGGCACTTTGATACGTGTACAAGTACGAGTATATTTTGTGATATATAATGCATACTCGTATCATTTTTTATTAATGTCCACAGTGTGTGGGCGTCATCCTCCTCCTCCTCCTCCTTCAAATATTATTCATTCTATTTTGTTAGTTAATTTTTGTTTTATTTCCTCCCAGTTGGTACATATATGAAAGGAAATGTGTTTTATCTCCCAGATTTCCTGTCAGAGTGGGTATGTATCCAGCCGCAAGGACTAAAAAAAAAAAAATAAAACAACGAGCAATATGTGTACCTACTCGTCGTATTCGCATGGTATATGCCCATTGACGTCGATAAAAATTGGAATTTACAATGCAATGGGCTTTGAGTGCTCCAGCTATTCTATTACTACTCTACTCCGGCACACGGACTTTTCGTCGCGAAATGTTCGCTTGACAAAATACAAAATTCAAAAGCAAAAATCAAAGAAGAATTAAAAAATTAGAACTGAGATCCGCCAACAACGCTCTGGCAGGACGACGACGAAAATGACGAAAACGACGAAAAATTTCGCGTTCATATGTATGACGGTGACGACGACGGACGAAACTCTTCTCTGGCTTTAGCCTCTATGCGCCACCACTCTGCCACTCTGGTGGCAGTGAGAGCTCTTTAATAAAACAAATGCGAGCGGGGACTCTAGAATTCAGTTTTGTTTCTTTCGTTTGGTTTTTTTTTTCAAAAAAAGCCTCTGCTTGGCGTTTTTCTAATATTTTTTTCCTACTTTTCAAGGCTTAAGCTTTGTTGCTTGATTTTATTTCGCAGCGATGCGATAGAATGTTTAAGGTCCACGTAAGGGTGGCGTTCGCTCCACCACCATTCGACACCACCATCACCAGCAGCACCACCACCCATTATTGGAACTCATCCTTTGGCGAATTTCCTATTGCGTTTGAAAGTACACAAGCCCTTTCCGTGTTTCTCCTGGATACACATGCATGCATCTATGCGGGATAGGTGAGACTTAACGAACACACTGCTGCAGAAAAAATGCAAAAGGATAAAAATGGAATATTCCTTGCCTAGAGAGATGTAGGAAAAGGGGTGCCGCGCAGCAACGTATCCAGGATATCTATTGCTACGGCATAGAAAAAAAAACCATCACAAGGAGTATCTTCGAATCAAGCTGCGGACCTGCACATGGTCCTCCATACTCCCGCTTAATAGGAAGTTGCCAGAGAGCCATGTAGATGTTTGAATTCAAACGAAAAAAAAAAAACGAAAAAAAAACCAACGATCCCCAGTATATGGACGCGCGGCTTTGCAATCATTGTGTGTGCGCGACGTGGAGACTGATTTCTTTTATTTTTTAATTTGATTGGAACAGAAAAATAATAAAAACAAAAAAAAAAAAAAATAAATAAACGGCGACAACAAAAACAACAGCAGCACTACACAAAACGGAGGAGCAAGGCGTAAAAGGAAGACAATCGCTGCTGTTGAGCTGCCTCGCAGGGGGTTGGTTCGGGCGAACACCCCCTCCGCGAATATGTGTACACTGTATTTATCTCCCCCCTATGCAGTTTTATTTTTTTTATTCCCATTTGTTTCTCTAGAAATATTTTGTTACGTGCTTTAAAGTTTTACGACTAATTGGAATGATACAATTTACACACAACGCGACGTTAGACGGCATCGCATTCGAACAATAAATACAAAACGAAGCCGGGTTGGTTCGCTCACGAGGGACCCGAGAGCGAAGCCAAAGTTTTACAATAAATGTTTAATATAAAAATACAACTTTTTCGCTGGAAATTGAGCGGGCGGTGGCGGTGGCGGTGGCGGCGTCGGATAACAAAAAAAAAAAAAAAAACTTTTTCATAATTATTGTAAGAAACATGTTTATTACTACATGGTGGCTGGTGTGTGTGTGTGTTTTTTTTGCACACTGTTACCTGAAATGGATGGTGTAATAAAAGTTTTCTATAATACGATGACTTTAGCCAGAAAAATGATTAAATGTGATATCGAAATTAAATATGTATCTAGATACTTTTTGAAGGTAGTCAAGGCCATACATATGTGCATGTCACGAAACTGATGAAAATTCACGCAGTTGTACGACTTAGAACCTAGCTGTCTACAGTCATTCGTGTCTGGTCTGTTATGTGCAGATGAAAGGGAACCCTGTTGAAAGGTTGCAGTATTTCAGTAGACAATAGTAAAGACCAATATTCTACTGACAGTGATAGCTTAAACTAGCGTCCTTCTGTAAGGATAGCCATATCTAACCTATTAACTGACTGTATATAGGGTACACACATATTCCAACTCGTTTTGAATGTTCAATCAGACGAGTGCATGTCTGATGAATAAAATCTAAGAAACCCCTCAACTATACCATTTACAGAGGCATCCGTTTTGACATTCCAGACAAACTTGTCCTGATGATGGAAAATCCTCGTTAAACTATCAAAGCGGTAACAACCTTACCGAGACCTTCGATCACAGGAAAATGATTTAGAAAATGTGACGTGCTTTCATGAGAAATCTTCAACATTATATGTTAACGAATTATATGCAATTTACTAGGCAATACCAAACCAGGGGTACTTACATTGTATTTGCTTACTTACTTAGGTGACGCTACATGCCTGATTTTTCACGTAGTCAGCACCGTCCAGTATTAGTTGATGTACCTCCACACAAAACCCACAATTGAAGAGGTAAACTCTAGTAACATTGCTAAAGAACTCGACTCATGCTTGAGGTTCATTCCGCCAACGCAACGCCCCGAAATTATAATCGATTTGTGGGAATAGTCATAGCTATTGCTGAAGAGCACAGCCCCCGTGGCTTTCGCAAATAGTATATCCCTGGCTGGAGCGGTGAAAGCGAACAACTTTATGAAGACGTCGACACATCTGGAGACACGCAAATCGGCAACGAACATCTGAGATTATTAGACGAGAGCCGTCATGTCAACTGTCAACAGTCTGAACATAACGATTCACCTATAACCGGATCAGCACTACCATTAATCAACTTCTCCCAATTGAACAAGCCGGATTTCGTGCGGGTAGAAACTGCACAGACCAGGTTCTATCACTAATGACGTACATTGAAGCAGGGTTTGAGATGGGGCTTAAAAAACATCTGTTGCATTACGGACCTAAACATTTGTACTCTACGAGTACATTTCATAGCCGTCTTAGACGACTAATGCACTAGGTCGATATAGCTGTACAGCTTGTATAGTTCGTTGTTGAATCTCCTCCTCCAAAGCCCGTCAACGCAAACCAGACCGAAAATTTTACGAGCATATCTTCATCCGCTTTAGATAGAGTTCATGCTTCAGAGCCACAAAGCAGGACTGAGATAACCAAGGTCTCCAAAGTCTCCTTAGTTGTGCGGGCGGGATAGCGCTCTACTACTCAATTGACTTCTCAGAGCAAAGAAACAGCGATCGGCAAAAATTATTCTTCTTTTAATTTCTGCTGAGATATTATTATCAGAATTTATAGCAGAGCCGAGGTAGACAAAGTCCTTTACCTTATACGCTAGTGGTTGCACAGACTATTGAAAGATTGTGCCTCCGGTGTTGGCTTGTAAGTTTTGCACAATCCTTTCAAGTATAATGTTGAAAAAATCAGATTATAGTGCGTCACCCTGTCTAAATCCTTTTTTTGACATCAAAGGTCTCGGAGAGATCATTACCGACCTTGATGGAGCAGCAAATGTTCTCCATCGTCATCCTGCATAAGCGAACAAGTTTGGCAGGGATTCCAGAACTAGGGATAGCTCTGAATAGATGGTCTATATAAATGTTGTCATATGCGGCCTTTAAATCGATAAAAAGATGGTGGCTGTCGATTTGGACATCTGGGGTTTTATCGAGGATCAAGTGCAAAAATTTGATAGACTGTGAACTTTCCTAGCATTAAACCACACTGATAGGGTCCAATCAGGTTGTTGGCGAAGGGTGTCAGGCGTTCACACAGCATGGCAGATATGATCTTGTACGCAATGTTAAGGAGACTGATACCTCTGTAATTGGCGCAATTCAGGGGATCTTCTTTCTTGTGGATTGGGCAACTGATACTGAGATTCCACTCATAAGGCATTCACCAAGTGGCTTCTTTTTTGACAATACTAGAACTAGAAACTCCATCCCAATGCTAATTCTATAAATGATCCTCTCTTGTGTATTCCACAAATCTGTGTAGATCTATTCGAAAAGAAATATTTCGCGAAAAGAGCGATCGGTAAGGGTAGGTATTACGGTAAGAGAAGTCAAAGATTCAAAATTTCAAACGCATCCCTGCTTACTAATTCGAAATGCAGTTAATTTTTGAATGATAAATGGTAATACATATTTATTGCTTAACAACAAGGGTTGAAACCTGATACTTTCGTTGTTAGAGGGTCAACGAATTCCTTCAACCCAAAGCAACAGAAAGGATTCACGATTCAGAGCAGACATAATGAAAATGTAAATATTCCAAAAATTATTATTATTTTAAAAAAGCCAATAACAAAGCCCCCGATGTATCTATGTATCTATACACTGTACATGTCACTTTATTTTAAAAGAATTACAAGTCTCCCAACAGTAGTAGTTTAGTTGGTTTGGTTGGGTTGGGTTGGGTTGGGTTGGGTTATCTGAAGCGCCTTAGCTATTGCCACACAAAATAAATTCAGCATTCGATTCCGATGTATAAAATATTCAAGTTGGACATGCATTGAAATTTGTTGTTCCCTGTGTACAGTATACGTTCTGTGTTGTGTTGTTCGCAGTGTGAGAGGGTAAAATTGCAACTAGGGGTGCATCCTTAATTTCGATTGAATTACCAACTCCATGAGTGTTTCCGTGTGTACGAGATAAACTAGGATGAGGATGAGGATGAGGAGAGGACTGAAGGTGGGTTGCCGCCTGCCAGTGAATTATTTTTCATTCGTCCGTTTTGTTTGTTGATTTAACTCATTTGATCGATGTGGACGTTGGACCATAGTCGTCGTCATCATCATCATCATCATCATCATCATCATCGTCGTCGTCGTCGTATGCGAACCGCTAACTGCTCCAAAGGCAAATTCTATAAATTTCAAAACTTATACGCAAAAGTCTCAATCCGCAACGCAGCATCGTACAACCGGATATGGCAAACGTATGCATATACATACATGTGTACATGTCCGTCGGTATATGTACCTATACATCGAATGCATATAGTGTACCACAGTGCTGCGACCACTCACGCACGCATCTACTCATATTTATTTTACTTGAATTTTGTAACTATTGTTTGAATTCTTCTTGCAGCTATTATTGGAAACCTCAGAGGAGCTGGAATGACCCATCGTTTCCATTGCCTCCTGCTCCGTATGGTTGAATAAATGGTTGGGCTACCAAGCCCATGCCTGCTGCACAGAGTGAAGAGCGAGTAAACATTCGAGAAAGAATCTCCCATTCTCCAGTTACCAGCCGCATGACATTTGACTATTGTTTTCGGTAGGTGGGTTGGGTTTTTTGCTACTGCTACTCGTATGCTATCCTGTTTTGCAGTTCTGCTGGTGGTGCATATGATATCCTGCACGTTAGAGTGGGGGTGCAGGACTAATCTATGTCGGATATTATGCCCAGAGATGCGTGTATATAGTGCGTCCAGTTTAACCGAGATATTGTCTTCTCATGATTGCACGAGTAAAAATAATAACACAACGACACGGAATTTCTCCCAAGCGCTGCGCTGGCTGGCTGGATCCTAGTCCTCCTCCTCCTCCTCCTCCTATCGCACGCAGACATACGAGTACACCTCCCCAGGACACTCAGAGTTTCTGTTCTGCTGATCCTAATGCTCAGTCACCCATTATGATTTATTTGAAAATTTTAGTTGCCTATTTCGAAAACGGCACCATGTCGCTACTCCTACTTCTACCTATTGGTATGGTTTGGCTGCGGGTATCTTTGGGCGTTCGAGTATAGAGACTCGACTCCTATGGCAGCAGGCACATACCGAAATCCAAAATCTGAAAATCTCGTGCATACCATATAAGTTTTGGACGGGATTGCTTGCTGTTTCTGTTGAGTGCTGAGGACAGTTATCATTCCATGAATATAATGTGAGGCCATGATAATTCGAATGGTCATTATTTATATTCTTTGAAGTGTTTTGTATTCTAAAATTCTATTAAGGAAGCCTCAAAAGTTCTACTGCTACGACAACGGACAAATGCAACCAATAACACACTCACACACCACGGGTTTGGGGGAAGGTGTCCTGCACTGCAATGCCCAGAAATGTAAGAAGTACCTACCTGCAAGTTATTGTGGCTGGACTTGGATGTAACAATTGTAAATTTAAATAACAAATCGTGATGCATTGTAGTACATACCACTTTGAATTCTTGATTGGCACCTGTGTTCTGCTTGTGGTTATAAAATACGGAAAACAAATAAGGATTACCACAAAATATATATACAAAGGTACCAAAGTTGGGCAGATTTTCTTTTTCCAAATGCCCTCAGCAGTATTCTGTTGCAGTTCACTAAAAGCATTCGATATTAAAAATTTAAAAATCATTACAATGCATAATTGATGTTAAAAGTTGGTACTGGGTTCAGTGGATTCAAAACTTTAGAACATGGTGTACTCCAAATAAGTACAAGCAGTGCTTGCCAAAAAGTGTTCTGCGTATACCTCGGCCAACAAGAGCTTAATTATAAGAGTGCGAGTCCCAAACTACCTGGTGCAAATAATAAAACAGAAACTTTTTCTTCAATACAGACGGAGTCCCACAGAGATCAGGTCTAACTCCAGCCCTGTGGAAGTTGCACGCCTATCCATACAGAAAGGAGAACACACTATTGAGTCAAAACCTTACATAAAGTAGGTACCTATAGGTATTGCTGGACTCACTATCTTTTAAAGAAAATTATAAGGAAATAGTTTTGCAGGGCTTCCTTGACATCGATAACACTGGCTCAGTAGTAAGAGCCAGTTGCACGCCTATCCATACAGAAAGGAGAACACACTATTGAGTCAAAACCTTACATAAAGTAGGTACCTATAGGTATTGCTGGACTCACTATCTTTTAAAGAAAATTATAAGGAAATAGTTTTGCAGGGCTTCCTTGACATCGATAACACTGGCTCAGTAGTAAGAGCCAGTGAATAAGGGCCATGCTTGAAAGTTAAATAATTACTTCCTCCTGTGGAGGAGGGTTAGTGGCAGTTAAGGGTTGTCCCCAAGTTGTAATCCTTTCTCTTCTTCTCTAGTCACTAGTCATCGACAATCTTTTTGTCAATCTACAGAGATCAGGCTACATCGCCATTGCTTATGTGGATGGCTAGTGTCATGCAGGGTACTTTACTAAACATTGTAGAAGGGTGCAGCAGAGAAAGACTATCCATCAATCCTTGAAAACCGTTCTAATCCCTTTTACACAACTGATGATCATCAAAGGCGCCACTTTAGTTTATTCTAGTGAGGTTACATTTCTTGTCCTTGACAAATGACTTAGCTGGAATTCTCATACCAAGTCCGCCCTCGAAGGCAGCACTAGGGGCATGTGGCCCAGTAGACGCCTTTACGGTAGAACTTGTGTCTAAATCCGAAAATTATACTTAGCGGCTGGCTCAGAATCTGCGTTCACAGGACCTGAACATTACTGTGGTGTCAACTGGGCTATTTAATGAATGGAAGCACAAATTACATCTGGCCAACTGTGAAAATGTCCGGTGGCTGAGACCGGAACCTCTTTAGATAATAGGGGGGAACCATTAGCACCTATTAAATCGATAAAATTCCAATTAGAAACCTCAGCCATTAGAACGGCAAACAGTAGGTGGAACAACATCAACACATGTCTCTCTTGTTCTAAACAAATCTCGAAAAAGCTAGATTGTCCGTCAATAGGACAAATCTAAGAAAGATAGTTGGGGCCCTCATGGGGCACTGTCTGGTAGGCAGACATGCCAGAAAGCTTGGTACTACCTTCACTGATTTCTGTTGTCCTGGCCTATCGGTTTTGACAAGTAAAACCCCCGGTGAATACTTCTTCGAAGGGAAAAATTGAGCTTGGTAGGGCATTCCACATTTGTGTATATGTACGGTGCATGAAAGAATCTCTATATTTGACGGTACGGCCGAAGATAGGCTTGAGGGTAAACTGATGAGCATTGGAAGTGTGACGGGTATTGCGAGAAAATTGTTTAAGGGACGGAATGCAACTGGCTATTTCCCTGGAGCACTGTTTGTGAAAAAAGCGATAAAATAAGGAAAGGCAAGAGACATTTCTGCGATGTTGGAGTGAGTCAATAGACTCCGCTATGCTTTGTTTTCCTATTAGTTTCAACGCGCGATTTTGGATTCTATCCAGTAGATGCAAAGAGGTCTTAGGAGGACCGGATCAGACATGAGGATGTATGCCTTATATATTGTAACCCGATCAGAGGGGGTAAAGAACTTCTTGCACAGTTCGAGGAGTCCTAGACATTTCACAGCATTCTTGGCGGATTCGAATATGTGGTCATTCCAACGGAGATGGTCGTAAACACACATACCAAGAATGGATAGTTTTTCGGTTTCGACGATGCAGGTGCCATTCATTGATAATGGCAAAGGGTCATACAAAACGGTATCAGGGGATGCAAGAAGTATAATAGCGGCAAAAAAGGACCCTTAACTGCAGACACAGACGCCGACACAAATGATAATTCGACTTTCCAGCATGGTCCTAATCAAACGACGACTCTGACCATTTTCTTGTTGCAGCTAAGTTCAGAGCTCGACTATCCAATGAGAAAAAGCTGCAGACCGCCCAGAAAAAGAAATTCAACGTTGGAAGCCTTAGCACGTCTGGAGTAGCCAGAGCCTACAGGGAGCGCCTGAGTGAGAGACTCTCCGCTGTGCATTCACCATCCACAAACGCCAACAATCTGTGGAACCAGTATCGCGACATCATCAAAGGGGTAGCAGAGACCACCATAGGCTACCAGCCACCACCCAAAAAGAGCCCTTGGTATGATGATGAATGCGTACGCCGGAAAAAGGTGACAGAAAATGCACACTTGCAAGCGCTGCAACGCAAAACAAGGCCAGCGAGAGAAGAGTATCGAACCAGAAGAAGGGAGGAGAAGAAGATCCTGCGTAAGAAGAAAAGGGCCCACGCAGCCTCCCAGCTCAAGGATATCGAAGAGTCCCGCGATAGGAACAACATCCGGATGTTTTTCAGGAAAGCCAAGCAACTGGCAGCTGGCTTCAAGCCCGGAACGCAGGCTCTTCGAAACAGTGAAGGAAACCTAGTCACCGAAGCACAGGGAATAGTAGATGTATTTAAGCAGCATTTCCAGCAGCTACTTAATGGGCAGGTAGAGAGAGTGATAGGGCAAGAAGAGAACCCGCATCCAGTCAATGAAGAATCCATTCCCCCTCCTAGTTTTGAAGAGGTCGGCTCAGCTATCAAAAAGCTGAAGAACAACAAGGCCGCCGGCTCTGATGGTCTACCAGCAGAGCTTTTCAAACATGGTGGTGATGCTTTGGTAGGGTGCATGCACCAAGTCATCAACCAAGTATGGGTGGATGAAGTCATGCCCGATGACTGGACTATCAGCTCTATATGCCCCATCTTCAAGAAAGGCGATCCTATGTCTTGTAAGAACTACCGAGGCATATCCCTGCTTAATGTCGCATATAAGATCCTATCCAACGTACTGTGTGAACGTCTGAAGCCCTTCTGCAGCACACTAATTGGCACGTACCAGTGTGGCTTCCGGCCCGGCAGATCGACGATCGACCAAATTTTCACACTAAGGCAAATCCTGGAAAAGACCAACGAATTTCAAGTCGAGACTCACCATCTCTTCATCGACTTTAAAGCCGCATATGATAGCATTCATCGTCTTGAGCTCTACAAGGCGATGGCCGAATTCGGGATCCCGGCTAAACTGATCCAGCTGTGCCGCGTGACGCTGGATAACACGCGGTGCAACGTGCAATTCGGCAACAGTTCCTCTGAACTATTCCAAACATGCACCGGATTTAGGCAAGGGGATGCGCTATCATGTGACTTCTTCAATCTTGTGCTGGAACAGATAGTGCGCAGGGCAGGTGTAAACACGGAAGGCACTATCTTCAACAAATCTGTCCAGTTGCTGGGATACGCAGACGACATCGACATCATCGGTCGCTCCCAGCGCGCCGTGTTAGAGGCTTTTACGGCAATTGAAGAAGAAGCGAAACGAGTTGGCCTTGAAGTGAATGAGGACAAAACCAAGTACATGTTGTCAACAAACAAAGAAGCATCTGTCCACCGCCTAGGACAAAACGTCACTGTTGGCAACAGTAACTTCGAAGTGGTTAAGGAGTTTACCTACCTCGGAGTAAATATCAACTCCACGAATGACAACTTAGTGGAGATTCGACGAAGACTTACCCTAGGAAACCGCTGCTACTTCGGTTTGGCGAAACAAATGGGGTCAAAACTCCTAACTCGGAAGACGAAATGTTTGCTCTACAAAACTTTGATCCTGCCAGTTCTGCTGTATGGAGCCAAGTGTTGGACGATAAGCAGGAAAGGAGAGCAGATTTTGAACACTTTCGAAAGAAAAATTCTTCGTCGGATATTCGGTCCCGTATGCGAGGAGGGCGAATGGAGGAGAAGATATAACCGCGAACTCTATGAGCTGTACCAGGATGTGGATGTAGTCCAAAAAGCCAAAACACGTCGACTACACTGGCTCGGCCACATCGAGCGAATGGACAATAATGCTCCAGCAAAGAGGATCTTCGAATCACAGTCCCCAGGTTCGAGAAGACAAGGAAGACCGAACCTCCGTTTTAAGGATCAAGCTATCGCGGATGCCAGAGCGCTTGGTCTAGATAACTGGAAGCAGCGTGCCCGGGATCGAAGAGAGTGGAAGGCTGCTGTGTCTCAGGCAGAGACTCTTCACGGGTCGGGAGCCCGTTAAGTAAGTAAGTAAGTAAGCATGGTCCTAATCCATTGGTTGGTCGAATCCGATAAGTGCGAAAGCGCACTCAATATCTAGGAAGGCACATACGTACGACTTTCTTGACTTTCTTAGACCAGAATCGTCCTTCTATCTTTGTGTCGAGTTGGTTGAGAGCCCTCTAATATGAACGTCAATGAGTCTCTCCATAGTCTATAGGATTTAGGCAGCTCTACCCCATTATCTGTCTTGGAAATGAAGATTACATTTATAGCGTTTCCAATTACTTACAGCATAACATTTGGAAGTATAGAATATTCAATAACGTTCAGACAATTTGACGATCCTTCTTCTTAAAAAATAATAAGGTTCTAACAATTCAGGTTCAGCCTTTTGAAAGCCTTATAATGGAATAACACCATTTAGTATAAAAGTGTGTAATGAACGTTACAATCGAAACAATTTTCGAACGTTTATCACTACTCCGATAAGATAGTATGTACTCGTACATTATCCTGACAAAAAAAAAAAAAAACTTCTGTTTCATACTATATTAAGTAAATAAACATTACATACAAACATAAAGATAATCAGACAAACTGTACACTTTTCTATTTATAATCGAATGAGGCAGTGTAGTGTAACGCAAAAGACAACACTGCTAAAGAAGCCGCCACCTAATCGGCCGATCTAGTTCCACGAATCTGAACATCACGCCGAACAAGAACAACATTTCTCTACAAATTGTTTGTTTTCTCTTATTACTCACAACTTATTTTATTTAATCATCATGTAACAAGATTTCTGTCTCTGCCAGAGGAAAACAAACAAATTTTGAAATTTTTTCAAAAAAAAAAAAAAAAAACTCCAAAATCTAACATCAAACAAACCTCAACAGAAAAATGTGATAATTGGACTGCTCTGTTCGGTATCTTATCGTTTCGATATAAACTTAACACGAAATTAATTATTTTTAAATATGTTCTCAATTGTTTTGTTTTTGTTTTAGGAACAAACACAACAACAATTGAAAAAAAAAAAAATAATTCTTTCAAAAGGTAATAAAGTTAAATTCGAATCTTTTCGTTTTGTTCGATATTTAAACAAGAAGACAAAAAAAAAAAAAAAATGTCAAGATAAGGATGGTGTTGGAGCGACATAACTTATAAGTTAAAATAATTATTATTTCATTGCCGGCCCGCCCCGCCACACTCCGCCTATTGCCTAATTGGATAGTGTTTGGGCCATGTTCTCGGAACGTGTCTGAGGAGGAACTTCTGCTTGATAATTCGCTATTTCGAGGTGATGATTGGCTTATGGTCGTAATTCTATGCGTTGCAGCACCTGACTGCCATCTAATCTGGACAGCGGACAGCATCTACTAAGTATAACCCATCGGATGGATGTTATTTTATGCGTAAGATCCTTGGTTTGCGTTCTCTCTACGTCTGCATACATACATATATTGCAAGTGTCTATTAATTGGAGTCAAGGATATTTAAAAATTCCTTTTAATGCTGAATGCACTTTGATAAGAGAAATATTAAATGAGTAGAGTAGCATCAGGAGAGACGATGACGTGATGGTGTGCCCGAAGATTGTGACGACAAGGATAGAGGGAGATATTTTTTTGCATTTATTTGTTAAGCAAGTATTTATACATATAAACACAAATGTAAACAAAGTCCATATGGCTGCGAATGTGCTGCAAATGAAATTCAAAATAATGTGCTGTTCTACGTCCGTTTGGTGCGTAGAGCTTGAGGATTCATTATTACATTATGCATGTGCTCCATGTTCCTTAGGCAGGCGATGGAAAAATGTCTGGAATTCAATATTCCCTTCTACCATCTACTTAAAGACTTCAAAGCTACCTACCAGAGTATAGCCGCTCTACCCTGGCTGTATAAACGCATGAGAGAATTCTACATCTCAAACAAACTGACACAACTATGTAAGTTGACTATGACTACTTGTACAACGTAACATAACAAGCCAAATAAAAATGACCTTATTACTATCAAAACCAATCAACATCTTTAAGGGGATGGCACGGGCTGACTACGTAATCTATAGTCACAAAATCCTCGAACCAAAATCCCAAAACACAAATGGTTGACATAAAATCCTTCATAGAACGTTCAAAATTAGTTCACTGCTCGCTGCGCTACCGCTCCGGTTCGCTACTCCTTAATGTTCGTGGGGATAACATGGATATTTTGCATTTGGGGATTCGTTAGTTTAAGGTTTTGTTTTTGGGCATTTTGTAGGTATGGCACTTCAATAAGAGGGACTGTCGACACTACATCTAGGCTGAAGATCCGAACCAGATGTACAAGATTTATTTATCCAGATCGAGCTGGCTCCACATTCATGAAGGAAAAGACAAAGTACATGGTGGCATCATCTTTTAACAGAGCACATAGCGTTAGTCAAACCATCAGGGTAATGGATTACGAATTGGAAGCAGTGCAAGCATTCAACTAGCTTGAGTCTGTAGTAGCAGCTCAAATCCGACAAAGCCTACTGCAGTCTATTAAGGCTATCCAAATCCAGAAATTTAACGAATATATATAAGTTACTCCTGCGGTTTTACCAGTACTCACGTAGGTGTAGATCCGAGACTTCGTGGGAAAAGTTTGCGTTGAATTGAGTGGTTATTCCCGCGCAGTAGGGACACTTTTAGACCAAAATAAGATCTATTGTGATATCACTGTGGAAAAACCGGATTACCAGCACCGGAAACCTACACGGAAAGTTTCGGTCTATACCCTCCTTAGCCAGCTCCTCCGCTTTGCATTTGCCTGGAAAATGCCTGCGGCCTGGAACCCAGTACAGGGATACGACACCCCTGACAGCGATCTCATTAAGAGATCCGCGACATTGCTCAACCAACTTGGATTGAATTATTGGCGATCCCAAGGCTTTTACCGCAGTTTGTTTATCTATGTAAGAAACAATAGCGCTGTACTCTATCGAGTTAATCGAAAGTCTGGTCGCGGCTCGACGAACTGCCTTGACTTCTACTTCAAATATACTACAGTGGCTCGGCACTCGTGTGGTGATACAAATATCCTGAACACTAGAGGAAAATTCCGCACCTTGGATCCATCTGTGTATAGCTTTGTCACAGATTCGTTTAAAATTTCTCCCGATTGCCAAGCACTTCTGCTAGGAATCCTAGTCTTATACTTTACGTCAAAATCCAGATAGGGGGCAATGTAATCCGAATTACTGGAGGTCAAAGGAGCGGCATCAATATATGTATATTGGTACAAAACCCAGAGAGAGGGGTCATCAGAGCAAATGCCAACATGGAATAGAACATAGAAGAGTGGACCAGAAGGAAACAAGGTGAGGTAAACTTTTATCTTACCCAATTCCTAACGGGACATGGAAGTTTCCGTGAATACCTTCACAAATACAATATCGCAGATGACCCATTCTGCCGCCACTGTGAAGGCAAAGTCCAGAACGAACGTCGAGCAAATATTGCGAGAATGCAAAAACAAAATGAAGAAATAGGCAATGCGTTAATCAATCAGTTTCGGTGTGAACCCATGACGTAGGATGATTCGCCTGATTCGTATTTATTCAATTTGAACCAGAAAGATTTTATTCAAGTCGTGTCTGGCAACATCACTAAGATCTTTGAAGAATAATTCATCTAGGGTTTCACTTCTCAATACTGATAGGCCAAAACAAGTCCACTGAAGGTGGGTCATAGTTTCTTCTTCTGCCTCGTCTCTACAGCTTATACATAGTTGAAAGAACCTTAACTCGGTTAAGTTTCTTTGGAAACAGATAACATGTTGTTCAGTCGGATATTAGATATTCCATCCGGCGATAGACATAAGTTTTGGCGATTTTTCCTTTTTGTTCAAGCTGTCAGAAATCTTTCATATTCCCCAGCTTAGGAAATGTTATATCTAGGATGTCCTTCTAAAGTTTAGTCAGAGCTCTAAAGCTTATTTCAATTATTCTTCGAATCAGGTAGAATAGAAATTGAATCATTTGGAGATAGATATGGCTAGTATACGAGCCAGAGTTTTTACCACTGAACAGCTTATGCTTTAAACCGCAATTTTTAAAAGCTGAATACCATCCACTCAACCCTTACCGTAAATTTCAAATACCATTCACATTACAATGTGCTAGTTGCATTATACCAACTGCAGTCACGTCTAAATGACTGTCAATGTTGGATAGGTTTGCTATATGTATGTATGTTAGCTTAGGTTTAAGTGACTTGTAGATACATATGTACGTATATGTGTGTACACTGCGACGACGGCCTACATCTCGGTACACGCACTTAAAAGACCGATTGTATGAATAAGCGAAAGACAGGCGGGTCGGCTTCTCATAAAGAAGAGAGTTTTAATATTAGAAAATAAAAGAACAAATATGTATAAACATATTTTAATGGCGGAAATGAGTGTGATTTATCTTAAACTTTATATTTATAAAATATTCGTCTTCGGCCCCATCTGCCCAGCCCGAACCGTTTTGTATTTGGATTTTCTGTATGCACTTTGTTTATACATTCAACGCGTGTGTATCTCCTCTCGTGTGTTTGTAGGATTTGCTTTCATTTTGTTTAAATACCAGATCAAAAGAAACCCTACCATCTTATCGGCGGCGGGTGGGCGGAGGCAATGGTGGTGGCGGCGGCACAGCCAGCCGTTCGTCGTGATGACTAAAAGGAACGTTTTGCATTTGTTTTATTTAATTGACGAAGAAGGCGCAAGTTTTTAGATGTGTCAAGAGAGAGGAGATTGAGGCCTTAGATGGTATTGTTTATATTTGAAAATTGAATTTAATCAACGCTGGGGTGTCTCGATGTTTTCGAATCTTTATTGTGTCTGGGAATGATATTTTAAGAATGCAGTTTCGATGTTGGAATATAAACAATTTTACTATACACTGTTGATTAATATATAATGTATGTAAGCGATTTGTATTTATTTATTGATAAATTTGAGTGAAACTATTTTTGGATTATCCCACAATGGAAGTTGAATTTGCACTGACAATAGAAAACGAAAAAGTGAAGGAACTTCATGGAAGAAGCTTATGTGTAGTGAATGAATTCCCTTTGTCCAAAGCGTTTGATTAAAAGTATCAGTACTTGCCAAGGAATTCTCAGGACCAACACTTTAATTTGTACGTACTTACATGTATGAGTTTTTTTGGGAAGTTTATAAAAAATTTAAAGTAGTAACTAAAATAACTCGTCGAAGTCAAAGAGAACACAACTCTTGCATCTCTTATACGAGTAAAATGTAGACCTAACCGAAGAAGATCAATGAAGATGCCGATTTTTCGACCAGGTGTAGGGTTGTAACTAACAAACCTCACGTTTTACCAACAATTCCAGTGCAGACTTCCTGCAACAGTTGGTATAAATTGGAGTTCCTTTGTCCCGTCACTTCTTGAAACCAACGTTGATAGCTTTGTAGAGCAACTTCCTGATAGTTTGAGATTGCTCTGTCGAAGGTATCTGTTATGGTCATGAAGCCAGTGAATGGATTAACACTCTCTCGATGAAAACCATCATAATCCTCTTTAGTTTGGATACTTCCGACTACTCTGAGCTACATCAAAGGGACGCCAACCAACCTGATGTGCTAAATTGAAGGAACCTGGTTGAAGAAGGAGCTGGTTGGAGAAGTTTGTTGAAAAATGTGCACTGCACTGTTTCTTGGGGTGACAACATCCTCTGGCACTATAAATTGGAGTCTCTTATAGTTTTCTACAGAATGTTTTATCTCTGTTTTGATTTAAGGATAATGCGTGTTCCTAAGAAGCTGTAAGGTTTCCTTGTGCACCTACAGGCGTATACTCAATCCTACCGTCAAATGTACTTATGTTCCTAATTTTTCTGCTTAATACGATACCCCTCCTCTGGTTGCACTTGTGTTTCGCTATACAAAATATAAAGAAAAGAATGCAGTTCGAGGCATAGTGTACTGAACAATATATATATGCGATCCTAATTTTGGAGGCTGTTTGTAGAGATCTTGCTACACTTACCATTCGAAGGAGTGAAACGTCGTTTTAATGAATACAATCAACTACAAGTGGCATAATCCTTATAGTAAAAAAGTTCAATTATATTATTCCATTGAAAGTCGAAAGACGATCCTGTGCTGATGTGTTAGCTAACGCAGGCAATTCACTAAATCACCCACTTAATGTGTGCGTCTGAAATACATTCTACATTCCCTTCACCCAAAGGCACCACTTTAAACTCATTTCAGAAACGCCTACTTCATCGTCACCTTGCAGACCCAAGGTAAAATCTAATCTCAGCAAATATTCCGCTCAATTTTATCCCCATCATAGTCGAAGCGTCTTAAATCAACTCCGACCCGTTTTAGTGACTAAAGCAGGCAAACCAAACATTTGTCCTGCAACATTGTATATATTAATAAGGAAAATAATCAATTTTTCCGTCATTTAGTGTCCCTATTGCATTTCTACACACACATGCTCAGTAATGACATCATAATCTTTATTCATCTTACTGATGATGATCTGACGGCATTTGCCGCGCGCGCGCGCTTAGTGCAACTTTGTTGCAAACAATTTCAAATAAAATTTTTAATAAACGACCAAACCCATTAAATATTTATGTATATATATATTTTGTTTGCTTTTTCCAATCTGCATTAGTGTGCAATTTTGTAGAATATTTTATCGATAATTATTATAATCGGCACTTGGCTCCATCGAACGATAAGCCCATTCGCCTGTGTATCGAGTGTGAATATCGCTTCTTGGGTTGCTTTGCTCCTTCTTAATATAGTTTTGTTTTTTTTTTTTTATTTTCTCTCTCGTTGCACACACCAGTTGGTCAGTTGTCCACAATCTGAATGAGGAGTAGGTGTTAGTATTTTTTTTTGCTTTAAAAGTTGTTTCCGAATCGATTGGAGAAATGTAGAAAAAAAAAATACAAAATTGTGATTGTTATTACGTTGGTTAGTCTGTATTACCCTATTACACTAACCATATCCGAGTCTCAAACCTTTGAGTTGGAAGTTTCCTAACTGAATCTCAATTGGAAAGTGAAACTTGAAAACATACTTAAGTAGATACTTGTCTTGACTTGACTTTCTCAAAATATATGCAAGCATCTGACTTCAAGTAGTCATCGATTGATGTGACAAAATATCCGATTCAACAACCCAAAGGAGCACTTTCGATCAAACAATGCTTAGACTACCCTATATCAATTCAAGTCGTTGCATCTGAACGCCCAAAGACGGTTGTATAAAATGTACTTCCGCAACATAGAAGCACTCGTCGACATCTCATATTTGCTTCACGACCAACGATTCCGTGGGTTCTGCAGAGCCAGTAACCCTCGCTCGGGGGCAGTATTTAACAACTTTGCAACAATGTTGCAGTGCTTGAAATAACTATTGCTAAAATATGCTATTCATTAAATAATATATTTTATTATGCAGACGAGTTCTGCATATTTGAGCGACCAGTCAATACTACTCCGTGTCGGTAGGTGTGTGGATTTTTTGCGCGCTCGCTTTGATTGCTACTGGATGTGTGATTTGTTATTACTTGTGTTTATAGAATTTAAAAGATGCACAAGGAAACGATTTGTACTTGTGACAGGCCTTTTCTAAAAAGGAATTCAAAAAGCTGGTTTTTCTGTCGTGTACAGGGAAAAAAAAATTTAAGGATTTGCATTTAGAATTAGGTTGCGGCTGGCTTGTGTAGGCTAAGGCGGTAACTTTGAGTTTTTGTATCTATTCCATATGTTGCTCAAATTGATGGTGTAAACTTGTTGGAGATATATTTGAGGTGAACAAGTATGCACTGGTATGCTACCGAGGGGTGACAAGAAAGGTCGCGATTTTGATGAATATCAAAGCTATACTTCCGGGCTAGGAAGCGGTTGGCGAAACTCGGTTGGCTTCATGAATTAATAATGAAACAGAAAACTGTTTAAGCTCTGATGATGTTATATTTATTTTTCTAAGCCTTAGTTAATGATGGATGGTTGCAATCACCAGCTAGCAGAAGATATTCCAGATGGAAGACATGCCTGATGATGATCAGGCATTATACATACATATATCTTCTTTAAATCTGGTGACACAAAACTTAATAAATATCCATACAAGCCAAGATCTATAAGCTTGCGAAGATCAGCTTGTGTATACACTTTGGATACAATGAAAACAACTTGGCTCTTGAAACCATCCTAAGCCTCCCTTCCTCACAACTCATGGCAAGAATAAATAATATTTTGGACATGATCACATCTTCGAACCGCAGTTACTGATGTTGTGTTTAAGTACATTCTTCACAGGAATAGAAGGGACCTACATAAATTTCAAGGCCGCATTTGAAGGACGATTTTTGTTTGAGAAGCAATTTAATGAATGTTATACTCATACTCGCGGATGCTTATCAGATGGTCGCGGTAATGGAACCGTGAGAAGGAGTAAAAAAATTTGGCACTAAACGTTGACCCACAGCTCCTACTGATAAATCCATATAAAACAATCGAAGATCTTACTTACATACTTAGATCCACAGTATATTCCCTCGTGTATCGGACTCTAGAAATATATCGCAGACCTGTCCAACTTCCTCGGAGGTGCTGTAACTCCTCTTCGGCTGTTCTGAGCTATGTATGCCTAGGTAGAACCGCTTTTCTTTCATCCTAGTTTAGCAAGTTCCATTTTGTCGCATGACAAGCAATGAAGGTGTTGCTCTTCGAAATGTATGTCTGATCCACTGCCACTTTTGCTCACTAGGATTCATCGACATAAGGACTGCCTTAGTCTAATGCATATTCATAGCCAACCAGGGATGCTATCTGTTGACATTAGGGTACATATAACCCTAGCTCTGAATTGTCATATTGCATACTTATTCGTTTGCTCCCCTTATTACAGTTGTTACTGAAATGCAAATACACTGTCTTTAAACTGCACCATCTACATACATTCAGATCTAGTTCCACAAGAGTAAAGAGACTTAACTCTGTTAACCTCGAAGCTTTCGAAATCTATTCCATACCACTGCTTTTAGTCATACATTTATATTTTTCGTAATATGTATCCAATATGTACATACATAATTTCCTTCAAGGTTGCTACAACCTAACTGTAGCAGTTTATATGCCGTTTATCACTATAGCATTATTATTAATTAATATGCCACTTTTTTCCGTATTCCAAAAAAAGCAAACCGTATGTATGCATACTTGTATTTAGTTCAAGTAGAATTTAGGGAAAGAAAAGATATACATATGTACATACCGGAGATAAATTATTGTAAGAAACATTCATAAATATATCATTTCATTCGAGATACATACATTTTCACACTTATTAAGTTTTCCACGTCGATTTTATCGTTCGCATTGGGTTTATGCAATGCTTAGACCGAAAGTAGCATTATGATTAGATTAGGTAATAAATGTGTGAGTATTAAATATTTATGATTGAATAACATTTGATATCATTCAAAGAATAAATATGTAATCCAATTTACATTTAAAGACTCTCCATCTTCGATCAAGTCCATTGTAGTAACATGATGGGGAAGATTACTACATATTTATTTTGGGTGATTTTTAAAGACGTATCTGCTCATGTTATATTTAATTTTCTTGACGTTTTTCATAAAGGGTACTGATTTTTATTTGTAGTGTCCTTCTTTTGCCATTGGTAGCAAAGTACTAAGGAGATTGCATCAAATTTTAATTGAAAAGGAAAAACAGCCCATTCAATGCGGAATCTGTGAGAGTAGCGATATTATCTCGCCAAAATGGTCTTTTATCAAGCTGTATGAATGCTACACAAGATTTAAGTCATAAAGACTGGAAATCAAGCATACTGACTTTCATGATCACATAAATACTTATTTTGTAGTGATCAACTATTGAAATCTCCTATACGTAGAAATTGACTATGTAAGACGGGCAATGTTTCCCTCGACTTGAAGATTGAGCCGCTTCGTTGAAGGGAGCACTTAGTCTGTTGGAATGTCTGCCTACTAGACAGTGCCGTGTGAGGGCTCTAACTATCTTTCTTAGATTTGACCTATTGACGGAGATATGTCTACTAGTTTTCCTACAATCTAGCTATTTCCAGATTTGTTTAGAAGATAGACTTGTGCAGCTAAATTGTTCCACTTACTGTTTGCCATTTTAAGGGCTTCGGCATCTAATTGGAATTTTATCATTTTAATAGGTGATGACGACGTGTCAGGGAGGTTTCGGTCTGACCCGCCATAGCTAGCTCATCTGCTTTGTGACTGCCTGGAATATCCCTGTGGCCTGGAACCTAGCACCGGGATACCTCGCGAATTTCCTAAGTCATAATGCTGTCTTAGCCGCCATCAGCTTATCAAAGATACAAACGGGAACATAGTTTCTAGTTGCATTTAAATGGAGACCATTTATTTCTAGTTTCCTTCACTGTTTCGAAAATCTGCATTTCAGGCTTGAAGCTTGGCTTTCCTGAAAAACGTTCGGATGTTGTTCCTATCACGGGACTCTTCGATATTCTTGAGCTGGGACACTGCGTAGGCCATTTTTTTACGAGGGATTTTCTTCTGGCTTCTGACATTGAAACATAGTTTCTGATCCGTTTTCAGCGTGATTTCCTTATTTTACATTACTTATAACCTCTCTGAGGAACAAACATACTTAATTGGTTATAGTCGCCCTCAGACCAAATCAAGTCCAAAGTCTAAGTTAGGAAGAATACCTAGTTGGATTTCGAATGTGTATTTGCACATAATAAGGATATCGATTATTAATTTGATTACCATGCGATCATTCATTTTAAACTACCTCGAAATGTATGCAAAACCATCGATTTTAAAGACTCCTTCCAAGAAATAAAGTTCGACAGTAAAAACTCCAAATAAAGGTACGTATCTACTATGCGCAACGAAAGAAACCAGTTTAACTCTTGCATCATGATGCATTCGGCATCCAACAAAATATAATAATTTTATAGGTTTCGTAAGGAAAGCCAACGGCATTTCAACTTCTGCAATTGGCTACTGCGACGAATTGATCCCAGTAATCCAGCCACCATCAGAAACAGCAGAAGCAGAAGCAGAGGCCACATAAGACCGTGGCTCACTGTGTGCTTCTGTTGTACGCAGTAATTTCTCAGGATGCATTCCACAACCGCTTATTACCATTAATTTTGAATTGTTCTTCGTGATGTTAACGATCGATGCTGCTGCCGCGATAGATGTATGCCACAGATACATCCCCCCATCAAAGAAGCACGATTCGTTGGCTGTGCCATTTATATATTAAAATAAGAAAAACCAAAGAGAAAGAAAAACATTATAAGCACAAAGTAGCTACTGATTTCCCACTTCAAGCCCCCCCCGTGCGTCTCTCGCAATTCGGCGAATTATTCTCCTTATTCAAATCAGTAGCCTTATAAATGAAGAAAATTTGCAGTAATTATAGTAATCGGCAAACAAGAGCCATGCAATGGCCCAGCAGCCTTTTTTCGTGTGTAACAGAAGGAGAAATCAGAAATCTCCTGCGCTCCGCTCCGCAAATAATATAGCATTATAAAAATCGCAAAATTATTTCGAGAAAACAAAGCGGATTAGTTCCCAGCATAGATAATTTGTAATTCATTCCCCGCGCCCGACCGACCGACCCACGGATGGGTGGTGTGGTGGTGCGTATGCATGCTATATGTTTGCGCACTGCATGCTAGTAAGTGGTCAAGACGGCGACGACCGACGGGGTGCAACGTGCACCAAGGATCGAAAACGCATTTCGAACTTTATAAAATTGGAAATTTCGAACCCCGTCGCTATACTACACGCAAACACGCATTTATTAGGGGCGCACCGAGAGGGTAGGTGGGTGGCGGCACTGCCTTCTGATTCCCACTGAGAGCGGCATCTCTGGAAGTGGTGCTGCTCTGCTGTTATTGCCTTTGCGAGCGATGGCAGTGGTGTGATTTATTTTTAATTGAAACTCCAGAATGTGTGTATGTATCTGGAAATGGAATTAATTTTGTTTTGGAATCTCCTCGCCGGCCATCGCTGCGTATTTGCAGATAATAATTAAGTGCACGGCCGCATATAGACGTTGCTTCTAATGTTGGGACACGCATGCAGTGAATGTGTGTCCTTGGAATAAGTCGATTTTCGCACATATTCCTATTCCGCTTGGACAGCGATGGGTGTGTTGCATAGTTGTCGAGGTTGATAATAATTTAAAAAAAAAAAAAGATTTTATTTTTTCTCCTAAAAATTGGAAGTTTTTTTTTCTCTTTCAACTTATGGTGTGGGAGAGTTGATTTTAATGTGATTTGCTAGCGAATTGCGATTAATTTGTGATTCAATGGTATTTGAGAATTTAATCTGTGAAAATCCTTGCAGAGAGGAGGATCCTACCCATTACGTGATGATGTGGAAAGTTCAGTATAGCGTCGTACATATAAACCACATGAAACAAGAAAACCGGAATGTTATACACAATTTCTAATTATGAACGATTTTGAACTGAAAGTTGACGAATCTACTGAGAAAATAAGCTTTGAGTCATCTAAAATGTACTACAGGCTTCTAAAAAAGTCTAGCATTCTTTGCTACATGAACAGAAGGGACGGCATGTAAAAGTCTTAAAGGTGGAAACTTTCGAAGGACAAACTGTGCCTGCATATAGAAATAGAGTATGCAAATGAAAATGGGCATTCTTTTTAGATTTCACTCTATTTGGTAAACTTCTTTAGACTTTGTGCGCTTTTCGTTTGTCCTACCTTGCTCCGAAAACTGTCATTCTCCCTAGTAACCCTGGGGTAGTTGCTGTTTCCTGATGAAAAATTGGGAATTCTGTCCAAATTTGGACAAACAAGCATGAAAGTACACATTAATATTTGACTCCCCTTGCCTGTGTTGACAATTTATACATCATCGCATATTTTGAATAGTTCTTATCCATAGTCTACCTTCTTACTTACTTACTACAGTTCGGGGTAAACACGAGCCTCAACCAATCTACCTACCATAAGAAATTCAAAGTGATGTGCAGAGATGACTTCATCTGACTTCCAAACTACTGTCGCTGTTTTATAATGATTTGGTGGCCATTTATAACCCTTCAAGTTGCAATAAATCAGTTCTTCTCCCCACAGTTTCTTTTTTTTTTTTCTGTGTATAACGAAACATTTGGTCCTTCGAGCCGGATTAACTAGCTTCAGAACATTACATGGAATATCCTTAAGCACTTAACATATTAAAAAATCAACCTAGTAAGGACTTTACACAAAACATGGTCAACATTGACACTTCGAATCAATTCGCTTTTCGGATGGAGAACACAAAGCCATGCTTCGTTGTCCTTCTCAAGTTTTAAGAAAACCCAGTTCACAGGCATGCATTGCATGGACACATCGCGACTATTTACTTGTGTTTGTTTGCTTAGCGGCCGAAACAAAGCACACTTGTTAACGAATTTCACAATTCAATAAGCTACTGCTCGTTGAGATCGGGTACCTACCTCGCACATGATTAAAACAGCCTCCTACGAAACAAATCACACACGCACATTGTCATATGCATTTCTGCCTCCTTTCCAAAATTGTATACACATCACCCATACACATGCCAGCCTTTCACATTCGCATATTCTTCGCATCTATTGGCCAAGGATCCAGTCACTAGAATCATCGAATTTCTCCAAAGGCAAAGGTAGGTGGATCTCTTGTCCTAGGTACAGCTACCAGCAGAAAAATAGAAAATAAAAAAAAAAAAAAAAGATGAAGGGAGAGAAAAAGAAATTAAAAACAAGGATTCTGAGGTGATATGCAAATTTTTTCGGTTGGTGCACACAAAAAGTCGATAGCAGCCATATATGAGGAAATATCCTTCGCCTCGGTGTGATGTGCTGTGTCCTATGCAGGTACACAACGCAAAATATTGGAAAGGCTCGCCGAAACTTATACGTGTATTGTATATTTTCGTTCTTCTTCATCGTCGTCGTCGTCGTCGTCGTTGTCCATACATCCATTCCATTGCTCGGGTCTGTTCTGTTGTCCAACCCCGGTAACTATCGTAAATGTGCAGCGCTGTAGGATTTAAGTTGAAAATAAGTTTTCGCTTTTGTGCGGATGGGCGAAGGACATATCCTTTGCCTTTGCCTTCGCCTATAGGTTCCTTCCCCTTCCACCCGATCCCATCCCACCGAAATTATTCTAGGAATAATGGCAGCAGTAGCACAGCTACGGCAACCTTGATTGATTGACAGGGTATCTGAATATTCACGTGCTGCTTCTGTTTCTAGGTACCATCCAACCTCGAGATTCATGATTCAGGCGCACATCCGACGACTTCATTGGAGGAGAAAGATTGTGTGTGAGAGTGCAGCATATTCGTGAATTGGTATATGTGAGTTGAGTGCTTGGACATCAAGTCTTGCTTTCAATAAAAAATGAATATAAAACATTGCATGTACGAGTTCCTACCTATACCTACTCTAGAGGAGAGACTTGGACGTGAGATATGGTCATCATACTTCCTGATGCAGGAATATGTATATTCCTTTGGTCAACAATATTTTTTCCAGTTTCATCCTTTTTCTTTTTTTTCCTCTCTCTCTATACTTCTTTTTTTTTTTTGTCCATCCGTATGTCACTTCCGCAGAAGTACGGGTGCAGGGGGTGTTTCATTTTTTTTTTATCCAAGACCAAAAAGAAATAACATTTTTTTAGAGGGGCAAGGAAATTATCAATCGGGTGTCAATAGTGAGTTGGTTTTTAGAGAATCCTTTAGGTAAGTATGTACAGTTATCTTTTTTCAAAGAAAACACCATATTTTGATCCAAGGAGAACACTTGCTTGGGGGATATATAAAATTCTAATAGAGAGGATGTGAAGAATAAACTGTTAAACAAAGAAAAATAAATCCGTGTTAAGGTCAGTCTGGTAGTCTCAAAGGAAATGATACGAAGTATCGTCGGCGTCTCTATAAGTGTCAGACAGTAGCGTTTTGTAAACCGAAAACACCAAGATGCTTGGCAAAGGAATTTGTTCCTTGTCTTCTCTACTGAGAGACAGCATGAATGCCGCTAATTTCTGACAAACCTTCGGGAGCACACGTTTCGTCTGCCTGCATCCTGAGAAATCATACTCTGAGTCTTGCTTTGAAATCTCTTGGGAGATCTCATTTCTCGCAATTTCAATGTTACCCGGGATGCAGACAAGAGTCAGAACCATATTTAAATTGTGTTCTCGAACTAATTTGGAACTGGTAATAGGGTTGAGTAAAGCCTTAAGCGCAGTCTGACTATCGCTATAGACGCAGATACTCCGACGCCTACACCTATTCTCAACAATATAGTCGGCAGCCATGGGGATAGCATAGATCTCCGCTAGGCATAGTTGTCTAACTAGTACTGAAATCAAGTGTTGACAGTCTCCACGAAAACTCCAGCACTGGGTCCTTGACCAGTTTTGAAGCTATCCGTGAAAATGTCACTATAGCCCAGTCCAACCTCAAATCCGAACCGAAACCAGTCCTAAATCCAGGGAAAGTCGACTCCAAAGGATAAGTGTCACGAAAGGCCATCGAAACTCTAATTGGGATGATACCAAAAGCCATCCCATCTATGATAGTACATTACACTCCAAGATAAAAATATCAACTCCGTATCTACAACCAATTCATCTGCATTGTCCTGATCCACAATACCCTCTTGTTCCTAGACCTCTCTGCCCTCCTTTCTAGTATCTGAGTTTTTACAGACGCTAGAAAGATTTCGACTAGATTGCCTGCGTCCTAGATAGAGAGACTATTATGCTCAAAAAAAAATCCTAAACAACTAAAGACCTGACCGAGGATGCAGGAAGAATGAGAATTGTGACTAATTTAATCTTAAAAAAGAAAGGATGAACACCGGCTTCTTAAAATCAAAAGAGGAAGTACACGATCAGGGATAGAGAGAGATACATATGTAGATAATAAGGCCCGGAAATTTTACCGGAGGATAAGAAAAGCATGTCAAGGAACAAAGCCAACTTTTTATTGCAAAATGGAATCCAATAAAGCTCCGTGAGCTGATGACCTGAGTGCTGGTAAGAAGAATGTACCAACTCGTTTGCAAAGTATGACGGTTAAATGGAACCTCAACTCTCTGTCTAATCGTCAGGAAATGAGAGAAAGTTCCACCATCGAGGAAATTTTCATCTTGAAAAGAAAAGAACAAATAATTTCAAATCGATACACATCATCATTGTATTGATTTCAAATCAGACTATAACAGGATTTTATAAACTATGCAGATCAATCAACTCATTCGGTTTGACCTCCAGATACAAAGCTTATCTTGAGAGCTTAAAAGATTTTCTATTCCGCATGAGAGTCTCATGATTCGGAGACTTCATCAAGTTACCTTTTTTTTCAGTTCACAAGTTGAGGCATGCAAGTGTGTATTGCTGTATGCTATCACTTAGCAAAAGGACGAAAGCCTTGAAATCAAATCAATTATACACAAAAAAAAACTTTCTCCAGTGTAATGCTGTAGCTTACGTAATACGTCTAAAGGAAAACTATCTATTTGAAGCACGCGCTAGATGCAAAAAAGTCCACGCCCATTCGATTCCAAAAAAGAAAAAAAAAAAAAACAAAACCTAAAACAAAGCATCTTATTGTGTAGTGTGGACCCGAACATCACCATAGCGTTGTTTCGAATCATATAGAGTCATCTGCATAATATTTATACACACTCCCCTCTACTCGCATCGTAGATATCCTGTGAAAACGCAATGTACATGCTTTGTTTGTTCTGTATTCGGCATTCTCCTCCATTCTTAGGCCTAGGCATCTGGCACCCAGAATTCAAAATCAGCATCTCTCTGCCAGAATAGATGAACCGTGGACAAACCAACGGACGTTAAAGCAATTTATTTCTCGTTCTTCGTCTTGAATTGAACACGAACTTTATATGTACGGTGTGGTCGGCAGGCCAGAGAGGACGATATTCGTTTTCGAAGTTGCATCAGGAGAGCCTATGCCTGTGCCTGTGCAAAAACCATAACCAAAAACCAACCCGCCACGTGGGGGTGGTTGTGTTTTTTTGTTTTTTTTTTCGGACAAACCCAGAGCCATTCCTCGAATATACACAACCAGCCCATAACAGAAGCAACAGTAGTAGAAGAAATAACAAAACTATGCACAGCAGGCGGCCAGCGTTGATGGTGGCAGCGAATCCTGCGAAATGAAACGCTGCTGTAGCTGAAATATTTTCCAGGCTTTTTGCGACTTTTAGAAAGCAAATATTGAGGAGTAGATGGGAATTGTTTGTTGTGTGAACGTTAGTGATGAACGTTGTTGTGTGTAGGAGGCCTACTCTGTTAGAGCTCAGCGGAGGAAGCGATGGGGGTAATAATTTATGCGAGGATAGAGAGGACCGCCAACACCTAACCCATCATCCCTTTGGATGGTGTAGAAAGCGTCATCGGGAAGTCGGCCGTCTCTTCACTGCCGTACGTACTGACATTACCGACGAAAAAGCTTTTGTTTCACTCATAGGCATCGTTTTGGATCATCATCTTCGAACAGTGGCAACTGTTTGAGGTTGCAAGTGTGAGTACCTAGAAAGAAATTGAATAAATCCACTCTAGTTGCTTGGTATGAATGTGTTATATAAACTAAGGCGGTCAGTCTCAAATCCACTGAGCCTTCTATAGATAAAACCATTCGTTGACGAAAGTGGCAGTGAACCATACTTACACCTCGAAAAGGTGACCAATTCGTAGAAAGGTACGAAATGTAATAGAATAGTCTAAGGTACCACAAAGGCAAGTATTTCAAGAAAACTTGGGTGAAGCCACAAGACACTACTTACGAGAATAAGTTATTCTACATATGTACGTACGTGGAACGAACTTCTGACGTTCAGTGGACAATCGGAAATACCTTTTAAATGACTAGGGTGTGCGCAAGATGCCACTCGCCTAGTTTGAATAAACTGACGGACAGGCAGGACATAACTAAGGATTTCATTCGAGAATTTGTGGTGGAAATATCGGTATAGGTATCCAATATTCCAATGTTGCTTTAGTCGACGCTGGACATGATCTTAATTAACTCAAACAAGTCGCGGGACCAATCGAGTATTCGAGTTTCGGACGAATATTTGCTTTATAGATATTGGTCAAGCCTGCAGAACTAAAAAAAAAACGTTTACATCTCTTGAGGAATGTGAGGCACCTAGCCCCACTTTTCGAAGCTTCAGAAATCTGATGATTCCAGCAAAGGTCTGGAGTAACTTGCATACCAAGCATTGACAAGTCATTAGATTCCTCAATATCAGCTCCTTTCATCATTAGTTTGGTTACGCTAGTATCCCCCTTTAGATACAGAGACAGCATTGGGTTTTGACGAGTGGAACTCAACTCGGTTTTTCGCAACCCAATTGATGAATATATATTGAAGTTGAACTCGTTAAACATTCACTATCAGTGAGACTCTACAGATTGGTGTCTAAATCGTAGTGTTGTTCGTGTAGTTCCGCAAAAATGAGAAAAGAAGGTTTATTAGTTTAAGAAACAGGATCGGAGAGAGGACTGAACCCTGAGGTACACCAGCATTGATTGTGAATGAGGTAGAACTATTGTATGTATGTACTTGCATCCACTACAACTGGTATTGACCAAAACTCGCAGTCCATGATGAGAAGATGCTTCTTACACCATCAGCTTGGATTTTGTTTAAGAGACTAACGTGGCAAACTCTATCGAAAACTTTACAGATACACGGCAATCGGTGATGGTGAATACTTTAATTCCATTTTTCCGTTCGATGCACCAGAAGGTCCCCTGTGGAACATTATTGTCGAAAACCATCGTGACGGTCGTTTAGAAGATGGTTTCATGATATCTAATGACCTTACAAACACTGATGTTATTACTATGGCTCGGAAGTTTAAAAGGAAGATTTTATCGCCCTTTTCGGGGTGGAAAGATTCTTGTGGAGTACGACATCTGAAAGAATTTTCGTAAAATAATGATAGCGGTAGTACGGCAAGTGGAATTTGCACTCTTGTTAGTCAATGAAATATTCTGATCGTTGTGGGCAAGTGCTGAGATTGTCGATGAGGCAGGCACTTTAATTCTTTTAACGAAGGACCAGCAGTTGTTGTCTCCCCTGAACGACCCCACACTGCCATATTTTGGTTAGTTCCTATACCAACCGTAGGTGGAGAATAGGGATGTATTTCTGTGGAATAATGAGAACAAGGTGAAATGCTGATTGATTGATTTTTTCTTTTCTTCTCGCATGCTGTGCGTTCCAGTGCACGAGATAAATAGAAACATTTTCAGCAGCAGCAGCAGGAAAATCATTCTTGCTTCACCATCATCACCATGTCACCCTCCTAAGCAGCCAACAGACTCTGTTTTGTCGAGTGCAGCATGCGAATAGGTAAAGTTACTCCGCTGGTGTAATATGTACTCAAGGTATGAGAACAAAAAAGTATTGAAATACATTTTGATGCAAAGTCCGAGCATGCACCTTCTATAAAAAGTAGAAAATAAATCATTTAGTCATGTACATGCACACTGGACATTCCCATCCAACAATGGTGTACTAAATTCCTTTAATGAGAACTAAAATCAGCTTCAAATCAAGATACATTCGTCCACACATTCACCGGACCAAGCATACAAACCGATGTAACCGCAATAAAGCAAGGCGCCATCTACAATTGAGAAAATCCTCCTTAAACACATCAATAACCAAAAAATAGTGTTGCTCTCCATCTACGGATGAAGAATCCTTTTGATCCATATGCATTCATCTTACCAACCAGAGCGGCCAATGATTGCATACAATATTGTTGTCAACCCCTTTGCTTGCTTGGGCTTCCTTTAACCCCGATATTCAACATCAAACATCGTCATCCTATTATTGAAACTTTCACTTTCGCGAACCATAACACTGCAGAGTGCCTGCTGCATGCCAGTTTTGCTTAAGGATACTCTACACCCTCTTCAGACAGTAAAGTAGGCAGTCATCCATCCCAAACCTCTGTGTACATGGAGATGGTAGACCGCATTGAAAGTAAAAGTGGAATTTAGCCAAGATGGAAAGGACAACTGCTTGCCCCACACTTCATCCAAGATTTAAATAGAAACATCCCAGCATCAGAGTAGCAGCAGTAGGAGTGATGCCTTAAATTTCTGAACAACCATCAACTACACTCAAATCTGGGATCCTTTTCTACTCTCCTCCCTCCTTTCGTCTTTCGATTTATGTTCAGGGAAAACAAGATATTCTGATGTCTGTTCTTCTTCGAAGCCGTCGTCGTCATCATCGTCGTCGTCGTCGTCGTCGTCATCGTCATCATGGTCCTCATCGTTGTGTCGTCGTCATCGTCGTCGTAGTTGTAGTCATCCTTTTTGGAATTTTGATGATGAAGCAACAGAAGGAGTTCGAGGAGGTCTTCCGGATGAAGAGCGACTGAGACTATCTTCCTGTAAATTTACTACTTTTGGCTTAGGAAGTCAGACAAGCGACAGCCATACAACGCAACCAACCAACCCATCCATCCACCCATCCCGACTCTTGGCACAAGTGTAGTAAGCAACAAATGGTTGTTTTTAGATAACCGGCTTCCTTGTGCGGCCAGTCTTGGCCTGTGAAACAAGAAAGAGGAAGGAAGACTAAATGCGGCCTTTCATAACACAAGAGTCAATTTCACCCCTTGGGTAAATCGGTGTTTTTTTTTTTTTTTTGTGTGTGTTGACCCTTTTTTTACCTCCTACCTTGAAACAAGGATGATGACGACGACGGGTCCGGGAGGACAATGAGAAATGGAAAGCAGACTGCAAAGGACATTCCGAAAGTAGATTAACACAAAGACGACAGTTTTGTTTGTTATTATAATGTCGGAGATTAACGGACATGCATGGATTTGTGGGCAAATTGAGATCAAAACGAATGAACGACAACACTAAGGGTAGCTCTGTGGTACGGTGTGGTATGGTTTGTGCGGTCATTTCTTTGGGTCAGCTGGTCAACCAGTAGATATTATCGCTTGTAGGAGAGGAATGGGATTCATGCTTAGTATAAATTGCCTGAAATGGAATTAATATACTGCTTTATGTTAAAGTTGAGTTTGAGGATTGTTGTGAAACTGAGTCGACTAATACAAACAAGATGGAGTTCTATTGTGCTGTTAGCAATAATCGCCTTTTTGGGGATAAAGTCATTCTTGTGTTTGACATTGGAAACATGTGTCATTTTGTCGTATGCTCAGAAGGTAATCAAAGAAAGAAGCTGCTTAGGTCATTCGGGAGAAATTACTGAATAGTGACACCCTTTACATAATTGGTAGTTCCAATTGGAGAGAAGCTAAAGTCATAGTTTAATGATTGTAGCAAGTAATTCCCAAAAGCCTTAGCTTAAGGGTCAGTGCTTCGGACTGCGGAGCAGGATTTCACACGGTCCAACCTCTTGCACGTTTCTGATAAATAAGCGAGAGTATAAAACAAAATGGGCGCCATGGCTCAAGTGGTTAGTGCGTTGGACTACGGAGCGAGGAGTGGAGCTTTTAAAACATGGAGGCGTTGTGTTGGTAGGGTGCATGTACCAAATCAACCGCCAACTTTACATACCCATGTTCAATAAAGGGGATCCTATGTCTTGTAAGAACTATCAGGGCATATCCCTGCTTAATGTCGCATATATGTACATATGTATGTATGTAGGTATAAGAACCGATCTAACGAACCTACATATCTGCAACACTAATCGGCACGGCTTCCAGCCCCGCAGATCGGAGATCGACCACATTTTTACCCGAAGACAAATCCTTGAAAAAACCAACGAATTTCAAGTCCAGACTCACCATCTTTTCAAAGCCGCATACGATATCATTCATCATCTTAAGTTCTACACGTCGATGGCCGAATTCGGAATCCCGGCAAATCTGAAACAGCTCTTCCACGTGACGCTGGACAACACGCGGTGCAATGTGCAATACGGAAACAGTTCTTTCAAACTATTCCAAAGTGTGCTGGATTTCGGCAAGGAAGTGCGCTAACATGTGAATTCTTCAATCTCGTGCTGGAACAGATAGTGCTCAGGGAAGATTATATTCAACAAATTTATCCAGCTGATGAGATCCACATACGACATTGACATCATCGTTGGCTCCCAGTGTGTTGTCATAAAGGCTTTTAGGGCGAGACGAGTTGGCCTTTAAGTAAATGACGACAAAACCAAGTACATACATGTTGTCAACAAAGAAAAAAGCATTTGTTCACCGCCTAGGATCTCCACCGAAGACTAAATACAAATAAAACAGGCAGCTATGTATATAAACGCCAACAGAAATCATTAACGTTCGGCGTGTGATGTTGTATGAGTCAGTCGAAATGCCTTTTGAAAGGATAAATGCACTTCCAAGAAACAGCGGAATGTACGTCTTGGTCTACCGCCAAGAACTATGAACTCTTGGTAGGTAGGCGATAGCTTTTGTAAATTTCTATTGGAAAAGTGGTCTCCATCCATTTCTGGTGGTAAAAATATCGGAAAATATCTATCCATGCCTAATCATTCCCCCCTGAGTCTGAAAAATATGAATCAGTCCCTTTTTGATCAAAAAATATGTTCAAACTGTTTCGTGATTCTCTACCATTTCTGCAAGTGTACTCAGATTCCTCCAGCTGCGCCAGTTGTTTGTGTAAGACGAGAATGCTAGTTCTTCGGTGGACCTCCAGGAGGTTGTCGATGGTAATTATTCTAGTGAAAGTTTTAATATTGTCGTCTTTTGTCCAACGATTTCTGAAGACATCTTTTCTCATTGGCTAGTCTCAAGAAGTACTAGTGCTAGGAGAGGTAGAACCAAGTCAGGTCCTGTTCACACCCCTTTCTTGGTAAATCTTCTGCCAGTTTAGACATAAATCACCTAAAGTGTAGTTTCGTGCCACTTCCGCTTGGAACACACTACCGTGGAAGTCTAAGTGAACGTGCGTTTTCGGGTTCAAATGAGTAGAAGCCAGATCCCTCTCTTTCATCAGTTTTTTACCCGTCCGTGAAAATTGAGATTCTATTCGATTTGATAGCCCTACCGTTTACCCACTACTCTCTTAAGGGGAAGTTTTTTTTGACTTTTAGGGAATGTTGTTATATAGTCTGTCTTGGTGTGCCCACATCGCATTAGTACGATAACCTATGTCACCCTCTTTCCAAAAATTGGTTTGTTTTAAACGTAGCGCACCCTTTCCCTTATGTGCAACTCTAATGGAATCAGTTGGCGTGGTTCCGATGGCTCTAGTAGTCTAAGGTAAGTTTTTTATCTTTTCTGACAAGTTCTCTTCCCAAGTCACATTTCGATCGAGTACACAAGACAGCTCAAGTATGATATTACTCGCCTTATCTGAGATTTGGAGTGGTGTAACTTTGAAGGATCTACGCTTTGTTGACTCAGTGCTAGTCTTATGGATTTTGATTCACGGCTGGGAAAACCATTAGTGTGATTTCTTTGTGGTAGAGGCAATTTTCGATTTGTGCTACCACTTCATGCAGAATTGTCTCAACAGATCGTCCTTGAGTATAGACATGTTGGACTGGGGACTGGGGACATATCCCTACGACTTAGTCTGTTGTTGTCTTATTTTAAGTAGGAACGAGGTAAGGCTTACCTTTCGCTCACCCGCTCTTCAGCCACAGCGGCGATATTCACGTCGTTGTTTGAACAGTCGGCGTAGGATAGCCGGGAAATCCATTTGCAAAAGTTATAGCATCTTCCGATAGGGTGATACGTTTTGGGCCCTCTTATACTTACTTCTAGAAGACTGACCCTAATTCATTCCACTTTCCCGCTAATACAGAACATACTTACGTATTATGGAGGTGTACTAATTTCGTATCCAACAGCTTTCCAATGTCCGTTATAAAGCAGAATACTTATCCCACCATTATCCGAAGCGTTGCCCCAGAATCTGAAATCTCCACAAAACGTTTTAGCTTACCCGTTCACTGTAGTCTCACCTCTGTAATCACTTCCCACATGTGTATCAATTAAAATGCCATTTTTTACGATTAACTAAAAAAATTGTAATAGATTTATTTTCATGTTTGTTACTTAAGATAACTGCTTTCAATTTACAATATTTACATAGATATATAAATTAATCGTTGGGCGTATACTTTCCCAAGCCACTTTCAAAAAATAAACCAAGGGAAACTTTAATTGCGGTGATTTTCTGTTTCTTTATTTATGACTAACATTAATAATTATTATTAAGCCTAAATGGTAGAGTATACATTATATCGTATAGTTAAGTCTAACACGTCCAATACATAACTACGTTTGCTTTCAATTCTACGGGGAGAGAGATCTCTTACACATACGTACACAACTTTTAGGAAAAGAAATGCTATTTAGTATAATATTGCGTAAGCATATGTTGGTATGCCTGTTAACCGTTAAATAACCAGCTAGAAAGAAAACAGTCGGTAATCGAGAGTGTGTGTGATTTGGAATTTATTCCTCATGGGTATCTGTGCTGTGGTGCTGGTGCTCCAGCTTGATTTTCGCTATGGGATGATCCTTCATGGGGTAGCCGGCTGAGGACGCCTCGGAGGCCGAATTCGCCGCAAACAAATCGTTTACATCTGGACCGGGGAAGAAGTCTTCGAAGCGGGGCGAGGCTTTGTGCGATTTCTGAAGGAGACCGTTTGCGATTGCCTCGAAGTCGATGCCGGGCGTTAGGCCTTCGAGCATTCGCTTGTCTGGGAATTTGTAGGGTAAGGGTTCGGCTTTTGTCTTGTAGTTTATGGAGAAGGGAGAGCTGCTGGTGGGCTTTGCATGGGAACTACTACTGCTGCTCTGGCTGCCACTTCGCTGTTGTCCGTATGGAAGTTGGGGTCTTGACGCTGCGGCGGCGGCAGCCTGTGACATTGCATTGGACATGTGCTGATGCATGCTGTCTTTCAGATCTCGACTTGAGAAAGAAGGGTTTGGCTGGAGATGTTGTGGTTGCTGTTGTTGATGGGAAATAGGATGCTGGCTACGGCCTTGGGGGATAACATTGAGACCGGGGATTCCCATGAGACCAAGTGCACTTAGATCCGGCAAATTGTCTGCCATTTTTCCCGAGGATAGATGGAGATCGGCGGAACCCCTTTTCGACATTGGGTCTTCCATTTCAGATCGCTGCAGGAAGGCCGGCGACTTGTACATATTTAACGATGGTGACGGAGATTGTTGTGACATTTGGATCTGACGACGAAGGGTTTCCGCCATAGTTGAAAGGGGACTGGTGGAATCTGCTTGCAAGGTTCCGCTGGGAAGCCCGATTTTATTGTGATAACCGTTGGATGAAGAGCCATTTGATGAAGCTCCTGGCATTCCATATTGAGACTGTATAAATGAGAATTTAAGGATGTTGTTAATACACAAGTTTACCTATGGTGGGAGGAGAGAAGATATTGTGACAAAAATGATGCAACACCTACCGTATGAGGAACAGCGGCTGCTCCACCTCCACCTCCATTCGCGTACATTTGCACAGTTTCCTCTTTGATTTCACGATAATCCCGGAATACCACTGCCTTTATGACGGAACGAATCAATTCTTCTGGCCACATTCCCAAGAGAATTCTCTGTGGACGACCTCTAGCCTTGGGTCGAGGATCAGAACCACCATCTAACGAAGGTCCCAACATATTATGAACTCGATTGGCATACAGAACAAAGGTCGGGTATGGGATATCGAATTTACGTGCAGCCTGTGAAAGGGACAGTCCTTCTTTTAAAACACTGAATATTGCCTCGGCCATTGATTCTGGTCGCCAGGACTTGAGTGGTCCACGTTCGCGAAAGCGCAACTGTTGAACCAAACTTTGTTGATTAGTATTCCAGCATTTCTGCCACATCGACTGCAATTGGTATTGATAGCTATCTGTTTGGTAAAAATAAAGTAAATGGAAGGAAATAGGTCATGATGACTGTATGCTAACTTGAAAGGATATAATGGGTGGAAAGAGAAAGAGATGGACTTTGACTTACCAGCAACTGATGAGGATGATGCTCCGCTCATCCATGGATGTGCTCCTTCAATGAGTTTAGCCTGCAAGGAGAATAAAAGAGGTTGAGCAGACTGACTTGGTATAAGGTAAAGAAACTTGTATTCAAGTTTTCACAAGTATTATATAAATGGAAGCTACCTTATTTTGTCCTCAAATTTAAGGTTGTCAACTCCTTTGACTCACGGTTTAGGTTGAGTTCTATAGTTCATAATTAAATTTTCGTAAAATTTACCATAGGTAATCCTTACTTAAAGCTTAGTTTAAGGACTAGGTTTAAAAATAGGTCTTCAACTTCTCACAAATTCCGTGAGGCACTCTTTTGACGATCCCTATGAGCGAGCGATTCAAAAAGATTCACTGACTCCTCGTGGACGCCAATATACTAAGCTATACTCTGTGGATCTGAGTTTGATCATGATAGCAAGTCTACATGAGACTGAAATAAATATACTACCTGATCTCTCATTTTCTCCAGCTAGAAAGGCTGAACACAGTTTCTGTCTCGATGTTTAAATCCATTTCATTCAACCAGAAACTTTGCGAAACTTTAAGAAGTTGAACAACTGAATAGTTTGGTAGTTCAACACAGTAAAAAACATATGTATGCAGAAGAATATTAACCAATAGGCAAGAAACAACTCTCTCCAATGTACACAAATGTGTAGGGCATTTGATCTGAGTGTGTCATTGTGGATCAACCTAAGACGAAAAAATGAAAGACACTGTTAAAATCATAATCCTGTCATCACGGGCCGTTCTGAAAAACGTTCTTAAACACAAACTACAAACTGTTTTCATTTGTTTGAAAACAGAATCACAATTTTGGACTGCATGAACATTTATTCAATGCAGTTTTCGCCAGTCATACGTTCAAAAATGTTATCTGCGTTGCAAGTTTCCAGTAGAAAATCTGAGATGACATTTAACGTCGACAGCCGAAATGAGTAATTGTGAATATTCTGATCAAACCAAAGCATGTGTGCAAACAGGATGGTTGTTATTTCTGCTTCTGCGTCATACAATGAGGATCAATTGCCGATCGAATTGACTTTTTTTTACGTTTCCGAAAATGGCCACGTTCTTAAATATCAAACTTGCTGCACTCAATACGCCAATGTCTTCCCGACTCTATACCCGACCTAGAAATCATACATATTTCGTTGAAATTTGTTTGGTGATTCTAAAATTGAAAGACGGAAAGTACAAACATAAAATGAACTAAAAATGTTTGAACTTAGAGAACAAGAGTGTGTAACCTTTCAGAGCTGATCAATGATCAAAGATCTCACTAATAACAAGGAAGCAAACCAGAGTACAACAATATGCTCAGTGAATTTGTCTAGACTATGAGGATCTGTAATATCTTCCTGATTTGTTGCCCACACTCATCATGAATTTATAAGAAGATTTGACAGATCGATTTCATGAAAGAAGAATAGTCTCGGTGATCGTTCGAAGAACTTATTTGAAATTAAAGTCAACAGACTTAAAAGTTAAACCAATTTCACCTCAGATGTCAGGACAAATTTTAATTAACAATACTTTGTGCACCCTCGGTCGGTATTAGTATTTAAAAAAAAAAACTGTTTTAATCAAAATTTTATCGAATTCCCACAAAAATAGACAAAGCAAAATAATAACAATAAAAAAAAAAAAAAAAAATTAACAACAGTCACATCCGTTCTATCGTCTCCGTCCCGTCCGCCATACACATTGCAACACTGAAAGGTAATTCCTCAACTTCCCCCTCCTTTTGAGTTATTTAATAACACCACCAACTCTGTGTGGACTTGATGCACGGAACCAACCGAACGACCGACCGACCGACAGCGCGGAAGGGGTTCGGAGTTAAAAGACATTCTCAAAGCAATAAAATTCCATTTCATTGAGGTTTTATCGATTTCTCGCACTGCTCTATCCAAACAGTAAATTCTTAATTTCTACCATCAACCCACCGCCAGCCGGGGTGGCAGTATTTTCATTTTATTTTATATAGTATACACGTTAAACCATAAACTACTATATTATAAAGAGTCGCGCATAGTATGTGTGATGGTAGTGAGCCTGAGTCGTCCAATAATATTCCTTTTTTCCGTTCTCATTCCATTCATTAATTTATAAGAATCGTAATAAATAATTAATTTAAACGGCACCGTCAAAATGAAATTCCCCACGTCTTTCACCGCCGCTGCCGCTGCCGCCGCCGCCGCTCTGCAATAACTTGTCCCTCTCATTAAACATGGAACATTTACTGTGTATAGAAAAATCTATATAAATACATATAAATATAAAAGAATGTACTATGTATGGTTGTGGGGTGTATGGCGAAATGCACCACCACCCCCAAGAGCGGGGCACGGAATGTTTTTTTTTTTTTTTTTACGTCTTCGTCGTCGTTGGGTTTTTCTTTAAAAGAACAGAAGGAAAAAAAAAAACAAGTAAAAACGTAAGCGCTACTGGTATCTAATAGCAGTACTAGTAGCGCGCTATAAGAAGAAATCCCACCAAAGTCGTGAGACTGAGGACACAACGAGATGGATAGATGGGTGGCTGATGGTAGGCGGGCGGGCGCAATTTGCAAACGTGATTAATTTATACAAAAATACATAAAATATAATTTCTCTTGTTTTGTTTCGGGCGGAGCGGAGCGGTGCGGTGCGGTGCGGTGCGACGGAGGTGGTTGTAGCTGTATATTATAGCTCGTCTTCGTTTTTGCCATTGCCATTACCGTTGCCGTTGCTGGCACAACACCCGTACACCCTCTTCTTGATACCTCTACCTACAACTTTATGTAGTAATACAACTAAATATTTAATAGTATTTTATTGCACGAAATTCAAATAAAATATGCATGTCGGTCGAATGAATTATTCATAGAATAATGACTGTTAGAGCAACAGCACACAGCAGTAGCATTACAAGTACTTTATAATCTAAATGTATCTATATGGCATTTTCGTACTCGTAGCGTACAGTACAGTAGCGCGCTGTTACACTTTGTACAATATTTCATTGTGTATCTCGCAACAATACATCATCGTGTTTACCTTTTTCTCCTTCAGTCTTTGTTTTTGCTTTTCTTTTTTGTACTTTTTGTGTGGAGTACAGTTGTTGAGTGAAGAAGGATCCAGTAGACCATGTAAATCACTGCAATTCATTGTGGTAGATATTATAATTTTCTTCCCAATACACAGAGTTCAAATTGCAACGGTTAGCAATAGATTATTTCTTCGCTTTTTTTTTTTTTTTTCTTTAGGTCGATCTACTACAGGGTGGTCGAAAATAACTGACTTTTTTTTTTGTTTTAAGTAATTATAGCGGTGCCTGGTTGTTTTGATTGAGCTATAAAAGATGGTGGAGGAAATTAATTGAGGTAAGTTTATACAATGAACTAGTATTGGTGAGGAGAAATCGGGTTTCATGAGGTCAGCAATTTTCATGAATCCTTATGTCAGTTTCTTATACATTTCAATGGACAAGGAGTTTGTTCTTCATCAAAAAAAAAAAAAAAAAGAAGAAAACTACATAAATATGCAATTCTAACGTGCAACGCCTTTGCTTTGCGGCCATTTAACGAATTTCAATGAGACGATTAGCAAAACCTGAGGAAGGGAAGGAAAAACAAATTGCATTTTGCTAATGAAACCAAGGTTGACTGAAGAGGTATATTTCGTGCTGCAGCCACTTTTTGGCCAGTGGAATTCGTTTTTCTGTACAACTTTGGTAGTCAATTATTGTACTGCTTTTGTACATTTAAATGAAGTGCATAATATAATCACAGTAATACTTTCATCAAGTCTAATACGTATGTATGTATGTAGATAAATATAGTCCTGCATACAATATACATATATTTATTGTAGGCGTATTATTTTGAAACGTAAATGAAATCCACCGAAAATGATTTGAGATTTGTTCATGTTTAACTAGAGATATGCAGCCATTTTGTTAGAAATACCATCTACATATTTTAAAGTTTTCTTAAACACTTAACATGTTGCCTGAATTTGGGTTAAAAACAGTGTTTAATTAGAACAACGAGGCTAATAACCTCTTCCATATAAAATTCTTATTACGGAGACTACACCAAACCTCAGAAATGGTTTGATTTCGAGAAGACGACCACGGCGTCGAAAATGGCTTAATTATTTAATAATGTCCGCTAATTCTACAGAGTTCGAGCTGCAAACCAACTAGCCGATTTGGCATCCTCAATCAAATAAGAATCAGTCACTTTTTCACTGCAAACACCGCACCAAACAGTCACTTTGAGGCAATGCAATGGCTCTTCGTGCATTTCATGTGGACTGTCCGTACTCTAGAAACTCTTCGTCGCTTATTATGATTTTGAATAAATTACATGGACAGCGAATGGTGTTAACTCACGACGAAAAAAAAAATACTACTTACTACAAGTTGAAAGGGTCCTGAAAGCCTGCCGTAAAAATAGTTCTGAGGCCGGTGTTCAGTCATTACATGGTGGCGTCGTCTGTGAACAGAACACCTAGCGTTGATCAAACCATCAGGGTACCAGCTGAAGAAATACGCATGCAGCTACTTAAAGCCAACAAAACATAATGTAGTCTGTCAAGGCTACTCAAATCCAAAAATTTCACAATAACATCTAAGCAACAGGTGTACAAGTCTATTGTCCTTCCAGTACTCCTGTATGTATCCGAAACTTTTTTTTTTTTTTTTATAACTAGCTTGCGCTCAAGGGGTTATGATTACCCTTAAAGTGTTAAGACACAACGCGAGCGGAAGTTTTTGACTTACGCCTAACAAAGAGCATGGCATAAGTCGGAAATGAATAGGGAGATAGGATAGATTATTTTGTGGTGTAGTGGCTTTTTTGAAACTCAGGTGATGTTAGGTTTCAGTATTTGCTCCATGGGTGGTGTCCGCACTAAGCGGGGAGTTGTTGCGAATTTTTGCATTCGTCATAATTCACAGTATTTTTTTTTCGAGTATGCACGAGGCTAGATGGAATTGAGGGGCGTGACATTTTAATGTAAATACTGCAAATATTGAATGGGTATGGCTGGGATTTGAGCGCACAACCTTCCATTCAATAGACGAACGCATTACCACTACACCGTGGCCACCCACTTATGTGGTCAGCAAAGAGCACTCTGAACCCTTAACCGCATTCGAGAGGAAATTTTTACAGAGGGATTCTGACCTCCTTCCAGGACACAACTTGCGTGCGCTAGAATGAGGCCAAGACTGGATCCCGGTTATAGTGTCGATGGTGACGATGATGAAATATTAACTACAAGGTGCTTGGTTTTGCACCTTGAATGTGAGCATGGAACTGGTTGCATACTTCAACCTTCGTAATGATAATAATCATCCATCCTGACATTAAATAACAGCTGGCAGAGTATAATATACAAGCACATCCGATAGGCAAAAAACCCGGTTAACAAACGAAAACATCAAGTGTGTATTTCTTTAATAAAATGAAAACAAAAAAATGTTGACATCTGAAGGATCAGTCCATACAGAGCTCTTCGAACCAATCAAGTTAAAGACTATCACCAAGAGCTTTTGTAGAACCAACTAATATTGAAACTGGGATTATGAATGAAATTCCAGATTTCGACTGAGAGAATTATCGCATTAATGGTAGGTAGTAATCGATTCCTAGACTTTAATAATAACTAATTTAAAGCTAAAACACCATTGCGCTACATACTTGCTTTCATCTGCTGAATGGGCTTTGAAATGACATAAAACTATTAGCAGCCGTAATTATTATTTTTCGGAAATATTTTTCTTTTTTGTTTTTTTGTTTTGTTTTTTAAATTGAAAAAATTCCCTTTTATTTAATTTTTTGTTAACTTTTCATTTTCTTTGTTTCGCAGCTATTAACTGTCAAAATGAAATTCAACTCAACTTGTGCTTGTGAAATGTCACAGTACGTGGCATTACGTTCTTCTCAGCGAATGCCAAACGTTAACTCGATGCAAAAGCAACAATGTAATATTGAATTTCAATGGTTGCAATCCATTTCCGCGTATCTACACCCTGTCACAGGAGGAATGAATTATTTGCAGGCACAATATTTCTACTATTAATGTCTTCGAAACATATGTACATATATGTATGATATCTCACCACACATGTCATTAATGTCATGCATACTGATTGACAACTTCTTCAATGGCGAACTGCCTTTCAATGTTGCATGCATTCACACACATGTATAGTAATTCAAAACAATTACATATATTTATTGATAACTAAACTAAAATTATAAATTTAAAAATAAATAACCTGCACCAACCTACGCCTCCTGTGTTCGTATTGAACTTGCGTGACTCTGCTTGTATTCGCCTCCAACAATAGAAGTAAATATTCATAATTAATAACCTCGTGACATTTTCTTACGCAACGTAATGGCAATTAATTCAAAGATGTGCATACGTGCGCGCGCCTTTTCCCATTTCTTTGTAACCATAAAATATTTTTGTTTAATATTAATTTCTAAATACAGTAGTTCATGGGTTGTATTAAAGCTAATTTTTATTATTGATACGTTACATTGTATATATGAATTCATTGCGCAAGGTTTCATATTTATATTTATGCCCGAGTAATTACCATTTCAGCCTAAGCCCATCACCAGTGCCGTGGGGTATTCATCAATATTCAATTTGCAGTGAACATTTTAAATGAAAGTCTAACTTTAGTTGTATGTAGATACATATGTATGTATATACGACAATGTCAGCAATAGTTTAAGGCCCTAAATGTGAACACATCCGAAAATAATAAAATTTAATTTCCATATATCATGCAAGTATATATCACTAGCACCGCTGCTGCCTGCAAAAGTACAGAAAAATTAGGTTCAATAGCATTTTGCATGTTTGACGACAAAAAAAAAACCTGAGGCATACCTGTTCCATAATATGTATAAATGCCAAGTCAACAAAAAAAAAAAAAAAAAGTAGGAGTAGGGATTACTTCCAACACTCACTTTTTCACTATTCATACATGTAAATGCTTCACCTACCCACCTCATCCACTCGCGCTGCAAATAAGAAGCAACCCTTTACAGTTCGGTATAGGAACACGAGTATGAAGAAATTATATTTCGTGATTGCAGATACTTTCGAATTTACTTATTACGACAGTTTCATTTCGAATTTCCCTCCTTTTCTACATTGTAATTTCCATTTTCAGGACTTTGTATTCTTAATTTATATATTAAGAACAAAACAAAACAAAAAAAAAAAAAACGGTGACAGAACAGCTTGCGGCAGGATGTAATTGGATTCTTTTTCTTTTGGCTTTTTCATTGTTTTACGAGAGTATAATATATTTAAGAAAAACGAACGAAAAACCGACTTTATTGCTTTCCTTTGTAGACATGTTACATTACACGAATACCATGCGCTTTTTTTCTTTCTTTTGCTGTAATTTGTTAGCCTCCGAAGTAGTTGTCTCATTAACAACAAAGGAGCACATACAGTATACCAACATCAATGAAAAACTGGTCATTAATTGTGATGAATGTGAAATGTATTATTGTCATTATTATTAAATTCACGTTAGACAATGGTCTTTGGAGAAAGAAATTTAAAAGTCGAGGCACTAAGGTTCCGTTTGCAGTTCATAGAAATCTAATTAAACGCCAGCTTTCAGTTACTGTCAGTAATTTTCAGCTTTCATTGAGTCATTTCTTCATATTTTCACTATTGTGAATTTGTACTGATTATTCAAAGATATAATGTGATGTTTTTAAGATACTTATAGCCCTTGATTCCAAAGATGATGAAGAAGTCCATATAAGGCATTCACTAAGTAGTTCGAGTTGACCAAAAGAGAATTCTTTATCTGCAGTTCACGTCAGTTCTATCGTTTTCTGCCACCAACTATGTTCCCACTGGTTTTGAACCCCCAATCCGAGATAGTCGCTTGGTTCTTTTACTGAAGGTTTAGTGTTATGTTATAAGGACTTGGACTGAAGTTTTTTTCGATTAAGCTTCAATTCACCGTCTATGCACATAGACATAGATATGTCGAAGAGATCGGAAGCTCAGTCGAGGATATAGAAACGATCCTTTATGCTGTATAAAATCACTGCAAATTGAAAAATAGCTACAGGTCTCTGTACCTACATACTTTAGTTCTTTAAAGTCTATGGTCTATGTTTGGTCCACGAGAATAATAATACACCTACCTCTTCGCTGTCTATCAATTAAGAAACACATTTTTCTTCTTGGGCGTAAAGTATCTGAACTGAACCTTACAAAAACCAAAACATTCACTTTGCCAAAAAGAGCGAAATCTACTAACTAATTAATGTACTACCATCATGGAACACGTCTGGTCTAAGTGCGACGTGCCCATGGACTAGTATTTTATCATATCTACAATGTTCACAGTTCACTATGCGAGTAACTTGGAATACCATTCAACCGTAGTCTATCGCCCAACCCACTTGGCAAGGCGTACCTATGGTTAATATCGATCATGTCACTTATGCCTGAACTATATCGGGTTTATGCAGCTACACTACATGGACAACGATTAATTTTTCAAAAGGAAAATATTGCTATCCATATATTTATACATTTCATATCATTCATTTCAGTCCCTTCAAGTAACATGACTGTAGATACATGGCATATAGACTAAACGGAAATCCTGAAAAGACCAACATATTTCAAATTGCAAGACGCCATCTATTTATCAGTGTCTTCATATGTAAGGAGAACTAATATAGGAGAAGATTTAACCGCGATCTCTATAAGCTGATGTGGATGTACAAATGTAGCCAAAAACTCGAGCGAATGGACAATTATATAAGGCTTACTTAGGATCTAGGGCGATAAAAGATGACAATGTCTCAGAGACTATTCAACTAGTTAACAGCTTGTGAAGGTATAGGACATTACAGTCTGTTCACCCCATTTTGTGCAATAAGGACAGTTCGGCGGTCAGGCGTTCAATGATAGCACATCGAAAGGATCCCGATCTGATCAGTACGTTGTTCATTTCATCTCTTGACATCGCTCTGCCCTAATTCTGAGCTGAAGTCCATTTGGTTGAAACTGTGGGAGACGTTCTCATTGCATCGGTGATACTGAGTCATGTAATTCCAGTAGTTTTAACTAGTTTATGAATAGCAGACGGTAAGAGCAGATCAACATCTGCCGAAGCAATATTTTTAGAAGAGTTGCGTTTAAGACAAAGTTCTAAAGTAAAGGAGAAAGTACTGCCCCTCGGGGAGTTCCATGATGTCCACGTCCATTGACAGAGCTCCAGCTAAAGAATCCGTCAATGATTTTGCTCTTAAACTTGTATTGCATGAAACAGCAGATGTTGAGCCTCTGAATCTCGAATTGGTTTCAACGTTATTGAAACCGCCTGCTGTGTGATAAAAGCCACTACTGACAATGGGGTGTATAACTGCGTGTAGTGCTGTCTAAATGGATTTTTGTTGGTGTTGGTGTACACCTGTCAAGAAGGTGTGAATACATCCTTGGATGAGTTTTGCTGATACAGCGGTGATTTCCTGCCTCTGGATATGTTTCAACCTTGTCATTATTCTATTTATATGTTAACAACCAACTATGCGTCGAACTACTGCACTCAATTTACAATGCATGTGGGTAGTAGGTATGTACACATCAACAAATCATTTCATGCACTCGTCTTTTCTCTTCCTTACTGACATTTATTTATTCACTACCCTACATATGCACTTCCCACGTATGGACATACATATAAACGTACATATGAAGGTATGTTTAGTTTTAGCCACTAAAGTTATATACGATGATGGGTGGTTAGATGGTTGGATGGGTTGGTTGGTTGGGTATGGCGATGATGGTGGTCTCGTTCCCTCGAATAATATTTAATATTTAGAGTGGTATAAATATTAAATGAGTGTTACTTAGAAAATCCAAAGGTATTCACAACCAAAGCCTCCTGCATTCCCGTTTTCAAACGCAACGCCAAGCCATAGAGATTGGTCGCAACAAAACAGCGCAACAACAGCAGCTGCATCAGTACCAGTACCAGTACCAGTAACATCCACCAAACATTTTGAGGACATATTCAGTGGGCTCATACAAAATTCACATTGGGTGTAATTTCTTATTTAAAATGCCATTAAATTTTTTGAATAGACGTCAGGCAGCAGCGAGAAGCTCTACGCTCTCGCTCTCTCTCTCTGGCTACGTATCTAGCTCAACATAATGATGGGTGACATGACACAGAGATGGTTGAGGGGCTGGTTGCAATGTTGTTTACTTCAATTCAAAATTTATTTCCACTCTAGCCCGTGACTTTTTTATTTTTTGCATCGCAGTATCTGCAGTAACACTAGCGCCAGTGTTTCAACAAAATGGATGAGCAGAAAAAAACATATGTATTCTATTACTTTGGTATAGTGTGTTCTCACTACATTTGTTTTTCTGCCGCCCCCAGGCTTTGATCTTTGATGTCCTTCTTGCAGAACTCCTTGAGAAAAGGCATCATCGCCACCATGCTACACAGAGAGCGGAGCCTACTACTGTCATCCTCCACCAAACAACAACCAAGCAGAGAGCACACATCGCTTGTTAATGTTTACATTAACGTGCTTCATATAAAATTGTTAAATTTTTAATTGTGTTCTGTCGTTACTTTACCCTCTGAAGAGCCTGCAGACGTTACTTTTTAATTTTATATCAAGCAACTCGGGGCAAAAAAAAAAAGGAAGAAAAAAAAAAACGAGAATGTACCCTCCTCCCAAGCCATTCTTTTCTATAAATATCTGAATGTTTCGCCTTTTATACTGCATCCTTCTGCCGATGCTGCTGCTGCTGCCACCACGGGTCGGTGTATATGTATCAAGTTAATGTAAACACACATTCCCCCCCCCCCCCCCCACACACTAGATCTTTTACTACGTTTTCACTCACTTTCATATCAATAATGAACAGAGAGCTTCGCTTGAATTATTATACTTAGTAATTGAAAATATTATTAAAAAGCCTACAGGACGACAATGACGATGACGATAGATGCAGGATGCGGCGGAAAATGTATCCTTGTGGAATATGCCATCGCTCATTAGATAAAATTTAATGAATCTTTTCACAATATATGCACGTACATACATATATATTTTAAATAAAAGGAAGCCGTCCTCTGTGTGGGTTAGTTAGGCTTGACTGTGTGCGAGTTATACAATATGTTCAGCAGTTGCCGCAATGTAACAGACAAATATTTACACATAACTAGGAGCCATTTTTTTGCTCTCCTCTCCTCTCCTCTCCGTCATGCGTTCGCTGGTTTTTACTGACTCCTGCCTCCTGGTTTGTTGCAGAATTTCGGTGCCGCATACCATTCAACGTTCGCTGCCGCCATTGATGCACGACGTTGCATTCAGCCAGCAATTAACTTGTTGAATTGTGATTTTTGCACACGTAATGAATCCCCAAGAGCTACTGAGCGACAGAGGGCGGGGGATGATATCCTTTTTTTTTTTTTTGTACGATTTATCCTCATTTTATCCTCCCAACACACATGCATGAGTGTTTTTGTACATTTAATTGAATTGCGGTTATAGAGCAGATCTTTACCGTTAAAGCGGAATGTCAGCGGAAAGTGACAAAAATAAAACTCAGCTTGTGTCAGCTTTGTGCTACAAACTTAAAGTGGAGTAGCTTTTTGCTAAGGGATAAGGGATTTCTAGGCAGACACACTAGACGGTTCATTTTTAGAAATAATTTTGTTCCTCGTTGACAAGATGTCACACGTTTCTTTTGTTCCGAGAAGAAAATGTCTAAAATGTCATTGCAAGGTTTTAACCATACGGATTAAACTAGCTTTTAAGTATTTATTTTCTGTCGGAGAAGGATAAACTGCCCTGAACAACTCAAACTCAACACAGGACCATTGTACGATCAGGAAGTTGCCTGAAATTCCTTTGCCTTCATTTAAGAAAGGCACGTAGACGTTTCAGTAAGTGTGACATCACTGGAATCAGTTGTTTGAGGCGTACCTATCTTATGGAAACAATGGATCCTAGATTTTCTCATAGGTATAGGATTTTCTCCACTGCTAATGCAGGATATCTTAAAAGCAGGAATTTGATACATAAGCCAAGCGGAATGCATAAACTCTGTGAAACTCAAAAACGTTACATGACCATTCTAGCGGACAAGTTCTTAGGCATTATCCGATAACCAGATCAGCGATGCTAGGATTTTCGTTACATTTGAAGTAATGCCCGGTGGTTTTACGTTACTGGACATTTGAGCTGCCAAATCAATATTATATTGTGTAAGTCTTACTTACTGTTTATTCCACATAATACACCACGATTTAAAAATGAAAACGATGGTAGGACTGTACAACAGGATTGCATTGCCAACCTGAACTAGTTTAGGGTAATTAGTCGCTCTTTACAAACTTGGCAGAGAATGGTCAAAGTATAGTTTCTGTGATAAAAAACCAACTCGATCGGAGAGAACGTGGCTTTACTCCTGAACCAACATCCAGGAGAAATAGGCAGCGAATCTCATTTTTTTGAGTTGGGCTATCATGTCATTCGTTAATCTTAGTATCAACGTAGAGGGCATATCTTTCACTAAACTATACAGATACGCCGGGTGCGTTCGTTATCGTACAGGAGATGGGTAAAAGATGAAGACGCTGTGATTACAGAGCGCTTGTCCGATTTAGTTACTTTAAACGGCACTCGTTTGCTAAATAAAGTTTTTTTTCTCGGACAAATAGTGGTATTTATTCAGAACTTTTTGTGAGCGTGCATATAAATTTCAAAATAAATAACATCGCGTTGGTTTGGTTTCGTTGAAATGGCCGTCAGCTTCATAGTGATACCACATGGATCATAGGAAAAAGTCTTCTTCATCCATGCAGTTGTATGTAAATATGCAAAAGTCATTCGCAAAAATGCACAGCCTTGTAGCATGCTTGCCTATTAGAAAGTGACCAGTGATAAACCTATTGTAGTGCCGATATGCAGCCTGTTCAGTGAAATCAAACTCTTAGAACGTTTTAAATCCAGCTTTGGCCAAATTTGTTTTATCTCTAGACATGTTGACTAGACATGTTTTTTTATTCGCCATCACCGCATCCAATGGGAGTAAGAACTGTTGTTTCAAAGTCATAACGTCATTCAATTAGGAAGTGCCAGTCATCAGAGACACAGCTACCTTTTGCCAATACTGTTAAACACTCTACATATGTAAATATGCTCCAGATAACTATCAATGGTTCATCTAGAGTAAAAACAAAACTGAAAATAGAGTCAAATTGTACCAAAAGACGCCGAGTGTTAATTACACATATCCCGCCATCTGTGTCCACACGCACGATGTATTTTAATCCAAACAAATATTAATTTCTAACTTCTTTTGTTGAAATATCCAAAATTGGTTTTGCCACTACTGAATGTTAAAAATAGTTTTCACAGCGTCAAATGCCAGAAATAAAATTATATTCTTTATTCAGTTGTTGTTTAACATTGCTTTTGTCATCTCTCATGTGAGGACCTTATAATGTACGAGTTTATACGCACATTAACGTAGGTATACCTACATTCCATTCTTTATTACTCTACTCCAACACATGTTACCAGATTGTAAGTGAGCATTTGTTTTGTACTCCTTGTACTCATTCTCCGTTTTATTACCACTAATGGCATCATCCCTTGTTAAGAAAAGAACGAGATGCATTTGTGCAAATAGCACAAACTACCAGAGAGAAGCCATCGAAGGCGGCATATGGTCGCCATACACAAAACAATTATTATTATTTCTCGTAATAATAGAAAAAAAAGAAAAAAAGGAAAATCTCAAATGGTCTCCTCTATGTATGTAGATGAACAATACTAGTCTTTCATTTAAATAAATACGAACAAAATATACATTATCTCTTTGTACTGTGCGAGCCGTTAATAACCAAAGTAAATATTTAAAAATTCCCACATTCCCCTTCACCCTCCCTCCGTATGCTTTTGGGCCAAGTCGGCTTTGGCATCCCATAACAAAGGAACAAAACTGGGCGAGGTATCCATACCTACTACCACTTCTTATTTACACGCTTTTTCCACTGGCTTCATTATTTTATTTCTTTTTTTTTTTTTTCTCCGAAAGTCTGAATAAAAATTTGTGTTTAATAAGAAACAAACAAAATTTATATTTAAATTGTTTTCATTTTGTGTTAAAAAAAAAAAAAGCAATTAATAGCGTGTACTTGTAGGGTACTGTCTATAAATGCACAGAAATAGCGGAAAAACTTCAAAAGAAGGCGTGGCGGCATGTAAACTACCCACATAAAATGAATACAAGATAAATAAATACTGATACCTACGGAGAATCGTTGGATTTCGAATTGGATAGGGAGGAGGGAGAATCATCATCAAGGGAATACAATTATTTTTTTATTTTTTTTTATTTTTTGAATAAACAATTATTGTTTCCATTGCAACTGCTGTATCTGTGTGTTTAACTCGTTCACAATGAAAACCCACACATGCATCACACATCCGAAAGAACACTTAAAATTAAATTTATAAAAAAAAAAAAAAAAACCCTAGATGGCCATACATACATAGATACATATAAACTAGATTTCACATTTATACTGTTGCGGCCCCTTACCTTCGTTGTGTCGATATGATTTAATTACTGCATTAAAAATTCAAATTTGACTATTATAAAGATAATAGTTTCAAGAGATATCGTAATTATGGATATTAGATAAAATTTCCATTAATTATAATTCTAAAATATTTGTATTTTGTTTTATTTTCATTTCATTTTACTCTCCGGCGACTCTCTGTGTGTTGTATAGCATCATCTGCGTCTTTCGCGTGCCTATTATTTGTAATTTAATGATCGCACGTGTTGGACTAAATTCCAATTTCCATTATTCGTAACGGATATTTCTTTTTTTTTTTTCAATTTAAATATTGAAGATAAATACAAATTAAAAAGAAACTCAATATATGCAAACAATACAAAAATAATCTTTTTCTTTTTTTTGTTGTTCAAAGACGTTACGTAAAGTAACGCAAATGAGTTTAAGTATAAATATTTAACATTACAATATATATACGTTTGCTTAGAGAACAAACGTAAGTATCTAAATAAAACAAAGTAAATAATAAGTAATAATCTGTACATATATTTTTTTTTTTTTAAATCATTGACTTCCTGTACACAGGTTATATCGCAGTGCTGCTGATTCACATTTATTTACTTTGTATTATAAGCAATTTCGAAATAACGACGATGACTCCGGCACTCACCAATACCGTGCCATGGAGATGAAATATTTATTTAAATTAAACACACTTACAATCGCTTACGATTAATTTTTATGAAGCTAAATTATTAATTCATTTTTCTTATTTTTCCTTATGAGCCAGCCAGAAGAAGGCAGGGCAGGCAGCGTGTCTTCTTTTAAGTTTTTCTGCTGTTGTTGTTTTTATTATTATTTATTTTTTTTTTTTTTCTTTGCTTTTCACTCGACGTTGTATTAATATATTAAAATATAAATAATTTGATCATTGGGGCTGTGTGGATTTTTTTGTTCGATTTTTTTTTTTTCGTTGCTCTCGTAATTAACTATTGATTATGGAATTGTTGATTATTTATTAGTTTTTGAGTCAGTGAATAATGGAATTCATTTTTCTACGTTTTTCCTTTCCTATACATGAATGTATTTTCTTTATATTTTGTATATACATACTTCTCTATTTTATACGATTGAGGATTAATTATAAATGAAAAGGCTTTATTAGATGAACCGGAAAACGAAATGGTTATGAGTTTGATTTAAATGTGTGTGTGTGTACAAACATACAAATATGTATGAATGTGTGCGTAGCAATTAATATGATTCAGATAAACAATGACTTGGCATCATTTTAAAAAGGCGAAACACAGTGGCATAGGGTATATTTTTACATACATATATACATATGTATTTATGTAGTAGTTCATTTTAAGTGACTTATAGAGAAATATAACAATTCAGCTCCGCTTTTTGAATGAATTTTGTCTCAAAAGCTACGATTACACGGTCAACGAAAACAAATCAACTCTTTGACTCTCTGGCATCAAAATGGAGTCCTAAAGTGGTCAAGTCGTGTGATTTTCAGCATAAAACGCTGTCAACGCGGACGACTGAGTTGACAGCCGTACTAACGCGAACTTTTGGATCAATGCACAGATTATTTTCGTTGACCGTGTAATCACCTGTAAACGCTGTCACATTGACAGATCTATTTCTCATCATCCCAATATCCGCTGACATGACAGGAGTTTCTATCGCGTTAATGTAGACTGCGTTGACCTTTTTCCGACGTAGTGCTTTCATTGCGTTGACGCTCTTGTCGATTGACTGCAGGGCTATTCAAGTGGTGTATTCTGTCCAAAAAAAAAACCAAGATATGTATGCATTTTGCAGCAAATCCGTCAACTTCATGTGATCTCAAGATAGAAGACCCTCTTAGCAGCGCCAACTACAGAGGTATGGCATACAATGATCACCTAAAATCTTGTAAAAAACTCAGATCTTTCGTCTTTTGCATGCTAAAGGCCATCTGTTGGTTTCTTTTTGAATCATATGTTATTTTGACACTGACAGGATAAGAGCCACTCAAAAAAATTGACACAAACTAAGTATTATATTTTCACGGTACGAAATGGAACGATTTACGCTTGAACAATGTTGCAAATATTACTTCCAAAATGGATGCTGTGTTGTCGAAACAGTGCAAATTTTGAAAAGCTTTCAGTCGAAATATTGCACCAACTGCAGCTGGTGCATGCAAGTTTGTGATGAAAGTTCGTAAGACCCGTTTGCTGATTGAACCGAACATATTCCCGTGTTCGTCCTGTGCACTTAACGGAAGATAGTACTGCTGTTGCCGATCTCAACATCAGTCGCGTTAGCCTGAGGAGAATTTTGCATAAAGATCTCGCATTATTCGCTTACAAGGTCCAATTCACTCAGGAACTGAAGCAAAATGGGTTTTTGGAGTGGCGGCATTATTGGCCCATTTGTCTTCCAAGACGACAATGGAAAAAAAACGTTAGTCAATGGAAAGCGCTACCGAGCCATGATAACCGATTTAAGTAAGAATATTTCCAAAGAACCGCTGAAAGTTACGACACTCATTACTAGAATGGTAGTAATCTGGGACGTATAAGTATAAACAACTATTCTTACGCTAAGGAGAGCAGTTTGAATTACTTATTTAAATTTATACAAATCTGTCAAAAAATTCATAGAAAATGGAAAGTGGTACGGGTAGTACATTGTACTCAAAGTACTAAGTACAATACTAGGTACTATAAGTAGTACAAATGACAGCGCTACTTGTAATCTGCCGCACCAATATTTGTATTTCTTTCAAGGAATCGTTTGCCCGATAACTTCGCAATTCCTTCTAAATAATACTTTGGTGTCAAAACATGTGGGAAAATGGATGAAACAGTGTATTCTAGTAGCTCATGGTATTTGTTATAGGTCCCTGGGGAACCGACAAAAATAATAAAAATTCGCACAATAGCCAATCGGAGTGATTGGATAAGGGAAATTTTTATTTTACAAAAAAGTTTGTTGTATATTTTCTGCACAATCTACAATCTTTGTTTAGTTTTTGTACAATAACTTTTCTCTGGATGTTTGGCATAAATCACTGTGAACCTGTAAACCGTACTTAGACATTTGGATTCGATTTTCAATATCTTTCGCCTCGAGTTGTCTAACAACGTGACACCAGATTGCGTATAAAGATTTGAATGGAAACTCGTGAAAGCTCGAAGGAAGTGATATGATTCTTGAATTCAATCCCTTAAGCATGACAAAGCCTTTCGGGTAGAAAGTATTAATTATTACGATCAGTCAAAACGTACTCAGCTATGTAAGTTTGACGTATTTCTACATGTTCGTGCAAAATGCTGTCAAGCAAACAAAAGGTTTATAGAAACGTTCACCCACCATAGGACTTTAACAAAAATTTCGTTTCGTAGTGTATTGGCTTCCAGATTACAATCTGTCCGGGTTTGCTTTCTGAAACACGCCGCCCTTTAGTGTAAATTGTCTAAGTTTCTGCTTATATTAGAGAGCATGTGACGCTTCAGAGCGTTAAGTGTCAGTCGCACAAAAACAACCTTAACGTCATTCCGGATCTCTCTTCTCTTTCTCTTCGACAGAGTGAAATAATAATTACATATATTGCATACCAACTATTAAATACAAACATTTGCAAATTCTTCCATCTGCAGCCTAGGTATGTACGAGTACTTCCCCTAAGAATAATTTTATTTATACGTTGCAACCTCTCATATTCTACGCTTCTCTAGTTCCTACCGACCGACTGATGCTTAATTAAGTTTTTTCATTCATTAATTGGGTGATTGTGCACTTGATAATGCTACAAACAATAAATTATACAACACTACAGATGGGGTAGCCCCTTCTTTTCCATTCAGTTGCGCGCGGCACACGATAAAAATCAATCCCCGTTCTATTGATGATATACTTGGTTGGTTGGGCAAAAAAAAAAAAAACGCCAACCCCCCTGCATAAGTAAAGTGAATCAAAATTCCCATTTCCTCCAACCCTGCACCCACCCTGCATATGGACACACACACTCGGAGAAATCTTGTACGGTACGCACCCTCATGGCTACTACTCTCGAATGCGGGTTGTAATTAAAGGTCAATTCCAAGCTCTAACCTGGCATTTCACAAAGAACAAAAGAGATGGATGGCTGTAAATATCGCATCCTTGCATTATAAGGTGTTGCAAGTGTAATTGACGGCGAAAAAATCGCTAAAAAAATGTTTTTCCTTTTTTTTTTTGTTGCTTTGCTCCTTTATACTTGGACCGAGCCAACTGAACGTTCATCTGCAATTCTTATTTTCTGGCAGAAAGGATTACTACTGCTGCTGCCCCTGCTGCAATCACATTCATGTGCATTCAGCTCGAATTTATTTCTTTGGTCCGACGGTCGTGGTGTTAGATGATTCCACACTGCAGCCGCCGCTGCCTCCATGATGATATTCCTCTAAATGTGCACAGAAGTGCGGAAGCTTTCATCACAAATGCATCCATGTACATACATACATCCATACATAGCATTCGTAGAATCGAGAAACGAGAGATGTCTATGTAGATTAAACATGCGAGAAATAGGGAGCCATGTCATGGGAAACTACTTTCACATTGGCCATTAGTTTTTGTCCTGCCGCAAAATAGGCTCCCCTATCCAAGCGACAACGTCCCCCCTCACTACACAGCAAGAAATACAAACGGTTGTGTGTTGTAGTTGAAGGGTTGATGATGATAATGCTGCTGGTGATGGTTGCACATACGGCTGGGGCGATGGCGATGGCGATGGCGATGCAGTTGTGCGGCGCTACCATTATAGCAAGTTTTGTGTTCTCCTTGCATTTTCGTTTCTAGTAGGGGTGCATAAGGAAGGATCGCCACCAACCGGTCTGAACTTGCACCACTGCATTGCCTTTTTAATTTCGTCCTCTTGCGCGCGCTTTTCTCTACTCTAGCTGCATCGAAACGGTCCACCGCCTTGGCTTTTGACGATGGCAAATTGCGTGGAAACCATTTCAGAGATTCCCATAGAAACACGAACGAAAGTCAGTCAGGGCTTAAGAGAGTGAACGAGATGAAAAGGCATTTTGCATTGATATACAGCATCTAAACCAATTTTCCGACAGTTTGATGAACAATCAAACACCAAAAACCGCCCTTTTCCATTTTCATGAGCACCAAGCATCATGAGCGCCCACAAATCCAATCCAATACGTATGTACATACATATGTATATACAAAAGGAAAAGCTTTCGCTCTTCCATATTTAATTATGCTCTCTTGATGTTCTAAGAAAACTTTTTTTTTTATATCATAATGGAAGCATGACAGCATAAGATGCCGTCCGCAACCAGACGCCTCGCATCTGTGTCATTCCGACCGTGCCGTGGTACGACATGCTATTGTGTTGTGTAGTGAAGGAATAGTACACGCTAGGAGCCGTGTTAATGTACTTAGCAAAAGAAATACGATTTTGTTTATTTTTTCTTTCGTTTTTTTTTTTTTCTAGTCACATTCCCTTTTGCCATCTCTTTATGGAGTTTTTACTCTCTTGCTTTTGCTGTGATGTGTTTACATACTTTTTTCTTTTAATCAGCCGACAAGAGAACAAGTATCTATAGCACAGAAGAACAGTGGTAAGTTGACGTCATTTCGAGCGAATTTCAGAGTACGAACTTTGAATTGACAATGCATGCGTGTGCGTTTATATGAAAATTGGTCAAATGATGCTTTTGACACCTTTCTTGAATTGCTGATGATGAGCTGTGATATGCAGCGGTTCTGAACCTTTTTGACACTAATGGGACATCATGTATTTTATTTGAAGGTTTTTCTTTACGAAATAACATATAACCAGCTGTAGTAGGTACTTGTTTCGGGAAACAATGAATTAAGGTTGTTTAGGTTGCGTAAAGTTGCCTAGTATTCCTTACTAACTTCGGTTGATAATATTTTGTAAAAATGTGGAACTTATGGTTGAATGTTGGCCACAAAAAAGTGTTGCAAACCCATGATCGACAGTAAATTCGAAAAATTTGAAAGTGCACCAACAGTGCCTCCCCCGACTGAAAATGTGAAACGTAAGGTAATGTGTAACGTTAAGTGGCAAAGTGAGGTATAAAAATTATAAAAGTAGTTTTTATTGATAAAGTAGTCTATTGTGGCTATATGGAACTACAAGACCCAGAGGAGCTGAATTTATGGAGACATGGAAACGGTTTCTATGTCCTAAACTTTGAGAAAATAAAAGAAATGGGACCGAAGCATCTTATTAAAATAACAAGGATATCGCCTCAAGCATTTGAGATACTCCGTGCACTTATTGAATCCATTCCTATTGAACCTAGTGCTCGACTATTTTCAGGAGCAATTTTTTTCTGTTAACTGTCAAAATGAAGTAAAAATTCAACTCTTGCTTCCAATTGTCGCGTTACGCGGCATTACGTAAGGTGCAAGCAAAAGCCATATTGTGATAGGATGCAATAAATTTCTATTGTGAAACTCGAAAACGTCAAACGAAACCGAAGCCAAAGAATTATTATGTTTTAAGCATTATGTCAAATTTCTAAATCATGTATGACAACCCAACCGAAACAATCTCACCGACACCTTTGACGTCAAAAAAGGATTCAGACAAGGTAATGAGAAAATTGTGCGAAACTTGCAAGACAACACCAGAGGTACAATTTTGCAAAAGTCTGTGCAATTACTTGCATACACTGATGACATTGACATTATCGGTAGAACACAGCGAGCTGTCACTGGTGCGCTTGCAAGTATTGGAACAGAAGCAACAAAAATGGGTTTAGTTATGAATGAGGACAAAACCAAGTACATATATACTGTCAACAAGAAGGAACACACCACATAGACGAAACGTTACAATAGACAGCTAAGACTTTGAGGTAATTAGACAACGGCCATAAACTCTGATAACAACATTACATCAGAAATCAAACAAAGATTTGCACTTGCCAATCGCTGTTTCTTTGGTCTAAAAAGGCAATTGAGTAAAAAGGCCTTGTCAAAAATGCTAACGAGACTTTATATAAAACATTATTCATCCCAGTCCAGCTATATGGTGCAGAAGCATGCACCTTAACGTTGGCGGATGAAGATATCCTTGGTCGTTTTGAACGAAAAATTCTTCGGATGATTTTCGGTCCCGTTTGCGGGATTTGGAGGAAATTTAATAACAAACTCTAAGAGCGTCACAGAGACATCGACCTGCTTCGGCCCGAAGAGTCTTCGAATCCAACCCAGAGGGACAACGGAGTAGAGAAAGACTTAGCCTTAGGTGGCGTGCACAAGTGGAGAAGGATCTCAACCAACTTGAAGTGCGCAACTGGGGGCAGTTACCCAAAGATCGCGCTAACTGGAAAGGGTTGTTGGTTGAGGCCCAGGTCCATCCCGGACTGTAGGAGCCACGTAAGTAAATAAGCATGACAACCCAATTTAATTTATTGTAACCTAGCAAAAGTCTGAAAACTAACTGATTCAGATTTTTGTTTCTTGATTATTTGTCATACTTGGAGAGAGTGCGTCCTTAACGCATGATCGATCACTGATCATGATGCCAAAGTCATGCAAAACTTATAATTTTTGCCCCATCAGTTTCCTAAAGCTAAATTTTGACTATCGTCGTAATAAACATACTAAACAATATAAGGCCAAGTACCGACCATTGTAGATCCCCATTCAGGAAGTAATCAGTCGCTGTTCTATTTACGAAGTTATGGTTTTGAAATGAAAGGCATTCTATGCGCAAAGGTATTACTGCCAGAAATATGCACGCATATTGTGCATATTCTCAGGTCCTTCAGGTTTTGTAGCCAGAAATAAAAATGCGACATTTCCTATTTCGCATATTTACCAGTCAAAAAAATAAAGCAACAAAGAAAAATATTTTTAGAAAACAATTACAGCTATGAATAGTTTTATGACATTTCAGAAATGTCATTTCAAAGCGCATGCAAGGCGGATGGAAAGTGACGTGAAGCCGAAGCGCTTTTATGCCCTCCGACTTTCCACTACACAAAATGAAATCATTCAACATTGGAAAAATAGTCTTTTTTTACAAAGAAACTGCGCACATGGTTTGAATAAACTTTTTATTTGAAAAATATCAGTAGATATATAAAAAAAAATAATTTTTATGACATCTTACACTTGCGTATTATAAATGTTAATAATATGATTTCGATGTTGTCACTTGTTGGCACTAATTTATTAATGCAATCAATAAAATTGTTTATGGTCATTGCTATCTTAATATTAATGCAATAATTACAAATTACGAAGCTTCATTTCCTCCACTTCGAGTGGTCATTTAAGTTCGTTTAGTTAGGCTTATTATAAATATCTATATATTTATGTCCACAACCTATTTATTTATTTATGTATACATACATCCATTCATACAAGTCCATGAGAATTATATTTCAGAACAAAGCCACACGTCCATTTGAATAATTTAATTAATTTCATTGCAATGGCATATAATATAAATTGAATCAACTTGAAGGTTGACATAAACTTTAATAATTAAAATAAAATTGAGGTCTACAAAATGTATACATAAATATGCATATGCATAAATATTATCTGTCTACCAGATGTCGTCAAAAACAAAATAGATTCCATATTTCCGATCAGTGTATATTGAAGTAAATACCTACTAAATTATTTGTATTGTTCGAGTGGCTTTTTGTGGACCAATCAGGAAAAACCTAGTCCATAACTTTTTTTTTTTTTTTTAGTAAAACCAACATTCAAAATTGTATTATCGTATTTGATCAATTGGTTAAATCGATCTAAATTTATATGGTAAACATTTATTTTTTTACTGATCTAGTTATAGGCGATCTATTAAAATATAACGATCAGTTGGGCACATGTCTCCGTGTACACTAATGGTTATATTTTAATAATGAATAAATATTAGAACATATTTTGTCTATTTTTATGTCACATAGCTAGACTAATAGCGGGAGACACTACTAGCACCATTCAGAGTTATCAGTCGACGTAGGTGTACAAATATTATTCAAATTTCTCATACATGTATGTATGTATATAGCAGTTTAAGAACCCTGATAATAGTTATAAATTATGGAAAAGTTATTGAGATAATATTTTAAAAACTGTTGTTGTCTGTCCAAGGGTAGGATTAGACTTTATTATTTGCGATAGATTTGGTGACGAATATGTGGGGTGCTGTAAAACGTGTTGCCTCGTCAGTGTTAAAAAAAAAGTAGAAAAATTGGTTAAAAATTTTTTAACAAAATTGATTTACTACACCAAAGTAGCATCAGTCCTTGTCAGAGTTTACTTTAAAGTCAATCCACTCTTTGTAGATACATAAATGATGAATAAAACAACAACGATCATCATAAACGCGATCGAAACATTTGAGGGAAATAAATGGTTTGCTGCCCTTCTTGCCGAACGTTTCCAAGGATTTGGCAATGGAGGAAGAGATTCTGTTCACAAATTGTAACGCCGTACCAATAAAGTTCTGGTCCAACCCTATCTGGTGGTGACATTGATAAGGCTATTCGCCGAATAAAGATCACAGCTTCAACAGCATAAACAGGTGCTGAAAATAAGTATAATACTTCGTATTCTGGCTGGCTATGAGTTCCACTGTTCCACTGCAAGGTCAATGTATATAGGTAGCAAAATTGAAAAAAAAAAACTGTGAACAATCAAATTGGAAGATTAGTGCAAATGACAAACAGAATCTGCCACTTTGGTACTGCGCTTAGCAGATCACGCTGTTAATAATTTATTATCCAAAGATCAATCGATAGTGCTTCTGTAGAGTACGACGTTTAGGATGATTTGATTGATTGACTGGGGCGAGAAATGATCTCAACCTCTTCGAACCATACTTTTCATTTCGATGGTCAAGTAGCGACATTATCGGCACAGCCATGTTCTCTCATATTTCTTATTTTAGACAACAATCCAACAGAGAAATTGAAATTAAGAAATTGAGACACATACTATTTAAGACATGAACGAAAGATATTGAGAATAAATTACTTCGAGTATCAGTTAATATGTGTTAATTTTATTTTAATGTATTATTTCAATGAATGCAAATTTTCATCGGTCGATTATAGCTTTTCTTGTTTTTATTGAAAACAAAATTAATGTTTAATTTATTCATTAAGTATAGCAAAAAAGAATATTAAATACATCGATCCTATGTTTTTCCTACATTTTTTTACTAGCTTCCTCCTTCCCTTACCACCTTTACTTGGCACAGACCAGACTAATAAGATCAAGATCATTAGGAATACCTTGAGGAAAGAGAAAGAGCCGTTATGCAATTTTAAGGTGACTGATCTTTTTTTTAATACACACAATCACTTGGTAATAGTTTTGAAATTCTTGCTGATAATGTCTTAATTTGACGAAATCTTTAGAAATTCTTTGAATGTCAACGAAAAAATGCTTGAGGTCCTAGGTCAATATTTGAGCAACTTACTTGTCCTATAGCACTTTAGCGTAGAGAAACCTCTCAATACTTACGTATGTATGTACGATTAAGTTTCGGTAGTTCACAAAAGTCTAGCTGTATTTCATTTTGAGACCAATTAGTAGTTTTACGTTACGAATGTGGGGGTTTTCAAAAGCGTCTAATCAAATAATCAATCTGAGCTCCAACACAGCTGACGTTTTCGAGCATAATGCTAATGCAGTTCCAAATAGTGATTCTTTGATTGAGATGACGTTTTCGAAAACGACTTATGTTTCCCTATTAACATTTACCATACAAGTAGTTTATCTGTCAAAATTTGACGTAAATTAAATGTTACGTGTATGAACAATATCCTATACGTCAAATGACTTACTCTCTCACTGGCATTGGGTTTCTTTACTTCTACACACAAATTTGTATTTCACAAGTCCACGAAATTGTCCGCATTTCTTGAAACTCCATTTTTATGAAGATCATGAAATTTGTTTACGAAAAGATGATTAATAAATTTTCTGCGCAAGATCCGCCGCGCAAGATCTTCTCATTGCCACCAACATCGCTACGAAATGATTTTGTAGACAAGAAGACATTTATGTATCTCTAACGAGTCATGACTGGCAAAATGTTTTTTTTATCTTCCGCAAATTTTAATATTATAAATCGTATATTAAATATTAACTCGACAATTTAAAGAATTAAGTAGGCAGTAAATTTTCCACTTAATGGCTGACGATATTAAAATAAGTTTCTTTTCATTTAATTCCTACAAATCCAGTAAAAAATAAATAAAAACCCAAAAACTAATTTTTGATCCTCATTTTATATTGCTATCTATACATATTTATGTATATTTCGAAAACGATCACTTCAATGATCGTTCACCGAATGGAGGACGACGTCCGTACAGGAAGTTCTAGAAACAACGTCAATGGTATCTATACGTTTTTATTGATGTTGTATGAACAACAACATCTAAAAGATACTTTTTTTTTTAAATTAATGAGGTAAAATAATTAGTTTTGTGAAGATCACTGACTTAGTAGCAACATTTTAAGGAAAACGTTGTTGAATTAAAAAATAATTAAGAAAATCTGACAACAGACAGTCTGTGAATTTTTACAACGAATAAGGACTCTTTCAATGTGATCTAGTATGGAATATGTGCAGGTAGAAGCAAGATTTGGGTAGAATATTATAATAAAAAAGGCGGCTCATTTATGTACATAAGTAGACACGTTTCGTTTTAAACCAGAAACTCCAATAACATGGGAACTGACTTAATCAACTATTGAAAGGTTGTGACATTTTAAGGTCCCGCGATCAGCAAGATCAATAATCAATCATTCTCACCAACAAAATTAAAAAAAAAATGTATGTCCAACCTAGATCCAAGATCATTCCCATTTATTCTAATTAATAAATAATTAATTATCCTTCTAATCCCTGAAAATATTTGAAATTCATAAAAAAAAATCTAAACTCACCCTTTCCTCCTCACGAATCATCTCGGCAATCTCAGGCTTGATTTCCATCTCATCCACATGATTAATGCCCAAAGCTGACAAACTTAATGCATCGCCTGTAGGTGGTGTCGCGATCGGATAGCCACTGCCGGCGCTGCCACTGCCACTACCACCCCCACCTGCAGATGATGAATGATTATTTGAAGTTGACGATGACAAATGTGGTATGGGTGATGCGAAAGGATTTCGCACAGAAGAAGACATTGACGGCGAAGGACATTCCTGTGGCAATTGCTGTTGCTGTTGCCTTTGCTGGTATTGAAGTTGTTGTTGATGCTGTTCGTGCTGCAGTTGCTTCTGTTTCTCCTTTTGGTGTTCTGTGACGGCGGCAGGCGATGGAGATCTACTGCGCTTGCGTCCTCCAGCCGAAGACAAATTCACCTCCAGCAGCTTTTCGGTGTTTACGTGAAGACGTGGTTTTTTCGGCGATGATGGTGACCTGCGTGGAGTTCCCTCCTCGCTGACCAATGTTGCGCTGGCTAGGGCGCTTATGTCATCCGCCGTTTCAGTAGTGTTCACCTCGGCTAAACCGCGTATCTTCAGCATTTCGGCGACTTTTAGCAGCGGATTAATCTGATCCTGACTCACATTGATTTCACCTTTGTACATAAACTCCATGATTGCCTTCAGTTCATTCCACCGGACATCACGCATAATGATAATCGGATGTTGACATGGATTGTCGTAAAAAAGTGCTTGGAAATATGGGCTGCATGCAGATAGCACCATTTTGTGCGCTTTAATGGACTGCCCTTCGCAGGCAAGTGTCACGTCCACGAACGACTCATTCTGTAGGAGTTCGTCGAAGACGTTTGTCAAATTGGTTTGGTAATTATTCCATCGTAAGCAGAATTGTTGATGTGACTGATTTCCAGCAGACGACTTCTGCGACAAAGGCGTGGGAATGGGGGTTGGGTTTGGGGTTGGTGTTCGTGGTTTTGTCAACTCGATAGGGGGACTATTTTTGGTTACTACAGGTTCTAAATTCTTGGCTGAGAAATTTATTGCTTCCTTTTCCTTGAAAAACGGGGGAATGCTGGGCACACTCGAGTGATGCTGTGGCGAAGCTGGCAACGACTGTGATTTTGGCATCGGTACTTCGATGCGGTCGTCATCGAGACGTGGCGATGGTGGAATGTCACCTGTTGAGGCTGGCGATAAACTCTTCAGGAATGGTAGGGGTTCACTGCTGAATGGTGCCAAATCTTTTATTACATCCATTTTGTATTCACACAAGTGTTAAGTACGCACTGTTAAGTTTTCTATTTGTACTTATATGTACTATATGAAAAATCGATTCGAGAAAACACCTAAATATCCTTAATTAAGAACGGTGTATATTTACTTACGAACTTCTTAAGTTTATTCACATCACACACTGAGAACGGAACTTTCACACTCAGGCAACTACACCATTGTACATCGATTTTATTGATTAATAAAGAAATACACTAACCGACGGCGATGTTATATTTTATTTCATTTATTATTCCTTTTTATTAGCAATAAATTACATGGGAAGTAATGTTTACTAAAAACAAACCTCGCGCTCCTTTTCCCTCCAATATCTCATTTGCCTTGTGTGCAGGCCAGGCACACACCACACTTGCACACACTGGTGTTCACTCTCTCGCTCTTTCTTATAAAACTTTTATCCGCCGCACATCAACCCCTAGTAGGTCGACTCGACAGTCGTGTCGTGGGGGGTAGTAGAACGTTGAGAAAAACAACAAAATTAATTTAATTTTGTATAGGAGTCTCGCTCCCTAAAATCGATTTGTAATTATATGAGACGACGACGGGCGCAGACGACAACGGCGAACTCTGAAAGATACATTCCATTCCGCGAGAAAAAACAAAAAAAAAAAAAGAAACTATGTAACGTCAACTAGAGGCACACACAATGTACAAAGTGTAAACAAAAGCACTTTTATGTATAAAGATATATTACGGATACGAATGTGATATAAAGTTGAACACTAAGCTGTTTTTGTTTATCAGGGGCGCGGTAGAAGGGGGCGCAACAAGAACGTGCTAAAGCGTTTGTCCTCACGCACTAAACACTCTTCACAAGCCGACAGTCAGACATGGACTGAAATGCATTGACAGCAATGAACAGTGTGTAACGAAACATGAGAAAGTGTTGATAAATTTACTTCAAAGTATGAGTGTGGTAAAATGAGCATGTGTGCGTGGTTTAAGAGTTATGCAGCAGTGTGAGTGTTAAAATGGCAATTGGGGTCTTTTTAAGGGAGAATATGGAACAAAACAAAATTTTAACTGCAAAGAGAATGGTCAGACAAATGGTGGCTAAAGAGACGAACGTAAGAGAAAAAGAAAGCACAAGAATTTTCAAAAGTTTTCTACTGACTTCTCGTAGTATATAGAGATCAGAAATCTTGTAAAAAATGTATCTTTCTTTTAATAGATAAACTGTGTATTAACGAAGGACTTCTATTAAGAACTATATTTGAGGCCGCCAGAACAGGACTGGACTATCCAGAAATTTGAAAAAAAGTTACCTAATTGCATAATCAATTTTTTAAAATGTCATTCTTTAAAACCCGAGGGGCTTAAAATTGTTAACATGATCAGATCAGACAGCAGGACATTCCTAGACTGTCAGTTTTCAACATTTCAGTGCAGGCCCCTCATTCTCAGGACCATTTCACACTACACACTAGGTCGGTTCCTTTACCTGAAAATACGTATAAATTCATACGGATTGCTACGAATTCTAGTCCAACTCCGTTCCCTAACATACAAAAATCGTAAAAAAAAAAACATACGAGAAAGTAAAACATTTTCTCTCAGTAACATACATAAGTTACGAATTCTTAACCGCAAAATTTTGGTAGGTAAGTGATGTACGATCTGTCAAAAACACTATACAATCAACTAACACTTTAGATTTAAATTTATTCAGGATTTCAATTTTATTTGATTTGAAAACATAGTATTTTTCTGAAGATTTCTGAAAATTTCACCGTCTTTCTCGTGTTTTGCTCATCCTCATACATATGTACATATGTACATGACATTTCAGTTGTACGATGTATTTCCTAATTTTCATGAAATTTTCATCATTCTCTGAGAGAACTATCCGCCGTCTTATATTTTCGCTGTCGGGATTTTTTCTACACTAGGTATTGCGCCATTCGATGTTCCGCCATTTTGCGTTTATGAATTCCATTGCCTCGAATAGCTTGCTACGGACATGAATAATCTACCTTTCCTATCAAATAGTTCGTGTTTTATAGCTGACATCACATCCGATAGTTTCCGCAGTGAGTAGGATCTTCATCATTCAGATCTTTTTCTTCACCTATTCCACAGTATTAAACGTCCACTATCTTCCATCCCAAAACTATGTTTTTTTTTCAGATATCGAACGAACTTTGACTGAACTAACTTCATGCAGTTGTATTCCGAATGCCTTTCGATTTATCAAAAGGTCGATCACATCTATTCTTAAAAAAAATCTACCTCAAAACAGCGACAACTTCATTAAGTGCCTTTTTTAAACATGGCGGCAAATTATTAGAATTTAAAGGCTAAAGGCTCAATCGAACAGAAACTGGAATGCCCGTTCCTCTGAAAACTGGCTGGCAAAGCGGTCCAGTGAAGGACGCGGCGAGGATATATGTATAGTATCTACACGAAGAAGGCGACTTTGAAAAAGGTCTGGTGAGACGAAGAAATTGATTAATTGCTTGCGTCCGTGCGTTTTTATAAATACAATCATTTTCATGTTCCACGATGTGCTTCACGTTGTTGACGTTTGATTTGACATTACTGATCGGGGCGAAAAACATAGCACAAGAGTTCTGTTTGACAAAGCCTTCAGAGACAGACTTTGAAATGACTATAATACTAGTAGATTTTGATTTATTACCAAAATCAATTTTACATATTTTTACTTCAAGCTCGAAACTCAACACCGAACTACAACCGGCGAGCTAGATCAATGATTCTATTATGCACGTTCGCAAATTGAAATCACAAACAAAACAAACAATATTTCCTCAAAGTATTCTTAGATTCTGTTTAAAATTTCATAGCTGGATAAGTGTCAAAAGCCTTGTGGCTTTAGATCGGAGAATATCTGAAAATGAAATAATAAAACTTAGCAGATCAAGGTTAAGAATAGCGATAGAAAAGATTGCAATCAGAAATCTTAAGCAAACCAAAGAATAGAAGGGCGGACACATGGAAACATTTTATAATAACAATACTAATAATTATACTAAGTATATTTAGACTATATTTCGGTTCTTTTTGTTTCCTTTTGATTAGAACGTCCACTCTAACGCATTGAGACATTTTGCTATATTTTCTTCTTGAAAAATAGTCAATGTGTTGTATGGACAGGCGTAATTTTATCAATTAATCAATCAATCCACTCTTCTGGAAAATTTAGAAATGGTATTCTACTATTATAAATACCTCGAAAATTTAAGACTATGAACCTACATGCATATGTACATACATATGTCAAACATGACCCCGATTGCTAAGTTTTGAACACATTGTGTAAGACATGATCACAATTTAATTTATTGTATTTATTTTTGGATCTCCAGCTGGGCATTGAAAATTTCAATTGTTTATTAATCTTTTCAAACTTTCATTTATTTATTGTTTATTAAATTTGAAAATAATAATAATGAATACATAGCTGTGTCTGTAATATGTGTGCTGATATATGAAAAAAAAACATGAAATTCCGGTTTTAACAAATATAATTCAATTATCTTATGGTCCCCATTTAAGATTCAAATGCTTTTAAGTAAATAATTTATTTTTGTGTTTAAACATTTTCGACAGCTTTTGGGAAAATTTGATATGAGGTGCGTATTGCAACACTACACATGTATGTATGTTCATGTGTAATTAATTCACATCAAGTCTAGTGAAATTTTGCCACCGATGCGGTCAGAAGCGATGTGATGTCAGAAGCGAATATGGTGACTCTATCGTGAGTACTTTGACATATAGATAACATTTTAAGGATAAGTACAAATTTGATCGTATTGTAAGAAAGTTTATAAATTGAAGATCTGTACGATATGGTGAATGCCGAGATCGTAATCTTAAAAGATCTAGTTCCAAAGCTCTAATTTATCTATTGTGGAAATAGATTCGAACGAATCTTCAGTTATCTTCAGGAATATACATACATACATATGTATGTATGTATGTATGTTTCCAAACCATACATTAAAATTAAATCCTAAATTAATTCGATGACAGCGAAAAAGAAATATATGAACTAAAGTGGCAGTTAATTGTATAGTGCTATTGACAGATCGCAAACTAATTTAGTTAGCTACAGAAATTTTGTCACTTGCGGAAATCTTTTACGATTTTTTGTGTTAAGGAATGGAGTTAGACTAGAATTCGTAACAATTGGTACGAATTTGTACGAATTTTTAGGTAATGGAACAGACCCCGATTCGCTGCAAAAACCGTGTGGGAAATAGTTATGCACAGTGCAAATACCAACAGAATATAGACGTCTAATATGTATATAGAGACGTTTTTTGCATCAGGACACTTTTGAACACTTTTAAATATTCCAGTGAAATCATATGACCTAAGACCTAAACAAAACAAAAATATCAACTTACCTTTTCTACAAATGTTTATTCTTTCTTAAAAAACCGTGTGGGAAATAGTTATGCACAGTGCAAATACCAACAGAATATAGACGTCTAATATGTACATATATAGAGACGTTTTTTGCATCAGGTCACTTTTGAACACTTTTAAATATTCCAGTGAAATCATATGACCTAAGACCTAAACAAAACAAAAATATCAACTTACCTTTTCTACAAATGTTTATTCTTTCTTAAACTAAAGTACATTTCCAAACTACATAGTATAGTACATAGAAATTTTTACAAGAACGTATTTATTACCAAAATTTATTTCCCGCCGCAAAATTAAATTCCATTTTTTTATAATTAACATTTAATTTTTAATTCTTACATTTTATTAAAATCTCTCTTCCACACTATTCCTCTCTCCATTCCTATTTAATTTGAGAAATATTCTGCTATATATGCTCTTTCGTTATCTTTTAAAGAGCGTGTGGATTAATTCCTCTCTTTATTCGTATAAAAACTGCAGTAGGAAGCGGCAAGGCAAGAAAACTTTTCATTTTTGCACAGAAAACTTAAAAGAAAAAAAAAAAAAAAACTGCTGAAAACAAAAACTACAATTTAAAATGTCCACTACATGGGCACTAGTTTAAAACCAAACACTATCAAGCAGAGTCTTCTTGACACGCCCAATTTGCACATGTGTATACTCGAGCCCCACCACTTGTTTCGTTGTGTTGGCGTCAAGATCAAAGAAGAAACCATAGCAGGTGCATACATCAGAGTGAATGCGAAAAAAAAAAGAAAAACGAAAGGAGAAATTCAAATCGGCAAAAAAAGAGCAAATTCATTCATTATACAAAAATGACGTCAGAGGGCGGTGCTTCTGCCAACAAAGTCACGTGCTCTCTAGCAATCGAGCACTCTTGGCCAATTTGTTTACCTGTGGCCATGGGCTGCATGTGAGCCGTGCCGTTGAATGCATGCGTTTTCACGACGGTCATACCATAACCATATAGTGTAGCACACATACAGGAACTTAAGTCCCATATGTTGTGGAGCATTGGTAAAAGTAGAATGATACAAAATATGGGAGAAAATGCCGTGTAAAATTACTGTTATTGTTATTCATCAATTTTTATTGTGAGAATATATTTCTCGATTTTTTTTCTCTCTCTTCAGATTTATTATGGAATCGTAAGACAGCTAAGTAAGTTATGAGCTCATGAAAAGTTTTTGTATCTGGGACTGTTGCTGGAACATTCGAGAGATTTACAATTTTAATTATAATTCTGTATGTAGACACAAATGTTGGTAGGTACCTACCTACCTACCTACAACATGGTCATTTTTTACACTGACCGATTAAAATGATCTGTCATGTCGGTCGTTATTTCTGGAGACTGTTTTATTCTAAATATCACAGGAATTATGGTTTAGAAGGCTCCTTCGCAGCCAAGCGGGCACAAATAATTGCTGCCGGACCTTCTTCCTACATCCAATATGTGCATAATCATGGCTTTCTAAACATACATAAATACTTATCCTGACCTCAGGCCCCGCTGCGGTGACATTTAAAGGACTGCCATCCTCAGATGGCGAGTTAATCTAGGTAGTTCATAAATTTCGGCATCTTGTCGAAATTTGCCGAAATTTATAAATTTTTAACGGGATAACACAGTGTAGTGCTTCACCCAAATAGGTTCTGTGATCAACTGAAAAACATCCGAAAACAACAGGTATGTATATATATATGTACATATGTATATCTGAAGAGGGTCCAGCGAAGGCAGATCGATATCCAAAAAATACATAGACTCCCAGGTGGTTTCTTCTTTAATGAATAAATGCGTCACATTCGATTATAAGGTTTATGTTTCTTTATGGTTCATGCAGAGTCTGCAGAATCCACAGCCTTCTTTACTCGAATTCTTGAGATGCTCCTAAGGACTATAGTGGTCTGTCAGCATCTATGTTGACATCCGCAGTCGAACTTTGTATAGGCTTAGGATTTTTTTTACTCCTTTTCTAGTTGTAAAGTTTCCCAAAAGTTCTTTCACAGCTGAAGAAAGTCATCTCAAAATTGGGAACACTTGCTCTTTTTTTCTTTTTCCAGGTCCTTCCATATTTTGTGCGGTAGTAACCCATAGAAAAATTTCGGAGCCAAAAAGTTTCTTGCTAGTTCCTCCGTTACTTAATTTCACTCTACTCCTACCTGTAGGTATATAATAAAGAGTGATTTTGTTAGTTTGCCAAAGTCAGGAACGCCCATGACTTGAATCCAGCGACTTGACTGTTTGACAGCAGAACCTCAGAACCTCGGTGGCAGAACCTCAACCTGGGCCCATACACATCTGCCTCAGTTCCTGAGGACAATTTAGATCCATCCGCGTACCAGTTAATTGTGTGTTGTTTGAATTTGTGCTTGTCAGTTTCATGGCTCTATTCCCTTTAAATGCTCAGTTTTGTTTCGAACTTCTTTTCCAAGAATTATTTCTTGACTATGTACATACATACATACTTATGTATATGACTTATGTATATGAGCCAGTCCAGAAGTGGGATGGATTTGGAAAGATTCGTTATCTGCGATGTGCGATGCATTTTTCTTTTAAATGCCCTTTCTGATCTCCTTAGCGATTCTATCTAGCACAAGAGGTGTAAGACTTAATACTTGCTTTGGTGCTTCTTTGGTTAAATTCTTATAACTCTTGTTATGCGTAGAAAGTCTTTGCACTTTAGCTAGAGATATCCTCGTTCTGCTTAGCCTTACTCAGATGAGCCACGTCTCTGTTCCGTCTCTTATGATGGGTTATCTTGTATATTGTACATCCATCTCAGTGTTGCTGCGCTGTATCTCCAGGATTTACATGAGATGTTTATGCACACTATAAATGCTCGAATAGCTTTACTACGGCTTCAGCTATATATACATACATATGTAGGTACATATGTATGTTTCTTCCAGAGGTGTTTGGTATGGTATACCTCGATACTTGATACTCTGTCTGTGCGATCCTTTGAATAATTTTGCAGTGTTTCCTCAAATTTGCTTCCTGCAAGTTGATCTTGTTCAGTGTCAAGCATTTATATTATTAATCAGTATTTTTCACTGAACACCGCCGGAAGGTGATGGTTGTTTGTCTAATGAAACAATTTCGGAGAAGACCCACTCTCAAGAATTATCTTACCAACTAACTTCGCTTATAAGTAAAATAAGAATTCAAGGACATGCAAAGATCATTGATAACAACGACTACTTCCGGTCTCGAACTATGGTAATCCAGCATATTCCCTGGCATAGGCGGCGAAGGATCAAAATATAACTCAAAATGGAATCAAAACACATATGACTTTCGTGCTCTCTTCCTTAACCTTTACATGACAGCATTTATGAACTTGGCCTGCTTTTTCCGATCTTTATACTTCAACCACCATTCATCGGGTTAAAACTGCATGATCTGTAAGTTTACATAGAACAGTCATCCAAGGCGATCTTGTCTTTAAACCTTGCCACTCAACCATATTTCAGGCTTAAAATCCAATTCTCAAAGTCGAACTATACTCATGTTCCCGAATAACCAAGGGCTCAGGCACAATGAAATGGAAGCTAGTTTTCGTAAGTATGTTTTGAAAGGATGTTAAAAAACTTGATCACCCTTTAGTCCAAAAGAGCGATGTATATTTTGAGATTCACGGTAGACACCAGCTTCCACACACCGACGTCTATTTTGAACCCTTTTATTGACGTGAAACTTCTTTACCCGCGGTAGAGCAAATTCGCTTTCATCCGATTTTATTGTGCAATTTAAATGCAATGCCAATGATTATGAGTGGTGATTTCAACATCGACTTCAACTCAGACGAAACTGAACCATTGATAACATTTTTAATGACAAATTCAAGTTAAAATTCAACACTGACAAGAGTCAATCCACAACCAGATCAGGCACTACCATCGACGCAGTATTCTGTCGTTATTTAGAAATTTTACAGTCTAAATTATTTGTATAGTATTGCAGGTATCATAAACTGCTAATTTCTTTCTTAGAATATCGATGGAAATTAATAAATAATCCTGAAATAATAAAATAAAATCGTCAACAAATACATACATAGAGATTTTCTAGAACCTAAGAAGTTTGACTTCTAACGAGCGAGAGTCTCATGCATATTTTTTAGTACATATAGTTAGGACGTCTTCGGTACACCCTCTACCCTCATCCGATTTCCTACTGCTAGGAGTTCTGAAAGACAATTTTATTACGCTGAGCTGGGGTGAAAAAATGACTATAGGTGTTCGCTGTCTAGAAGCTTAATGCAATTGTGGATGCCTAATTTTTCCAATATACATACATATACAGATATGTACATATATATGTATGTTTAATAAAGGAAGATCTAGTATGATGTCCATAGGTGCTGTTGGTGTTGATTTCATCGATCAGAACGTAGCATCCCTTCTCCAGCGTTTTTCACCAGACTCGATCGAACCATGTGATAAAATGGTTCTCACTACAGCAGTGCAGTATGCCAGTACGACAACAAAAAATTCAAATAATGGGGCGACAGGTCTGTACCGAACCCAGGGCATAGCTTCTCTCAACCATTCATATTGTGCGCGTTATATTTTGCCCATGAATGGAAGGGCTCTGCTGTTTAATGCCGTGTCTGAAGGGGAATTCAATTTGAAAAGCTAATCGAACTTCCCGCTCAGTAGTCCGACGGACTAACCACTGAGCCACGGCGCCCATTTTGTTTTAAATCGCAATGATAGGCATTCTTAATGCCTTCAGATTCTTTTAGCTAGGTATTAGGTCAAGACTCATCTCCTGATGAAAAGCACTTAGTCGGTTTCTGTGGATTCACTCCCTGACCTCGTCCTTTAGATCTGTATCTAGGTATCTGATTATTATTATCCAATATTTCTACAAAAGAGTCCTAAGGATAAGTGTATAAAATTGGACATCCTTGGCTTATTTGCTGCAAAAAAAAATTGTACCTAAATATTAAAAAATATTGCAAATACTTATCTTTCGGCAATATGTAGGCACTTGGCCGATGATTATTTATTTGGCATTATGGCTGGAAATGTAGGCGCCGTGGCTCAAGTGGTTAGTGCGTTGGACTACGGAGCGAGGGGTTCCAGGTCCTAGGCCCTGGGTCCCATGGACCTGTCACGCCAAAACTTTGTATTTTTTTTTTATTTTGTATTATGTCTGGAAATGGTAACCTTGTGAACGTTAAATCTTTAAAGTTACAAGGACAAATGATATAAAGTCAAAATTTGTGGTTACACACAAAATTCTATCTCATTTGTGTGTACCGATCACAATCCACAATCAGTCGGTATTACAGTAGGTACATTTTTTTGCAACGGCCGGCGCTCTTTCAATACACTTAATTTTTGCCACCCAAAAACCATAAGTAAAACTTTTCTATTTTATTAAAAACATTTAGATTGGATCAACCCCTAGAAGAAAAGTGAAAAGTTAAAAACGTAAATTTGCCCGATGTCCACTTGTCTCCTCCCTTAGGACACATTGGTTCGCCCATTTGTAGGCGGAATGACGAACACATATATCTGCCAAACGCAGAAAGAACAACAAAACCTACCCAAACCACTACTGTACCTAAGAGTTGCAAAAACAAAAAACAAGACCCAAGATTGCCAGATTCAAAGACACCCTTCTACGTCCAACATGAGCACATGCAAAAAAAAAAAAAAAAACACTATTTTGTAACAATCAACCCGGGTCCTTTCTATACACACTCTACACTCACACACCCACAATCGAAAACCTCTTCCGAACAATGACGATGATGAAAAAGAACTTCAAAGTAAAAATATTGAAATTGCATAAGGACAACAACGGCCGCAGAAACAAGCAGGAAAAAAACTTTCAACAATGAAATCGAAAATATCGCTGCTGTTCAAATATCGAAAGAGCAAGCAGGGAGAGCCTCCCGAAAATGTACGAATTCCTGGGAAAAACCCCAAACACAGGCCCATTACCTACACCATCACACTAGGATAGGTACCATTACTCAGCATCACCATCATCATCATCACCGTCGCCCAGTTCTTTGTACAAAGCGGCGACGGCGACGGCGGCAACGGCAGCAGTACCTAGTAGCAGCAGCAGCGGTAAAAGCAATAAGAACATTAATGCCTGCACCCTTGGTCATACTGTCATGCAACAGATACATAACTACGTTTAGAGGAGAGAAATAGCTTGGCAAGGCAAGCAAAGCATTTCCCTCCTTTAACGAATGGCCACCCAAAAACATTTGTTTCTTTAGTTCTCCGCTAGGTTGGCCTGGTCTCTACTCGGGTTTCCTTTCAGCCACCTCTATCTCCACCACCACCACCACCACCTTCACCTCCGCCTCCAGTTGAAACTTCAACTCTCTACCTCATGTGTGTGCCACTGATGTGCGTTGTGTATCTATTGATTCTGCGAAAAAGTTTCGCCCTCGCAATAAGGTTGGTTATATTGAAGGCGAAGCTTTTCGGCCAGTAGGAGAAAGAAGGTCTAATACTCATTTCGTGTATGTGTGTCGCGATATTGGAGGCTGGTCGAAATATCTACCCGACAGCAATCGCAATCGCAGCTCCGGTTTCTCTGCCTTTGCTGCTTCTGTTTGAGAAAACTTTTAGAAAACTGAATTTCCGGCAATCTCCATAACAACGTATGCAAAACAGGGTGACACGAATAGTTTTAGAATTTTTAATTCAAATTTATTCGATTGCGCTTTTAATGGTCGGACTGAACCTAAAACGTCCTGAGCAAGTGTTTGTTTTAAATGTTGTGCCAAATATTGGGATTCAAATACAGGTCCATAAATGCGAACCCTGTTTCTTAATCACTAACACCATGTCTTAAAACAAACCCTCCGTGAAAAAAAAAAAAAAAAAAAAATAGCGCTGTCAGTGTCACTTCGCTTTGCCAATTGTCGAACCGGAAAATTTTCTAAAAATTCATAGAAACAGACTTCATACCGAGAAAGTTGGACTTCGATAAGATCCACAAATAGGATCCCATCGAGTGTCTGACAAACATTTGAAATAAAAAATTGCCCTTTGGACACGGCTCCTTCCATTCGTATAAAGAATACAACACAAATTATTATGAGAAGGTAGGCCCTGGGTCCCGTACGGACCTTATGCGCCAAATATATGTATTTGTAAGAATAGTTCTTCTCAGATCACGCTTTTCTACTGCAGAATGTGCACAACCTTTCTTCTGGTACATCTAGATTGCTTGTGCTTATAGTTCTATGGTGGGAAGTTTGTAGGATACGTGGGTTATCTATCCGAGCTTTTCGCCAAAGTTCGTGAAAGGTTCCTTAGCGTGCTTAAAAATTGAAAGGAAGTGCCCCTATTTTCTTTTTGATAGTTACCCTCCAATCCGACCCTCTACGGGTTACAAGAACACTATTTTCAAATCACAAAAAATATCTTCATTCATTTTCTCACTCAATTGTGAACCACCCAGTGGATTTGAAAAACAATAGCAAAGTAAGCACCAAAAGCATCATCATCGCAAGCAGCCAAACGGCAGGTAGTCTGTCGTTAGCGTTAGTCCCAGCCTACTACGAGTATGCCAGCGCATTGCTCGATTAAGCCCCCCGGATTTTTCTTTTCTACATTTGCTCTGCCTTCCTTCTGCGCCTTCATCTTCTCCACTGTTTTGCAAATACTTACTAGGTACCCGGTGTCCTACTCCTAGGAAGTCCTCCCCCATAACCAACCCTCTGCAGCGTGTGATAGGAAACCTACACACAGGATATTTTGCGCAAAGAATTAAAAGAAGACCAAGATACATTTGGTAGCTACAAATACCAGTTGCTATGTGCATACACACGTACGTATTAGTTTTTGCTTACCATGGGGGATATGGTCTGGTCATATCGAGCAGCGATTATGCTCACACAGAAAGAGAAACACGAAAGAAGGAAGGATGGCTTGCGTGCAAGACTGCATGTTGTTTTGTCCTGCGAAACGAAATAAAATCACCAACTCCACCATGCATTGCCTCTGCCTACCATTGCATATGCTCTATCGATTCTTTTCGGTCATCTTTCGCCATAGTCATTTTCCCCTAATTCTAGAAATCCTAGCCGATGAAGGATACAAGGAGGGAGAATCTATTTCTCACTCTTTGTGTACTTTCCATATATGGTGCGTTCGCCGTGGTTCTGCGGTTCTTTATCGTTGATGACTTACTATTCACACATAAGAGTGTGTGAGTTTAGATAGCCTTGCGTTGCTTGGCTTTAGCTTGTGCTTGTCCTTCGGAGCATATCGGCACAAATACAACTTCATCCTAAGATATAGAAGGAACCTATCAGAGTTATTGATGTATGCACGAGTATATTGAGAGGTGCGTTCGTTGGACATATCACACGACACGGTGGCGGTTTAAGCTCTCAAAACAAAAGTTCCAAAAGAATATGCTTGACCGCCTAAACTAATCGGATTGCATGTAGAGGTGTTTCAAGAAATAGACTTTGGCGTTTTATCGAAAACCCGCTGCACTATACGTCTTGCTCTTTGAAAACTATTTAAATAATATCTTGAAACTTCTAAGTACCGCACCTTATTATACCACCGCCAGTGGATTTCAGTCTCTTCACACATTAGAATCTAAATCATTTTTCTTTTCCCTCCTTATATATACATATGTACATATGTATTTCAAAACAATTCAATTCTCGGGATAAAAACAAACTATCTTGGGGTAGTTTTGAACAGTCTAGTTTTCTAGCTGTCTAGGGCCTTAATAGGGTCTTCCATTTCAGGAACTTTTTCTACAAGCACCTGTCTTTCTATTAAGGGCATCTTATCCATCTACTCAACTCTCGGTTATGAACTCATCTGTGAAATTTTAGGTGACCCATGTCAGGAATCTTTGGCTAGCAATCTGCTATTAGATAGGCCCTGGCTCCCATAGACCTATCACGCCTAATATTTGTATTTTTTTTTTCTGGTTCGACACCTCTACCAAGAAACCTGGGCAGATTCGTGAATCGCTTTTACCTTCTAAATCGACACCTCTATATACATAATATATAACATCCCTGAAAGCTTGTACATTGCTTCAAAATTCTCTATTGCAAAATTATAAAAAGTACACTTAGTGAATTTTACCTCTGAACCGACGATATAACCTATATAACTTTATTAGTTAAGTAGGTACAAAGAAACATGAGAATCGAAAAGTACAAATTTTATATTTTCCAGCTCAAAAATGACCAAGAATGTGGCAGTGAAAGAAAGGGATATAGAGTTAATTAAAAACGTAATTGAGGAGTGATTATAGCGAGTAATAAATTGAGGAAGAAAAATTGTGTATAATTTCAAAGAAGGTCTTTAAATATAAGTTTTGCAACAGTTGCTACAAGAGAATTGCAGTTGAACAGACGACAAGATAACTACGTAAATTTCTAAAGTGTGTCCCAACAAGAACTTGAATTTTAATGCTTTGTAAAGTGTAATAGCTGGTGGCCAAAGGGTAGTGATGTGAATATGTGGAAGCACAAGCGATCTCATTTCAGAGATGAAAAACGATTGCAATAGAGAACAAAAAAAGCGCTAATTCGGACGTGGATTTGCCAGGTAGACTTAGTCAAGAAGTCTTAACCTTTCGACACGTTAACGAACGACTTATGAAAATCCGCATCGAGGCTAAATGCGACAACGTTAGCCTTATATGCGCTCATGTCCTTACAGAAGACAAGGACAACGCCACCAAAGAATGTTTCTACGAGCTCCTCGACCAAACTTACGAGCAATGTCTCAAAAATGACGTTAAAATCGTATTGGGCGACTTTAACACAAGATAGGAAAGGGGGACATCTTTGGTAGGTCGATTAGCAAGGCGTGACAGCCTTCACGACACTACGTCCGAAAATGGAGTTAGGCTGTTGATTGATAGCTGATTGACTTCACTGCGGGACGAAACTTCACTGTAGCAAGCACACGGTTTAGTCATCTCAATATTCACAAGAGGACATGGCATTCTCCTGAACATCAAACGGTCAACCAAATTGATGATGTTGCGATCGACGTAAGACATGACTCCAGTATACACAATTTAAAAGACTGACAACTGATTGAAAACCGCTTGTTGGAGTATTACCTTTTTTTATATTTCTGCATATTTCTTCTTCTTGAGTGGGCTCCGTGGCTCAAGTGGTTAGTGCGTTGGACTACGGAGCGAGGGGCTCCAGGTTCAATCCCAAAAAAAAAACTCCTAAAATTTCTTTCACGGCCCCACCTCTCGCGAGCGTCTGACAAACATCCGAGAGTAAAACTGTCATGAAAAAGCTTCTCAAAAACAAAAAACTGCGGTTCGGATCCAACATTAAACAGTAGGCCCCTTCCATTCGTGTGAAGAATATAACACGCACAGCACGAGTGGTTGTGAGAAGCTAGGCCCTGGGTCCCATGGACCTGTCGAACCAAAAATTTGTATTTTTTTGTAGTTTGCATATTTCTTCATATTATCTTTAAGTTCTTCACTAAACAAATCACCATGGTCCCCTGGGTTTGGTTGGAAAATTTCTTCTAGATACTCTGCAAATCTTTCTGCTTTTTACTTGTTGCCTTAGCCCACTTTCTATCCTGTTTTTGATTAAAGGAATATGAATGATTCGTTTCTTTAATTTCTTAGTGGCTTTCCACAGCGTAACTTCTTTTGATGTACCAACAGTCTTTATTAACAATTTCAGGTCTAAAATTAATATTTGGAGTTCGGTCTGTTCAAACTATTTCGGAGTCTGGCACCGTATTTAGTTTTCGCTATACCTATACGTTATTAAAATTATGACCGAAAGGACAGACAACACTGATGGGATTTTTTTGTAAAAAAAACTTCTCCCAAATTAACTGAATTAACTTGATAATTTTTTGCCCATTAATTAGTTTCGAGTGCAGCAAAAATAATCATATTACTTACTGACCATCACTTTCAATTAGACATTCAATTACGTATATAAAAGTCAAAGGTAATTTAAAAAACGAAATCACGTAAATCCGTCAATTTATGACTTTTTACCTTGGTCAAGCTTATACTATACATACATATATACATAACATCTGAAGTGCATACTTTGCCTGCAGAGAAAAATAAAATTAAAATCAGTCTCCATATTTTCGATGTCGTTTTTCGGCAATTTGATTTGAAAAGCGTTTTCCCTGAAAATATACATAAATGTGATTATGTGCCCGTCCATGCAAAGTGCATTTTGATGATACACATCCTTCCACCTGAAGCAGCAACAAAGAAAGTAAACCGTAGCGAAGGAAAAAATGCAAAAATTATCATCCGGCCGGGCATCTAAAATTCTCATGTTTGGTCATTTTATATTAAAGGATATTTCTTTCTGTTTTTTGTTCGGTTTACTTGTTTTGTCATCTGCTCCTTTCATGGTTGATGCGCTTGACAGAAGAGAAATTGCTTTTAGTTTCCACCGACGCTGACCCCGGCAGGGAACAACAACAACAGCAACAAAAATTCCACTGTACTGTAGCTAAATCAAAGAATATATGATTTCCTATCTTTTCGTTTTTTTTATTTTTTTTCTGTTTTTTAAGTTAGAAAAATCAAAAACTGTGATTTTAATGTCCACCCCTAATGGCAGGCACTATGCGATGCCATAGGCACTACGTGAACATTTTTCTCCGGACATAGGCATCCGCACCAACATACCCATGTGATGTGTAACTGAAGTCTAGAGGAGCACGGAAGGATACGAAGTAAAGATAGAAGAATGCTAAAAGGATTTCTCCTGTGGGGTGGAGGTCGGAGGCTGGAGTTTTTGCACCAAAAGTCTTCTTTCGAAATTGATGTGGCTTAACGTCATGATGACATCAGGTAATGGAAGGATATGCGTTCGCTAGAGATCAGTAGAAGGGAGCGTAGAACATAATAACATAACTGAATGATGAAAAAGTGCCCAGACGTGTGTTATTCTTTTTTTTATACATTTTAAGTTTTACATCAGTGTCTGCCATGCATTTTCTACAAAGAAGAAAGGACATTATAGATTATGAAATAATAAAATCGATGGTAATAAGGTTCTTTGAGTTACGCTAATTTGCTGTAAGGCGAAAGCAAATTTACTTAAATAGCTATAATCTACTTATATAAAGCTGTTTGGAGGTTATTATATGAAAATGTACATATGTATGTACGTAGTTATTTTTTCGATTTATGAATACTTTTTGTAAGCTTGTGAACTTACTTAACTTTGGAGTATTGCTTCCAAAACTAAAAAGCAGCATTTTTCTTAAAAATTTTTGGGACAGAATTACTGAGGTTTAATTTTGAAGAAATAGCCTTAAAACCGTGAGTGTGTCTTCGTAAGACGAAAAACAAGAAATCAGAAACAGCTTTTTATGAAACACAGTGAGAACGAATTTATTAACACTAGAACCACTCTCACGGAGATATTACTCCTAGTAGTAGGTCTAGTGTTAACCAAGGAAGCGCACCAGAGCCGAAGAAAAAGGACATCAAGAAGTTTTTTTTTTATGAAAAAGCCAAGCGCAGTCTGTGTGCTTTAAGAAATCGAAAAGTTAAGCGATAGAACTAACATCTTAGAGTTGCACAATATCTACCATCTGCCTTCAAGTTGTACTTCCTTTCAATTCTCCTTTTCCAGCAGCTAACAAGAAGAAACTTTCAAGAATTAAAAAACAGCCAAACCCGGCGTTTCGAATCAAATGGTTTGTCAGAGTAAATCCATAAAATAATCAGGCATGTCTTACTTAATTACATACTTATTGGGCTCCCGACCCGTGAAGAATCACTGCCCGAGACGAAACCATCCACCCCCTTTGATAATAGGTACGCTGTCGTCAGTTCGTAAACATTTAATCCGAGGTAGGTGAGCTCCTTAAATATCTTAAAGTTGTAGATACCGTTTTGTCATAAGCGGTAGACAGGTGTTGGCTTGTTTGTCGATAACATTTATTTGGTTTTGTTCTCGTTAACCTTCAGACCAATATCTCTTGTTTCAAACGGTGTGAATGCCTCTACATCGGAAACGTCCAAAGATGTCGATGTTGTCAGCAGCTGGATTGACAGTACCTTTTGTATCGCCGTACTATCTGCTCTAGCACTAAATTGTAGAAATCACATGACAGAGCATCTCCTTGCCGAAATCCGGTACAAGTGTACCGCGTGTTTTCCAACGAAGCGTGGCTGTCATACAATGAATGCTGTCATACGTAGCCTTAGAGTCCATCAACAGGTGGTGCATTTCGTCTTGAAATTTATTAGTCTTTTCCAGGATTTGTTTTAAGGTGACAATTTGGTGTTTAGTCGATCTGCCGGGCATGAAGCCACATTGGTACTTGCTGATAAATGTGGTGCAGAACAGACAAGTTTGGAAGAATAAAATCTTGGCAGATGATTGGAATATGAGCTCAATAAGCTCTATCTAGGAAAAGACTATCATTGTCTTACACCACTGAACTCTCAAACCTTTATGGAACATACTCATCGGTAAATACCATCGTGGCTTTCGGCTGACGAGGGTTCGACAATAGACCAAACTTTCACACAGAGATCTGGATCTCGTGAAAAATGCGATTAGAGAGTTGAATATGCCCATGGAAGAAGATTGGTGATATAATCATCTTTACGCATGGGTCCATGATGGATGACAGAGCGGGGGCAGGTATCTTCTCAGACGAACTGGAATTAGCCTGTCATATTAGTCTCGGGAAATATACCTCAGTCTATCAAGCTGAGATGATTGCTCTGTTGCATGCGTTGGATCACCTGAAAGTGGGTCAGGTCGTGGGTAGAAACGTTACCCTAGCACTGGACAATCAATCAGTGATTAGACGCATGGACCAAACAGATATCAATACATCACTGGTATTGAAATGTGCTCATAAGCTCAATGAGTGCTCATCTCGAAATGAGATGACGCTGCTCTGGGTTAGAGGGCACGTAGGGACTGAGGGGAACAAAAGGCGGACTCTTTAGCAAAGCAGAGAAGGTGGTCAACCGTGGAAGATTGCGGCCAGGCGAAAATGGCTATTAAAATACCGAATGGCACCACTCACAGAGAGGTTCTAAGCCTAGGGCAAGAACACTGAAGTGGATGGTAGCGTTATCTTCAGGTCATAGGAATTTCGGGTATCGTCTAAAGAAGATGAGTCTTCTGGAGGACGACACCTATGAACTATGCCTGGAGGAAGTCGGGGCAGAGAAACACCGACTTTCAAAAGGTTGGCAACTTGGGTAAATTCTCAATACTAGTAAAGAAATGAAGTACCGGCAGGAAATTAATTGTTGTCATTATACGTGGAAACTTGCAATTGAACATCCATAGCATCCATAGTAAACGAAAATTGCAGCAATATCGAACATAGGTACATATCTAAGGAAAGGAATGAATCAGACGGATAACACTTTTATACTGGAACGTAGAAGTCAACACAGGCCAGATACTTTTTCATGAGCGACACTCCACCATCGTTTGGCAGTACAGGTGGCCCGAATTTTCAGTTGGCTTCTTTAGAAAACCGAGTGAAGTGAATCTTTAGAAATTGGTGATGTTGAACATCATTCGGTCGATATGTTCTAACATCTATGAGAACAATCTTAGAAAGACGCTAAAGAGCCCGTGCTTAGTAGTCACCTCATTCCATGCAGCATTCAGCATTTTTTCAAAAGTGTTTGTTTTTGGGCTACTTCAAAGTGATGTTCTTTCGCGTTAAAAATCGTGGCCATTGAAATATAACATTTTGCAGACTTTCCTACTTATGTCAGAAAATGAATTCTAGCATTCGGGTATGCTTCAATCTCGTAAGGTGGTTTAAGTATGTAAAATAATTTGGCAACAGAATATATTGCAATCGTTTTTGAATAAATTGAACAGATTTGGTGGAAAAGCATATCGCGGGCAATGCTGCCAATGTATGGTCATATAGATTACCATGCGAATGCAACTAAAATCCCTTTTCCTTCGCTTGGCTTGAAATAGTAGGTAGCTTAAAATTGCATAATTTACAAAAATAAAACAGAAAATTTATGAAACAGGAAACAGTTTTATTCAAACTAGCTATAAAATAATAAAAAAAAAGCCATGTTTTATACACAAAAACCAGAAAAATGTATGGTGCGTAAGCAAACATTGGCTTTCAGAAAAGACAAAACATGTAGCGCGAGGCAATTACATTAGGTCTGTTTCTTTACTTTTTGAACTAAAAATCGTAAAGTTATAAAGAGAGTGGGGGATTCTATCAGGGAATGATGAAAATTAAAAAAAAAATTAAGGAGCGCACCGAACAACAAAACCAAAAAAAACTGAAATATCATGCATGAGAATGAACAAACCACGAGAAAGACGATAGATTTTTAGAAAGCTGCAGATTAACACACCACATAAAAAATATATTGTAAATTAATTTGATGACTACGAGAAAAAGAAATATCTGAACTAAAGTGGCCGCTGTTTGTATAGTTTGACATTTCATACACCACCAACAGAAATTTGTTCGGTAAAAATTCATAAGTTTTGTCAATCTTTAACGATTTTTTTGTGTTAGAGAACGGAGGTGGACTAGAATTCGTAACAATTCGTAAGAATTTGTTTGAATTTTCAGGCAAGGAAACGGACGTATTGACCTCACATTAGTTTGCCTTGCTATCAATAATTTTTTGAGATTTGGGTGGTGCGGGTTAGAAAAAGATTGTTGATGGACTCATTCAGGTGTATAACGTAAACGCTCCAACAGATTTTAAGCTCTGTATTTTTTTTTTTAAATATCATTTTGTTGATATTAAGTAAGAAAATTATAAATGAATTTTCAAAGAATGAAAATTCCCTTGTCTTTGTTCTGGAAGACAAAAAGTTTTAATTTTTCCCTTTTAGATTATTTCGAGACCATACATTCGCTCAGAAAGGAAAATTCGCCAATCTGGCAGCACTTATCGCGGGTGAAGTTTGATAAATTTTGGTTGTAAAGCGAATAATTTATAAACTTTTGAGTACATTTTCTTGCAAATTGGCTGAAATAAGGATAAGATAAATTAAGATACCAAACGGAACATACATATGCAGGCCATGAAAAATAACAAAATATCAACATAATCAACCTCGAGAATGAGCTGTAGCCACACGCTTTGTCCGATTTTCAAAAGATCCGGTGTCGGTGTTATGAGTGGTACAATGTCCAATTCACTGAAGTTGAAATCAAACCATTAAAAGCAGATCCATTGAAATTGTACTACACGAGTAAATAGACCAGTTCAGGCGATGGTAGAAAGTTGAAGACACGGAGATCGTTCAGCCTGGTGTGATCAACAAAGACAATCTGACGGCGAATCCAAAAAAGGTTCTAATCACTAATATTGGGAGTCAAAGGAGATAAAGTGGCTCGGTGAAATAAGTGCGGCCGTTGTGCAACCGACTTCATCTGAATCGGCTATAGATGTGAATAGTTTCTGCTAGTTTCTAGTTCCATGTCAAATACGAAAACTTCCACCTTTTGTTCATCTGTATAAGAACTCACAGGAGACAATCGTTTTAGAGGAAAGTGTGTGATTGTGTCCAATTAGTTCTTAGAGACAAATCTCTTAGAAGAACATCCAATTGGCTTAATAATCTTCTCGTTTTCATTAGAAAGGGTGAATGTCTTCCGAAATAATGTCGACGACGGAGAAAGGCGTTCGAGGTTCAATCCCCAGACAATACCTAAAGTATGGAAAGCTTTGAAAATTAATTTATGAAAGGCTAAATAGTTTTATAGATGAAACATTGCACTGAATAGATGAGGACGGTTAAAAAAAGTTGGAAAGGATTTCATAGATTCGTGCACTACGTACACAAAGCCGAGATTGTTATAAATTTTTTTTTATCACAGGTCGCCCAAGTCTCCAAAGTGGTATTCTTTGAAGGCCTGGTTTTGCATAGTTTGCATAGGCTAGGGCATTCGAATTGCAAGTGAGATGTGCTTTCTTTTGCGTCTGTATCGCCACAGCCTCTGTCTTCTTCGGTGGTCCGGCAAAAAGTTGTGGCCGGTATTAATCCTACTGAAAGATTTGCCTTGTGGACGTGTTTTATCCAGATTTAAGATTGCGGTCCATCTCTCATTGGCTAGTCTCCGGAAGTCTTATAATATGTTAGATTTAACAAGTGCTAGGGAACGACCATTGGCAGGTCATATGCGGAGTCATTTTTTACTAATTCTCCCTTGAATATCGGTGTGTCCTTGAATAAACCAGAGAGTAACGTCGTGCTTTGAGTGTTATGAGCTCTTCACGGTATCGTTTTACAAGTTTGGATATAACGACCGTGAATGAGATGACTTTTATAGTAGCTTTGCTGTCGATGTAGATGTCAATAACCTTACAGGAGTGTAGTTTTATGAATATTTCTCATGCCGCTTTTGCGATTGCTAAGACTTGGAACAAGCTACCGTGGCTTGGAGGTCTGAGTGAGCGTGCAATTTTAAATCTATCGATTCTAATAAAATCCAAATTCTATTCAGGTTGATGGCCTACCGTTTATTCAATACTCTCTTTAGGGGAAGATTATTTTAAAGTTGAGGCTGAAGTCAGGTTATGCTGTTATATAGTATGTATGTCTAGATACCTAGGTGTGCCCATCTGTCAATAATGGCGTATCCCATGATACCCTTCTTCAGAAGTTGGATCGTTTGAAACATGGGACACTCTTTGCAGAGATTTCCTTTAAGTGCAAGTCGAATGGAATCAGTACCAATATATTTTCAAGAGCTGCAGTTGGCGTAATTCTATTGGCGCTGGTAGTGCTAATACATGCTAAACTTTGAATCCTGATCAGCTCCCTGCAGTACATGACCTTGCCTGCTACAAGCCACCAGACTAGGCAACCATAGAATAGAATATGTCTGATTATGGCTGTGTATATCCAGTAGATAATGGCAATCTTAGATCCCCATGCTAAAAGTGCTGAACCATGTTGTGGTCGAAGTAAATGTGTGATTGGCTTTAGGTTGAAAATAATAATTGTGCCTGCCACTTGTCTATTTTTTCATTTAAATACCAGACATCTTACATCATACTGCAGATTTTCTTCAAGACTGTTCTAATTCTGAAACGTTAATATCATTTCAACTTGGTAACAACTTAACAGGTGTATACTAAGTCAATAGTTTTAGCCCGACAAAGTCATTATCATCGGATTGACACATGTAAATCTTAGTGTCGACAATTACTTGACGTTCCTAAGCACTGATCCGCAAATGACCAGCAAAACCCAAAAAAAAAAAAAAAACAAAGCACAAATAAATTTGTTGGAGAACATGTCCTGAAACAATGTACTTGTAGATTCATCCTCCAAAAAGAGAAAACGACAAAAACAACCAGCACGTATAAAAATGTTATAAAAATAAAGAAGACATCCGAAGGATTATCGTACTGGTGGCTCTCCAGGATGCCACCACATCGCAGATGTTTCGCACATAAGTAAAATAGATTTAAGTGCACAAATCCGGCTACGGCCGACATAACACTCGAGGTACATACATATATAGCCCTGCTATGTATGTGATGCCACCGGGTAGAATAAGTATTTTTTATAAAAAATATATACATACATCCATACATATGAAAGACTTGAGTACTATTTCTCTAACCTGGCGGTATTAAAAGTTGCCAGCTCCATGTAGAGTTTCTGGGTTCATTGTTTCGGCACGGCACGACACGCTGCCGGTTTTGGTCCTTTATTTCTTCTTCATCTTACACTCCGACTTGTGTTTTTTAAACCAGAAAAATGTGTGGGCGAGCGTATATTGTTTTTAAAAAGGACAACTTTCCGCCGCCACCGCTGTGGCACAGATTGGGGGATTTTTTTTGTTTGTGTTTTTTTTTTTTTGTGCCGGCTCCGTAGCGGTAAGCTGGTAAGTGACCGGAAAATTGGGATTCTTTTCGGGCATTTAATGTCGACACCATTATGGGTGGCATACACTCATCAGGCGAAAAGGACACTCGCTGAAATCCATGCAGCTCTTATGTACATACATATGTATGTACATATGTATGTGTAGATGTAACCCTTTAGTAGAGTGTCTGTACAAGAAGAAGAAGGTATGGATTGGCTGTGGGTTCTTTGATGATGACGATGACTGTGATTTTGCCTTAACACAGGATTATCTTCAGTTTTGTGTCTTTTTTTCAGGAAGAGGACCTACAAGCGAAAGAGTTAATTTGTTCCTCTGATGCTTAACAAAAGGTTGTGTCAGGCCAAGTCAATTAAGTGAGACACTTGCTCGCCTGTTAAATTTAATTGTTTTTTATAAATTTATGTGTGTCCATGTCGTAGATTTAACAGAAATAGGACACGTTAAATTAATTGCGCTAATTGGAGTCACCATACTGAAACAAAATATAAAAAAAAGGGGGAGGTCAGTCTTAAATTTTGCGTTTGGGTGGAGGGTGGGTAATGTCATAACTCACATTTGCTTGATGGAAGCAAGAATTCGAAAAAGAAAACCTATATCCCTGGTGGACGTCGGTCGGTCGAAATGATGGCTCCGCCTACCATGATCCCCATCTACATATATTTTCATGTATGTATGTTTCGATTCTTCGGAATAAATCAATCATTCAGCGTCCCCATCATTCTTCGCTTCGTTCAACAAAATAGAATTATAGTTTTGCAGTAGGATCCGGGGATGCACACATTCTTACTCACACACATACATACATACACACACATATTTGTATGCAAACTTCCAAGTGGAGTTTCTATTTGGAAATTTTCTCTCGTTCTCCTTCTAACATTGGACCACGATTTAGCCTCGTCCTCACCCTATCATACTCTCCGGAGTCCTTTCGTTCTTTTCTCATTTAAACAAATGTACGTACATACATGTACATATGTATGTGCTGTATGTAGGCTTGACGTGGGTTTTAACATTCATCAGGAATGGGATCCAGCCTTCTTCTCCTCCTTAATACACTTTTTGTGGCTACACTATGGTGTACCATCTACGAGAGCATAGCAAGAGTGCGGAGGAAAGAGCGAAGCCGTTTGCATTGCTCTTCATATGTGCGGCTTGACCACCTTTGAATGGGGAGGCCCGGCCGTTTGTCCTTCTTCGTCGTCGTCATCATCATCGGCGAGTTGCTGTTGCTATTCCTGCTACTGGTAAGGACGAAAAATGGAACATCAGCTTGTAGCAGGGCAATTTCCAGATCCAGAAACACACACACACACGTTCACAGATAACAGAGAATGGTGCAGAAGCAGCAGAACCGTCCGGCGGTGCATTGGGTTATAGTTCTTTTGATACAAGCGCACACACACACAGAGACAGAGAAAGAGTCGATTTATCGAGGGATTTGAATTCAACTTTCGAACGAGAATTCCTAGAATTCAAAGTATAGTTCTGTGTATAGTTGTATGTCATTTTAAGTTCGTGTTTGTGCGAATAAGAATACCTACTGGAGATTTTAAAATCCATACGCAATGCTTACTTTTCATTATCTAACCATTGTAGATACATTTTTCTTCCACTTTTTTTTTTCATGAAATGTATAACAACGGATTGTGAAAAATATACCACGAAAAAATCAACGCCTTATGTACACCGTCCTTAGAAAGGACTCAATACGATTTGAAATGTCTTACGAAAATTTGAATCAAATAAGTTTAAACGGCTTCATATACTTTCCTTATATACATACATACATATATGCACATATGTACTCTGTTAAGTGTGTTAAATATCGTTTTATGTATTTTATTATTTTAGTACTTCGCCATAATTCACCGCCTTATTGAAGTTCGCATTGTATATTACAGTCGGCTAGAACCTTCACTATATCTACTTACCATTCCAAGGTTGCCTTAGTCTCTTCAAAGCATGATATTTTTTTTTATAATCTAGGGAGCCTTTCATGAATTCGGTTTTGCATTTTTTAATTCTTTCCTCTCTGCTTGATTTTTCCAAGTACGTATATATTTCGTTCACTGCAGAGCCTGATTAGTTAAAAGCAGTTAGAAAGGTCGTTCTCAATATCTACAGGATTGTACCATTATTTTATACGTTAACAAACTACACAGGATTAAAACTAAAGTAAAATCTTTCAAACGACAATTAAAAACACAGGCAAGCTGGAATCAATCCAAAAGGAAGTATATGACTTCTACTTGTTCATCAGCCCTTATAGACAATAAATTGCTGTGTTTCATATGAAATTTGTCCAAAATTGTAAACGACCGTCGGTAATACGATTTTCCGAGGCATGAAATATCTTATTTCTAATAGAATTTGTGTGTGATACAGATTGAGCTATATGAAGGCTATGAACTTGAGGCTACCCAACTAAAAAAACTCGAAAAAAATCGAAGTACCAAGAAATATATTGCCCCAAAGGTAGTAGAGACTTTATAGCCTATCCGCTATTTAAAATAAGTAAACCTGTTCGCAACTTCCAGATAGTACTGTGACGCAACCTTCACTTAAGCTCGTCAAAGTTTACAAATATCAATATTTTCAAATCCGCTAGTTTATAGTAAAAAAAATCTCCCTTTCGGATAGTAGGTTCCTTTAAAGAATATAACATGCACAACATGAATGATTGTGATGATCGTGATGATCGTGATCGTCGACTATGCCCTAGGTACAGACCTGTCGCGTTAAATATTTGTTTTTAAATTTTGCTGGTCCAACTTACTTCCGCACTCTGAAGAGGTATTCTTCCACCTTCTACCTCAAAGTGTAAGATTTTTGATTTCACCTGGTCTTCTAAACTTCTTCCAAGTAGAAGCCACGGTTAACCCATCAAAACGTTGATGAACCGTAGCACAAAAAATTGGAATCACTCCATACATCTTTCTGATTGACAGCTGCCAGAGTTAGACATCAAATTTCCTGGTTGATACCGCTTCTCCAGTGAATTGGGTCAGACAGTAAAATTCTAGTTAATTTTAATTCGCCATATACCAAAATGCTGGTGTACCCCAAGGCTCCATTTTGTTTCTGCCTCTGTTTCATATTTTATAAATGCGTTCTCGACTTCTCATTTTAGTTTCTAGATTCACATCCTGGAATGGAACTGGAGTGGCAGTCTATGCTACGCTCTACCCTACGAAATGTCTAGGATTCCCGTAATGAAGCAAACAATACTCAATCTCCTCTTATATACATATAAAGTATACAATTATCCGATTTCAGCTTGGGAATAGCCCCTCTATTCTGTCTAATCGTCCTAATAAAAAATTCAAAATCGTCCTTCAAAATGAATAAAAGATTTGCTTGTACACCTAAGAAATATTTCTTACCTCTTCTTATTCCGTAGTCTTGTTTTCACAAATAGTTCAACAATGAAATACCCAGTGCACACTTAATCTTAACCTCACACTTGCTGTGAAAGACGACCCTAACCGTACCGTACAAATCAATCATCAAAAGAGGAATGCATTGCCAAGCTTTGTTTTTTATTCTAATCTTCAAATACTCAAACGCAATGTGAACATGGATGCAGATTGCTAAAGATCAAGCTGGCTGGAGCGTGTTGTTGATTGAGAACTTGACTCATTTCAGATTGACTCATCCGAAAAATAAATTCGTAAATGGACATTATATTATATGTACCAAGCTTTGCTTAGTTTGGCAAATTAATGATAGTTCCGCCATCAGAAGCAACGCTTGTGGACTTGTAGCCAACACACTCTAGACCTGTTTTTACCTCTCTTCCGGCCAAGTAGTCCATTGCAGCTTCCCTTTTCTTAGGGAGGTCAGTTAATAGAAAATATCCGAAAAGAATAATTTGCGAATGTGATAATGCAGATTGGACCGGTCTTAATTCGTTCTTTAGGACAACTGGACTATATGCCTCCTCAACAGAGATGTATGTAATTTGGGAGCTCTCCTTCATTTCGAGTAAATCAGTTAGCAAAACTAATAGAACTCTAGTTAAATCTGACTTGTACGATTGCTGTCCGGAAGAAGGAATAGGCTTTTGTGTACTGTCACCAAACACCTTCTAAGGAAAACAGAATTCTCACAACACAATTTTAAAGCGTGCGAGATACCTACAAAAGCAAGGAAAGAGGCAAAAATACTACAATGTTCTGAAGGCAGTCTTTCGTTAAAAGACTTATAATCTCATCGACCATCGCAGCTCTTGTCTACAATGATCAAAAATCACTGACTCCCAATAGACACCCAATCTGCAAGCAGCAATGTTCGCTGAAAATTCACTGAATTCGATTCAATATTCTTTGGGACAAATGATTTCAACAGTAACAAATCGTTAGGTTCTGATGGAATCCCCCTTGTTCTTAAGAGGTGATCTCCAACGCTGACTAAACCTCAACGTAAGCTCTTTCACCTGTTCTACTCCACATGCATCGTTCTGAAGAGGTGGAGAATTGGGTGCGTACATCCAATTTTTAAAAATGGCGATAAGACCTCCCATTCAAACTACCAACCCAAAGCCCTAACATCAATGTTTCTAAGGTCTTGGAAGCATTGTAAATTGTCATTATATAAGATATCTCGAAAGAAAACGTCTTATAAATGTCCGTCAGTACGGTTTCCGACAACATCGTTCTACAGAAGATCCTATGCTTCTCAATATTTCCAAAATTATAATTCGCAAAAATTTAAAGTCAACGCGTATCGTCACCTAACTCTCTTTCCTTTTCCTTCCAAAATTGTACTTCCCTATACCCTTTCCTTTCACTCTTACATACTTACTTAACTTACTTAACTGCTTCCAATTGCGCACTCCAGATTATCTTCCACTTGTCCGCGCCACTTAAGGCGAGGTTTTCCTATACTGCGTTATCCCTCCAGGTTGGATTCGAAGACTCTTCGGGTCAGAGCGCGGTTAAATCTCGTCCTCCAAATTCCGTCAACGCAAACGGGACCGAAAATCCTCCGAAGAATTTTGGGTTCAAAACGACCAAGAATATCTTCATCCGCCTTCGTTAACGTCCATGCCTCTGCATCATACACAGGACTGGGATGAGGAAAGACTTATAAAGAGTCTCCTTAATGTTTCTGAACAAGGCATTGTTACAGAATTATCCAAAGACCAAAGAAACAGCAATTGGCAAGTGTAACTCTTCGTTTGATGTCTTATATGATGTTGTCAGAGCTTACAGCGAAATCTAAGCCTAAGTTTCTAAGTACCACAAAGTTATAGCTGTACATCGATTCGTCGATGTCGTGTGCCCCCATTCTTATTGAAAACATATACTTGGTTTTGTCCTCGTTAACATTTGTGCCGCTTCTGTTCCAATATTTGCTAACGCACTCGTGACAGCTCGCTGTATTCTGCCAGACTTTTGGAAAATTGTGCCTCTGCTGTTGGATTGCGAGTTTCGCACAATTTTCTCAAATATGATTTAGTAAATGTCGCATGACAGCGCATCACCTTGTCTGGATCCTTTTTTGACATCAAAGGTCGCGGTGAGATTGTTTCCTACCATTTCTGGAGCAGCGAGCATTTTCCATCGTCATTCTGCACAATCTGACGGGTTTAGCAGGGATGACAAAAGTAGAGATGGCTCTGTATAGCTCTTCTCTATGAAAGCTGTCATATGCAGCCTCAAAATCGATAAAAGATGATGAACTTCTTGGATTTTCTCCAGGATCTGTGTGAATACTTCGTTGGTTGTGGACTTGCCAGGCTTAAAACCGAAATTATAGAACCCAACCAGCTCGTTGACATATGTATGGTTTCAGGCGCTTACACAGTACGCCTGACAGGATCTTGTCTCATAAGGAGACTGATGCCTCTATAGTTGGCACAGTTTCGAGGGTCTCCTTTCTTGTGGATTCTTGTACTCCACTACAGGTTTTGTAGATTTAAAGAACTTTAACCTTAAGTAATGAAGCAAATTTGAACAATGATGGACATTGCCGTTTCCAAAAATACCCTTAGAAATTGTCGTAAGACAGTTATACTCTTAGAAGTTTCATATTTGTTCAAGAGATATGTGGCCATAAAAAGAATGTTGGTGATTTGTGGTGATTCCAGAAACCTACACCCCAATAAATAAGACTTCAGCCTTGGAATATCTTAACCTTTTTCTTTCCTTTCACCCCATCGTTGGGTTTATAACTTTAAAGGTCTGTCCTAAGTGTTGAAATAAATTTTAAAAAAATTATAGGTTTAAAAAACAAATGGCAGAAGAATGCACATTTACTGCAAAGAAACTTATTATGAGCCGTTCATTGTGGAAAAGATGTTTTAACATTTTAACAAATATATTACGACTCTTGCTATTAACTGATGAGATCCATAACCCCCCCAAGCACACAGCTTTCCAGTTACTGACCCTCCCTCATGCTCGATCGTTCAAGGAAAAACATAGACATTTTTAAAATGTTCCTTTCAAATTGAAAATAAAAAAAATAATCATTATTCAAATACATAAAAAAAAATGCAAAAACATAAATGTAGACATCAAACACTAGAGATAAAAATCAATAAAATCGGAATGGAGTGTACGAAATCAAAGTCCTTCATATGTAACCTGTACCCCTTTGAAACACACATGTAGTACATACATATGTACATAGAAATCTGCAGAATACTTTTGTTTCTTATTGTATTCCTGTGAAATTCTTCATGTGCCGCGTTGATGATTTCTATATCGCAATAGACAGGATACTAGGTCCTAGCGACAACACATGAGAATACTCGAAGAGCGCACCCTTTAATGTCTGTGTCGTTACCTCTACGCGAGAATATCATGCCGTACACTTCATTGCATTCACCCCAAGTTGACCTGTCTCCCTTGTTAAAATTCACAGGATTCGTTTCGTTTCGTTGTATAGTAGTAGCCTTCGTTATATTGGCGTGGGGATTATTTCGTTGCATTTTTTTTTTTTTCTTTTACTGTTTCCATTATTATTATATGGTCTTTCTATTTTTAATTTTTTTTCTCTACTATCTACTTTTATTTCTTTCTTGTTCTGAAAAACGTTTTGATCATACAACGGACGGCACCATCGACTCTAAAGGACCAACAGAATGATTTCTCACCTCCTAGGTACATCTACATATCTGCATGCCTGAAGTCGTTAAAAAAAAAATAGACATTCGTATACACAAACGTACTTGTTTTATGTTGTATATGAATGTGGACGGCATGGTATGCAGATTAATTCAAAATCCTACAAAAAGAAGTAATAAGATCGAATAACAAAAAGAAATTTATTTGTGGTTCTAAGAGGATTTCGTTACATGCATGCACATTGCAAAGCTTGTTTCTTATCCAGAGAAAGAATACATGTAGAAACTCTATCGGGATGAGGTCACCTTAAAATTTGGGTACTAGTTTTTTTTTTTTTGAATAAGTAACAAAATCCCCCCATGTCTTCTTCGATGTCATCAGATAATCAGATTTTAATACGGACTTCATAATTTAGTGCTTCGAATGTGCCTCAGATATAACTTTTCGCTTCTGATGCATTCGAATCAACTTAGGCGGTTTTAAAAATTCTATAACTCCAAAATGCACTAAGCCTGATCGAAGAAACAGAGAACTCCAGCTTTACAGGACACAGTTCAAGAGGACAACTGTTAAAAATGCCTGCACGCGAACTCCCTCCAGGTCAATCCCATGATTCCGATTTCTCCTTGCATTGCCTCTTTGTTGTCGAGCGTTGAATCGAGATGTTCCCTCATTCGACCCAGAATAATTATTTTCTTTTAGTTTTTTATTCCCTGCTTGGGCAGCTTAGCAATCATTCCTTTTTTCCAATCTTCGGGGAAGGCTTCAGTTTCCTATACTTTCTTAATTAGTGGCTATAGGATTTCACCAGAAATGTTGCACACGGCATGAAAGAGTTCCACCGGAATGCCGTCTATGCTAACTGTCTTTATTTTTGATGCTTTTTCACTGCCATCTATCCCGAAATTGTATAACATAAATAACTAAGTAGTGACAACGAGACTAACTTCCAATGGCGCTCCAGAAGAGACTCTGTTAGCTTGATACTAGCAGAATATAAATAAAAAATTTGACTGACCCAGTGGTCTTTGTATTCTCATTAAAATAATTACCATTTTTTCAGCCACACATCGACATTGTTATCATGGAAACTAAACTAGTTCAAAGCCAACGAATTGATGTTTCTTAAAATCCCTAGTTTTTCCGACAGATATGCTCAAGAAATTTGAATTTCTTCAGCTTGTTTTAGCCAATTATTATACCCAATCCTTTATTCAACTCACACTGTTGTTTCGAAACAAAATCTGTTTCGAAACTTTGTCAAATTAAAAAGTTGTAAATTCCTCAAATTGTATCAGGGTATCAGAATCTCCTGAACGACTTGCCAACAATTCGACAACTTCATGCACAAAAATTTCTACTATCCTTCCATCGGGAGGGAGGAAGGACATCCTTAGAAATTATCGTCTAGCTACTACACTCGTACAATAATTGCGATGTAAACAAACTCGACCTTGACACAATTGTGCCACACCAGGAAATTCCTCCTGCAAATCACTACGATGAGAGCTATACACATTCATTGGGGGTTTAAATGTGGGGCGGACTGGGGGAAAAGGAATGTGCAATAAACATGTACAACATGAACCGCCTTAACATTATCCCAACTCACCCACTCTTTTCTATACACCACCCAGCCTTTTTTAAACGAATGCCACAAGCTGTGGTAATCCTTTTTATTCACACATTTAGGGATGATTCCGAAAGGAAAGTCGACCCAAGCAAAAGCAAATTGAACCGAGGACTTGTCTTCCAGACATTTTCACATCCTGTATACATATGTGTATACAGCAGTGTATATAAATTATATTGTCTACCCATTTTCTACAGCAGAGCAGACAATCCGGAAGAGGCACTTGGCTGAAAACAGCTGGGGTATGCGAGTTAACCTTCGAAATCAAGTAAAGGTGGTGTCCTTGTAGGACAACCACATTCTCTGAATTTTGGGGGAATGTTTTTCCTCACTCAGTAGCTTAGAGAAGGAGAATAAAGGAGTAACAAGAGATATATGTACATATGTACATCCTGCTTGACTAAAGGCAGATATGAGCTCTAGCAAGGAATTCTCAGAAAGTTCTCCTTCTACAACTTCTACAGTGCTTTGTTGTTGCAAATTTTGTGCAAAGTCCAAATATTCTATGGTATTATGCTATTAGGTAAGGATTATCTACTGTGTGAGAAATATGAACACTTAGAATGGGAAAAGATAAAGGGGAGAATGACACTGATGACGGGATACTACTGTTATTATTTCCACATCCAACAAGTTGATGAAATGCACACTTTAACACTTGCCCATGATTAACTTCATTGAATTATTTTTAGGATAAGTTCTAATGAATTAGGAGTCAGATTAGATGAAATTGAATTGTACCTTAAAGTATTCTTTATATAGAAGTTCGTTTCTCATGACGATAGCTATATTGGTCATTCCGTGGTTTCTACTCAACCGCAGCTTTGAAGGCAGCTAGCAAGTTGCCAGGATCCAACCATATACGAAAGACTTGTCTTTCAGCCTGTATTTTCAGACATTTGTCTGGAAGAAAATGACCTACTAACAAGGTCTTTACGCCCTATACCTTTGATAAAAACGCTGACAAAACAATTTATCTAAAATTAAGGATACTCGGCTTTCCATCTGGCGTCCACGATTGCTTGATCTTTATAACGGAGGTTCGCTCTTCGTGGTCGTCTCGAACCTCAGGACTTGGATTAGAACATTCGTCGAAGTATTTTTCTTTGAGCCCAAAATCTATTCCACTGACAGGCTTAACGGTGGGATAAATGTTTTGTAAAGCATCAGTTTCGTCCTTTATAATATGAATTTTGAATCCAGTTATTTTGTCAAACCGAAGTAGCAGCGGTTTGCTATAGTAATTCTTCCCCGGATCTCCACAAAGGTGTCATTCATCATTAGCATCCGTCCCACTGATCTAATCACTCAACAAAGATCAGACGTAGTTATGAATTAGTTCAGAACAAAAAATAAGATCAACGAATCCCCGCACCAAAAAAGACGAAACAATATTAAACATATTCTCCAAAAAGCAGTCGACACTGATTTTTTACCATAATCCATACTCTCAGCCCGATAATGAGCTACTGATGTATGTAACTATGGCCAACCAAAAAATTCTAGGAGTCTATCAACTCTGTTGTAAAAACTGCGGAAATAAAGCCACCACACTTACCAACACCATTTCATATGAACCTCAGGCCTTACTCCTACAATATCGATCTACCGTACATGGTCCACTGATTCCATCAACAAGCAGACTCCAAATATTCATAGATCAACTTCCCTTCCAAAAGTATAATATCGATGAATCTCGTGTCTTGAAACAATTGGTGAACATCCCTTCCTGTTGAAAAATGTACAAAAAACTATATTATTTATTATTCTATGACTACTTCCATCCTCTGCTGCTATTTACAGCTGGTCATACCCTCAACCAACTTCCCTTAAAACTCAAACAACATCAGCTAATTCCGCACCCTAATCAACAAAATAACTATGAACATCGACTCCTGCTGACAGACATGCCAGCATCGGAAATGATTATTTTATCACCACTTCTGTCCTTTACTATGGACACCACCAAGCCACCTAGTTGGTACTACAACTGCAGGCAAAACCAATTCACCATGCTTCAGACTTTTAAAACGACACTGAACAGAACTGTGATGTCCTTGCCTAAAGAAAAAGATCCAGCAGTCTTCAACACTGCAAACTGCACATATCCAATCATAACTTGGAACATTCCATCATCTATTCAACCCACAGCAATTTACAGCTCATCATAACCTCAAGCTCCATTATCGATCTTCTGTATACGTTCCAGTGATCAACTGTTTAATCAACAAACATGAAACATCCGCTGGTGAACATCTCTTCAAACTTCGCTTTGTTCCCGATGCAAACAATATCAATGACTACCGCCCCACAATCGACGATTTTCAACATGACTCCTTGGCTGTGTAGCCATATTATATATATTAAAGAAATAATGCACTCAAAATTCGTAGTGAATTACCATTTACCTTGAGGTAGGCAAAGTCCTTAACTACCTTCCTCCTAACTTCAGACCAATATCTTTTCAATTTTCGTGGTCGCCTTAACAACATTACACTGGAAACGCCCGATAATGTCGATATAACTTCGTATCCCATCAGCTAGATTGACTTGTGAAATATAATACTTTCCGTGTTGACACCGGCCCTCCGTATTATCTGCTCCAGCACTAAATTGATGAAATCACATGACAGAGCATATTCTTGTCGAATTCCGTTGTATGTCTGAAAGAGTTCCGAAGCCTTAAGTCGACAAACGGATGTTTCGGTGTCTTTGGACTTGAAATTTATTGGTCTTCTCCAGGATGTGACTCAAAGTGAAGATTTAATCTTTAGTCGATCTGCCAGGCCGGAAGAAAAATTGCCCTTCGGACATAACATTAGGGCGTAGGTACTACTCAATTCGTGTGAAGATTATAACACCCACAATACGAATGGTTGTGAGAAGCCAAGTCATTGGTCCCGTAGGGACTTGTCGCTCTAAATATTTGTATTTGCATTTGTTATTACAATCTAGGTTTCAGTAAAGGAAATTCTCTAACCCGTGTGTCAATAAATCGCTTTAAAGCCCATTATTTAATTCGCTGGCTAAGTCTAATCTACCTATTTCGGCAGTGCTTCCTTAAGAATTAAAGCTGACAAGCATCGGATCAGCAATTCATCAATATACCTCCTACGATGACTGCTTTTCTTTGCTTTGACCTAACTTCTCTCATCCATTCTTGATGTTGCTGTTATACCAGTATCTGAAGCCCGTAGCAGTTACACTCTCGGATGTTTATCAAACACGAGCTAGAGGTGGGAACGTGAAAAAATATTGTCGGAACCGAACCTCGAATTACCGCTTGGTTGTCTGATACACAAATCACTGACTACAGAGTCTCAGGATGTATGCCATTTTGGGGAATTCGTTCGATTCTACATTTGTATTAATTACACTCGTATACTGTATTCAGATACTGAGTACAAAATGCTTTTATTTCTAATATATTGCTAAACGGTGCAAAACCTTGAAATACTCTTCATATTTTTTTGAAAAATACGTTTGAATGCATTATCATCAAATGCATATGCAGCAAAGCAAGTTCCGAACCAAACTACCACGGTTGCAGGAGAAGAAACAAAATATGTAAGTCGCTAATAACAAGGGAACTACTAAAACTATTTCCTTTCGTTGAAAGAACCAACCCCAATATGTATTGGTTGATTGAGACAATGCCTTGTGGTCTGCTATCTTTCAGAATAAGGGTGGGTTTGCTTATTGGAGTAACAATATCCACTGTAACGTCCATTTCACTTTAATTCAAATCATGTAAATACATATCTATGTATGTACGTTTGAATAAAAATGAATGGTTTATGCCTTTATTATAACATAGCGCCCTCTTCCAGATAAAACAGTAAGATCTGCTATAATAACCATACATAAAGCTTGAAAGCTTTGAAAAAAGCCATGCTTTTAAAACATGAATTTGAAAAAAAACGTTTTTTTTTTATTTATTTTAATTTTATTAGTTCTGTGTTGTGTGTAAGCGAAACAAATGACACAAAAAATAATCTTGCCATAAATAATAAGTAAACAAAATGCACACATAGAAAACACGTGAAAGATTGAATTGATAAATCACATCAAGCTTTTTCACTTCAAAAGAATTTTAGAAAAAGAAGACTTGTTTAGTTTTTTCTCATTTAATTATTAATTTTTGATTTTGTCACGTAAACACCACTTAGGAGCTAGGACTGCAGTACAGAGCACTTTGTAATTATGTATTTTTATCTTACTTTGTTTAAGTCTTAAGTACTATAAACACAACACACAGTATCATCACTTCAAGTATTCCTTAACAGCTTCGTTGGTATACGCAGCATATAGAATGGCAGTTTGTAAAAAGTAAACGACTCTATTGACAAAATGACCTTGCCGCACTCGAAAAGGCTTCTGAAGAGCTCTTTTAACAAATGTAGTAGTTTTTTCGGTCTAAATATATCCCTGTACTCTATTTGAGGACCGATTTTGATTTGGTCAACTGTTGCGCATACTTCCGCTTTTGATGTCAATATACCACTTATGATGTACATCAGCTTTACATATCTTTAAAAAAAAACATAAACTGAATTGAAAATAATTACACTTGATTTTGAAAAAAAACGTATGATTACCTCACGGTCTTCAACAACATTTTGAGGTAAATCGTCTACTCCCGATCTAGAACAACAACTGATGATCTTTTATGCGTTTCGTAATTAAAATTTGCCAATCCGGTTTCAAAAGACAGAGGTATACATTTACCAGCTGAACTTTACACTTTGCAATATCGTTTTGAATTAATTATAAGGCTTTGCAATTGATCACTTAATTATTACATTACAATTTATCCGACCGAATGCACTGATCACACAAAAACGTTTAGTTTACTTGGTCACGCAGTGAACATTGAAGATTTTCGGTTTAGTGTAAAGTATGAGATTATAAATAAAAAAAAATGTATGTGGCTCAAAAATTTAATAGCGTGCTGATAAGTAATTATCATCATAAATTCTGTTTCAAAGTTGATAAGCATTTTTTGTATCAGTATCAGTTCGGGGGATGTACGTATATTATGTGATTTTTGACAGTACATATGTACTTACATATATCCCATAATCCATACAGTGATGAGAAAAAGTTTTGGAATAGTAGGTAGCTCTCATTTTATGTTTATGTCACTCGTTGAGTACTTTGAATGACGTTTGTGAAGTCTGCTTGGATTGACGAGGGAGTAAGAAAAGAGTCTTCAGATTTTCTGAAATTTTCTTAATATTTGTTTTGACATTTGGAAATATCAATCGATGTCACTCGCGAAAAGGAAACCAATTCAGCACTAGCAACTAATATTATGTCAAAACGAGTCTGGAGAAGTATTCAAACAAAACTATCTATCTGAACAGGAAAACGTTAAAAAAAAATCCAGTCCGTCAGCCCAGTATGAACACCTTTAAGAATCTTTAAAGTTTCGTGTGTCAGAAGAATTTATATTTTTATATAATATTTTTGAGATGGTGATTCACTCAAGTTCTTGCCTTCTTCCACAGCAGGGGAAATTTAGCTTGAATGGAGTTCTGCAAATGTTTCCAATGTTATTGGCTAAATCTTCAAACTATTCAACAAATTTTTTGTCTAACAAATTTGGTACAATTGCCCAAAAAAAAAAGTGATTTAGTTAAAACACATTTGCACAACACTTGTATTTTTTTAAGTGACTTTAATTGGCGGTTTGAAAGATTTAGGTGTACTCAAAAACTTTTTCTCACCACTGTATATACGTATACGTACTTGCATTCATTTTTTTTTTATTTGCCCTTTATACCGAGGTTCCTAAAGGACGGCACTTTTCCAGTATGCCTGAGTATACAAAATAATGAGTCATTGATCTTTTCAAGACTTTGTAGTTAGTTATGAGAATGTAAACGAAGTAAAATTGTTGTAGAGTTAGATGTAGCACTAAACACATCAGACAAGTAGCAAAGTACTTATAGTGTCGCTGTATTTTTGTATCTTTCTTACTCGGGTATCACACTTACGAGTAAGTAACGATTTGTTATTGTGGCTACTCCCACCCAATGATAGTGCATTATCGGTTCTTGCCTGGGGCTTTTGGTTTTAGTGAATTTAAGATTAATACTTATCAGAACGCACTTTTCTTTTGTACGTTGTCTTATGTATAAGTTACTTTGTTTACAACGTGTAGATACCTTTTATCTATAGAATGCAATGAAATTTTAAAGAAAAGACAAAAAGTTTTAGTCTGCTTGAGACAACCGGCTAACGCATTTCCTCAGTCTTAATTATTTGATTATCTTATTTATTGCTCGAGTTCGAATCGTCAGAGATTAAATTGTTGCTAACCTCTCGACAAAGATTTCATGTTTTGATTTATTGCATGCGTCAAAATATATTTAATCTTACTGTATTGGAATTGATATTCTACGGTTTAAGGGTTTTAAATACTGCTTCCATTTGACATCTAATTATGAAGCAGGTGTTATCCAAAGAAGCTGCTTTTACCAATCTAAGCTTTCATACACCATAACCTGCTTTGTGTTCGGTGTTTTATATTCAAACGCTAATTCTTACTAATGTGTTTGGTACGCATTTTAATTGTTTACAATTGTTGACCTTTTGAAACTTCTGGCATGATTGTCACCCTGATCTATGTAATAAGAAAAGTACCTACATATCTCCTCTTGATATTTACCTATGTTTTGTCGCCTTATGCACTTGTGTTTTCATACGTTTTCGTCTCTTAAGATTCCGGTGTTATCGATGTGTCGTCTGTTTAAGGCGACTTGCCTTGATGTTTGTTGTATTTCGCCAGTTTGATTCAATGTCATGGTAAGGAATGGATGGGACATTTGTAGTATATATGTCTGTTTCGATTGGCAAACTTTGGTCCAGCTCTAAAGGTTGAGAATACATAAACTCTCTTTTAGCAGAAGAAAACGACAACTTATTTCTGACGACAGAGTGGGAGACGAGATACTTCAGACCAGATTTCTTCTTTACTTTTCTCGTATTAGGGGGCAGATCTTCGCTGCTGATATGAATAGTGCTACTACGTTAGCTCCCGTAGCTAATGGCTCGTTCAATCTGAAACTTCATCATCTCACTATAAATTATTAAAACACTTGAACGTCCAACAAAATACACATTTAATAGTTTATATAATAACAGTTATAGATTTTTTTAGTTAAAACGCGTCATATCCATTAAGCATAGTCTAAATGTTCCCATCAAAATTGTTCCCTTAATGTGGTCGTTTTTACATAATGTCCCCTTTAGTAAAATAGAGTGCAACAACGAATTTATTTCTTGAAACGGTCTTCAATAGAATTCTGCGAGTTATCTGAGTTATCTGGGCTTATGGAACTCAATGGGCTCTTATCTCCGCACACCTGAAATATAAATTGTAATATAAATACAAGTTCAAGACACTTTTTCTAGCTTTTTACATTTAAGCTAGTTTGCAGCATATTAGTTACTGCTTCTAAGTCCAGATTATCATCTTGGGCGGATATTTTCCTCAAGGCGGAAAATACAATGCTAAGGTCACCCTTAAGTTCGCTAACTACTGCGGTAATTTTCTGAGCATTTGACAATACTTCAACACTTTGAGTGTAGGCATTGTATCTTACTCCAAATGGACGTTGAATACTGTCTGCAAAGGCTCTAAGAAAAAAAAAATAGTAATTTAAAGAACATACAAATTTTCGACTAGAAACATAGATAACCTCATTTTTTCCTTGGCCTCTTCAAAGGAATCAGTGTAATAATAAGCATTTTGGTAGGAAGTTATGATGCACTCTTCTTTACATGTAATTTCTGGATCAAACTTTTTGATCTTGTCCTTGGCCTTTATAGCATGAGTAAGCTCTGCAATGGAGCTTAGCAGTCCGGCACCGAATACCTTGAATGAATTATCTGGCTGCAAACATAGACCGAATTCAACCGTAAAGAAATAAAGCTAGAAGAATACAAAAATAAATTATATAATAGGTTCATCGAATCTATAGCTGCCAATTACCGTTGCAAGCTTCTCTATATCAGGATCAGAAGCACCAAGCGAAGCAAGCCCAATTTCTTGAGAAAATTGTGCAAAGCTTGGGTTTGCCAATAATGGCATATGACCAAGTAGCTCATGACAGCAGTCACTGAATTAAGAATATTTCAAGATAAATATACTGAAAGTAAATGAACTTACGGTTCCGGAGTATAAAACGGATCCGAAGAATGTCGGATGTACTGTGTGCAATGAAATACTCGAAATGCCAATCCAGAAAGGAAGTCCCTCGGAGAGAGATAGCCAGCAACAGGCCGTAGCTGAAAGCCCGTCTTACGTTTTAGATAGTTACTTACATCTTGCAGTTGTGGAACATTGTCCTCTCGATAGCCACAATATTTCACCAGTTCTGGCCAATTTTCCAAATATTCTGGTACTGCATGCTTGACATAAAGACGTTGAAGTTCTACAAATACGGTGCCCCTATAGAAATGATAATTTTTTCTTATTAATCTTAATTATTATGTCTTCTTCTCTAATGACTACTTTAAGAAACAAGATACACCTGTGACCTCGTTCAGATCTAACATTATGAGTTCTATCCATAAACAGGTCAAATATAGAGGAAAATGCAATAAGCCCACTTGTAGCCGCAGTGATAAGGGGTGAAGATAAGGCTTAGGGGAAGACCTAGGAAAACGAATAACGATTATTCCGAAATAATTGTGCCATTGTATCTACGGGGAGCTTTGTTCTTGACGTCACGGCAATTGAACTCTCATCAAAGAGCATGGTCGCGATTAAATTTTTCTGTGATTTGTTATGATTCTGCTGAGGTGACTGAGGTGAATGAGTCTATTTATTTTTACTTTCTGTTTACTGCATTAAATAATTCAATAAACCTAATTCTTTGCAAATTCAAGACATGGATCCTCATATGATGCTTTGATTAACCTTAGCTCAAGTCTCTTGTTTACACTTCTTTTGCTGGCAGGCAGACTGTGAACATAGATGACGAAATCATGAAACTGAACTTACCAGGTCTTAATTTCTTCAGCTGTATACTTCACTCTCGGTATAGGGTTTCCACTGTAAACCAATTCGAGTTTTAAAGAATACTTCTTTTCAGTTTCGAACTCACTGTTTGTAAGAATTAGCAATGTCAGAAAATTGTTCTCGTCTTTTTCGGTACAGTGGATCAATAAAACCCGGGTGATCACCATCCAGTTCCGACCCGTGCATCAGCACATTCTGCGCCTTGTCCAAATCGGATATTTCCCTTGGAAACCAAGCCATGTCATTGAAATCTAATATTTATTTCACATTACAGAAAATTAGTATTCAATTGCTGACCATTTTTACCAAAGTCGGAACGCTCAGATAGAGTTGTTTTGTGACCAACTCCTATATTATAACTGCTTACAATGCCGTTGGACTTCTTCTGCAATGGACTGACATGTTTTACACGCCAATCCTGTCTACTATTGCGATATAATAACGATTCACACATTTTCACAAATAATCAATAAACCAACAATCACTTTTTGGAAGTTTCAACTCTGAAAACCCTACTTCTAGATGGGTTAGAAAGTTTAACTCGTATTCCTTACAGGAGGTACACTTTGTGTCAACTGAATTGGACCAGATTGCTTGACGGCTTTTTTATGTACATATATACTATCTAAACAATATTTTTGTAATTATCGCCATTTTTCCAACTGAACAAAGTGTGTATTATATTACCTAACTAAATTAAACAATTTATAATGAATAACTTAATAAACAACTTATATTTTCGGTTGCATGTCAAAAATGTATTTTCTCAACTAAATAGATAAGTACAGAAAATCGTGCGAAGATATAATTTATTTGTGTTAATAAAGGTCAGGTTCTCACTGTAAAATTTCAGCAGCGCAACACACAGTCTATAGAATAATATGGAACACTGGTGGACAGTGCTGCCATAGTTGTTAAAAATAACATTTCTAAGCCAACTTGGGGGAACAGTCATTAATTTAAATCCATGTTCAGAGTTTTGCGTGCAATAATCCTTATCCGCTTCATCCTTCCCATTCGCACCCATCCACCATTTTTGCCTTGACTTTTTCTCTTTCACTTTCACTTAAACTCCTGATCCAAATAATTGTGCTCTCCATGACTCGATCCTTGCCGAATGCTGTCTTGATATTAAAGGCTATGAGTCTTCACTACTTTTTATTGATGGCTATCGATGGCTACAGATTAGTTGTCATAAAATATCATTCCAAAAACTAAAATTTCACACTAAATTTGTAAAGGATAACTCCAGATCTTCACGATTGCTAAAGACTGATCGAAATGTCGAAATTCTCCATCCGAGTATGTATGTAAATGAATGTGTTAAAAGCCACTTCTTAGTTTAACTGGTCAAAAGTCAGTTGTTGTGTTTTAGTAACCAGACCCGACCCAGCTGAGCAGTCGGGAGTTTCAATGTACTGACTTTCGTAATTCCATTTGGAATTCTTTTTTCCCCTTCATGTACATAAAATCCTAGAATTTGTGCGTTTAATTAAACCCATTAATGGAAAAAATTCCAACAAAGCAACTTCCCAGTGGGAAGTAATGTCTCCACCAATCTGGCTATTGCTTATAAGATACCAAAGTCAAGGTGGTTTCATGTGCACGATAGATAATTACACTGCTTCACTGTAAGTAGTGAGATCATAAAGGAGCGCTAAAAAGATGAACACCTGCGTCTATAGATTTGAAGGATCATTCGATTGACGAGAACGAGAATGCCCATTTAAGGCCCAAGCTTGTGTCACAATAAAACGTATCTCAGTTGAAAGAGTACAATTATACAAAATATAAAATCGATCATGGGACTTTTTTAAAAGAAAATCGTCATTTAAAGAGATAAGCATATATATGTATCTTCGAAATTATTGGAGATAAAAGAAAATTGCATTAGACAAACTTGTAGAGAATAGAAGGAACAAATGTTTAGTGACCTCTGACGTCCTTTCTTTTAGAGATACAGATAATATACCAAGACAATATTTTGAATCCTTTTTGACTTAGTTGGTTTGTTTCTAGTGCCCTTTCCATGATTTCACGCTTGAAAGAGTAGCCCTATGCTACTCTTACCACCCTTAACGACAGAGCTGTATCAAATGAAATTGGCAATTCTAAAAATTCTGCTTTATAGAAGTTGGCTCCGAAACTGTGCCAAAACCGTCGAGAGTTAGAGACTCGCAAAACATCTGGGATAAAATCTCGGTTGCTTGTTTTTAGATTTTGAGAAGGGGTTTGACTGAGTTAATCATTCATATGGAGACAGAGTATATCTATCTGTATGGAATTCACTACTTGGGAGAGGAATTCCTGCGGAAACAGTTGCAACGACGCAAGGTATTTCGGTTTGCACAATGGACAGCTATCCGACTCCTTCGAAGTGCGACAAGGAGTGAGACAAGGGAATGTTCTTTCACCAATAGGGGCGTGCACACTCTTCAAATTTTTTATTAAATCGGCTTGACGAGCAGGTTGACAAACCATCCGATCCAAGTAAATTTGCGTTCACATTCATCAAATCTGGAGTAATTATATCGATTTAACGATATATTTTGGTGTATCTCAAATAGTATCAATCTATTATTTTGAAAAAATAGTGACTTGTAAAGGGGAAGTCCGTCGGTCCATTGAGTTTGATACTACAAAAAATGTTTTTGGCCTGAACTCCAAATAGGAATCGAGTACTGACAAAAAAATTTATATTGATTAGTAATTTTTGGGGTGTGGCTTTAAAAATATTAAAATTTTTTTGTAGCTTTACTGAAACTTTTGTGAACGAATTTTGTGCAAATTTTGACCTGAAAATTTGTTTTAACGTATTTGCAGTTTCTGTCGACGTAAATCCTTGCAAACAGATAGAATACAGATAAAAAGCAAGATGTGAAGGAAATTATGTTTCAAAAATCTTAAAACCTTATTTAAGAATTAAATAAAAGTCTTAATAAATAAATAAATTTGAGTTAGTTACAAGATGAATACATAAAAGGAGCGTTCATTATTTAAAAGCTTCGAAATGAGTAGAGTTTTTTTTTCAATTGCCTAAAATGTACCAGGAATTTTTTTTTTTATAGAACTCGCATCGATTTTGCAATGCATTTTCAAATGTTTGTTTTATAAATTTTATTAGAAAACATTCTTAAAAATATACATACAGGAGCCATATTAAATCCTTAATTGTTCGTAATACATACGTATGTGCATATATAGCGTTACTGATATCATAAAAAAAAAACTTACCAGGTTTTAATTTCTTCAGCTGTATACTGCACTCTCGGTATAGGGTTTCCACTGTAAACCAATTCCAGTTTATAAGAACACTTTTTTTTTAGTTTCGGAAAAGAACTCACTGTTTGTAAGAATTCGCAATTGCTGAGAACTGCTCTCGTCTTTTTCGGTATATTGGATCCTTAAAACCCGGATGATCAGCATCCAGCTCCGACCCGTACATCAGTACATTCTGCGCCTTGTCCAAATCAGCTATTTTCCTTGGAAACCAAACCATGTCGCCAAAATCTAATATTTATTTCACATTACAGAAAATACTCGTAATCAGAACTCGTATTGATGGGCTTTTTTTTACCAAAACTTGAGCATGCGGACAGAGTTGCCCTTCCACCAACTGTATTATGTCCATCCAAGGCCGATGTGTAATTAACCGATTGTACTTCCCGATTCAACATGACCAAAACTTGATCCAATCTCTTTCTATCGCATTCAACATCAACCAGGACATCGGCTTGATTGGTTGTATTCTCGAGTGGAGATAACTCCAGATGTAGCACGTTGATGCCCAACTCTTGGAAGACTTGCAAGGCGCGTGCTAAATTGCCAACCTGATTTTTTAAAGTAAAAATTATTGAAATCCTATCTCCTGGAGAGGTTTCCTTGTTTCCTTCATCCGATCTTGACTCCTTATTATCCTATAGGTAAAATTCTTTAGTTTTGTCGTGAAATTAATCCTTTATCGTGCTCACATTGCCGTTCGCCTTCTTATGCAATGGACTGCCCTGTTTCACAGACCACTCCTGTTCACCACTGCGATATAACCATAGGCCAAGTAGACTTTTTCCCGATCCACTCATTTTCACACAAAAAACCTCAATTAACACTTAAGAAAAACCAACAATATACTTTTAAGAGAGCTTCAACTTTGAAGACCGTCCTCGACCGATTCTATAATCCAACTACTGGTGTACATACCGACAACAGCTCCTTTTATAGCCGTTTTCTGAGTCGTCATTGATTGAAATCACTTAAAAAGGAAAAGAAAGTTAAATCATGTAACTTTTATTCCTTAAAGGAGGTATGAGTCTCTGATGGGGTAACGAATGGAACATTTAAGAGTTCCCCCCGTTCCCACCCCCTACAGTTGATTTGATTGCACTGCATTCGGAAGTATTATACAAATAGAGATCCACCACCTACACCTACACCTACACACACATCCAACCGCCTTCTTCCAAGTCATCAATTAGAGAGGATACCTTGGCTTTGCAGCAAATCTTTCCGATGGAAGCACAAGCAAGAAACAACTTGTTGTATCTTTGATTGGCCGAATCAAGCAAAATCAGGACTCTATTGTTTCACACTCGCACTGACGCATGGGGCATATCTTATACGACGATGATGCTGGTTAAAAGTAAACCAGGCGTACACACATACATAGATTCACTTATGAATAGAAAGGATGGAATATATTACTGAATCACTGAATAAATCTTGTTGATTTTCACTTTGGTAAATGGTTATTCTCGTATCTATCCAATAGTCCTGTCATTGTCGTTGAATGTATTTAAGGAAAGTGGAGGGTGCCAGGGTGGTTGCTACTCTTATTCCTAGAGGTTTTCATGTAATGTGTTTGCTTTTCTCCACACTTAAAGTTTATCATCTTCAAACTGAACATTCTCTTATCCAGTTCCGGGTGGATGAATGGACTGTTAAAGTTAAATGTGGGTTAACCTTTGCCTTGCCCCGCCCGCTCCCATCCAGGCACACACACATTTAAATTAATCTACTTTCTCTATTCGTAAAATCAGTTAAATGAGTTAGTTTTAAAGTGTAGGTACTCGTAGCTAGTTGCCTCGTCTGTAGCAGAAGAATGATGGCTTTAGTAGAGGGAGTTGGGAAATTCATTTGCTGGGAAAGGAAGAGGAAGCTGAAAGGAAGTAACCAAAGGATAACAATTTGTAATGACATTGCATTCGTATGAGTGATGATCGCTTTAGTGAAAATCATTCAGTATTGTTATGTAGAAAAGTTTAAGGAAATGGAAAAACAGATTACAAATGTATGAGCCTTTGCGTTACTTGATTTTAATTAACTCAACTTTGGGTTTTACTTATCATTATCTTAATTCCAAATATGTTTGTAGCATGGAAATCTGAATGATTTGTAATTGAAGTATGAGTGTTTGGAGAATCAGCACTCTGCGCAGAGCTTGTAAATAACCTTTGAGTAGAAGTTTGGTTATTGGGACATTAAAGCTGCTAACTTAAATATTAGACTGTACTCAGAATAGTGCTTCCTGTCATCAACGTATGTATATGAGCATTTCTATATACAGTTAAAGTAAAGTACAATACAGTCATATTTCTCACGGTCCTAGCTCTCGTAAAGGTCAGACAACATTCTAGGGTATAAATGCCTTGAAAACACACTCCAATCCAAGAAAAACTTTTTCAAAACTTTATTTCACGGTGATGTTCTCTTGCACAGGTGGGCTTAGGAAGAACTAAAAACTAGTGTTTATCAGATTCTGTACCTGGATTGTATTCGAATTTTCACGAATGGCTCCAAAACTAGTCAATAGTGTAGTGCTGATGTCTTCGTGGAGACCGATAACACTAGACTTCAATACTCATTAGCAAGCATGCCTTGATCTATCTACGAGTGGAGATCTATCTACCCCAATGGATGCCGACTAAGTTGTTAAGAAAGGTGGCGATCGTGTGTGGTACGGTACTCCAGAATGGAGGCAGACTAAGCGTGTGTTCCCCAACCGTTTCTAAAAAATCAGCGGCATTCTTGCTGTCTCCCAGTATATGAGACTGTAGACAACTAATTGGTGTTCTTATGGGACACATGGCTTTTGTTAAGTATCTTAGTGTGCTAGGCTTAAGAGAAAGATACCTAGGAATATTTTTTTTTGTTATTGTTCTGCCTTTATTGTCTGATATGCTGAATGCTGATACTATAAGCTTCTCTTCTCTGAAGTGCATTCTCCGCTTTCTTCCAAAAAGTAGAAATTGTAATACCGGGTCCTGCTTCCTGGTGCCCTAATGGATTGTTTCCTACACCGACAAGAAGAACCTAAAACCAATCAAATATCGGTAGGTCATGATTTTTAGATCCTAGTGTTTTAAATCCGATTGTGAACTAAAGGCTCTAAGTGATAACTTACTATGTATAGCAATATTAGAATTGGACTAAGTCCATTTATGTATACTAATAGCGATGTCATTACCATGCTATCACGTATGCAGACGACTTGATTGCATACAGGTTAGGTCCAAAAATAGAGGTCATTGTAGTAACTACTCTTGCAACGTAACTTTGATTTGACATTATCCAGCGATATTGCGATGAATGGAAGTTGAAGATCAACTTCCAGAAGTCCGAAACCATCCCGTTCAGAACGTTGTTGGCTGTGGCTTCTAGGGATACCAAAAAAAAATTGGCAAAGTTCTGGCGATATCTAGCTTAGTATGTACATATATCTTAAGAAACATGCTCCTTCTTCCCGTACAAAGACTCTTTTCCTTGATGGAAAAGATTCGGATGTTTGCGATGGCTTGTTCATTGCTTGCTTCCCTTCATTTATACAGAACACCAGAGTCTGAGTACAAAAAATTCTATTTCAATGAGGACCTTGATTCGAGGTCATATTTCTTGGGTTTAGAAGGCAATTGAGCAGTAAGGGTCTGTCCGAACAAATAAGGACAAAAGAGAGAACAAATTTTACGAAAGATATTCGGTCCTGTTTGCGTTGAAGGGCTTTAGAAGAGCTAAACAACTGTAGGGCGAATGGAAACCAGTGCAGAGTCTTGGATCTAATTAGAAGGGACAAGACAGTACAAAACGACCACCCCGTAAGGGAAGCGCACAAATAGAAAGACACCTCAACCGATTTGGACCGTGCAACTGGAGGCAGTTACTTAAGTGCCAGGCTCACTGAAGAGGCTTGTTGGTTGAGCCCCAAATTCATCCCGAATTGTAGTATATGAATTATGTGTCTTATGAAACTGGAAAAACAATATACTTGAACGTACAACGAAGGCCTCGGATGATTTTTAGGCATGCAGCAGAATCTTCGGTAAAAAATAGGGGCCAAAACCAGCCACTATCCTCAAAAAGTACATCGTCATCCTTACTTATGGCTGTCTGATGTGGTGCCCTGGTGCCGCTAAGGTCACCCACCTGAACACCCACACAAGGATCCAACCGCAGCCCTTGAAGCCATGCTCGGGTTTTGCCCACAGGACTTCTTGCCCAAAGAAGTGACGGCAAAAGTAAACAAATCACAGCAAACACAGCACCAACACCAAGTGGTCAAACGTCAACACGCCTTCTGACTACGTTATCCCCCACACGGACTTCAGCCTCAACCGCGACTCCAAATTTCCTGGACAAATGGTGAGATCATTAACACCGCCTCTATATCCATCTTCACGGATGGGTCAAAAATGGACGAAGTTACGGGCTCAGGAATATTCTCAGAGGTACCATCATCAAAGTTATCACTTCCATTACAACCAATTCAAAACCGGTCAAGAGGTGTAAAGAAGAACTCAAATCCCTTAGCTCGAGGCACAACATCACGCTCTGCTGCATTCCGGGACATTCGGTTCCACGGGAATGAAATAGCCGATGAGCTAGCACGAAAAGGAGCAGATTCAAACGACCTAATAGCCTGAAGCCCATCAGTCTTATGTCCAAAATTACCTCGGACTGTCACAACATAGCCAACGTAAGTGCAGTTCGCTCTCCGTGCTCTAGAAAACTTTAGGCCCTATACGACATAAAAGGACTAGAGAACTTCTATCGTTGAATAGACCACAGCTGAATCCCTTTATAGGTATCCCCACAGGTCACAACTCATTCTTAGAAGAATGAGAATCAGCACCATAGACCTATGCAGAGAAAGACACAACACATTTCCTCTGCGAATTCCCAAGCCTCAACAGAACCAGATACTCAACTCAACTCTGGGAAAAGTAACTTTCAACAACCTCAGCGAACTAGCAAAGTCGCCATCTAAAACCACCCTAAAATTCATTATGAAAACGTGATGGTTCAGGATGGCCGCTCCAGTCATGGATTAAGTAATGGACTAATTGGCTTGTTTACTTTTTTTCAGATATCGCTCACCGGGGAACACAATGGATCCGTTGAGATCCGCGTGAGACTGCACCTTAGTTGAAGTTCCAGTCACCCAACGAACCTACCTACCTACCTATGTTATGTGTACTATAAGAATAAGCGATGTCGGATGAGGACATTCTAGGATGAAGAACATCTCCATCATCACAAATTTCGACAACTTTCTTATAGTCTCTCAGACAGTTGCTGACCTTAACTTTTATAATGGAAATAATGATTAGCAGAAGCACACCTCAATGGGGAGAACTATCGCCTCTGTGGTTATTGGTTGTTAACAATGTCGTTTTACTACTGGAAAACAGCGCTTTTAAAGTGGTATATTCCCCTTTTTAGGCGCTAGTACATATGATAGCACATGCCAACCATCAATGATCTAGCCACTGAATAGAGAACCGTGGTTTGATCTTTCGCCAAAGTCTTAAATTTTTTTTTTACTCCAACTATTGTTTGATCGCAATGTACCCACTTTCAGTTGGGACTTCTCCTTTAAAATCAGGAACAAATCGACGTCAACACCCGGCGAAGGCCAGAACGCTTCCAACAGCCACCAGAAAGACCTACAGTTAACATCGGAGAGACACTAACTATTTAATTGAATAGGTATTACTCATTCTAAAATCCTTTGTGAGACCATTTATAACATCCAGAACCAGTTTTGAATAGAGTTTTCAAAGTAGCCCAAGTACGGAGTTCCCTTTAGTGTTCCCCTTAATGCAATGGATAATGACTCTGCTGTGTTGTCCACCAACAATAAGATTTCATTTCGATTGAAACCCAAATCTCCATCCACGTTAATCACAGCGAAGTGAGAAGTGATATTGGTCGTAGACAGTGGATAATGTCTTCATATTTTCTCAGAGAACCTAAAATACCATGACGATCTTCAGCTATTTATTAGATACTTGTTTAAATAATCTTCTCACTTAGTTACGTTTGGCGGGTTTACTTACTAAGACAAGGTATAAAGTGCAATGATATCGACAAAGACAATTTTTTTTGTTCAAGTTTCCTCCCTCATCCTTTATTGCGAGGAAACACATTTTTATTTCCTTTTGCCTCCTGGGTATTAAAATCTGAGTTCCTTTGTCAGTAAAGAGTTAAATCCTTTGAAGAAGACAAACACCACTTCCACTGGGATCCTAACCATTTTTGAATTGGTAAGTGCATCACAAAACCGAACCTATATGCAGTACCAACATGTACAAAAGGACATTTCTTATTCAAGGAAATGTAAGTTTACTTAATTTCTGTTTTTGCAAGAAATAAAAAAAAAATTATTATTTTCAAAAATACCGCCCAACACAAACGCGCATGATCTGCAATTATCCACCATTTATAGGACATCGTTTATGGTAGCTGATATAAAAACTAAGGCAAAACGAACCACCCCTGTGTGGCATTTGCAAAAGTTATGACTCTCCTTAAGGAAATCTTATACTCGGTACGTTGGGGAAATTATTGATTTTCATTCAACACAGCCCAAGAGTGAGTGTGAATTTGTTTTCTTTTTTTAATTTCGTCTTCGTCTTAGTTGAAAGCGTGCAAAATATCTTGAATAACCAAAGAGTGATTCGAAAACGGAAGCAGAAGATTTTTTTCAATCATTAAAGAGTTATTCAAAAAGGTATAGTATGGCTGACAGCGAGTTTGAGGAATTCCGCAGACCCTTTGACCAGATACCTACTACAAACTACACTAAAAACAATACACAGTCCTTTTATTCGTAAGTATTGTTTCGTTTTACATATCCTTTTGCAAGAAACCATCTAATTAAGAAAGAACAAGGACATTCCATTATTACCTTTCGACATTTTTCATTCAAAATCGATTTAACCACGACCATATTTTCTCTAGTCTCATACCCAATGATGAATTGGAGGATTCGCCATCATCAAAGAGTGATTCTTCCGATCAGGAAGATGTCTGCGACACTGGAATGCGACTAGTAGACAATTCGACAAAGATACAAATACGGAACCCATGTCAAGTGGTGGAGGACGACGAAATCGGAGATGGCCTGAAAATAATCTCAAAATCTGACAATCTGGATGGTGGGTATTCTACGTCTCAGGACTTGAATGGATTTTTACCACCAGTTGGCACTCAGAGAAGAAGACGAAAACTGCCCGAAATTCCGAAGAACAAGAAATGTAAGTAGATTGTGCTCTATTAGAGAGGTTGTATGTGTCCAATAACCCGGTCCGTTTATGTGTCCCTACCCGGTTGTGCTATCCTGCATGTTGTACCTTTCAGCTTCCATTCTACATCTTCTAGGGCAAATGTCTTTAGCCGATGAAATGCAGTCAGAAACTCGTGGTGGTGGTGGTGGTATTGGCTGTGGGGGTGGTCAGACTACTTTGATGTCGCAACAGTTTAACACAGCAAATCAGAGGACATTCTTATCTCTAAAGTGTGGATATCTACTCGATGAAGATTCCAGCCCAGATTCAGAACGGTTACAGAGTTTGGGCGATGTGGACAGTGGCCATAGTACAGCTCATTCACCGAATGATTTTAAGAGCATGTCTCCGCAAATGCCTTCACCGGTATCCCAGTCTCCCTTTCCTACCCCATTCGGAGGTATACCGTTTGGTCAGTTGGAAATGCTTGAAGCTACACACCGGGGCCTGCATAAATTCATTCCTCGACATCATGATGAGATTGAGGTTGAAATTGGTGATGCGATTTATGTTCAGAAGGAAGCTGATGACCTATGGTGTGAAGGAGTAAACATACGTACAGGAAGGCAGGGAATATTTCCATCAGCATATGCTGTGGATTTGGATTACAACGATTTTGATCCAACTGCACAACAGGTGAAGAAGGAGCGGTATTTGCTGGGATATTTGGGATCCGTAGAAACGCTGGCCCACAAAGGGACAGGGGTAGTATGCCAGGCAGTACGAAAGATCGTTGGAGAATATGGAAACTCACCCACAGGCCAGGTGTGCATTTTAGAGGTTTCTGATCAAGGATTGCGTATGGTGGATCGCTCTGGACCGAAAGTAAGTTTGATAAACATTATTTATTGGAGCGAAGTATTTATGTGTACTTATTTTTTTGCAGACTAAAAAGGATAAAAAGCCATGCATAGATTATTTTTATTCGCTGAAAAATGTCTCTTTCTGCGCCTTCCACCCTCGTGACCATCGTTTCATTGGATTCATAACAAAACATCCAACTGTGCAGAGATTTGCATGTCACGTTTTTAAGGGCTCCGAGTCGACAAGACCAGTGGCAGAGGCTGTAGGGTAAGTATGGTGAAATAAGGGTTTATTTGGAGTAGGTACAGTGAATCAAACGAGTTACGGTGCAGTTTTCAGCTATGAAATGTTCCTTTGCCTGACATCTATTATGGATGAATAAATGGGTACACAGAAATTTTGCAGCGCTCTTCTGTTCAGTGTCACTTATTCTAAGCGGTCTCGGTGTCGCGTTTATGTAACTAGATTTTATCGAGTGTCACGTGACTAGTTTTATTTTTATTTTATTTTTTTTTTTGAGGCTACTCACCTGGTTTCTGTTAAAGGTTTGACTAACAAAACCTAAGACAGATTTTAGCTTACAAATAAGAGTACCGGTGTTCTTTTAAGTAGGTACTACTATCGTTGATTATTGCACTGCAATGGAGCTACTTTCGAAATGATAATTTATAAACGACAACTTGATTTCAAGGACGAACTTTGTGATACGATTGTACATATGTACGATTTTAGATTAGATTTAATGCACTTAATACAGCTTATGCAAACAAGTAGGTACTACTACCGTTGATCATTGCACTGCAATGGAGTTGCTTTCGAAATGACAATTCGTAAATGAGAACTTGATTTCAAGGACAAACTTTATGATACTATTGTAGGACGGTTCGTTTAATTTTAGTGCACATAATCCGACTCAGTTTTGTTTTAAAACCACACCTTACGTGACCTGTTTGCCTGTCTTGTTAGTTGATACACTTAGATTTAGATCTAGGAAGCGCTATTTAGCAAATCGATTCCATAGTTCTTGAATCTGTGTTCGCTGAATCTTTGAGTACGTTTTTACGTGCACGTGCATTTTTTTAGTCTTCCTAGGGCAGTTTAGATAGTTTGTCTGTCTGTGCAATTGCGACGGTGATGATGTTATGAGGGATGCTTAATTTGGATACTTTGTAGCTTGCTTCGTTTGCATTTATTGTAGTTGGGCCATATCAGAATAACTTATAGACCAATCTGTCTGAGGTCGGCCAAGGAAGATTTTTTGTGACCCTTGGTAGCTACTATCCGAATATCAATATCGACTCTTTCTGACTCTTTCGCGTTCTTTTTTTTGTTTTGTAAATATTGCTGTGTCCTGGAACTCAGAACAGGGTAATTTTTATCTGATAGTGGCCTTGTTATCTAAATACTGTGATTGGATAAAGCATCATTTGCTAGTAGGTACAAAGCAGGACTATGGAATTGTTAGTACTCCGCTTAAAAGATACTAGCAAAGTGCAGAAGAAGATGTGATTTCGGTTCACTTATTCGTAGCTCTTACCGCTTTCCATTTTCGAACCATCAATAGGTCTGGTCCTTTACTTTCTGCACTAAACATTGTAAAACACAAATTTCTAAGAGTGTGAGATAATTTTCTCAGAGAATGATGAAGGCTAGGGAACGCATAGAACAACAAAATCTGAACACAATTGAAACACCTAGTTTGAAAAAGAGCAAAACAAGAGAAATACGAGAAAATCTTTAGAAATATGCATATGTATGTATGTATGGAATGGGACTAGGATTCGTAAAAATTTTGCAAATGTAAATTGTAGTAGATAGTTATCAAAATCTAATACTACAACCCTGTTCTTCCAGACCCCCTTTGTTGAATAACCTACAGAAAAATGTTAGCTTAGGAGTAAGGTATTCAATTGGAGATGCAATCATGGTATCTCGTAGAGCTTGGCAGTGCAGCACCCAGATGTTTCTTAGTATTTGCTCTGACAATGGGCGGTGTACAGATACAAGAACGCTAGTGCAAATTGGACTATCTGATCTGAGGGGCACAAAGTACAGCACCTAGGATCTAGTTGATCTAGAGATTTTGAAAATATACAATAAATTGTGTCCTTACTTCGTTGATACACTGTACCAATGAAAAGTGCATGAATGATGTAATAAAGGATCCTAGCTCCAGCGTTTTCTAGTATCTACAATATTAATTAACGCAAGCAAGGACAACAATCACTAGAAAATCAGCATCTATTACTATTCGTACAAAAAATGCAACTATTATGTGTGAAACAATTCTGTATTCTAACTTTCTTGCACTCAATGATTCTATAAATAACTTAATATTAAACAGGCACGTATAAAAAATTTATTTTATTTTTCAGGAGGGCATTTCAGCGATTCTATCAAAAGTTTATAGAGACAGCATATCCAATCGAAGATATATATATTGAGTAAATTTGTCTCAACAGTAGTAATAATTAAAAAAAAACAACAACAGCATTATTGTATATCAATGAATATACTCAAATCTCTTTATACTCATGTTTTGTCTTCAATAGGTTAATTTAAAAAAAAAAAACAATATAAATAAAATCATTTCAAAACAAAAGAGAGAGATCGAAAGATAAAAAAGAAAAATTATTGTTTAAAACTAATTAATTTATGCCATGACTACACGCTCTGTATAAAAGCACACACTAGTTTTACTTACCTATGTAATTTATTTAAAATTAACTATATAAGAAGAAAATAATAAAAAAAAAACAAACAACTTTTAATAAAGTATTAACGGTATTGCCACCAAGTATTTTGGAATTCTTGCAGAAGTCTTCAAATTTAAATTTCCCATGATGAAAACAAAAAAATAAAAACGCAAAAATAGAACAACTTTAAAATCAGCACAAATAAATTAACTTTTAACTCTGTTACTTCTTAAGAATACTAAGTAATTAATGTAAATATCCAGAAAGCTGCATTGGTATTCCAATAAAAAAATAATAAAAGATTTTGGGTGATCGAACATTCTTATTCAGAATGAGAAGTAGATTCATTATTATGTTTGTTTATTTAATTTTTAGTTCATGTTTTAGTTTATGTACTCTACATTCCCTGATTGATTATTAAAACATTTAAAATCAACCGATCATTGTTTTTTTTTTTTCGAGCAATGTTTGCCACAGATATTTTCTGGATTTCTTCTGGGGGCTACGCTTGAAGGATACTTGGCAAGTTATATGGATTTTATTTGAATATGCACGTCTTATGTACTTATTTTCCTGTCTATTAGTTACAAATTCTTACCGAATGTGCAAAAGTCCCTATTTGAACTCTCTTGTATTTATTATGGGACAACTTTTCAACCATTTTATATTCCTAAAATGGCGAAGAACGGATTCAAATGTAAGAATCTGATCACTTATTTGAAGTACTAATTATCATCTGCTCCATGCACCAAATCATTGACTGATTATTATAAACCCAACATTTAATAATATTGTAAGACAATTCGAGAGCCCAAATACCTTTTCTGTTAGCATTTGTATTTAAATTTTTACATAATACACATATTTAATAGTCAAAACTAGACTTTACCATACGAAAGCAATCCTCTTGTTAACTTAGTCAGATAAACACCTCAGAGAATAGTTTCTTCAGCAAAAGAGAAGCCAGTGATGAAAGAATACTCATATTGTATTCGAAAAAAATGTATATAGATAGATCACATACTTACAAAAAAAAAAATAATATACTACTATTTTTATAACAGAACGGCAAAACATAAATAAGATTTCATTTAAAATATAACCGCTACTAACTGAAAACAATAATTCGAAAACTTTTAGAGTGATGATCTAAAAACATACATACCTACTTAAGTAAAATAATTTATCTTAAACTTGTTGAAAAATATAAAAATAAAAAAATAGTGAAAATATATATATATGTATGTATGTATGTATGAATATGTATATCCCCATTGTCACTGTTGAGTAAAAATCAAATATAATTGTAAAACAATGTATTATCATTACAATTATTATTATCGATCAAATTTTATCTTAGATAGAAGGAAACATTGTACTGCAGGCATTTTGAGCAAACCGGCGTAAAGCACCCTTGAGCTATTACCAATCATATATATGTATGTATATTCAAGAATAACAATAACAATAAGTGTGTACAAGTCGACGGAGTTTTTGGCGTGTGTTGAAAAAAGCGAACTGATGGAATAAGAAAAACTAGAAATGTAAAGGAATGGAATAATTATTTAAATGATACTATTAAAATATATTGAGTTTAAAGTAAAAATTAAATAAAAATTAAATCTACTGCAAAATGTGGAACGTAATAGAAAATGGTATTGGATTCTATTTAGAGATTCAACGTAAGAACAAATAACAAACCTTAAGGTAATGTATAACAGGATAACCAAGCAAAGACAAACCCTACTTTCAAAGTCGAAATAGACTAAAGATTTTGAAGGCCTAGTGCTTCAATTCATAGTGGCAGCCAATGCTGTTCTCGGTGTCCCTAAGAAAATTAAAAATCTACAATATAGGTAAGTAGGTATGTACGTTAGGTCTAACGATGGGCTCCCATCTCTTCTCTAAATGGAATTGAATTTCCAAAACTCTGAGTTTATTCATTTTTGTATAAGAGCTCTTGTGAAATTAAATACCATATATATGAACATTTGGATCGAACGTCCACAAACATCCGAGAATATAAATGTTTTACTAAAGCTTGTCCAAGTAACTACTATCGCACACCGACAATATTAACATAATTGACAGGAACGGTAAGTATTGATACAAAATGGATTTAGTGGTAAACGAGTACTTTGTATTCCTGTGTTCTGCTATAAATTCTGGAAACAATACTTAGAAAAAGTTATTGCTCTCTTTCATTGCTGTTTCTTTGAGCTGAGACGGCAATTGTTTAATGGCGCGCACAAGTAGGAAACTCCAATCAACTTGGATAGTGCAACAAAGAGCAGTTAGGTTCACTCCGAACTATAAGCCCCACATAGGTAAGTAAGTCAATTAGGGAAATATTTTCCCATTCACTTCTTATGTACATATGTATGTATGTACCTTTTATTTACGTATTCGTACCTAAACGTTGCGTGAATACGTTCGATTCAAATGTTTCAATCAACCCCAAATAGGACTTGCGTTTGGTCGATCCATATGTATGTAAGTATGTACTGGAAACTGCTGTCTAAATGTCGAGCTTAGTTCAATTCTAATAGGTGAAATCTATCCGAGAATGCACTTCAGCGATGAGGAGCTTACAATATCAGCACTCACCACATCGGCACCGAAGATCTGCCACCTGATCCGAGCAAAGGCAGGACAATAACAAAGGAAATGATCCGAAGTATCGTCGCGCCGTCGTGGTATCTCTTAATCCTGGCACACTAAGAAACTTGGCAAAAGGAAAGTGTCCCGTACGAACGACAATAACTTGTCTACAGTCTTTTCTGCTGAGAGGTAGCAAGAAAGCCGCTGATTTCTGCATCCTCTACCTGCATCCTGAAGAGCCGTGTCACACACAATTGTGTTCGTAGGAAACCCAATCGTCAATGAACGCCCTGACCGAGGACGCGGGAAGATCGAATGCATTTTCAGGTCCTGAGAAATCATCATCTGAGCCTGGCATAGTAATCTCATCGGAAATCTCATTTCCCGCAATCCCAGTGTGATCTGGAACAGAGACAAGAGATATAGAGTTTAGCCTTGGGACCGAATTCAAAGATTCTTGCATTCTCGAACTATTTTGAAACGGGTTACAGGGTTGAGCAAGCGCAACATGGCTGCCGCTACATACTCCAACCTCGCCATCTATTCTTAACAATATAGTCGGCAGCCATTAGGTTAGCATAGATCTCCGCTTGAAAAACAGAGGCATGCTTGCCTAACGAGTAGGGAAGTCAAGTGTTTTCGGTCTTCACAAAGACACCAGCGGACCCTTGACTAGTTTTCGAGCTATCCGTGAAGATTTGACTAGTCCTTAACGCAAGCAGAGCATCTAGAGCAAAGCCAGGCGTATTCGGGAAAGCTCCCGTGCAGCCTAAACAGGTCGTTCTTTAGAGTTTCGTGCAGAAGGCAGTCACATACTTACGCGAAAGTCCCCTCCACCAAACAACCGACGCATAAGCTAGAAAAGGTTTTATCATAGACGTATAAATCTATAGGACTTTTTTCGGTGATGCGAAATGCCCTCTTACACTGCCAGAAAACTGAGAGAGCTTTGGATGTCTTCGACTTGACATGCTTTGCCCAAACAAGTTTCTTATTCGGGATCACTCGCTTTTTTAATTCCCTTGTCGAGAACATTCTTAAAAAAGAATTTTCTCATTTTCTTTTTCGGGTAGTTCGTTTAATGGATATAGTTTGTCAGCTTTCACAGAAGAATAGGTAATACTGGAAATTCTAAAATCCGTTTTAAGAAGGTCTGGGTTAGTCACCCCAATTCTTCAAGTCGAATGCCCAAGCGTATTTTCTCTCGTATTTAGAATCGCATCAAAATTGAATTCCTATTTTTCGGTTTGTACGACATTTTAGAAAAAACAATGTGGATGATTGCAGTTATGCAAACGTGTGTTCGTGACACACGAGTTTGCTCGTAAAGTTTGACTTTGTAATAACTAAATACGACTGTAGTCGGATTCGAGTGTCGTACTGGTATACGAGTTAAAGAATTGGGGTGAGTGTTACCTTAAAACTCAAGTCCAATTGAAAGCTTACCGCAACACGACTCTGAAAGTCCTTCAGTCGAAATAATACAACCATAATATTTTTAGCCATAATTCTTTCTATATATTTGTATTTATAATACAACTTAAGAGTACATATTTTTTGTTTTATTGTTTGAAATTTTGTAAATTATTTATCATTACTTTCCATTTAACATTATTATTTACTGCTTAAAATTGATTTGTTTTGTTTCTTTTTTCATTGTTATTTCCTATAATTAACAGACAAGTTTGTTTTTTTTTTTTATTTTTTACTTTAAATTATGTTATATATTTATAATTTTTATATGAACAAATAAAAAAATGAATAATATATAATAATAAAAACAATATAGCGAATAATTCGAAATATACACCTTCTGTTTTCTTTTCTGGTTAACCATTCAATTGTTTTTTTTTTTTTTTTGTTTGTTTTATGTATATGTCTACTTATTTCTAAATATTACACAAAAGTCTGTTTTTTTATACTTACACGCTGCATTATGATTACATTTGACATCAATTTGCATATAAATTATAAATTTCTCGATTAAGTTTAAATCGATAAATAGTTCTTTTTTTTTTATTCACATATATATAAACCTTTAATATATGTCATTGATTTTTGCATGATCAATCTTTTAATCTACTATGTACAAAGTAACTTTAGAAAGGAGAGTATTGTACTTATTTATGTATATTGTAAAAGATCCCAACATTTTAAATGTGGAGAGCAACGTTTTTTTTATTTTGTGTTTTTTTTTTTTTATTTTATATTTTTTTTTTAGTATTTGCTATAACATTGTGTTGTTTCTGTTAAATGGTGACTTCCTTTTCTCTAGTAGTTACTCTTATTTTTTTTTTTTTTTAATTTAGCTTCATTTTAAAAATTTTACTAATGGCTTATTATGTTTTTTTCTTTTTTTACTGTTTATCGCGAAAATAAACAAAAAGAAAAAAAAACGGCAAAATGAAAACAAGGACTTTCTTTTTTCTTTTGTGAAATACAAGTTCTTTTTTATTTTTTTGTTCTTTAAATATATCTCTATGTTTACAAATTGTTTTTATTTTATCAACTATGGACAATAATTTTGGGAAGAAAAATTAATTTACATGAAACGGATTTGATTGGCATAGGAAATGATTTTATCTATTTAAAATACATATATTTGAATTTTGATAAATACGTACGAACAATTGTTTTTGAAAAATTTTCTTTCTTTCTTTCTTTCTTTTCCGGTAGCGATTTATTCATGAGTAGGTACGACTGAAAGTTTTTAGTTTTTTCCTTGATCATTCTACTTGTGTATTGACTATAATGCTAGATTTTAGATCAGATTTTTCAGAAAGCATCCTGCAGTTAAGTTAATAAAGCAACGTGTCATGTGATACTGCGAACACTTACAGATTTAGGGCAACCAAACTTTGCAATTTTTGCACTACTAATTGCCTGTATGTATGAAGGAAAATATCGGAAAGACTTTGCAAATGCAGCATTAAAATATTAAAACAAATGAAAGGTTTTTGGCACAATATAATGAAGGAAGAGAGGCTTGCAAAAAATCAGACCACAAAAAAAAAAAATACATGGGAAACACAGAGATTTTGATATTTATATATATATATATGTATATATATATTTTTTATTTACGGCCAATCTGTAACTGTATCTAACAAAGTGTTCCGATAAGTATCACATCAAAAACGAAAAAAAATGCATAGCAAAGGAATAAACATACAATAAAGAAAATAATTCAATCTGCAATGTACGTGAATGCACTTTCCGCCGGCCTTTGGCCAAACAAAAACAAAAGAATAAATTAATAATATAATAATAAAATAATAAATAATATCTATTCAAATTCACTTGAATTTCATATTTTATGTTCGTTTTTTTGTTTTAATAATATATTTCTGTAGCTTTCCTTTTTGTTTTCCAGAAATAATACTTTTTGCTTAAAATTAGCAATTAATTTACAAATTAAATAAAAAAAAATAATAATAGTAATCTAAGGCTCTAAAGCTGAGAAACAATTATATAAAAATCTCCTACTCTAAAACTATTATTTAAGACTTTTTTTTTAGATTCTTAATTTAATTTATTTTTTTCTTCTTTTTTATTGGTATATCTAAGTTGCCACTAATTTTCTTTTTATTTATACTTAATATTTAAATATATTTAAATAATCTACTTTTTGCAGTTGGCTGCATTCTTAGAAATTACAATTTGTTGTTACTGTTCTGACTTATACACATAAACATATACATTAAAAATTTACAGTTACTAAAAATGTACACAACATTTTACTGTTTTTTTTTTTTTTTTTTGTTTTATATACGATACATACATACATCTCCATTGACACACACATATATATATTAATAATGTTTCTTTCATAAAGCACTCTTCTTATAAAAACAAATAAAAACTTATGATTCAAAGTTTAGTGATCATTTATGTGTGTGTGTTTAATTTTTCAAAAACAATAATAAAAACTTACATTTTTACATATGTATAAAATAATTTCATGCATTTGACTAAAGGAAAATTATAATTAAACGATTGCTCGCCTTCTATATAAATATATCCGAATCACTCACTCACATTACATATTTGTTTGGAAGGCGATAAATTACTCGAATATAAATTAATTTAATAAATTTATGCATAAATATTGTAAAATAAAGGCAAAAAAACACAAAAGAGAGAGAAAGAGAACTATAAAAAAAAAAAAAAAACTTAAAAGATTATTCAACAAAAGTAAAAGAATTAAAAACAGTAGGATTATCATCTAACTTCACAGTCTTTGTTCAGTGGAAGTAAACTGCAGTCGTTTGCTGCTGCTGATAATGACTTCACCGTCGAGGGGTCCGTGGGCGCTGCCATAGACGCAGCAGCATCCGTCTTAGCAGTATCAGAAGCTAGTGGAGGTAGTGCTGAAGGCGGCGTGCAACTACTACTATTGCTACTATTGCTATAACCAGCGTTAATATCTGTCGCACTTTGTTCACTATGAAAATTGGTCCTTAATTTAAGCGGAGGAACTGGTTGATTTGTTTTTGTTGTGTCTGTCCCCTTTGGCGTCTCACCTGACAATCTATCACTCTCTGTGGTGTTCTCCTCAGATTGTTCTTGTTGGTCTGCGGATTGGTGAGAGGACTGTTGCTTGTTGCCAATTACGTAGCCGCCACCTTCTGAGTTGCGGGCGAGCTTCAGTCGAATTGGCACTATTGGCAGCGCTGCCTCTGAAGTCTTTGTAATACTATCGTCGGCAACTTGTTCCTCTCCTTCGAACTTCCGCTTCCCAAAGCGAATAATAAGTTTCGGCGTAGCATCAAATGCGTTCTTTTCAATCACTTGTATGTGCTTATCCTGCTTCTTTTTCTTTTTGTGTTCTTTCTTTTGTTTGGAGGATTTCTTTCTCGAGCTGTGTGGTTGCACTTCAAGTTTATCCGTCGCATTGACGCTAGGCTTCTCTTCATCGTCGTCGCCAAAATCTGCCATAACCTTCTTACGATAGTTCATACTTTCACGACGTAACATCTCGAAAGAAGGAATAACATAGTTAGAGGTCAAACGTTTTTTCGGGGGACACGACACGATGCGCATATTTGTCGAAGCGCCAACACCACTATTTCCAGTGGATCCTCCGCTTGCCGTTGTCGATGTGGATTCGTAGGATTTTTTACGAATTTTGATTTTTAGTTTCGGCGTCTGTTCCTCCTCGGACTCGAGTGTTTTACTACGCCCCCTACGCTTACCAGTTGTCTTACCACTAGTTTCATTGCTCACAGAGAGATTACTGCCCGTCGAACACCCACTGCGACGTCGTTCCGGATTACCTTCGGTAACATCGTAGCTCTTATCAAGCTGCCGCAGTTCTCGGGAACCAAACTTTTTTCTTTTCGACGTGGTCTCAGTGCTGTTGTATCCCTTATAGTCGTCTTTAGTGGGAATCGAGAGCATTGAGTCCACAGCCTTTGGAATGCCTACGCAACGGCTTAAGATCGTGTCTGAAGAACTAGTCTGTTTCTCTGCTGATTGTGGTAGACCAACCGTATCATCCAAATTGGTTTCCTTTTGACCCCAGTACTGCAGCAATTCTTTCTTTCGCATACGTCGAATACCCGAAGTTCCACCACCACCGCCCCCGACCGTTGAGCTACCGCCGCCTATTGTTACCTGCGATGCAGACACCTGAACTGACGACTGCTGAACACTCAAACTGGTCGAGTTGTACATATCTGGATATGCCAGAGGTCCCTTGATTTTCAGTTTCAGCTGATTTCTAGAATCTGAAAGTGATACTTTTGTGTTTGTCGTATCAGAATCGATGGAGATCTCCTCTGAAGTTGTTTCCATCGACGTTTGCAGCTCTGCAGGCATTACCACCTCAGGAGCACTGGCCGGTTGACTGTTTTGCGTATGTCGGATACCGGTGCCACTAGCTTTCAGCGCGGATTGGAATTCTTTTTCAACCTCTTCGTCGATGTCAGGGAGTGTCTGATCGGCAGTTCCTGAATCGAATGCGCCTAGCAGATTATTGTTGTACGCCTCCTGACTGGCAGAGGAATGCTGTGCCTCGAAATCGAGACTGTAGGTGCGCATATCGACTGGACCTGGAAGCACTGGCCTTACAATACTGTGCAAAATTGACACTTCACTATTAGTGTTCACTATTGTGTTGGATGTTGTTGTTTTCAGGTCGCCCTGCCGGCTATTGCAGTTGTTAGTAGCACTAGTTTGCGTGCTGCTTCGCATTTTGCATGAGTACGATGGGCTGGAGAACTTTTGCTGTTCGGGAGTTGTATTCTGCTGCAGATTACCACGACAGTCAAAGGAACGTCGACGATCACGCAATGACTGAAGGTTTTCCACGTTAGATGAGGCCATGTCCTCTTCGTAATTGAACTCGTATGGAGTTCCAACGAGATTGTTGACGATATGTGTGTTTCCGTAGTCGATTGCAGGGGTTATCTGAGAGCTAGAAGACAAACGTCCGCCTCTGCCTCGACCACGGCCCCGTCCTCGACCAGTACCTGCTCCACGCGTTGAATTTTTCCTTTGACGACCTGTCGTCTGTCCATCAAACTTGCTGCTAGAACTTTTTGGGCCCATTTGCTTGCTTAGTAATTCCATTTGACGAGGGCTCTTACCGGGGCTCTTGTGCATTTGTGGTGACTTACGTGGCAGAGGCTGTTGCTGTTGCTGCTGCTGACTGAATCGCGCCGATGTGCGTTTTGAAGGTGATTCCTTGTTATTAGCGTTACTTGTAGGAGGCATTAGATCCCTCAAGGAATGAAATTGTGCAGATGCGGCATTGAAATGATGATTTTGCGGGGAATGGTGATCCAAAGTGGCACCAGGAGTAGAAACAATCGCAGCCGTAAGCGCTAGATTGTGCGAAGACGAAGTAAATGCTGCACCACCACTTCCGCCGTTTCCCGTTGACATTGAAGCCATAAAAGGAGATGGTGGTGTTTCCTGTTGGTGGTTCTGAAGATTACCTCCAAATATGGAGGAGGTTTGCTGCTGTGATTGTTGCTGTGATTGCGAGGCGGATAGTGGAACATTTCCCGCCAGGCCGGCAGAAGGGAACAATACAGCTCCCGGTGTTGGAAATGATATTTGATTCATGTGATTAGGTATGTTCGCATGAGGTGGTGGGGCGTGAAAAAGACTTACCGGACCATTGTATTGATTCTGAGCATGATTCGACTGCTGTTGCTGCTGCTGCTGACCAAAGCCATATGGGGAACTTATCATGTCAATACCATTCACCATGCTTTGGCTTGTGTTATTCTGCTGTGTTATTGAGTTGAATTGCGAACTTAGAGCGCCGCCGAATGACTCAAGTGCTCCACCGAAATGGCTCTTTTGGTTTACAACAATATTACAATCCTGCTGTTGCTGTTGCGATTGCGGCTGTTGGTTAGACTTGCTACAAGGCGGCAGCGGATGTGACATATCATTAGATTCTGACACTGAACTTGGTGATGTTGACACCGATCTCCGAGTTTGAATGAGTTCGTCCTCGTTCCACATGTTGGGCGCATTCATGTACATTGCTTGCATGCGGGTGTTCTCATCGTAATCACAACCCGATTCAGTATTTGTAGTGAAATCCATTGAAGCCTCCTTTGTTGCGTGTAGATCAACAAAGTCTGGTTGCTTGAAGTCGGTGAGCTTATTGAAGCACTCACTGTTGTTGATCGACGTTTGGGGTGTTTTCTTCTTTTCGCTTATGCCAGAGCCACTAAGAAACAGAGAGCTGGAATCATTTACTGCGGTCGAGTCCTGCAGAATATGCTGCGATTGATGCTGTTCATTAGAGGACTGCAGCGAAGGAAACTGCCCTATTGATGAGTTTGTATTGGACTTGTCCAGAAAATTGATAGCATTTTCAGAAAATGGCACAGTTAGACTACAACTATTGTTGTTTGTGAGTTGCGGAACTGCAGGAGTCTCTGAGCCAGATTTGTCATCCGGCAACAGGGAATCATCCTTAAGCTGAGTTGTAGGAGCCGAGTTCTCTTTTTGTTGGAATAAATCTTCGACATGATGGTTGTAGGGGAATGTTGTTGGTATCGCTGGTGTTGGTGGCGGCCCAAAGTCAGTCGGCACATCATCGCATTTATTATGATTTCGTTTCTGCGACTGAGATTGCCTCAATTTCTTAACTAGATTCATGGTAAGTGCACTATCATCTTCTTTATGCGACTCATGATCTGCAGTGGGCTTTCGTCCACAATCTACATCTGGAGGATCTAGCACCTGCCCAAAGGAGAACTCAGTTAGTGCCGCAGTAGCATCATCATCGTCATCGTCGTCATCGTCGCTCTTATCATCGTGATCTTGGATGCCATCTAGAATATTTATTTGATCGGTCGGATCGAATGACGTACGATGGTGATGGTGGGCAGCTGGTGTAGCAGGAGATTGTTCGAGAATTTTTTGAGATTCCTCACTACTTGAAGGCAGAGGTGGAGTTTGTGGAGGCTTCTCGGACGAGTTATCCTGCGCTTCATCTTCCAGCGGTTGTGGTTCATTCGAATCGATTTTGAGACTTTGCGCTGAGTTGGAATCTAACTCTATGATATCCGGATCTTCAATTCGTATTGAGCGACTGCATTTCTCCTGAATCGTCGGAGTTGGAATTCGCTCCTCTTTGGGTGGGTCTTCTTCTTGACTTTCCTTCATATCCTCCATGAAAGTGTCACTCTCCATGTTACTTGTACTTTCTGCTGCTGAGCTGCTTGACTTTCTCTCGTCCATTGCACTACTATTATTGCTGCTGAGTTCCCGTTCCTTTTTATTGAGTAACTTGTCTAGAGATCCAAAGTTTCGATGCGATTTACTGGTGTTTGATAGGCTTGAATTTGTGCTCGTGTTATTGAAGATAGACGATGATGACACCAGATCCGCTTTTCTTTGTGTGATCTCTTCTTCCAAATTCGGTGACGGAGACGCTTTCGTCACCTCGTCATCATCGATTTCTATTGTCTGAGGTGCATTGATGTCTTCTTCCTTCTCCTTTTCAGGGGAAGCTTTTCCCTTGGACACCTCCTCTTCATCATCGTCGTCATCCAGAACAATAGGAGCGGATTCTGATTCCTTCTCTTCTGTGGGAATCTTGGGTGACTCCGCCAATCTAAGGGGTAGTGTTTCTTCCTTTGTAGGTGTTCCCTTACTTCCGTTTATGCCACCATTGTTATTGCTCTGGCTAATGCTAGGTAACTTAGTGCGCTTAGGAGATTTAGCTGACATAGAAATCGGTGACTTGGGAGCTTCATTTTGAGCGACCACTGCAGAAACCTTCTTCGTTTGCTTCTCCCCACTGCTGCTCTTCGATAGCTTTCGCGTAGTTGTGGTTTTGCGATTTTCCTCGACTTCACTCTCGTCGGAAGAACTACTGCTGCAAGATGATGAAGAAGAACTACTAGATTCAGACGTTGATGTGACATTTTGTACCGAGGATCGACGAGTTGTGTCTTTCTCTTCTTTATTCTTGTTTTTCTCGGTCGAAGAGGAAGATGCAGACACTCCAGAAAGTGACCCCGCTGCCGTCGCCGATACGGATACCGATACAGGTGGCAGTGGCAGTACTTTTACCTCAGATTCATTTGTATCTTTGACTTCTACCGTTGAATCTTTTGACCTTCGATTAGCGGTCGTTCGTGCCGTTGTTACTGTTTCTTTAGATAATGCTTCCTTCAGACTTGCATCTTTATGTACTACCTCCTTTGACAGCCTTCTAGACTTCACAGTATGAGACTCACCTGAAGTTGAAGCCTGTTTTTTATTGCTTTCTGGTGACTTTAGTTTGCTCTCCTTTTCTCTACTTTCCTTTTCCTCGATTGCTACGTCTGTTGTTGAGGTCTTAACCATTCCACCACTCTTGAGCTGCTCGGCAGCCTTCTTAGCCGCTTGCCTTTGGGGCACATATGCTACAAGGATAATATTATTTTTGGTCATGTCTGTTGGTAGTTTTGTGTTATTTGGTGACTCTGTTGTCAATTTGCTACTGCTTGATTTTGCACTATCTGACTTGGCCTGTACTTTCTCGCGACGTGGTGAAACAATGTCCTTGGAAGATGTGGAGACGGATTCATCCTTTGGAGGATTCTTTGGAGGTCTTCCACGCTTTCCTACCACCTTTTCTGTTGGTTTCTCCTTTTCTTTATCTTTGTCTTTGGGACGAGTTTTCTCATCCAACCTGCTACCACTACTACTTTCCTTTGGCTTATCCTTTTCCCTCTCTCGGTCTTTTTCTTTTTCTTTGTCTTTGTCTTTTTCTCGAGCCGGACATACTTGCGTTCGATCAGAGTCGCGGTCGTCGCGGGAATCTTTCTTGCTCGTCGAACTTCCAGTTATTGCTGTTGTAGTAGATGAATAGCTGTTTGTCGATCGCATGTTTTCTGAAGCTTTCTTGGCCGCTTGCCTCTGCGGAACCACCAGTAAATCGGTGACAAACTTTTGCTTTTCCGCTGATTTCTGAACAATACCGTCCTGGCTCTTACTTTTCTTGCTTCGATCATCCTTTTTATCTTTGGACGAGACGTCCGTTCGAAGGCTCTCTTTTAAGACTTCCTTACCCTTGACTTTGTCCTTTGCTTTGTCTTTATCCTTCGCACTGTTAACGTCTTCCTTAGCCTTCGCAGCGGCTGCTTCCTTCTTTTGTTTCTGTATTGACTGCTGCAGTGTAAACTCCTTCATGGCGGCCTTTGTTCGTATGTTTGTTTGATAATCGCTTACATTGCTTTCTGTTTTGTCTTTGTCCTCCTCCGATGTAGACGTTGAACTATCGCTGTCAGAGTATATTTGCGCTGTCGGTTTACGGCTAACATTCTTACTTGTGCTATCTAAATTCTTCGGTGGAATTAGCTCCTCACTTTCATTACTCGAGGTTAGAGCACCTTTATCTTTTTCTAGTTCCTTTTCCATTTGAGAAAGGAAATTGTTTCGTCGCTTATGTGATTCCTGTTTCTTGTCGTCCTCGTCACTCGAGCTTGATGCTGCCATTGCAGCGTTAGATGCAGAGGCAGCAGCGCTAGCTTTCCGCCGCTTTTGTCGCATTTCAAGAGAACACGAATAACTTTGCTTCTTACGTGACTTCGCCGGTGATGTTTTCTTTTTAGTTGATTCATTTTCGCTGGCAGACGAAACTGACGATGCTGAAGATGCTGATGAAGCCGACGATGAGGATGATCCTGAGGAACCGGAAGAACCACCTCCCGATGTAGACGAAGACGAAGAAGATGATTGGGTTCCACTACTGTCGGCGCGGTGATCTCCTCCTCCATTACGACGTGTCGCTTTGGCGCCATTTACATTTATCTTCTTATATTGAGAATTCGATTTCTTTCGATTCACAGTGGAGAAAGCACCTGAACTGGCAGCTGCCGCCGAAGTACTTGCTGCTGCCGAAGACGTCTGGGATTTATTACTCTTATTCTCACCGAGTAGTTTCTCTTTAATATATTCTAAACTTAAAAATGAATTATCGCCTTGGTAATTTGAGCTAGTATAAAACCTATCGTACACAGCTGGACCATCGTTTGCGTAGATCACAGCATTTGTAAAATTCTCGTCATACTCTTTTGTGTTTTTAAACGATTCATCGCTAAGCACTGCTATCTGTTTGTAAAATATCTGCTCCCGCAATTTGAACAAGGAACGCGACAGTTTTTCCCTTCGACTAACCATATAGCATAGATTGCGTACTCTTTCCAGATCCTGTCGCATATGAACGAACTGTTTGTGATTCTCTACATCGGCTTGCTCCTGTTTGCGGGCGATCAATTCCACATCCTCCGATTTGGGAGGAATGAGTGCGTGGTTATTCCGTGACTTTCGTTTCAATTTCCAGTAGTTATAAATGCTGGTAATTGCGTCTTCGTCACACTCAAAGAGATGGCAGCTTATGTCTCTGATATTGACGTGCCTGTCAAATTCAGCTTCTACTTCCTACAAAAGCATTTGAAAAATGTTAAGATTAAACAATGTGGTAAAGAGGTGCGCGCTAGATTTATAAATTAATATATAAAAAAAAATCTATCAAGTAGACTAACGAAACTATTTTCATGCTGAGGGTAGTCCATTGCCTTTTAGACGTAACGCTTTAAGTTCTTATGTTTACAGAACTCAACAATTCACTGAGCAGTCAGTGTTTTTTTTTTTTGTTTTATGGAAGAATTATATACATAGATATATACAGAAAAGCATCGGGTGCCTTCCCAAATGCAGCACTGCCTGTATTATGAATCTCCAAACATTCCTAAATGCAAACTCAAAATAAGAATACAATGCATTACGTTCCGAAATCATATTGCATACCAAAAGCTCACGATGAAAGCATTGTATTTTTGCATCACCGATGTAGGGAGCATTCACAATGCGCATTTTGTTTTAGTTAGTAGCAAACCATCCACACCCTTCAAACCAGTTTGCAGAAAAACAATGCTCCAGATGTAAACAACAATAGCACATACACTTTCAGAGAACAGTACACCTACATAAGCATATACATACATATATATGAATGTATATGCATATGTATATGTTTGATAAGTAAACAGAAATCAATACATTTCAGTGAAACTGATTTTTTTCGCAATGAAGTCCTCATTGGTTGCCGCCCTCGCTCCCAGAATAAAAGTATTTATGTATGTAGGAAGAAGACGGTAGATTTTAATAGAGCGTAACTATGAAAATAGCAAAGAGCAATGAAAAACAATCAAAATTATATGGAAATAAGAAAACACTTATCTCTAAAGGGAAGTAGGGAATACGCAAAGAAAATCCAAATAGAGATCCAGCACATGTCGGGCGTGGGTGGCATATCGATAAAGGAAGCGTTGAAGACATCTTAGATGCGTACATAAACTTGTTTCTATTGAGCAAGGGGATATTATATAAAAACATTATAATCCCGGTCTTGAAATTGGTATAGAACTAAACAAATTCCTACGTACTAAGCGTACGTACGTATTGAACGTTGAACGAATACTTTTATTGAACTATATATACGAATACGCTCCTAACTTGCAAGGCTGTATTTCGCATTACAGACATATAGCATCCTTAAAAGGATGTGATTTAGATTAGGACTTAAGAACTTATAATCTGACCTTGAAACAATCAATCGGGTATGTATTGCGTCATAGACACTAAACTCATTAGCAACACTCGTGGGCCAGAATTTATTAGTAAAATTGGCTCCAAATCTTTTCGACGTTAGTCATGTTTTTCTAACTTAATTGACTTTATTTATCTAGTTGGGGAATTCCCGAAAAAAAAGACACTAACTGAACTTTCCACCAAATTTAATATTGAGTTTTCACTTAATGGTTTACAGAATGTCTTCCGTTTTCAGATTGTTCGTCATACGACGACAAGAAAATGCAGATTTGGGGTATCTTATCCAAAATTAATATCTAGTACATACATATGTATATATGTCATTCCAATATAAGTAAACAAATTACCTGAAGTCGCAGGGCTCGTACTTGATTGCGTTCTTCTGAGGTCATATCCTTTCGACTCTTTCGCCGTCTACAGTCATCATCATCGATTCCTGAACACAATCCATTGTTATTCGTACATTTTTGGTTTCCTTTTTTCCCCTTGCTTCCCATGCTGTGTTTTAAGCAGTACGAGCGTAATTTAACACCATCTTCGGCATTACCCTCCTCAATGATTGCCCGCATTTCTAGTCCATGCTGAAATGCGCATGTCACATGATAGGCTGTCTTGCACGTCTTTACCGAACATTGTATACAAGCTCCCACTCGCTCTTTACACAATACACAAATCAAAGCCCATCGACTTTGTGGAATGCTTGAGATTTTTGTAATTGGTTCCATGCGATCCACACACCCAATACTAACTTCTGGTATCCAAAGAGCACAGGAAACATGCGCCCAATGCTTACCAGACTTTGTTGATTTCATTGCGCCACCCTTATTCGGACAAAGCACACAACCGGGCTTAATGTCCATCGAACAAGTTCGGCATAACCATTGTCCTGTTGACAAAACAAATTACAATTATTATATTTTCTTTTTTTTTGGTTTAATCCAATGGATTTCGTTCCACACATACCCGATGGAATGGCCGTAATACCATAACACGCCTGGTGCACACAAATGTTGCAATTATCACAGAATACCATTTCGTTTGCGTCCTCTGAATCAGGTGATCGACACACATCACATATAACATTCTCATCGTACTCAATGCCGAGACCTTCTTCGTTTTTCAATATGACTTGAATTTGCTCCCAACATCGAATCTATTTGAACAAATTATATGTTTTAAACAAATTCATCCGACCGATGTAATGAATATGAAACTTACCTCCAATTCTTCGATAACACGTTCGAATTGCTCAGGTGTTATTGAATTAGCACCGGATAAAGCTCTTTCTTTATTATGTAAATTTAACCAAACTTCATCGACCTGGTCGATGTCGTAGGCACAGGTATTTTCAGCTAACGCCACCACATTTGTTAGGTAATGCAATTCGGAAGTGTAGGAGTCATCCTTAGTTATTCGTAAATATCGATTTTTTGGACTGGAAAATTAAAATAGAGTTAAATCTTTGTTTTAAGCATAAATACAATAAAATAAAATATTCGATCCTTGCTATCATCGTCAGATATACAATAGTCATACAAAACATAAACGGTGTTTGGCTTTCGCCTAAAATCATTTCTCTCTTGGATAATACACCTTTTTCGTGTAAGGCTCCTCACAATTATCAGTTAGTTGAAGTAGGTATGTAGTTTGAATTTCATCACAATAGTATGGACGTCACAAATGTATAAATCGTCCTCCTCACGTGTGTAACTCCACGGGGGTTTGTAGACAGTTTTCATTTGAATATACGTTTACAGCAAAAAAATTTCTCTAATTTTCATATTTTTAAGTCCGATACAGACGATAAGATGATGGGACAATGAATTTGCTTATCCATTAAAGTTACATTCCATAAAAAAGATTTCTTTAAAACGATGACGCAACTAAAATCTTTATTGATCTGAGCTGCAAATACATACATACATATACATATATGTATGTATATCGAAGTAGCTCCTTCAGATATTGCGATGTTCTGGAGAACATCTGGAAATGACAAGGCAAATCACAAACGAAACATTACATGTACTAAAACACAAGAGAAAAATATCCTAAATACTAAAATATGAACAATGAACAACGGAGGGGATGTAAGCATGTGAGTATTCAAGACTTAAAGCTAGAAAGGCAGCAATTTGGTAAATTGTTATCCAATGCACATGGCATATTGCCAATAAAGCCGCCAAGGTCATTTTAAATTTAATTTTGTTATTCTCCTTCCCAACTAGCAAACCACAACTAACTGTAACTAGTTATTTTTGAGTTCATAAATTCGGGTTTATTTGAACAAAATACCTTACAGAGTAATTTAATAGTTATCTATGAAAAACCCAATGATTTAATTAAGACTGAACAACAGAGGTCTTCAAATGTCTCAATGACTTCTTTACTGTTAGCATCAAGTCCCGAAGAGTAGTGGAAACAAAAACAGACTGCTTTTCACCCAACTGTCAGCACGAAACCACTAACTCCCGAGAGGTAGGGCCGTGAAAGAACTTTTGGTCCCCGGGGATCGCCCACGGTATAAAGCACTTAAACTAAATTTCATTAATGATGGGGTTTGTAAAATTAGGCATTTGTCTGATTGCAATTTAAAACACTGAGCTTTGTATTTTTAAATGTTTCTTGTCTTTTATTGAATTCTAATAAGAACTTAATTTAATTTTTGGTCGTTTTTCTAAATTCAAACAAAATAAGCATTGTGACTGCACCTTGTATCGGTAATGCAATCACGATGTTTTCACGCTGTGTTGCGCATTTTGTTGCGTTGTAAATCATGACGTTTCGAAATATTGAAATAATGTATAACAAATTAATTGCAACCCATACAATTAATCATTTGCTAAACAATTGTGGTGCTTTACGAAATAAATTTTAGGGCTACAACAACTGTAGCAATAACAAATGTCATTTGCATCGTGCTAGTTCGCGATGCGCTATGTTGATTCACAAAGCAGGCAGTGCTGCATTTGGGAAAACAGGCAAAAATGGTAAGCGAAAATTGTGAGGCCCCTAATTATTGTAGCACTATTGCAAATGTCAAACCATAAAGACGACTGGATAGGATACAACGGAATATTTAGGAATTACAGACGCTTCACAAACTGATCGAAACGATGCATACATACATACAACATGTACATACGTATCCAACGTCTAAGGTGACTTGGTCATATAAAACACTTTTACATCGATGCTTTGGCCCGAAGAATCATTGAGTCAACCTCTCATATACTATACAGAATTTACAGTTTAAATGAGTTACCAAAGTCGCTTAATGGAGTTATTGGTAATGGCATAATCTTCCCCTGTCAAAGTGTTGAGAAAAACGCAGTTGCAATATTACAGACAACACCCCCATCGGGTTCCACCCCAAAAAGTATATCCGTGCTTTGAAATATTGAATGTTATATATTTTTTTTTATTTCAAACAACCAGTGAGTTTTAATTTTGATTCTCTATACTTGCAATTCGCTTAGAGGTGTCATTGTGGAGGGCGGACATTCTTTGTCATAACTGATACTGCGCACTATGTTCCACCCTCATTAGATCGGATTCATGACGAAGCCTTATTGGAAAACAACTAAAACTAGTAGCCTCTTGATATTTTTTGAAAAGAGAGCTTTGGAAACAAATGCATTAAAGAGCCAATTTACCTTCTTGCGACAAAAGTATCTTGTATTAAATGAATGGTAGCTGTTCAGCGCTTTGAGGATTTAGATTTGTGACCATGATCTTTATAATATAACTGGGGTGATAACCTTTGACGAAGGCTCATGAAACACTATGACCTCATGGAGACCATAATTTTTACTATCAGCACTTAAACGTTTCTTATTATCGTGATAGTGCCTACTCCTATTCTTGTCCTGACTCCTATCCTTGTCCTTACTTTCGATGATTCCAATTGGCTATTGTGCTTTGATCGTTTATTGTAGTTTTCTGACAAAGGCTTCACATTAATTGCTACTATTTATCTATATTTACCCTTCAGCTCTATAGCATAGGGGTAGTTCTCAATCGGCGTGCCTACTATCTCTAAACAAACGCAGATCGGAACGAATAGAATAATGTTTTTTTTAATCCGTAAAAGATTCTCACATATCCGATATTATTTGAGTTAATATATATGTAGTTGCCAACCAACCCAATTCAACCTCATATAAGTATGACACGTCAGTGTCCTATTTTTTTAAGTTTGAGCCTATCTTAATCCACTTTCTTTACCATTTACAACTCTTCATTAGAACATTGTTTTGAAAATAAATCAAATCGTTTATGATGCAGTTCAAGTGGTCTTCCCGACGATGATTAGAAAAAAAAAAAAATTGTTTCTATTTAGCCGCATATCTGTCATCATGTGTTTGTGAGTTGCGCATACAATTCCCATGACTTCCATGACTGAATGTGTATACTCAGTATACTCAACTTTTAAACAATTGCCCGTGTTGTGATAAATTCTCAGTTTCAATACGTTTAGTAGATCTCGAGATTAGCGAAATCGTAAAAACTAATAATTTATGCATCAGTAAAGGGGCAAGTTTCTGGTGACAAAAGTAGAGATATAAAACATTTTTCAAATTTGAAGTACATATGTATAAGCGCTACTGAATTGTTCTATCATTCTAGTCCAATCGAAGTGAAGAATCCGATGGTTGGTAATGTAATCCGTCATATCCCTGCGTTTGTTTACAAATGTTTTGTTTTCTTATTGAAATAACACTCAACCCTGATACAAAACTATTATTCGACAGATTCATGGCTTTTAAAACAAACTCCCGGTGTACAAGATAAATATCCACAGAGAACGAAGCGAAGAATTTACTACAACGTATTTATTAAAATAAACAACTATTTTGCGCAACAGCCCGTATACGCATCCTCACTGCGTGATTGAAAAGCTTCCTCATAAAAATATGCTCTCGAACATTTGTCATCGCTTTGACACTATGGTGTTTTCAGTAATATCTACACTTTATAAACAGTACCATGAACATACTGATAGCATAGCTCTAATGCGATTGATACTAGAGTGTATGAGTTAGGGTGGTAGACCAGTGATATGATCTTCAAATAAACATATTGCGCACACTGCTTAAATGTTAATAGTAGTATGGTTTCTTTTACTAAAGTTAAAACCACTTCTATTCAAATCCTTATCCTCTCTCGTTATCCCATAGTCGTACCAAACCAACAAATAAGATGGCTAGTACGAATTCCTATCGATTTATGTACATACATATACATATGTATAACACCTTGAGCAACTGTGAAGTAAGGGAACAAAATAAAGTGCTACATAGGGATGGTTTTCGTAAACTGTTGACTACTATCGGATTCCCATTGGAAATGAATCGGGATATAAATTCGACATCTGCGATAACTTCCAATAAGAAATATGTACGTGGCTTGGATATGTCCTGAACTTTTATTGATATAACCAAACATACCGTCAGGGTCTATCTTGTTATACATAGAAAGTAACTACACTATCCTTACTTAACCGCGATCCATTCAGTCTAGTCATATTAGACACAGACCCAGACGAAGAGACGATTAAACATTTTCATCTTCGAACTGATCGAAGTACATACTTCACTGACTCCCTTAGTTGGGTTATTGTGTGGACAACTAATTCTTCCAATTGAACTGTACACTGAACTTTTAAAACTAGATTTACTTACAGTTTGAAATCATGCGCTGGGTCAACAATAGGCTTTTGCATCACAAACACTGACGGCTCCGGCAAAGAGTCTGGATTCACCGGCACCTGCACACCTTTCTCCCATTCCTGTTTCCATTGGTCGGTGACAATTAAATACTCATTGCTTGCCAGTGGCTCGGAATCGGGTAATTTCATTGCGCTAATGAGATCCTTTCTGTAAGTCAAACGTCCAAGTGTTAATAAGTGAAAATTGAAATCGCCCGTTACACAACCAAAACCAACCTGTAAAGTTCAGCAGGAGCCTCTGTTGAACTCCGATTGTATATACTAGAGATCTTTATGTCGGCTACTGATCTCGCCTGCCATGGGACCGACGACGATGTACCGCCACCGGAGGCCATACCCGACGTCGAAGACGATGGCAATTTAGATGATATTGTGTGTGATGTACTTGCCGCCGATGCCATGGGTATTGGCGGAGGCAGCGGCAGAGCCGAACTATACCCGCTGCTGCTAGCTGTTCCCCCTCCCTCAGGATGATGGTCATTGTCATTGGTATTGCTTAATCCTGCCGCCTTGGACCCTGTGGCTCCCGCCGCCACCCCTATCGCCGTAGATCCATTGGGCGGCCGCCCTTTGCGTCGCTTCGTTGGGGGCGGCTGCGGATCGCACTCTAGTCGGTGATTATTACCTCGTTTACCTCTTTGTGACATTTCAATGTTTGATTGAACATATATGATGATTTTTCTCGCCTCGCTTTCGATACAGAACTGCGGCTTCTATTGTATTGGCTCTGGTTGCTGTTTACTGGAAGTGTGAGGATAGGCGGGCGCGGGCTACTCCTACTATACCTGTTGGGTGGGCAAAGATTTCTTCATCAAAGCACCACAGGACACCACCGTCCACCTACTTACACTACATTCTCCTCGCAATCGCCGATATGCTGCTTCTTTGGTTGGGTTCCCTGCGACAGAGAAAGACTTCTCCACAATTGCGATACACTCTTGTCTCAATTATCAGCGCAAAAAAAAATGTTCTGCCTACTTCGCCAATGCTGCTGCTGGGATGTACCCATCCGCGCCTATAACTATCTCTCTACTCTACACGGAGCAAGTGTACATGTATATGTATACTAAACTATTTTCCTTGGGTGACTTTTATTTACAAAAATATTTTCTGTGTATTTTTTGAGTTTTTGCTGGGAACTAGCGCAAATCCAACCGTATTATACATAGTTTGGTGGAATTTTGCAAGATTTTTGTTTTCTACATTCACTGCACACTGCATCACACACTGCTGCAACAGAAGAAAAATATTTTTGTATTTCTCGTTTTTGTATTCTGCGTTCTAAGAGTTGTCAAAATAAATTTTTGTTTTTGGGGTTTACTGCGGGTTTTTCGGTTTTCGCGATGGTACTTGCAGGACCGAGGGAACGGAAAGGATTTCAGGTGAAAACTTCGACCTTTTAAATCTTGAATTCGTGATAAAAGTCAAGTAAACAACACACAACACATACAATTCTCGCTCGCTCAAGTTATCCCCGCCATAGTTTAGTCAGAAATGCATTACGTTGATTTTGCACATTTTGCACATTGATTGCGGAGTTAAGTGCGGCACGGTAATATTGTACGTTTATTTACGATTCACGATTGCGTTTAATTGGGTCTGGGTTGGATTATTGAAATTTGGCCGTAATTTTATTAGAGTTGGTTTTTAATATTTACAAGACGATAGACAGTAGTCGCCATCATTAATTTGACTCCATTTTTCTTTACAAAATTCATTCGACTTTCAATGGTGGTTTTATTTGACGCGAGATGTCATTGTTGTCTTTAGGTGGGTGAATATGTTGGGTGAGAAGGAATTCGCCGTTTCATTTTTTGTCAAAAAGAGATGCTGCGCAGCGAATTGGTGGGAATTAATGTTGAGATGATGGGCTGGAAAAATAATAGAAATATATCCCACTTTTCTGGTAGGATGAAAACTATTTGCCAGGTTTGCCGAAACGAAAACAAAACCCATTGCAAATTTTCGTTTGGGGAGAAATATCTCTGCGCCCAATCAGCGTCACCTGTCGGAATACAGAATGCAGAACAATTGTTTGCATATTTGGGGTATTGTTACACTGGAAAAAACTTATAACAACTGCAATTATTAATAAATGGATTAACATAATCTGCGCAAATTTGATCGAGAACATGAAAGTTGTAAGACATTTGTATTGGTAGTACTTGTTATTTAATTGGAATAAATGATGCTCTTCTCACAAATTTATTTATTATTCGATCCTCTCGAATAGGGTGTGTCAAGCTAACAAATGAAGAATAATTGATTTTTGAAGAAATATCCTCTGGTTTTCTGTTTTCTCCACTACATTCTTGTCCGATTCTCTTTCAGTCTTCAAAACAATATTATACCCAGATACAAAATGAGATCCTAATAGGAGGAAAGCTTGTTTGTTGAGCGAACAGTAATACCATCGCAAGTTATGATATTGGGCCATCGATATCGGCTATGCTTACATATATACCAGAGGAGCCTTTGAGACTAAATCGTCAGCTTTGTAGATCATGGTACCCAACTCAGCAAAGGGTGAGATTATACTTTCCAACTATCTTGTTGATAGATACTTGGCAGTTTTTCTCTTAGAATGCTTGCTTTCAGTCAGTTAGGAGCGCAGCGATTAGCAATAGTTTTGTATAACAAACGGTGCAGTGATTTGGGAGGTTAAAGGAGAGTTTAAAGTCCAGGTCGTCTCATAAGATTCTGCCACCTACACCATTCTTGGTTTTCGGCCCATTCATAAAGATTGACAGCGATTCATTGTATAGAACGTGCCAGTGCGTCAACTTTGTTTTCTCAGGCCTAACGAGCGATGTGTATTTTATGTTTGCTTGTAGACCGAAATGGAAATTTTCTGCCTTATAATTAGTTTACAGTGCGAGCAAAGATTCCCTAGTTTCTCGCTACCAAATTATTTCGTATTTTTGCGCTCCAAAGTATGCATTCTTACTCGACTTCATACAAAGAGGAAAATGATCTTCCAATCGGATCTAGTTATTTTAAAAATAATTTCAAGACTAGCGAAGAAGGACAATTAGATAACCATTCGTTCAATTGAAAAGTGGAGCTTATTAATCCCATAAGGCAAGTGTTCTAGCCAAAATCTTAGTATCCTTCAAAATCCGCTTAAAAAATTGTACAAATCTTTACTTATTAAAATACGTTAAGGCAGTAAGGACTACTGACAAACTGCACTACAGGTTTTGTTTATAATGCTCTTTCGCGATTTGCGATTTTTCTTCCACCATCGTATTAAAATTTGGTTTCCGTCAGTGATCGTTAGGTGTACGAAAAGTTCCGATTGGTGTATTAAACACAGTTGGATTACAGTCAAATCCCTCTGAAGTACGTATACATGCATACATTCATTCCTGTATAACACACAATTTTTTTTTCAGATCACTAAATTAAAGAAAATTTTCCCATATTTAAATCTGCCTCCACCCAAAGACTTTGTAAATTTCCACTTCTATATCTCATTGTGACTCCTTTCACTGCCATTCAAATATTACCATTGTGAACCGACAGTCTAGACAAAAACGAAGCAAAAGAAAAAAAAATATCAAAGAAGTTTTGCACAAAAGAAATTTTGTGAAGAAAAAATTCTCTCAATTTTTATACTTAAATTTTAAACGCTCCAAATTTAGTTGGAAAAATTAAATGATTTATTATAGAGTTTTTATTTAAAGCGATAAACTGCCTCACATAACTGGTCAGGCTGGTGAATCTAAATTGGTGTTCCTACATTTCGTACTTTCTCGCCACAAGAAAAAGTGAAAAAGGAGTCAGTACTCGCAGCTATACGAGGAAAAACCTTGCAAACATGTCAACTAGCCAAAATCCCAACAGCAATTCAAAAAGCAAACAAGACGAAGCTTCCTACAGCAGCAGCAGTAGCATTGAAGAATTTAATGAGATAGAGGAACGACGTCGCAGAGTTCTGAAAAATCGGAATAGGTAATGGAAAATTAGCTTATTTTTTTATACCTAGTAGTAAATAAATATGTATTGTAAGTTGGTGTGTTTTGGCATAACGCACGAACGAGAGATTTCTGGTGAATCACTTGACTCACTGAGAAAGCGGCAAAATGGGAGGATGCCTGTGAAATCTGCAGTGGAATGAACTTGCGTTTATTGGTGCAAAGGAACAGATTTACGCCGTTCTGAGTAATTTTACGCATCTCAGGTGACGAATTGTGATTTATTCGTTTTACTTAATGGTATGATATAATTGAGTGCTTTCATATCTAGCTTTATTATGTATATTGTTTGATGGCCCTTTGTTAAGTTCATGGTGAGCTTGTGGCGGTGTTAGCTTCAGCATCTTTACAGTGGTCAAATTGATACATTGTTTAGAGAAGAATCGAACTCCAGCTTATCAAATTGACAGCAATAGTAGTCCCAAGGCTGTAATGTTCTCTACACCGTATAAATCTTTTAAGACTGTTTTTCGTTCGCCAAGAGCATCCAGAGAAGACCTCTTTGCACTCACAACCCGCCGAAAATGTTGTCAATTTCTCGTCTGCAAATAGAACTAGGTCCCTTCAATTACTATAAATAAGGTCAAAACACCCAAAGCCAATCAGCCTAAAGCTAGACCTTTTATATTCGTGGAAAACCAGCACAGTTACTTGATATACTGTCAGGGTATACATGGCGCTACACCTTAATCAGTCAAAAGATGTAATGTGCAATTGTGTCCACATCTCCATATTGTTTCAGCGGAATATAATCACAAAAAGAAATTCGATCCCTTGGCAGATCGCTATTCTTTTCGTCTCTTATTTCTTTTTAAATAAAAATTATTGACGGTCGACTTGGCAACCCACTTTGTCTATCATTCGAAGAAGGAACTAAGCCAGGCCTTTGAAAAACCATTGAATATATGTCGGACATAGAGAACCTAAATTTAAAAGGAGCTTTGTCACAAGTCGTGCGAATAATTATCGTCTCCACCGTCTCTACCCCATTTCAAGTGTGAAGTACAGCCATAATGTGCATATGTATGTATGTATGTCTCATTGAGTAACAAACAAACAATGTTGAACCTAATAACAATAATAACATTCCTATCTCAACTCTTGACTTGATACGGCGGCCCTTACTACTTGAAGCGAAGATTTGGTTTTGGAACTTGTCGACATTCTGAACTGTGTTTCGATAATTGTTAGTCAAAACGAGATCAGTTCTCTCGATTTTTAAAGATCCAGCATTCTCGTTGCATTTATGCCACTTCGTTGCAAAACGGTTTTATACATTTACACATAAACAAACTATTTCACCTTAGAATCCCTTGCAGTGAAAATAACCTGCTTATTCATAATCTGCCTTAAAATAATTGTACTAATCATTTCTTAATTTTTTTTTTTTTTTTAAAGGAGCACCTCCTACATGAATCGTAGTTTGAGCAACAAACTTCAGCCACAGCTTGTGCAACAGCAAAAGGGTGGCGGAAGTGGTGGAGGCGGTCTGCTGTGTAGTTCTAGTGGAGCGATTTCAAAAACTGACGTTAAGACTGCCACACAACAAGGGACTGCTGTAGCACTAATGGCAGGTCCATCAAAACCTGCGCCAGGTGAACGAATCACATTGCTAGTGGACAACGTACGTTTCGTCGTCGATCCAGCTCTAGTAACTGCCCATAGAAATACAATGCTCGGCACAATGTTCAGTTCGGGCTTTGAATTTGTACACCCTAATGAAAGGGGTGAATACGAAGTAGCCGAAGGAATTTCACACATTGTATTTCGTGCGATTTTGGAGTACTATAAGAATGGAATTATTAAGTGTCCACCGTCGGTGTCGGTGCCCGAGCTCAAAGAGGCGTGCGATTATTTGTTGATTCCTTTTGATGCCACTACAGTACGCTGCCAAAACTTAAGTAAGTTCTTTGAGAAGGGGAAGTTATGTATAAATCGATAAAACTTGTATTGCTCTGCCAATAGGAGGTCTTTTGCACGAACTTAGCAATGAGGGAGCTCGCCAGCAATTCGAAGTTTTCCTCGAAGAGTTAGTCTTACCTTTAATGGTTGCATCTGCACAAAGGGGAGATCGTGAATGTCATGTTGTTGTCTTGTTGGATGATGATGTTGTTGATTGGGATGAAGAGTTTCCACCGCAAATGGGCGAGGAATACTGTCAAAGTATGATGTTTCGAATTCTTTTATAAAATGGAAATGAATAACTCCTCATTCCTTTTTAGCTGTTCACAGTACTGCAATGCACAGATTTTTCAAATATATCGAGAACCGTGATGTTGCAAAGCAAGTAATGAAAGACCGCGGCCTGAAAAAGATTCGCTGTGGGATTGAAGGCTATCCCACACATAAGGAGAAAGTTCGGAAACGCCCAGGTGGTCGTGCCGAGGTAAGTCCAATGAGGTTTGTCAAGTTTTGTGATCCAATTTTTGTTCCTCTTCTTTTTTTTTTTGTTAGGTGATTTACAGCTACGTTCAACGTCCATTCATTCACATGTCATGGGAGAAGGAGGAGGCAAAAAGTCGTCACGTAGACTTCCAGTGTGTTAAATCGAAATCAGTTACAAATTTAGCTGAAGCAAATGCCGATCCACCGTTGGAACTCGACGCAAGTAACTCAGTTCAGATTGTTCAACGAACAGACCCAAGAACACTTATTTTACGTTTGTTTCAAGGTGGAAACCCTATACCACCACCCGATGTCGCCATAGCACCAGAGGTTCGACCATTCATTGGAGCGGACGTCGAAGAGGCCGTCGGTGGTGTACTTAACGACTTAGATCAGCCTGGTTTGGCTGAAGAACAGCACTAGGATTCTCATGTTGCCTCCTCCCATACGCAAAAAAAAAAGAAATATTCAATTTTTTATTAATATCTATTATTTGTTTTATTCGTTATTTATTTAACTTTTTTTTATTTTTTTAACATGAAAAAAATCGTTGCACATATTAAGAGATAACCCACATAAAGGAAAACAAACAAAAAAAAAAACAATACTGCACATGCTTTTTACTTTTAGAACGATGGCGTCAAATTCCTACTGTCCGAGAGGCAAGAATCCCAACCAAAGGAACGTTCAACGGCCATTTTCCACTTTGAATAACGAATGTCGCGTTCATCTTCGTTGATAAGGGGCTTAAATGTGCTGTTGTCATCGGCATTCGATACGGGCGCATCAATATCGGCATCTAATATCGCTTTGTATGCGGCAAGAGCAACTCCCTGAAAGATCGGCAAATGAAAAATGTTAGTTGTGGGTAATGTTGGCATTCAAATATTGCAGAATATGAGGGAGGTAAGAAAGGATTGGATGAAATCTGTAACTTCCTGGGGCGAATGACATGACAATCTGGAGGAAAATCTGGACCTGTGCCTTAGTCGCTGGGTGATTTCTGAATTATTTTTCGAAACTTTTTCAACACTACACAGTTGTAAAACTGCTACACAGAACAGTGAATATATGTATAAAATATCGTCGAACTATGAAAATCAGCGAATTATTAGTCGATTACAACTGAAAACCGTAGGAAAAATGTGCATGCACTAACCTTCATCGACACCGCTTCCAACGAAGCATGGTGAATAAATTGGGTCCAATCCTAGGTCACAGAAAGTGAGTTAATCTTGAAAAGGACTATTGCAAGGAAAACGTGTCGATAATGCAACAACCGAACAAAACACAAAAATGGACAATGACATCAGAATTAAAACATCTAGACTACGCTGATAATGTGTGCTTGTGCATTTAATTATGGAGTTGCACTAAATGACTGATAGTTTAGAAGCTGAACCAAATAGAGTGAGGCTGAGAATTAATACGAAAAAAAAAACAAAAATCCTTAGTCTCTCGAACGCCAACGCTCAAGTTAACATGGTCAGCTGGTCGGAAAGTTAATACCTTCCATTATTTATAAAGCGTTGTCTTGACCAACGGCGGTTTCGAACTCGACATGAGCAGTAAATTAGGAAAAGCAAAATGCGAATTGATTGATGATATTCCTTACCAAAGACGTTGTTTCTGCTACTCTAGGCCGAATTACATCGATTCCTATTAAATCAGCTTGCAGCTGAAGGAGTAGACTATTCGCCGTCATACCACCATCCACTTTTAGCTTAGACAGTGGAATTCCACAATCCTTGTTCATCGCACCAAGTATGTCTCGCACTTGGAAGCACACTGCCTCCAATGTGGCACGAACAATGTGTTCACTTGTCGTCTCTTCACTTATACCGCAGATAACTCTGTGAAAAATATTAATTATATAAATTCGAATTGATACGGTATGTAGACAGTTACCCCCTAGCCTCCTGATTCCAGTATGGTGCATAAAGTCCACTAAATGCCGGGACAAAGTAGACATCTGAACAACTCTCAACTGACTTCGCCATTTGTTCTATTTGGCCGAAATCTTCTATCAGACCCAAGTTATCCTTAAGCCAATTAAATGCGGCACCAGCTATGGCGACGCTACCCTCGAGTGCGTAAAATGGATTTGCATGTTTCCCGAGTTGGTAGGCTACAGTTGTAAGCAGACCATGTGACGAACTAACAATCGAGTTTCCAGTGTTGTAGAGAAGGAAACAACCAGTCCCATAGGTGGCCTTCGCTTGCCCTCTATGTAAGCATTGCTGCCCCACTAAGGCTGCTTGCTGATCACCCAAACACGCAGCTATGGGGATGTCTTTTAAGCAGTCCCATTGTATATGTCCATAAATTTCTGCACTAGAACGGATTACCGGTAGAATACTTCGAGGCAGATCAAAGAATTTCAGTAAATGCAGATCCCACTGCAGGGTTTCGATGTTCATTAGCATTGTGCGTGACGCATTGGTCACATCAGTTATGTGGACGCCACCGCTTAGATGCCAAATCAGCCAAGAGTCTACTGTGCCAAAAAGACAGCTACCGTCCTTCATTGCCTGTGTTACACGTGGTACGTTATCCTTCAACCAGCGAAGTTTTAGTGCTGAGAAATACGGCGAGAGAGGTAGACCACAAAGAGGCTTTAAGTAGTTCTTGTTGCGGGAGTTGTTTGGGATACTTTCCACTAGTTGATCAACAGTCGACGAGGTTCTCATGTCTAACCAAATGATGGCATTATGCAGAGGCTTCCCGGTTTCCTTGTCCCAGACCACTGTTGATTCGCGCTGATTGGTAACTCCCACGGCGATTATGTCCTAAAATATTGTTAAACAACCGAACCGCAATTATCACTTGATCAGAGTTTGAAATAAATTTTCGATAAGGACAAGAGAATGCTTAGCATTCTTTTGTTTATCTGATAACTTAAGGTTATCTAAAAATATTTTTTTGGTTTTATAGATACATACATATACCTATCAAAGTAAAGTAAACTAATGATAGTATAACCTTCATTTGAACCGGCAATCGAAAATAGATTATGTACATACTTACTTCCACATTTCCTCCGAGAAGAACAAGTTTCTTAATTGCTTCCTCCATGCATGTACGCACTACAGACAGTATTAGCATAGGGTCTTGTTCCACCCATCCTTCCTGAGGATAAATTTGAGGCACAAACATCTGGTGATAGCAAACGATTTCATCCTTCCCCGCTTTGAAAATCATAAATCGTGCCGAGGAGGTTCCTTCGTCGATGGCACCAATTAGTTTTCCAAACTTCATTTTCACTAAAACGTATTTTATGTATTTGTACTTTGTTCGCGAACTTATTCTTTTATTACAGTTGACACCTCGAAAAAACTTTCCAAACCTTCCTTATTATAAATTAAAGTTCAATAAAATTGATAAGAAATCGACGACTGTTTTGATGTTAAGTGTTGCCAAACTACTGCAGAATTGTGTTATTTAAAAAAAAAAAAGAACCTACAATACAGCGGGTTTCGGAGTTATCCAACACCAGAGTATTGTAACAATAAATTGATGAAAAAAATACTTACAAGATTATACCTAAAGTAATTTTTGACATCGATAATCTTTGGATTCTAGTTTGAGAGAGAATAGAAAAAAACCAATGCTGTTGAGAGTTGCCTTATTGACAAAGCCATTAAGCCAAAAATAAACTTAATCGCTGTAGATGAATTCACAATGAAATTTCTTCAATTTTGTGCAAAGACCAATCGTAGAATTTCGCAGCTTCAAATGATCAAGAAGCTTCAGTTCTTGAGTTAATTTGATCTTGTCAGAGTGTAAACCAAGATTACCAAGGTACAATGTGGAGTGAAAGTTTCCTCATTCCTGTGAATGACGTGGAATCGACTTACGGTTGCGATATTTTCGGTACTTTGACCGGTGCGTTGTTTCACAGGCACAAGATCATTCAATAGTAAATATGTTACACGCACAGCTTGCTTGTTGGGACGATTATTACAACCGAAAATTTCGGTAGGGTAAGTAGAATGGAGAAACTTTCATTGCTCTAATTATGCAACGTTTACTATTGTTTATAGATAGACTGAATGAAGATCTTTGAAACCTTGAGGAATTTCTTCATTTTGAAGCAATCCATACCATATCATCTTGTTCTTGAAGCCGTACCTATGTAATAGATTACATTAGATTGTTTTCCTTAAGAAGACCATATGGTATTACGTACTTTAAGCTCCCATGCTCTAATTTTGTTAGAACAAAAAAAGAGAGACTGATATATGTATTTGCGAATTTAGAATAAAAAGTATTTACTGCGTGAGAGCTCATGTAAATTAAAACTAAAACTTAACTTTAGAAGTAGAAGTACAATGTATCACTCGCGCGGTCGCGCATTTACAGAATAAGTAGAATCAATGGGATCTTACGGGTGTTTGGTCGGCTGCAGAAAAGACTGTTGAACACATTAATTAAGGCTCTAATTTATACACTTTCAAACATCGTTATTTAAATATTGCCTAAAATAAGCATTAGATAGGTGCAAATTTCGGTGCATTTTTATCCGTAACCATTGCGTTACCACCTTTTACTTGAATTCTGGTTTTCGTCACCGCTTTTTACAATGGTGAAAAAGAGAAAATATAGAAAATGCGAAAATGGCGTCATGTCGTCAGTGTTGTGCTGTGTCGTGGTACGTATTGGGTGAAGATTTTTAAGACTTAACTTTTTTACTGATATAGTGTCCTATTTACGAATTAAAATAACTGTTTTCAATAATTGCATATTTCGCCAATGCATATACACCAATCCTGATACATAATTTTTGATAAATAAGCCCTCAAACACGAGCCGAAAAGACTTCGATCGACGATAGAATTTTTTCCTCTTCACCATACTATGTACTTCCTAATTTTTCACAATGAACCTTTCCTATTCCACTACACCAATGGATGAAAAATGAAAATAATTGCGACTACAATTAGATAAAATGTCTGGTGGATTTAATTTTCGCCTGTAATTTGGTACTTTGCTAGTATAAAATAACATCAAGGCATTTCCTTTTGGTTTTTTTACTTTTCGTAAGGAAGAAATCGATACTGCAACGTATATATTGGTCGCTGATTGACATTTGTGCTGCTGCTGGTAGCTGGCGACAGATGCTACTCTGCCTGTGCTCCTTTTTATATACAGTACTTGTGTTTTTTATGTTGAGTACATTCAATCATCTTTTTTGTACTCAGCTCAGTCTAGTGCGGAGGTGGTCATTAACTTTGTGTTTTTGTGTCGCATTTAGAGTCTTCCAAAAAGGACTATGCTCTGGCGAAACGTGAAATTTCAACTCAAAACGTACGTAGTATAGTAGATGTAACTAAAATTGATATGTGCGCATCTGTGTGTATCTATAGAACAGCCAATTAAACTGACAGTAGTAATAATTGATAAACAAATAAGTGGATTTTGACAATATTTATATTCGAAAATTAAAGAATTGTAATTTTGGAAGTCACTGCGATCTGCAAAAAAGCTAGATGCCCCTAGGTGATGCATAAATCTAATGACCTAATTATGTAGTGATAGAAATTTGGTAAAAAAAAATGCTAACCTCTAAGAGTGTCTAGGGGAAAGTTGAACAACCACTTGGGATTGTTGTCGATTTGTTGAAAAGAAAGGCGGCTTATTTGGTGATCTGAGGACAAACCCAGTTGATATTTGGATAGTTATTCTTCACGTATTTCTGTACGAGTTTTTTTTTTATTTTCTATACCGAATAGACAATTGGGCTGTTTCGACGGAAGATTCGATGATGTCTGGCGGACTAGTTGCTACTACTAAATTCGGCATATTCTTTTTAATATGCAGTGTGTAAATGGCAACTTATGTTATTTTGCACCGCAAATGTGATAATAAATCAGAAAATGCAATTTCACTCAGCTTCTACTAAGAGAACCCAGTGTCGTTATAAATATATGCCATAAGCCGTCTATGTAGAGCTTAGATTTTCGTAGCCGTTTCTGTTGCTCGTATGCAGAATAACGTTTATAAAAGACATCAGACCATTCCTTCATATTTATTCGAAATTACATTGCAATGGTCAGTTCTGCCTCTGCAATTTAAACGACACAGGCTGACTTGGATAACGAATATTCCCGGGAGATAAATTTGCACAAACTTTCAATCTTCAACAATTCAAGAGATGATTTGTAAAACGTTAGTTTTAAAAGTGCAACTAAACGACAATTACATTTACGACTAGTTTTGATTCCTATTAAAGCAATTTGCATCTGAAGCCTAGTCTATTCGCTGTCATACCACCATCCACTTTTAACTTAGACAGTGAAATTCCGCAATCCTTGTTCATCCCACCGAGTATGTCTCGCACTTTGAAGCCCACTTCCCCCAGTGTGACATGGACAAAGTGTTCACTTGAGTACATAATAATTTAATTTAATAATAAGTATATCATAAACAGAATTATATTTAACTAAACGTCAATCTGGTAGACGACCTTGGATCAAACCTTGGCGCTACAGTTCGGGGTGAACCTAAGCCTCCACTAATAAGCTTCTCCAGTTAGGTCCTTAGCTAACTGCCTCCAGTTGCGCACTCCAAGTTTGTTGAGGGCACCTTCTACGCCACCTAAGGTGAGGTCTTTGTCTACTGCGTTGTCCCTCCGGGTTAGATTCGAAGACTCTACGGGCCGGAGCATTTGTGTCCGTCCATGTCCTAGCCATCTTAGACGACTGATGCGCAATAGGTGAATGTAGCTGTACAGCTCGTATAGTTCGTCGTTGAATCTTCTCCTCCAAAGCCCGCCAACGCAAACAGGACCGAAAATTTTGCAAAGAATTTCCCGAAGCAACCGAGGATATCTTCATAGATTTAGATAGAGTCCAAGTTTCAAGGTCAAGGTCTTATACAGAATCTCCTTAGTTGTTCGGGATAGGGCCTTTCTAATCAATTGCCCTCTCAGCCCCAAGAATCAGCGATTAGAAAGAGTTATTCTTTGTTTAAATTCTGCTGAGATGTCAAAGTTTGTAGCAGATCTGAGGTTGACAAAGTTCCTTACTACATGAAAGTTGTAACTGTCGATTGTGACGTTCTGTCCAATTCGTCGATGTTGTGTGTCCCTTCATGTTGACAGCATATATGTACCTGGTTTTGCCCTCATTTTCCGCTAAAACCCGGAAAATGAGCCTCCGTTGCAATACTAGCGAATGCATTGGTGACAGCCCGCTGTGTTCTGTCAATAATGTCAATATCATTGGCATACGCTAGTGGTTGCACAGACTTTTTAAAGATTGTGCCTCCGGTGGTGGCTTGTGAGTGAACGCACCAGAAACAGACCGCTGTAATTTGCCAATAATGTCCATATCATCGGCATTTGCTAGTGGTTGCACAGGCCTTTTGGTTTATGAGTTTCGTACAATCCTTTCAAGTATGATGTTGAAAAAAAATCACATGACAGCGCGTCTCCTTTTTTAAATCCTTTTTTGACATCAAAGGTCTCGGTGAGATGGTAACTGACCTTGATGGAGTAGCGAAAGTTCTCCATCGTCATCCTGCACAGGCGAACAAGTTTGGCATGGCTCTGTATAACTCGTATAATTGCTGTCATATGCGGCCTTGAAATAGATAAAAAGATGGTGCCTATCACTTTGGAGTTCTTGGGTTTTTTCAGGAAAATTTGATCGACTGTGGACTTTCCTGGTCTGAAACCACACTGATAGGTGTTAAGATTGTTAACGAAGGGTTTCAGACGTTCACAATATAAGGCAAGTATGCAGGTTGTACGCGATGTTGAGGAAACTGCTACTTGTGTAGTTGGCGCAACTTAGGGGGTCTTCTTTCTTGTGAATCGGGCAAACAATAAAAAAATTAGAATCATATATTCCAAAAGCACTCAGACTCTGATTTAGTACTTTCAGGCAGATATCCTTTTCTGGTGAAGAGAAATTTAGATTTTGTTCGTTTCTCTCATAAATGTTTGGTGGGGGCTCGTACCTGCACAGTTCGGGTCAAAAACAAGCACACTACCACATTGCCACTCTTTGTTTACATCGTGACTAAAAAACAAATAAATGAAAAAGTACAAAATTACGCATTGCGGATTTGTCACTATAAAATTGGTTTTGTGTGACGGCAAAATTCGAATATTGGACTCTAGTCAAATATTGTTTTTTTTTTTTTTAACACATCCTTTGTATTTCTGAAGCTTTGTGCTAAAAAATATATTTTTGAAAATACTTAATACGCAATCATTTTTTCTCATGATTTAATACGATTTGTTCCGGACTGGACAGTAAAGCCGTGAATCGTTCAAGTTTTATAAAAACACTCGTCTAGGTATTTCCAAGCATACGATTGAAAACACATTTCTTTTTTCTTTCCAGCTTTTGTAACTAAATCTCCGTTTTGACATCACACTATTTTCATCATCAAAACTTAACAAAATCATCAAAAAAAAAAAAAAAAAAAAAAAAACTAAAAAAAAAAAAAAAGAAAACTACAGAACTTAGAGTTAAGCTAACTTCCTCAAAAAAGCGTTGTTAGATTTCCATCCAGTGGAAATAAACTCAAAGGACTCAAAAATTTAAAGCCAACCAAATCAATTTTCTCAAAATTAAGTAGCAACTGCAACTGAAGCCAAAAAAAAAACTTATATAACAAAACAAGGAAACAAAAGCAAATAAAAACTTTAAAATTTAGTGTAATATTTTTTTTTTCTTTTTTTTTCGTTTTTCGAATCGAAGAAAAGAATGCCATTAGAATAAAATTATCATTTTCTCGTAGTCCTCCTATATCTTGGAGCCTAGTGCTGCAACAGATATAATTATCTTTCATAATCTCAATACTCAAAAACTTAAAAAAACAAAAAAAAAAACAAGTTAACGAACATTTTACAGTGAAAGTAGTGTAACCAAAACTTTTTGCTCGTGAGCAATAATACGTTTAAAAAAAAAAACCATCTACGGCCAAAAATTCAACATTTGAAATCTAAAATTATCAAATCTAAAAAAAAAACAAAGAAAACGAAAATACTAGTTACAAGTCACAATTCAACAGCACACATTTAACGAAAAACATCTAAAGTAATATTAATCAACCTCAAATATATATAAAATACATATATATATTACAAAGCAACAACGGATCATTGTTAAAAGTGTTTTAAGTTTATTTTTTTTTTGCTTCTTTCAAACAAAAACAAAAGAAAAAAAGTAAAAACATTAATTGTATTATAGAAAATTTGAATGCCAACGACGGATAATAAACGCAAATTGGTTTTTTCAATAGTTATAAACGGTGATTCTAAACAAACGTCTACGGACACAGAAACAAAAACACACACACCCACTGTTATCCTGAAAGATTAGGTCTTAAAATATATATTTATTCAAATTCACACTGAAAAAAAAGAATAAAAGTACAAAGATAAAAATAAAAAAGAGTAATTATCATAAGGTTTATACAAATAAATAAATAAAAAAAAAAAAAAAAAAAAAAACAAACAAACAAAGGAAACTGTTATAACTAACAACACAAGTGCGGACTGTTAAATATAATTAAGTGGAAAAATACAAAATATACTAATAAACGGAAACAATAAAAAACGGAATAATATAAGGCATTTTTACGTATTAAAAAACAGAAGTAATATAAGCTATATATTCATATATATACATATATGTGAATGTATATATGAGCGTGTGAATTGCGTGAGTGAAGGATTAAAGTAAAAACAAAGTTTATGCAACATAAAAAATTAACATCACTGTGATAATTATTATAAATTTATTATTAATTAAAACGTAAGAATAAATGGAGTAAAAATTAAAATTAAAATAAACAAAAAAAAAAAAAAAAAACATTGAAACAAATACGTGATATCTTAAAGGACTTCGATACATATATATTATATATAAAAAAAATAACTCTTAGGTAAATTAAAAGACTTTGCAATCTTTAAACAAATAATAGAAATACATATATATTTAATAATAATAGTGGTTCTCATCAAAAACAAAACAAAATTAAATTGATAAGTTAAAACGAAAATTTCTCATTGTGACATCAATTGCAACAACATTAAAAAAAAAATTATTAAATTAATAAAAAAACAAAAAAAACCAAACCTACATTCTAAAATAAAAATCAAAACAAAAAAAAAAAATTACATCAATAATAATAATTAAATAAAACGTGTAACTTAAAACGATTAATATATGAATTTATTAAATATAATTAAACTCGAATTACAAGAAATTTAAAAAGTTCTTACGTACCTTTCGACCTCCTCCTTCAATTTGTTCGATATATAATTGTTTTTCATTTTCTACGGCCTTGCTAAGAGAAGTTACATTTAAATTAAAGTTAATACCTATAAAAATAATAATAGAAATCAAAATACAAAAATATATATAAACAATAGCGGTAACTTTGCGCGTTTTTCAGTTAAAGAGAAGAATTAAAACATAAAATAAATAAAAATCAAATAAAACCAAACGCAAACAGGAGTAGCTATCTTGAGTATTATTGATCAGACACAGTCAGTCACTTCAAAGTCAACACCGAAGAGGTACTCTCCGATATGAACACGCAAACAAAGAATTTTAGAGCTCTAGAAGGTATGTAGCTCATTCATACTTAAGTGACTTATACTTTTATTTATGTAAATGATTCGAAAGCAATTTTATTTTTAAAAAATACACTGGGGTCCATTATTTTTTAAACGGAACTTTTTTTTATCCTAAAGAACTAATGGAGTCACACCATTTAAAGTAAATATTATTGCATACTGTCTAATTAGTACGAAATTTTGGCTAAACGGATTCACTTGATTTCTGTTAAAAAAATACAAATACAAATATTTAATGCGACAGGTCTATGGAACCTATGGAACCCAACTAGCTGACTCGGTGAACTTCGTCCCGCCTAAATTCGATTAAACTATAAATGTCTCTTTCAAAAATCGAACCTCTCTATTGAAAAAATAAAATTATTTTGGAATTAAAATGAATTCAATGTATTTTATTTACACGGAAAATGGATTTCACATTTCAACGCCATCTATTGGCGATCCCATTTTCATTCCTTACAATAAATATTATCTCCTTCCCATACAAAATGGAATTTTCAGATATCATCCACACATGAAAGTATGAAACTTCGGGTTTTCACGATTTTCCAACTTTTCCAATCGAAATTTCCAATTTTCGGCTCCGTAGTGTGTGTTTACCTGGTTCAATACAAATCCAATAAAAAAATCCCCATGTAAATCGGATGATGTTCAGCCGAGTTATGCGCGTACGAACCGATACCAATTCATTTTTATATAGTTACAAAATCTATGCTATCAACATTTAACAACAACAAAACTGTGCTGGAAATATTGAAACATCCTACTGAAGAACACCTTAAGCTAATTAGTAACTTATTAAAAAAACTAAACCTAGATAAACTCATTTAATGCATTAAAATCTTTTGTCAATCATAGCCGAAAGCCCTGGCAGCTAGTACTATATGTACATATTGTATTACATTGTAATTTACTTACTTGTAATAAAATGAATAATAATAATAATATATTTACAAAATACAAATATAAATTTTTGGCGCAACAGGTCCATGGGACCCAGGGAGTAGTAGCTTCTCACAACCACTCGTGCTGTGCGTGTTATATTCTTCACACAAATGGAAGGGGCCTACTGTTTAATGCCGGATTCGAACGGCAGTTTTTTGTTTTTGAGAAGCTTCTTCATGACAGTTTTACTCTCGGATTTTTGTCAGACGCTCGCGAGAGGTGGGGCCGTGAAATAAATTTTAGATGTTGTTTGGGGATTGAACCTGGAACCCCTCGCTCCGTAGTCCAACACACTAACCACTTGAGCCACGGCGTCCACCGTTTAGCGGCGCCCCAGATATTGATAAAAAAATGTAAAATAAATTTTTCGACTGTCTGTGGGCCTCCCATGGTGGTGGCGTCTGTAGAAACTGAATGGATGAAGAAGAGAAGACTATACTCTCTCCGCTAGTATAAGATTGCATTGAGAAGCCTACTTCTTCAACAATTTCAAACAAGCTAACTGGCAAACGCCAAGATCGATATATAATAAGCCTCCAGCTTATAATAATCTTCTACTGGTTCTGAGGGTAGTTTTACCTATGGAAATCATAGATCTATGTGGTGACATAATGGAACTTTACTGGTCTGCAAAGTCAACCTAAGTCTCGATTAATATCGAACACAAATGTAGTTACTTACGTAATAAACAAATAAAATAAATTAAACCTTAAATTTAGAACCAGAAGGTCCATATTTTCAACACCTAAATTTTTGTTTAAATTTCGTTCTGAATATATTCGTTTTTAAGGTAAAAACTGTTGTAAAACGAGTAAACAAATTTGGGATGCTTTATGCAAAAAACAAAACCACTTGCAAATGTACATTAGTTTGTTTTTTAACATGTCATTTTTTTTTGATTGTAGTACTTAAGCAAAACAATACGGATTATGTACATACATGGACACACAGAAATGCAATTATATGCACTTATAATGTTTACCGCTTGTAGAACAACTTATACCTGTCCTTCCGCAATGTTTTTCATCAGCTGATATTAATCTCTCAAAATAGAAGATAATACTAACAACGTAGTTTGCTGGTAAAATTATCTGTGTCATATGATTAGATCAGACTATCCTGCTTTTGAACATACCTATGACAAACCTAATTTCCCAACAAAAGATGTAAAAATAAAACAATCATCGGTCAATTCTTTCTCGAAGCTACGCAAGTATCCATATGCTCAAAAATATGAATAGCAGTACTTTACTTTATAAAATAACCGGCCAATAATATTAACATAGCCAAATTTACATAGATATTGTCACCACACACGCTTATTTATGTAAATTAGTACACTTTCGTCGATCCATTTAAAAAAAAAAAAACGTGTCTTTTGCGATAATATTTGCCATGTCTATGAAAAGGTATTTGAATTTTTTTTTTTCAGACAATTGTTACCGAGAATTGATTTTTATTAAATTTTAGTATATTTCAAATCAGCACATTCTCAAAACAACTTTTACTTTCTTTGCGAACAATAATTTAGCAAAAGCAATTGAAACACAGAAATACGTTGATATGCTCGCCGTTAGATTCGCTAATCGTTACGTCTTGCATTAGACACAGCGATATCGTAAAGATATTCAATGAGTAATACGAATCATGATTAATGGAGCCTAATTGTTATTTTGGACTGGACCAAATTCTAATCAGCTTCCGCTGGTATTGTCTTCGAATAGTGCCTTAGAATGGAGAACACTATTTATCCGAATCGAATGTAGTTAGTAATGGTGTACAATATGTAGTTAAATCTCAAGTATCGGTTACAAAAATATATTTATCGCGGTAGATCCATGTGGGACCCAGGGCTTAGCTTCTCGCATCTATTCCCGTTGTGTGGGTTATAGTCTTTACACGAATGGAGGTGTCTACTGTTTAATGCCGTATGTTTAAATGTAATTTTCTAGTCAGTGAAATGCGTATAAATCTGTGTATATACATAAGTAAACACATATGTACATAGGTACGGCACATTATCAGTCGCGCTATACACACTTGATATTGCATGTATCTTTATTTTGCGAGATATCGAAAAAGTTTTTGCATCTACTAGCTTTCAATATCTCGTTTAGTGGGCCTTCGCAATAATCATTGTCGTGTCGAAATGTGGTCAAGCATTTTTTTGTCGGGTTAGGAAACACTACACGGGAGCACTCAGACCCAACTGAGGAACTGAGGAACTTACAGTATCAGCACTTACCACATCAGCACCGGAGATCTGGAAACCTGATGCGAGAATAGGCAGGAGAATAACAAAGGACATGATCCGAAGTATCGTCACCTTCCCCACAAACTTCGCAGGCAGTGGTGTCTCTTAAGCCTAGCAAACTCAGTATATGCTTACCAAAAGGAAAGCCTCCCGCAAGCACGCCAATGAGTTGTCTACAGTCTTTTCTGCATTTGTTCGACATTGTATTAGTATTGTCAATGTGTGCTATAAAAAGCAGTTCTGTTAGTCAGGGGTTTTCAGTAATAATTACATATATGTTTGTACCTAGTAATAGAGGCTTACAATAATGTATGGTGTAAGACTCACCATTCGGCATAAAAACCAGGTGATACAGTTTGGTAACTGTCTATATTTTTTGTTAGAATATCACAAGTGATCAATGACTTAACTAGTATAATTTTACCACATAAGTAAAGTCCATAATGATACATACATACATTTAAAACTTTCAAAATTCGTACAAACAGTGTTTTTTTTTGTAATTCCACTTTCATCTACAATTTTAATTCTAATCAGTTTAGATTCATGAAAAAAAATTGACTCTATCATTGTCTGCTTCTCGTATTTATTGTGTCTTAAAATCGTTTCAAAAATTTTATTTGTTTGTAAAATAAATTGATAAGTTATTCGCTTATTTTTTATAGAAATCTATGAGAATTTCGATAATGGTCCAAACGATGATGCTTTCTTTATGAGCACCATGAGAAATCTTAATATTAATATGCCAACAAGTTTCCCACCAATTGGAACTTTTACTCTCGACTCAACTTTGGGCCCACCACCGCAATCCCAAAGTACAATCGGGATTTTCGATTCGAACGATGATCAAACGACAATCGGGGTTTTCTCCTCGAATAGCGTCTTATCGAATGGTATTAATACAACTGGGAACTCATCTTCATCATCATTTGGAGCATCAAGCATTACGGGGAATAATGATTCAAGTCAAGCAACTCGCGAGACTGGTATCATTGAGAAACTATTGGTATGAGTTTGCATATACATATATACATAAAGAATATATTTTGATTATTTGTTTTTAGCATTCTTATGGATTTATCCAGTGCTGTGAACGTCAGGCTCGCTTATTTTTTCATTTCTCGCAATTTAGTGGAAACATTGACCATCTAAAGATTGGTGATCCGGTTGAGTTTGAAATGACTTACGATCGACGTACTGGAAAGCCCATAGCTAGTCAAGTGTCAAAGATTGCTCCTGAAGTCGTAAGTTTTTTAAATTTTTTTTTTTTTAATATTTGACAGAAATAAGTATTTAAAGGTCCTGTCGGAGGAGCGTGTTACTGGTACTGTAACAACTGAGCTACGTACCGATTGTGTTAACAATCTTTTGGCATCGAACGAGACTACGGGTCGTATAAGCTATGAAAATCGTGGTGAATGTTTTTTTCTACCCTATACCAAAGACGATGTTGAAGGCAATGTCAATCTGAGAGCTGGCGATAAAGTTAGTTTTCAGATTGCTACGAACCAAAGGTAAATCTAATTACGAAGTGAAAAAGTGTAAAATTGATTGCAGCAATACTGTTCTATTGCAGAGGAAATTTAGGTGCTTGTCATATTCGTCTAGAGAATCCAGCGCAGCCAGTTAAGTATCGTGGTGTTGTGTGTTCAATGAAGGAGTCCTTTGGATTTATTGAAAGAGCTGATGTTGTGAAGGAAATCTTTTTCCATTTCTCTGAAGCTGAAGGAAATGTTGAGTTGCGCCCCGGTGATGATGTCGAATTTACTATCCAAACGAGAAACGTATGAATATACAACTTAAATATGTTTGCATTTAGTAAGGGTAATATATTTTGTTTTGTAGGGACGGGAGTTTGCATGCAATATAACTCGCTTGCCTCCTGGATCTGTCATATTTGAGGATGTTGATTCATCAATCTATAAGGGACAAGTTCTGAAACCGTTGGACCGTAATAATCCAGCTCGCCAGACTAGCGATCCACTGCCTGGACGTATTCGTTTCCGGGCTGCAGATTACTCTGAAGATGAGGTTCCTTTCGGTGACAAGGATCAAGTAAGTATAAATAAATTGAAGAGTTTTACTTGTGTTTGTAGTAAAACCAGGCGCGGTAATCTTTATTTCCCGATTCGTTTTATACTAAAGACATTTCAATTTGTACGTTTCAGAAGGGCGACTTCACTTTGCGTCATGGTGATTGGGTACAATTTCTATTGGCAACCGATAGGCGGGATCAATTGCAAAGAGCAACATCGATATCCCTGCTCGATGAGACATTCAAAGTTTCTGGAGAAAAACGCGAGCAAGGAATTGTAGCATCTCTAAAAGATGGTTTTGGCTTTTTTCGTTCTGTTGAACGCAATGTTCGTATATTCTTCCACTTTACAGAAGTATTGGATACCGTAAGTCGATGAGAAACACAAAAATATGCATCGTAATAATATTTGCTTTTTAAGAGTCGTGAAATTGCCCTTGGAGATGAAGTGGAGTTTACTGTTGTTCAAGAACCTGGTATCACCTACAACAATTCGCGACTAAATGCTATTCGCATTAAATATCTTCCACCAAATACGGTTCAATTTGAAACCCTAATGGCAAGCAATATTGAAGGTACGTTGGAGACATTTAGATTAATTAGGAGGAGTAGCAAACTAATTTGTTGTTTTCCCAGGTTACGTTACTCGTGAAGCACCAAAAAGCCCAGTGAAGTCACAAGATCGTGTGGAGGGTGGCGTGATTACATACGACCACGGTGACAGCAAAAAGACTATTATGTATTTTCTTAAAGACTGCGAAAAACCACCAAGAATTGGCGATAGAGTTCGCTTTGACATATGTTTGGTAAATTGAGAAAACAAAAAATGAAAAAAAAAAAAAAATTCAAAACATTCTAATTCGATTCTCGTTGTTAGGTTAAAAGAAACAAAGAATTCATTGCTGTTAATATAACACAGCTGCAACAAAATGCAACGAACCAAAACAATCAACAAGACGAAGTAATAGCAAATGGAGGCAACCAAAATGGATTTAGTGCTCCGAAAATCGAAGATTTCAAAACGGAGAATAATAATTTGGCTGAACCCGGTCACACTTACCGCGGATTCATAGCGGTTATCAAAGAGAATTTTGGCTTTATTGAGACACTTTCCCATGACGAAGAGGTATTTTTCCACTTTAGCAACTATGTTGGCAATCCCAATTGGTTGGAATTGGGCCAAGAGGTCGAGTATACGCTTTCGCCCAATGGCAACACTTCGGCATCAGGAAATTGCTTGCCAGCCGAGAATGTTCGCACTTTGCCAAAAGGCTCAATCAAGCAACCAGCAGTTTTGGATGTAGTCCACAATGGTGTGGTTGCTCGTCCACTGCGTTGCATCAACCCCGATCAACAAGAGTATGCGGGTCTCATTGAAATTCTCAACGAAAGTAAGGTTGCTGTGTCGCAACACGAATTCGGCATAACAAGTTTGACAAACAGACGTGATCTCCTGCAAAAGAATGATTTAGTTACTTTTAAAATCGATGAGACAGGTCGTGCCGCTGAAATAACTGCCGTACGTCAAAAGAAGCGCGCCACTGTTGACTCTATAAAGGGGCAATTCGGTTTTCTGAACTACGAGATTGAAGAGGGTAAAAAGCTGTTCTTTCACATGTCTGAAGTTCAAGGCAGTACAGCTGCCTTGCACCCAGGAGATACTGTTGAGTTCTCGGTGGTAACCAATCAGGTAAGTGTTAAATTTGGCATATAAGCCTTTATGTCGTTGTTGTTTGCAGAAACCGACATGCGCGAGTTTGTGTGTCGCCATTGGCAGACCACTTCGGCAGCAAGGTTTATGGTTCTCAAAGAGCCATTTAAGAAATATTGTTTAATCACACACTATACCTTTGCAGAGAAACGGAAAATCATCGGCATGTAATGTAGTAAAAATAAACGACAGGCCAGATCGACTCATATCTCGCTTGAAGTTGAACAGCACAACTGATGATTCCTTGCCGCGCCTGATTGTGACACGAGCACCCAAAGGGCCACAGGGCAAAGGTTTTTCGCCCCAAGCTCGCTTTTATAGAATTCCCGGTATATTAAGCAAACATAATCATAATCCTCTAATAATGGCTATAATATTAATTATTATTTTATTTACAGGAGCATTAGTAGAGTAAAACTCGAAAAAACACACACAAATAAGTGATGAAAAAAAACAGCAATTTTTGGCGCGATCTTCATAAACATGCCTGATTACTGCTCGTCAACTGAAACAAAATAATTTACAAATAATAATTAAGTAAAAATACACAACAAAATAATTATAAAAAATATACGAAAAAATTGAAGTAAAAAAAGGAAAAAAAGAAAAATAAACAAATTATTAAAACATTGCAATTTGCTGCTTATATACTGTAATTTCCCAGAAACGAAGTATAAGATGAAGCAACGTGATGACTTTCTCAAGCTCTCTCTTTCTCTATCACTCTCTCTTCCCATGTACTTTGCTCTGCGTTTAGTTGCTTTCAAAGTAGACGTACATAATACATAAGCAATGATTCAATAAGATACAGTAATTAATTTAGTTTCTATTTAATTTTTTTTAATAAAGAGATTTTAACGAAACAATAAAACAGTAGTACATTATAATATGTATGTATGTCAAATATAAAAAAAAAAAAAAAAGAAAATCAAAAAGCATTAATGGGGAACAGTAACGGGCAAAAAGGGACTCATAACAAATTAAAATGTATATTAACATTTGAAAAGAAAATATATTTCATGAAACTAACATGGTTGCTGGAGTTTTGTTTTTCTAATTTGTGTGGCTTTCTCATTAGAATAATAACGATGCTATGGGCACGAGTAACTTTGGCTGCTTTTAACTTTTCTTTTAATCCAATACCAATATCAGCATGATGCAAATTAAAACAAGTCTCACATCTATCTAAATACTAAAATAACAATTTCTCACAGCAAGTCGGTTAAGATCACCTGATTGCAATCTACAGTAAGGGTGCTTTCAAAAATTCAAAGAAAATAACGTTTTGGAATGTTATTTATTTTTGAAAGTCTGAACAAATTTATGACAAATTAAATTTGCTCAACAGTTATTGTACAGGTGACAATCGAATATTGATGAGGACTTGGTTCATTATGCTATCCACCGAAGGATTCGAACTTGAAATTTTGTAATTGCAGTCAACTTAAATAATTTGGAGTCATAATCGAAAGAAGTGAATTAATGGATATAATCACCCTTTAATCTTGGTATCCGTTTCGAAAAAGTTACGAAGCGTAAGAAATTCCGATAGCAACGCATGACACTAACATGGTATCCGTTTTCGTACAGAAATTTCTAACGCGTATTTACACCACGAAAAATCGGAAAATTTCTCTGCGACGAATATCTGCCTAAGAACTTAGGACAATAAATCATGGCATCCGATCGGAATGATTCTTACGAAATCGGAGAATTTCATATCATTGTATCCGTTCCGACACTCATATCGGAGACATTCTCCAAAAGGGGATGATGTACAACGTCGCAGAACAGTTGCTATGATTTTTTCTCCGACAGATTTTCGTCGCGGAGAAATGTTCCGATTTTTCGTGGATAAATACATTTATACGCATTAAAAAATTACTGCTGGCTGTCAAGGAGATAACATATACTTTAAGAATCAAGATGTAAGGAATCGTCTTTGGCAGCAGTATTATTTAGATAATAATAAAATTAATTTGTCGAATTAAAGTTGAGGAACCTCTTGTCACCTCTTGAATTGCGCGACATTTATCTCCGTACTCACCCTTAATTATTAAGTGTGTTTGTAATTTGGAGTCGTGTTCCACACCGAGGATGATAAGCGCTACTCTCCCATATATTTCTTTCAAAACGAAAGGTATGAGCACAAAAAAAAAAACATTAAAATGAGTCCACGTCCATTGTCTCTATTTAAGTTAAAAATAAAACACATGACTTAATTTAATTTTCGGTTTTATTATGTATGTATATGTATGTTAAATGAGTAAATGAATGAAATAGGAAAATGTATGCAATAAACTCATTTCTTCCTTTCATTGTTTTTTTTTTTCTTAAGTTTGATTTGTTGTTTTTTTTTTAAATATTGTTTTAAGCAAATTATTGCTCATTTGGTACTTGGTACCTAAAGGATATAAAACGGAGTAATTAATATTTGTTTTTTGTTCTAATTGGAAATCTTCAATATTTCTCATTAATTTTATGAGTATTTAGCAAATTACAATACTAAATTTAAATTAATAACGGTAATTAAATATATATTTTGTTTACTTCTTATAGATATATAAAGAGCAAGTATTCTTTACACGTGATGAATGTTTATAATATGACATGATTTAATATTGCGATAAATTGATATTTATGAGTGTCTCTTGTCGTTTCCTTATTATCAAAAATTATGTTTTATTATAATTGGTTAATCAAATTTCTTTTACTGCATAGTTGCTGAAAAAAGTTCTTGCGATTCACACATGCAGAAAATAAAGTGTAACAACATTTAAACTAGAATAATTGAATAATAACTTGGAAAGGTCAGGAGTTTTGCTGCTATCTTAAAAAGGAAATATATGTACTATATGTAAGTGTCCGAAGTCCAAGAAAATATCGGCTGCAATATTACAATCATAAAATAAACTTGGAATGTTTGCGGCTGAGGAAAAAGAAATTTAAGTTCATCGACAATTGTGTAGTTGCGGATGTACTGTTAGAGACAAACCAATGTAATGGTGCAACATCCCGCGGAAAAGCTGAAATCATATAACATCAATTCGGGATACTGATTCTGATAGATTTAGTTATTTAAAATGAAGCTGACCTATTCCTATTGCTTTCGGCTTAATTTTTCCTAAATACTAAACAAATAAATAATTTTTTAAATTTACTTAATGGTCGAGTAGACACTCTGTTTTGTATGAATTTGTTGTATATGGTTATGAGATGGAATTAAATAAAAAAACTTATTTACAAAAGAGTTTTGTATATGCTTTCCAGTAATGGTAAAATGATTATGATAATAGTGAGTGTGAGTAACATGAATATGAAGGTATAATGGTATCTATTACGAAATGGTTTCTACGTCTTTTGTCCTTCGAAAAATATTTTCTTTTAAATACTACTCTTTGAAACAAATTCGTGTAGAATATCACATGCCATTTCAATGTTGTTCCTTGATATGCCCAGGGCTGTTATGGCGTTCTCTTTGGAGTAGCCTTCGCTCATTAGTCGAGCAATGTACTCCAAATTGATGTTTTCGTATGGCACGTTACAGTCTTTGTTATTGATTGTCACATTTTCGTACAACAGGGGATTTTGTTGCTGATGATGCGAATGATTTGAACCAGATGACGATGCTATGTGTTGACTAGATGTTGAGTTAGGAAAGGCTTGTGGATTGTAACGCACATGTTTGGTATATGAATTTGATGTAGCTGACGCGGCCATATGATACATACTATTGCTATTATCCGATGTGTTTGAACTAATATCACTACTTTCAACTGATGATGTTGAAATGGTAACCGGAATTCTGGCTTCCAGCGGTCTTGTGTCTATAATTCCCGATATGGTTTCGGCTGGACCAACGATCTCATCGTCCGCAAGGGAACGTTGTGTTGTAGGCATGACTGGCGCTGCGGTCACTGGAGTTGAAGTGGAAATTCGCTGGAGTCTCAATTCATCGGCAAGAGTATCAACGTTCTTTTGAACCTGATTGTGGCGAGGGATCGGTGGGGCTGTAGTTTTTGGTACTTCGACTGCAGCTGTAATGTTTTCGGAGCTTCTGCTAAGGCTACATGCCTGCAACGGCATGCTATTTAAATTGAGCAAACTTGAGGTAACATTTGTTGGGACCGCAACAGGTAGCTGTTTAACATGCTGTTGTTGTTGTTGTTTAGTTGTATTATCTACGCCGGGTGAGGATTTTCTCGGTGGTAAAGGTGGGGCAACTGGGTTATGGTGACCATTGTTGTTTGGATTTTGCAATATTGCATACGATGAATTGCAATTTTCGTTGTTTTCCGCTGACATTGCTTTTGCGAATGGTTTGTTATTGGTGCTACTAGCCGGAGATCCCGTCGAACTGGTACCCATAGCGGGTGCACTCATGCGATTTGTCGATTTGGCTGCAGAAGAACCAACCGCATTGACGCAGGAAGAAGATGAAGATAAGCTAGAAATTTTACTTCCACTATTTGCTGCTCCATTAACAACGTGTAGGGGTGGTGCTGATGGTTGTGGATGAGATTGAGAAGCAGGTATGGATAGCGTTGGCTGATGACCAGCATATAGATCATTTTGAACTGCCATTAGACTGGGGGTGGTACTACGACGTGTTAAACGAGGCGATGAATGTGGGCTTTGTTTGTCCGAACGTGATGAAGAACCCATGCTGTTGCTGAGAGCGTGCAAAGATGATGTTGCAATGTTGAATTCTCCAAAATCCTACGAAGAAAATTAAATTCAAGAACTAAAATTGTCAAATGATAATTCAGAAGGAAAGTCTACACAAGTCCGAAGGTATTTTATTATATTTTTTGCTAAATTCAATGAAAAAGTACAGAAATGGGGCATTGAAATAAAATCTTTTTTTTTACTACGACGTAAACCATCTCCATTGTTTTCACCTTTAATAACTGTCCTTTATGCACTGATTTCTGATGGTTTTCAAAACGTAGTATGCAATAAGGATCACATACAATTCTCTCTAATTCATTCGTAAATACATATTTGAAAATAGGGTGAAAGTACCATGATTTTTAGAAGAGTTCGGAATAGGGCTATACGACAAAAACATTAACAAACATTTTTTTTAGTTTTTCTTCTGTTTAGCACTACATACTTGAAAATGACGTCAAATGATTGGCTGTAGAGTGAAGTTATATGCATCATTAGAATTAAATTAGTAAGTTGTCACTACAAAACTTTTTTCTTAAAATGTCATAATAATCTTTTATTAGAAGCCCTGAGCGTCGAACATCTTTGTGTTGATAGTAGCTCTTCATTTAATAGATACGTGTACATAAAAATATATATAATTGAACGAGGAAACAATATTCCTCCTATAGTACGTAAATGACGGTTGAAAGAACTTATAATAATATTGTTCTTTGTACTGATACTAATACATAGAAATCGTCCTTTTCGAATATACATACATTTATCTGTGACAAACAGGAAAAACATCATAAGTGGATTTTTATAGTTTTTCAGAAGAGAAGTTTAGAGATTTGTCATGAGTTTAGTTCTCCGTATAAAACAAACACGGGAAAATTCTTATGTAATTAAACGAAAAGTGTCGACACTATAGAATAGAGTATGGCGCATGGTATCGATAATTCAAAAACCAATTATGCTGTTTTGCCTTGTTGGCAAAGATATTAAGATATTAATGGTATCAAAAGCATTTAAGCTAGACTATTGCTTTTCTCTATAAAATATTTAGTTCTCTATAAAATGCAGTTCACTTACTTTGTTAAGACGAGTTTATGATACACTATTGCCTATGAAAGGAAAACTCCAAACTTAACAAAATAATAAACAGTTGCCTGAGCTAAGAAATCAATATGAGTGAGACATGCGAAACACAACTCCAAAATAGATCATGCCTGCCAAATCTAAAATCAATCATCAATCAAACAAACAAAAATCCTTGCCATAAAAAATCAAAACTCAAACCAGAAAATAAAAAAAAAATATAATCATTTTAACGTAAAATTCATGTTTATTAAATTCATTTTTAATTTATAACTAAGAATAAAATAAAATATTAATTTATGTATATGTACTTTTTGTAAGATAAAAAAAAAAAAGCTTTTTAACAACGTTTTGTATTTTATTCTTTTTTCATCTATACAGGTAAATTCTAGTAAGAAATTAAAATTAAATAAAGAACGAAAAAAAAAAAAATCATACACATTTGTAATTTTACTTTAGTGTACTTTTAAACTTAGTTTGTTTTGTTTTAATAGCACAGTCTCATGAATAATGGTATTGAATTAAAAACAAAAATAGCATACAGTATATTTATCCTAATGGATGTAAAAGAAGTTGTAACGTTGTGAACTTAATGTCTACGAGCAGCATCTTCATTTGATAATTATTATCTTTGGAAGCACAAATAGTACTACGTTGCTATTTTGATTTTTTAAAAAGTTTTTGATTTTAAGCGACAACGTAGCAAGGAACAACTATTTTGCCTTTGTCCTAAACAGTTGTTTGTGCACTACAAAAGTAGTGTTGATTTGTTTACGTCTATTTAAGATTTGGTGGTGGATATACTTATATATTAAGAAAGTTCAAGTAGAGCTATTTACATAAAAAGGAAAACTCGAGCATGAATGATTTGTTTAATAAATGACAAAAAAGAAAACAGTTATACTAATGTATATATACACACATGTATGTATAATGTAGAACAATAAATAATAAATTAGTGATTTTAGGAAGCGAACGAACACAATTTACTAATATTACAATTAACCTCTTTTTTATTTCAAAATTTTAGCACAAAGTAGAAAAAAAACTAAATGCGCAAAACAAATTAACGAAAAAACAAAAAAAAAAAAAAAAAAGAATATGTAAGTATACCCTTCTTAGGCGAGTTACTTTTTTTCTTATAAATTATGAGAAACTATAAATTATGTGCATTTTATTTTCTACCTAATTAACTTGCTTAGATTAATTATTTTTTGTTTTACATACAGAAAATAGAAAATTAGGAGGATAAATACTAAATCATAATTATTTGATTTAAAAATTGGTTGCTAATAATAATAGTGGTTTATCAACTATACCTCTGTATCATCGTCGTCGACATTCTGATGTCGGCCATTTGTTGAATTTCGATTGTGCTGTTTTCGTGGGTCGAATGCGTCGACTACTATTTGTTCGGTTCCTTTTATTTCTGCTCTGCAGAATGGGCAGCCCTGTAAAACGAGCGTAAGAGTATAAGAGCATCACAAGAAATGTGGATAATATTACCTGGCCTTCGGAGTCTACTTGCCACGACGTTAGGCAGGGGGTACACAGCAAATGACCACATGGTTCAATTCGAATGTCTTTGTCATTTTCGGCGCATATTTTACAAAGCTGAAATGTGCTTCCTAAAATTAAAAAAAAAAAAAAAAAATTTTTTTTGTGAAAATAATGTAGTACATGGTTATTGCAAGAAGACTTTACTCTTAGGAAGGAAATGCTTTCACCAAGAAAGGACATACAACATCGATGAATTTGACAGATCGTCACAATCGACAGCTATGTATAACTTTGGGGTAGTAAGGGACTTTGTCTACCTCGGCTCTGCTATCAATTCTGAAAATAACACCTCAGCAGAAATAAAACGAAGAATAACTCTTGCCAATCGCTGTTTCTTTGGGCTGAGAAGGCAATTGAGTAATAAGGCCCTATCCCGAACAACTAAGAAGAATCTATATAAGACCTTGATCATCCTAGTCCTGCTTTATGGCGCTGAAGCTTGGACTTTATCAAAAGCGGATGAAGATATCCTCGGTCGTTTCGAGAGAAAAATACTTCGTAAAATATTCGGTCCCGTTTGCGTTGACGGGCTTTGGAGGAGAAGATTCAACGACGAACTATACGAGCTGTACAGCGACATCGACCTAGTCAAAAAACTGCGCATTAGTCGTTTGAGATGGCTAGGACATGTAGAGCGAATGGACACCAGTGCTCCGGCCCGAAGAGTCTTCGAATTACACCCGGAGGGACAACGCAGCAGAGGAAGCGCACAAGTTGAAGGGGACCTGAACAAGCTTGGAGTGCGCAACTGGAGGCAGTTACCTAAGGACCGAGCTAACTGGAGAGGCTTGTTAGTTGAGGCTCAGGTTCACCCCGAACTGTAGCGCCACCTAAGTAAGTAAGTAAGTAGACAATGGGAAACATAGGCGAAAGTTTCGCCATGTTAAAAGTTTGTCTCACATTCGTAAAGTATGGGACTGTGAAACACTTTTCGAGTTTTACCGTCCCATTTTACCAATTGGATTGGTAATACAAATTAAATAGAATATATTAGGATTAGTTTTAGTGTTCACTGAAGTTGTGAATGTCTTGAGTTTGAGAAGTTTGCAATCCAGAATATAATGTATTTTACTAATTTCTTACCCATTTCACAATACAGTTCATATTGCTCTTGCGTTACTGTTATATGATCTTCGGTGGGACTCTGAACTGCCGAAGATAAGTCCGGATTATGTGCTTGACCATCTGGATACAAATAAAAGCCTTCTCTGTAATAATAAAATGGTAATTGTTAGACATGTAAAGGGATTACAAAAGATTTCTATCAAACCTGTGTCCGTCTAAAAGCGCCTGACACAAAGATTTATTCTGCGGAATTGTTTGCAATATCTCTCCATCGCTAGTTACGTAACCTATCGCCCACTGGCCCAATCTTGTACACGATAATCTAAAAAAAAAAATTTACATCCATTAGATATATTTGTTAGAATATGTATATTTTTCATATTACCTAAATACATAACTGCCAGCTTTATGAATATATCGCTGTAGTCTGGCCTTTACTTCGTCATATGTTAGAAATGCCACATATCCCGGATGAGTGACTGCTAATATTTGCCAATTCCTAAGCAGTGTCACCCATGGTTGAAACAATCGCGTAAATACATCGAATTCAAAATTTGAAATATAATCATTGCACGTTAAATCAATTGTTGTTTTCAGTGCCATTGCTTCGAGACCCGATGATATTGGGTGCACTTTATTAAGTTCCTGACGAAATATTTTCCATGGGACTAATGTGCTGGAAATAAAAAAAAAAAAACAAAATAATAATTTATAAGAATTGGTTTTGTATGCTTTATAAAAATATCGTCGGTCTTTTTTGTTTGTCTGACTTAGATAGCTCTTAATGTTTGTAAAAAGCTGTGACAAGTACCAAACTGAGATAACAAATTTTGGGTATATTTTTGATAAAGAAACATGTACACATGTATGTACGAAGCGTTTGCCTCTTACATACGATAACGGAAGAGTGTGCTGGAATTTCCACTGGGAACAAGATTACTGCGATACACGATTTTTTTAAGAATTACGTTGAAGGATCATCAGTCGACTAAGAACAAAATAGCAAACGCACATCATAATTAAATAATTATATTTCCTTCCGTTTAAATGTCAACAATTATTTCTCATTCGATATGACTATGTATTACAAAAGGCCAGGATTTCATAAAATGTTCTCCGTTTATAGTTGCCTGGAATAATATTCTTATCGTGATTATATGATTCTCGTTCTAAAGTATAACAATTTTAATTTGCGGCTGTTGTACACTGCTTTGCTTTTAAGTCTAGAGTAGGCGATCAGTTATCGTTATAAACTATTTATAACTCTTTCGCAAAAGAAAAATTAATTGAATTCATAAAATAAGGAACATTTTTAACATTTAAATATATTATTAGTTTTCTTCCTCAATATAATAGAACACAAACTGAAAGTGTTCTTCTTTGATTTTAGTAGCCTACTTCTGTTGGAGATTATTCCGTGCACAGTTTTCTGCACTAGAAACCATTTATCGAAAGTGTCAGAATCAGCCAAATTAGAAAACTTATTGCAAAACATTTCCTGATGGTATCTTATAAGAATGTTGAAGAACATGTCCTGGAGTATTGAACTACCCTTTAACTTGAATGACTTGCCTGAGTCTCGATTCGTCGATATCCCATATATGAATATGGAACCATTTGGAAGTATTATATCGCCAGACGCATGTACTTGTGAAGCAAACAGTCAAGAAATTAGCATTATCATTATTTGATGGCTCCAAATTGGAGTCATAATTGATTAATTAATTAAAATTCACAACCATAACATACAACTGCGTCACCTTGGCATACTAGACACTGTCAGTCAACACCATTGATGGCACTGATTGACAACGTTTACCATGATACACATTCGAAACTTTACTTTGTCTGATAGTAGACATACATACATACATATGAACATAACAATAATCTATACCTATTTCCGAAATTAAACTTCCAAAATTCGGCCGCATCCGCTTTAGTAATCCGAAATTGATCTCCGGCAAAGACTCCGTTTGGAAAGATTGCCTTCAGCTCGCTCAACATGTGCGAGAACACTAAACTAAGTTTCGTCAAATTCCTACGATAGTGCGAGTTCTCGTCGAACATCTTCTCCTTGCCCTCCTTGAATAATTTGATTGCCTGCTTGCACTTTCTCATCAAATTATTTATAAACACATTAAAATGTTCGTTTTGGTGCAAGATATGCATCTGATCCTCGTTTTTTGAATAAATTAATCGCAGACGCTGATACGTGTCGGGCAGGATGTCCAATATGAATGGTGGGCTGTTCTTCAGGTTCATCTTTGGTTGTTGGCATAGTTTCACCACTTTATCCATTAGCTTCCAAGTCTTTTCGAGCGTCTTCTTATCTGTCGACATTTTTTGTGGCCCACAAGCATCGGAAAAAGCACCTTGCAACTTCGACAGGATAGAACTTATGTTTTTCGATTGTTGAATTCGAGTGCGACTTGTCGCCATTTTTTATTTTATTTTTTTATTTTTTGTTTATCTCTTTGCGCTTCTCTGTGTATATTTAACGGTGAGCACAATGGGACAAAATAAATAAATAGTTTAGGAAATCGTTTGCCTCGCACTCGGTTCACAACACACAAATTAAGGTAATGAATGAAATAAAGTAAAAAAAAAATGCAATCCGCACAGGAAATTATTTATCTCCGACCATATACATATGTGTGTGTATGTATTGCTGTATCTTTCGTATATACACTCAGTTTATCATTTCATCCGATTCTTTTTCTTCGTCGTTTTGTGTGGAAATCGAAATGTCACTTTGCCAATCAAGCACTCGACACATACATATACTGCTGTTTCTGTCAAACAGTGTGGAACGACAGAGACAACATGACTTCAATTGAAGTAGCACAGACGACGGGCGGAGAAAATTAATTTTTCCAGAAAAAAAAAAACTACGAGACAGCAAGATTGCACGTCAAATTTTATGCATTCACTTGAACATTTCAAAACACTCAATTATTATATTGTCTCGAGCGAATGCTGAGCTGCATTTTAAAACTACACACATAACAATTTCGACAAGAATTCACTAGGAAAAGTATTTTTTAAAATGGTTTTGCAGCGACCGCGTTATACTGTCAGCCAAGCTTTCGGAACACTTGCATTTTGACAAACGGAATGCAGTGGAAATGAGGAGATCAATGGCTAATGGTGCGACTATATTTGATGAACTCTATTGTGGAACTATGTAGGAATGATTATCTATTTCATGATACGGAAAATACTAGTAAAATATTGTTTTTAGTTGCTAGTACGATGTGGCGATTTGCAGTTTTGGATTTGACAGGTCCATTTACTAAGGAGTAACCAGCCGACAACCGATGGAACGGAAGTTTAATGACGTAGAGGAGATGTACGTTTCAAGTCTCAAAATGTACCACCGACTGTTGGGATCATTGAACAAAATTATTACTGTATGAAAATGAATTGCTAATTTATTTTATTATTAGTTTCGTTTAGTATTAATTTAGTTGTGATACTTAAGAAATTTTCATATTTCAGTAAGCGAATAAAAAGTGCCTATCTTCACAAAATCACATTTATGTGGATCCGAAACTATAGCAGTAGGATAACGGATATCGCATTTAGAAAAGCTGGGTTATGACTAGACGCATCTCTTATTGTTTTTAACAAGATATCGTTTATTTGACTTAAGTTTCTTGGGGCCGTGGCTCAGTGGTTAGTAAGGCGAACAACTCAGTTGAGAATTCGACTTTCTATTCCTATTTTGTTTTCCAATTTTCTAAGGTTTCACCTCTCGCGATTATTTTTGTAGTTTTCTAGGAGGATTATTATATGGTTAGACCAGCAATAGGTCTATTGTGATATCACATGGATTATAGGAGAAAGTTTCTCTCCACCTACTCGCTATTTTGAACTTCTGATGAAGCGTAAGAGGCTTTATCAGATCGCCTAAATCTTTATAATAGAAGGCCCTTAAGCGAAGCTTCCTTCTGCCGGAGAGACCTGGGCAAAAACAAAGAAGGTGAGGAATGGCTTCATCCTCTTCTTCATCCATGCAGCTTTTACAAAAATCGTTCGCATAAAGTCCCAGTCCTGTAGCATGCTTGCCTATTAGACATTGTTCAGTGATGACACCCATTGTTGTGCCATCACTTCTTCTATTGTTTTTTCTTTTTTTGTAAAATCTTTTGAGGGTTTCTTGAAATCCATACAACTATTTTGGGACAAGGTTATCCAAAATGTAATGACTAAATTTGTGAAACAGCTTCTTGCTTTCTGGATTTTACACAGGATCCCATCATTTTTTCGGTCACCGCATTTCAAATACTGCACTCGCCAGCATAAATTCCTTGACTTTAAGGTACATTGTACTTGTACATTATATATGTAAGAGCATTGACACCCTAATGGTATGTACTTTCTTCAACAATACTATCATGTTGTTGGTCTTACCGGTATTTACTCAGTTAAATCCTTCTATAAGCCACCACACTTCTCCCCAAACTATGCTATTTACAAGTCGGTACAGAGGTTTATATATGTACGTAAGGTGTAAGATAATGAATCATCAGAGTCATCACAATCCATTGTTTAGCTACATTCAATTGTCACTTGATACTTACCAGACATCTTTCTGCCAAATAATTTATACCTACATACATACATACAATACAAACGATATTCTCGATTTGCATTTCTATTTACAATTTCTTTACCTTAATTGCGTTACTTGGTGTCATTTCTTATAAAAATAAAAATCCGTAGACTGAATGGCCCCAATGGTGTCTAATTAGATACTTAACTTGCTGATCCCATCGGCAGCCGTTTTCGCTCAGTTGTTATTGTTGTTATTCTGCTTCCTTGACCATACTTAAACGATTATCTCTCCTCAGAAATAAGCATATTTATAACATCCGATTATGCATAAGTCTGTAATAAGATTTGTGTGTTCTTATTCTAAGAGATTACACTACTACTTGAAGTTATAAAATTTGTTTTAATTGTCTCTGCTTATATTAACAGAATGGTACTGGTCATTATATTTAGATCAATAAATATATGTATAAATAAAAAATACTCTTCCGTGGTATTCATTGAAAGAAAGCACGACACTTTGTCGCGTTCATGTACATACATACATCGAAAATCAGTTAGCTATAATAGTAAGAATAAAATCAAATGGACTAATTCACGGACAGGAATTAAGGTTAGACTTGATTGTCGATTAGCTACATTTTACTTAGATTCTTTTATTGTGGAAGTAATATCACGTACTAACGTGTCATGCAGTCAACACTATTTGGTTTAAATTCGCGATTGGCGCACCTCATAACAAAAGTTGTGTTGCTGCCAATTAGCTCTTTTCGGTTTTGGTGTAAATATAAGGAATGAAATTGTTTTGACTATGCATATGGTTTCAGGAGGTCACACACTTTCTTTTATTATTTTTTATATTTGTCGCGACTGGTCCATGGGACCCATGTGTTGTGCGTGCTATAATTTTTACATGAATGGAAACGCCGTGTCATGACAATCATGCTCTCCGATGTTTGTCAGACGCTCGCGAGGTGGGGTCGTGAAAGACCATTTAGGTGTTGTCTGGGGATCGAACCTCGGACGCCTCGCTCCGAAGTCCAACGCACTAACCACTTGAGACACGGCACCCACATTTTTCACTTGTCTGCAATCTTGAGTTATTGTCATAAGTAACTTTCCACTAAACTAGAACCCCGTAATGGTTATTTTGTAAGTTGGATTTCTCATGTACCACAACTTACAGCATCTATTCTTTGTTTTAATGTATAGACATATCTCTTCTACTTCCGAATTAATTAATTATTATTGGTAGTTCAAAACCATTAATCACTTACAATGTATGTATGTACCTACATACGTAAATATAAAGCCTCATACTAACCAACGCAGCGCGCAAGAGGTCTGTGAACTATAAACGGCCAAAACGGGTTGAGTGCAATAATTAAGCAAATTCCCCCATCCCATCGCCCATTGAAGTTTTGACAAATGATAAAATATTTTGATCAACGTTGCTCACCATCGCACTAATAATTCGTCATGTAATTAAAGTGGAACCACTCAACTTGAACAACATATTCGCTGTTCGGTTTGGTATGCGGTTCACGATTAGTTGCGCTGTACGGGTAGATATATGCTTTTGATTTTACAATTCAGTGTGGTGTAAGCTTTGAGAACAATTCATTACTCATTGATCCAAAGCACTAGTATTTACTTAACTAATGATTGTCGCCCTATAGTTTAAGGCGAAGTAGCCACCCGCATATTTGTTTATTTCTCAAACAATCGAAACATGCTCGTATTGTATCTTTTCACGTGGTGCGGCAAAATGGAAAAGAAGTCGTTAGCATATCAAAACAAACGAAATCTACATATCATTCACATAAAAAAAAAGAAGTTAAATCTATAAAAAGACCTACTAAACACTTTCATTTTTCAAAGTAATCTCCGCGGTTTATTAGCTGTTGAGCATGACATTACCCTCCACGATGTTTAATTAACTTCTATTGACCCAGAAAAAAATGATTACAACCATGAACGAAGAAAAACTTCACGCTTTAGCGTTGAAATATGAGAATATAAAAAAATGTTTAATTACTCGTTCTAATGCGAAATAGCGACATATAGCGGTGTACACATAGTTTTGGGAAATGGCTTGTCTATGACTATCATGTGCAGATAGTACCGGTTAACAAATAAACGGTACTTAACAAAGGCCGCCTTTTTCTTCTACATATAGAAATTTTCAACAAAGAAATTTCTCTCCCAAAGAAAGTGCAGAAGTACATAAGACATTATTACTAATACACTTTATTATTATAGCATTATCTTTTTTTTTTGTATAAGAAGGTATACTTATTTGTATGAAGGTGAAAAGGAATATGTGCATACATTTTCCCGAAACCATAAAGTATAGGTTTTAGTTTGAATGCAAATTATCAGTTGGACAAAGGCCTAGTCGGAGGGGGAGGAAATTGAATTCGGAAAAGCGACTGACGATTATGGAATGCAAAATTATTAAGCACCGCAGCCAGCAACAATGCTAATTTTCTATCATGGATTCGTTTTTTTTTACTCCATCAACCACAAAATGCAAATAAATAAAGCCAACTAACAAGAACAAGGCAAAAACAATCGAAAACCTGCGAGTGCTAAAAAAGAAAATTTCTTTTTACAACATTCAGCTACTTTCGAACGTGGTGGCTAACAATACGAGTACTGCCAACCAACTAACCTACCTACCTACCTACCTACCTATAATCATCATCTTTCGGTTGGCTTGGTTATCACCACATTTGCGACTGTGTACGCGTGCATTATTTATCTGCTCAGAAGCGCGCTTGGCTTATTCTCGTGGCTCACTCGTGTGTTTACAGCTTGGACAGTCTTTCAATTGGGCTTCTTCTCTACACGCACCAATAAGTATCATGTAATTGAAGGAAATTTAATTAATTTCTGATTTTCCATTGAAGAAGTGGAGTATAATACCATTTACGCGACTTCTTTGTGTTACTCTCGCTTATTGATGAGAGTGAGGGGACTACGAGTTGTATTGTATCTTCTACAGAAGTAAGTGTTGCTTTAATATTTATCATGGAGATGAATTCTGAGATGTGGTTCAAGTAATTATTTGATCTTGTGAACTACCAGTTAGTGTTAAACTTTGTATGGGTTTGGGTATTCACATTTAAATAGAACGGAATGAATAGCTAGTGAATGAGTATGTATCTTAACTAGTCTTATCGATGTAACATATGTACAATATTTATGTTCATGTGGATCAATTCATATTGTTTTGCACGATATAATTGTATGTCTGAATATTGGGTTTTAATCGGTTACTCTTTGTTCATGTAGGAAGCTCTGGTCCCAAACTAGACCAAAAAAGCAACATCGCAATACTCGAGAAGGTTTAAAGGTTATCCTGTGTCTGCATGTCTGCATACCGGGTGCCTTTGAAACTATTCGTACAACTACACTAGAAACCTGCTCCACAAAGCCGCTGCGTGGCTTTCAATTAACTCAGCTAATTGCAATGCTAAAGTCAAGCAGAGATAAAAGCTAATAATAATACGATCCAAGTTGGTTAAGCAATGCCGCGGATCTCATAACGAGATCACCGTCAGAAGCATAGTATCCTTGTGCTGGGTTCCTGGCCACAGGGATATACCAGGCTATTCCAAAGCGGACTGTAACTTCCCTGACAATAGGGGGAACACTCAACACCAACGAAATCGATAAAGTTCCAATTGGATATTCCAGCCATCAGAATGGGACACAGTAGATGGAATAGCATCAGTAACAAATCTGGCTATACTTGGATTGTAAGAAAACCAAACGGTGTATGTCGTTAGTAGTAGGAAAATCTAGGAAACATAGCTTGAGCTCTCATAGTGGATTGTCTGATAGGCAGACATGTCAGAAGGCTCGTGTTCATGGTCCAACTTCCCGCGAATTTTTCCTTTAAAATCAAATTTTTACCACCAACGACTTATTTTTCGACTTTTAAATTCCACTATATGCTTGTTTCGTACCTAAACGATTTTCCAATACATATGTATATATACATAATAGATAGTTTCAACAAAGGCAATAAACTAACCCCACAATATATTTGGTCCATGTCCCCCTTTAGGTTTTAGGCTCACTGTAATTTTTACTGTCCGCATCTTATCTCATGGTAACTAGCGAAAGCGCCATCTGTGCTTCTTGTGGCACATGTCATCCAATAACATTCCCTCATTTAAAACTAAGAAGAAGAAAAAAAAAAAAGAAAAGAAAACCGCAGCAGAGCTGAATAACAATAAACAGTACACGGAACTATAGAACACAGAATACAATTTCTAAGATTTACCTCAAACCCGCAATTTGTCATCAACTCTTTTCGGCTTCTTCCCTCTCTAATATGTATCTTATTAAGATGGTGTTTCATGTTAATGGATCCACAGAGCCAAATGCACATAACGGAGAATAGGATAGATACCCTGCATCTAAAGATTCAAAAGTCAAATTAAGAAGTTTATCATGAACCAGTTGAAAGAGAACTCGCAGACAGTATCTGAGACAAAACCAAAATATTTTAACGTATGCACGAGAAGAGAATGTGATGCGCGTATTGTACTTATGTGTTCTGTGTACATAGAATCAATTCGGATGCAAAAGAGCTGTTTTCCTACTACTGCTGCTGGTTGCTGCTGTTTGCTGCATTTCCCCGAATTCAAACTTCCCTCCTGTTGCCATATTAAAACTCTTTCACCGCATTAGTTGTACATCTGACGAGTTTTATATATATTTCGTTCATTTAGTTTTTTTTTTTTTTTTTTATTTTATTATTTTTTATTCGCCTTTGCTTATGTTGAAGTCTTGCATGTTTTTTTCTTTCGATAAGGAGAACAGAAACTTCATCTTTCAGTGGAGTCACAGTATATTCTTATTTCTCTTCCAACTACACTATGAATCCAATTCATTTCCACCGTCTACTGCCTTTCTCTATAAATTACTAAACCTTGGCAATGAAATCTCATTCTGGATTAGAGCTTGAGACCTTTCTCATCGTCGGCGGAGTCTTGGCTGAATATTGTAGTCATCATATCTCCATAGAGTGCAGTGCTACTCGTACGTTGTTTCCTTTTAGTCGATAGTGTTTTAGTAACGTATTCTTTTGTGTTGGGCCTGAGGTATAAGTAAAGTGTTTGCGTGTACGGTGGTATAATAAAAAATTTTGAACACTTCGTAGGTTGTTATTTAAAAAAAAAAATATATGAGCTCGGCATTAAAGTCTAAGTGGATTTTATAGTGATTTAAAAGAAAAAGAAATATTGCAACTGGAGAATTCAGTTTCTCGCCTAATAAAATGTCGGAAAATTATTTTTCATTATTATTCGTTGTGCAGTAAAATATAAAAACAGCAATCAAATTAAATATAACTGTTATTGTGGACAACTAAAGAGTATTTTCAACAGAAGTAAAAAAATCTACTCGTTTTGAAAAATGTGCAATTTTAATTACTTAACCTTTGCGATATTTTTGTCGATGTTGCATGTTGCATTATTTGCAGGTAAAGTATAAGTTTTTTTGTGAAATGTATAATTATATTTTAATTAGAGAGTGTTTGAACATTGTGGTTTTTTAAAAGAAATAAATTGTTGCGAATATTTTTACGTTTGCCTATTTTCATTAGGAAGGAGTTATTATAGCTATCTCTAGTGATCGTAGTTATCCTATTTATGTTCTGATTGTTTAAGCATTTCGTTTGTTTTCGAAACCCCAATGCTCGTCAATGGAGTACCGATTTTTAGGTAGGAGTAAAGGTGACTATTCCACTTCCGGCTTCCTGAGGCAACGCATTGATATGTAAAAATATATAATATCGTATAAACTTCTAAGCAGAATAGTTTCTCAGACAAAGGCAAGCTCACCTTTTAGTTCAAACGCCGTGTGCTGAAACATAAAGATTTTATTATACTTACATATTTGGTTTTTGAAAATACATATTTTCAAACCACACTGAGATTCATGGTCAATCGTTCTCACATATTTGTGGGTTCAGTGAACAGTGCGGTAGACTATAGTGGTATGTATGTTCCAATTCGAATAACCAAAGAGAAGACCAATACATTTTTCGACAGCTCCACAGTTCTGCATAGACGTTCAAGGGTGTAATTGCCACGGAAAGGGTTCTTGAATATAGTCCTCCGGATATTGTAAAAATTTGTAAAACTTTATTCATTTATGTGGTGGATTCGAAATTTTGTTTGACAATTCCTCAAGATCAGTAGATAACTCTCCACTAGCTCTCTCCCCTTTTTTTGTAAGTCCGAATCAAATTTAGAAACTAGAAAAACACGCTTTTTTTGTGCATGTGCGTGAATTGATAAATTTACAGACTTTATGTTAATGAAAGCGATTAAATTTACTTCATTCCAAAATCGATCGCCTAATCATGTTACCTATGTACTTATAAGTAAATAGGAAGGGGCTTTTGTTTAAATTGCTCAATTATACAATGACTCTGTTAAATGACATGACTCCGTTGTTTTTCTCATTTAATGCAACTGGGTTTTTCACGGCTCATTTTATAATTACATCAAAACTAGTGTCGAGTTCAGCACGACCACTTGATCTGTATACATAACTTTTAGTTTCTGTCGTGAAGTGGTAAATCAGCAAAATTCATAGTGCCGATGTCAGCAGTTTTAATTTGTTTATAATATTTTTGTTTTTTGAACTATCGGTTTCTTTAGAATTGCGCATTCTTTCAGCGACCTCAAGAGCCAAACACTAAACAGAATTGTTTGGTTCGTAGTTGATAGCCTGAACTTGAAGATGTGCTAATTTCATATCTTAGATTTCTGTAAAAAGATATGTACTTAAAACTTTGTTTGATGCACATTAACATTGAAATGTAATTTTATTTCTATTTTTTAATAATTTATTAGCTTTTATAAATTTCTTCACAGAAGAAATTCTTGGTGAATTTGCACAGAAAATAAAAATCTATAAAATAATCCTCATCACGTACTCTACGTTATATACGGGCGAACAAAGCGCAGTATATCAAGAAGTGGCGACCGTGCATTCGGTGGTGCCCGTAAATTTTCTTTTATTAATCGTTTTGATTTGATGTAATGTGCATATGTACGACACATATGGGTGTGTGCTGTGATGCAATGGCAGTCTGTTTGAAGAATGAAAGCACACACGTACTGTGGAGCAGAGTACTGGTCTTCTACGGTTATATTTTGGAAGTCTAATTGCTATTCACTGAGGTGTGGATGGCACGCATCACACTATTAACACTTCGATGATTTCGTGAACATGGAAGTATGTATCTGGCATGGCGGACGGAAGGTACCCATTGTTAATAGAGAACTCATTCAAATTGACCCAGATTTGTGATTAAGTTTTTCTTTCCTCTGTTTTTTCTTTCTTTTGGGAGTGTCACCTGCTTGAGATCGCGCATCTTCACACGGGTCCATTCGATAATTTTTTTTTTAATTAATACCCTGAATGTAGGAAATACCATTAATCATTTGAGTTCCTCTTCATTCTCGTACTGAAATGCATAAACTGTTTTATGTGGCAATGAACTTGCGAACTCTCCCGAATGGCGTTGTGGTGATGGAAAATTCTAAGTGTAGGTATGAGAGAAAAACTCCATCCGTAGTGCCTAGTGGCATCCGTCCGTTCACACACAGTACCATCTTCTCCCGATGGTTAATTGTTATGTTGGGTTTTAAAAGTTTCTGTAAAGTATTAGTAATTTGGCGGCGTTAGTTCTTTCGGCATTCGTTTTTTAATGTTGCTGATGTAGTCTTTTTGTTTTGTTTTTTTAGTTTATACCCTTTGGTAAGGTTTTATATAAATGTTGGATTGCAGGGGAATACTCGTATGCTTTCTTTTATGGTACAGCAGGAAGACGAAAGAGCTGTACCATTTAAGTTTCATTATTGTGTGTTGTATGAGTATGTGTTTTGGATATGTTTAGGTGAATTTCCGCTGTAATTAAAATGTTGAACTATTATACAAAACGGAATGTGTGGTATAATGGGATTTTCCTCGTAGCACAGTGATTTAGTAGACGTTTGGGTTGGTTATTCTATTGTGTTGTTTTTGGTTGTTTCTTTCGGGTTTTGCTTCTATTTACGCTCTTGGGTGAAAAAAGTTTTGAAAGTGGATATTTATTGTTCAATTCTCCAGAAAGAGTTTAATTATTTTTTCTTTATAACATGCTGGAATATGTATCATAAGGAGTTAACTTAATCGTGATATTCTCTTGAATCTATTCAGAAAATGATCTAAAAACTGCAAGCTTTGGCTACAGGTTAAAGGATATTAGCTTCTCAAGTCTCAATTATCTACACCTCTCAATCTTAAGCTTGTCTTGATCTTAGTATGAATTAGTGCTGACACTCTTTCAAAATGTCTACTTGGTTCTTTAGATTTCAGTAGAGAACACATCTTTACTTGCACCTACAATACTTATAGGCCAAGTATTGGTTTTGTGAAAAATTTCGAACTTGATTTTAATTAAACTTGAAATTACTATGATGGAGAAATCCAAAAGCCAATTCCGTCTGTCTGTCTAAATGTCTGTCTGTCTGTCTATTAAACTGCAGCCTAAACGGCTGAACGGATTTGTATCAAACTTCATATCTGGGGTCTGTGGGATAGTCCATAGAGGCGAAATTGGAATTTTTATTCTAACCTTTTTATTTATAAAAAGTTTTAAAATTTAAATTAATAACTGAGGAGTTTTGGGGATATTTTTTCAATGAAATTTCGCTGATAATATCCGTTAAAAATTATCATGGTAGTGCCCTCAAAAATACAGAATTGCACGCCCACTTTATTAGGCATCATGTGTAAAAAGAGAAAGACTTGAATTTCAGTGCTCATAAGATTGTAAACTTATAGCAAGTGCAAGTACGTACGACCCAGTCGTGCAATTTATTTCTCGTTGTTTTGATGCGCTGGAGAGATGAAATTCTTTGTCTGTTTTCCTCGCTGTGCTTCTACTTGGTCTATGATCGAGTCAGCTCTACCGCTATTAAATATTTCTTTGATTCTTTGATTTAATAGAACAAGATCAAGGGTAACAAACGCATCCAGCGTTTGGTCCTCGTACTACCCCATTCGATTGCCCATGGATTAAAGTCTCCGGCTACAATTGCTTGTAATTTTCCTCGTATATTAGTCACAAATCTGTTTTTTTTTTTGTGTTTACCTGTCTGCCAAAAATGATGGGTGTCAATTAAAAAGTGTAACATGTACTCGAGACCGCAAAGAACTTGCAAAGTTTTGAATGATACCCAAGCTCTTTTTAGCCTTAGCTGTCAAAATATATAATATAAATATGCAGCTACCTATTTGTCTAATGATAATTCAAAATCCAAAGCCGATCAGCCGCGCAACATGTTCACTAAGTAGCTATTTTTATTTTAGTCAAAAAGAGTTATTCAAAACCGATTACCGGTGACCTTGATCAATGCTGTAGAACAAGATTACTTGTACTCCTTTTTGTCCAGAATGTTTTCTAATTTTAATCGCATTTCATAATTAAATTCAAACCCATATTATGTCATTAATGAAGATATTCATACGTATGTACGCCTGAATGAACGACTAATATGAGTATACATATTTCCCTTTTTAATCTTTATTAGTAAATTACGATTCGCAACGCTTGAATTTGTTCAGAGAATGTAACTAATTCAATGAGTTTAATATTAAGCTTATCAGATGACACTTATGCGTACCTACTTATTTGTAGCTACAGTCATTGAAATTTGTACGTGACTTTAGAAATATGTATGTATATTGATGGATCTAAGTATTACCACCTACTCATTGTTTATTCAAATAAAATAAAACTATTTTCAATTAGGGAAGCGATCGTTTAGGAATAGTAAAACAGTTTACCAAAGATGGATATGACAATACTTAATATTACAATATTTAAATGGCAAATTGTATACATTTAAAAAAAAATAAAACAAACAAAAAAGATTACCTAAATTGTGTAGCCAAATGTATCTACATATTTGACATCTACACTGCGTAGTATCTTCTTTATTGACAAAAATTAACCTTATCAGAGGAAGCTTGTATGACCAAGGTAAAGAGTTAGACCGTCTGATCGATTCTTAAAAAAAACTTGAAGTGGACTTTGTAACCCTGAACTACGTAGTAGTTGGTTTATTTTCTAGGTTAAGTTTTAGTAGTAGTTAAAATTCATCGTTAATCCAAAATCATCACATTCATAATCAACAAGGTTGCCTTCCACCTCATAGGATGAAATTGTCTGATTCAAGCGAAAGGTGGGTGCGTATGAAGTACATACTCACATTACTTGTATTGTTATACTCATATCTTTGTAAAGGTCTGTATTTCTGAATCTTTTCCTTTGTGCGTCTTATAAAATCTCTCGGGCTAGTAGTTTTGCAATAACAAAAGTTACCCATTCTAAAATTATAGTATGACCCATATAACTGGCTGAAAACCAGATTTATAAACGAGGTCTTTGACCATGTTCTCTGGGTCATCGGCTTTTTCATTTCCAGGTGTACCAGTGTGGTCACGAACTTCTACCAGAGCATCACAATGTCCTGAGTCTATTTAGTATTTCCCTAACTTCAGAACAGTTGTGAGTGTTATTGGTAGAAGTACGTAATTATCTTACTCTTCTTCGAATAGATTATTTTTAGATTTCGGCTCCAGATAGAAGTAATTGTTAAAAATACATATTCTCATGTTTTGTGATTTTATAGTATGTACATATGTTCGTGTACATTTAACATTTCTTATGTCTTAACATTGCGTAAAAAAAAAAAAAACATGTCTTTACTTACTGATCATACTTATGTCGTTTATTTTATTTCTAGAATCTGAAATTAAAATAATCACCGCCACAGACAACCGACAACAATTCAGATTTAATGATTCGTACTATGGAAACTTCACGCTCCCAGCGAATAGTGAAAGCATCCCTAACACTGGCATTGGTTCACTGGATGATTCGCCAACAATAAACACAGGAAATAGATTAACGATGGTGCAGCGACAAAATCGCGCATTGTCCACCAGCTGCCCACGCTCTTGTCCGCCAACAGCCGCCATTCAAGCAGAACCAGTTTGTGGCTCAGACGGTTTCATCTACGCCAATCTCTGTGAAATGAAAAAGAAAACGTGCTCCAGAAATGGAGTAAATGGAGTGTTGAAGGTAAGTACACAAAAGCCTTTAGGATATTTAGTAAACAAAGAAGCAAAAAAAACCTCACTATCTTCTTTTTTTCATTGAAAAATGGGGAAAGCTAAGAACGGAATCTGATCTTATGCCGCTGATAGCGTAATGTTCCCTGCTTGGCAGATGTTCTGGTGTCAATGATTTTTTTTGTCCCTCTTTAAATACAAGAATAATTTGAACAGAAGTTGGTTACCAGGATCTTTCTTGCAGTATCTCAGTTGCCAATCTACTGATCCTCTTCTGCTTTAATGATCGCTGGCATAATGCGTGTGAATCCATTCCAGCTAGTGGGGATGACCCACATAGTTTGTATTTTTTAACTATTCCCGCAGCGGAAATACAACAGTACAGCACTTAATGCATGCACATATGTATGTAGCTATGAAAGATAAAGTAGAGACCTCTAATTGATAAGCCACCAAGACCAAGATCGCTAGCATTTACTGCACCTTCAATGACAACTTGCATTGCGGTTTTCACATCTCCAACATGTGTGTAGGAAAAGTCGTCAAACCTCATAGTTTTAGTTACGACGAACAGAACACGGCTAATTGTGAGGTGGTGGTATGGTTTCCCTTTCTGGTCAGGTAAGATTTTTGTAAGATTTCACCGCTAGCGATGGTTGTTAGACGATGTTGCAAATGAGATGCTATCGCTGCCGTATGCTACTGCAATGTTGTGCGTACATGTTACTATTCGCCTTTGGCATACTAACACATATTTCTTCTCAAATGCATTATGAACCTGATCTAGAGATAAACATGTTTAATATGACTTGTGGCTTGTTTTATTTCATTAAATTGGGTCATTTGATAATGTTAGTTTTCTTGTATTCTATCTTGCAGGAGGTTAAAGAAGGATGTGAGCGAGCTAGGGGTTCTGATTGTAAGAATCGATGTCCAACGGAGAAGGACCCCATTTGTGGCACGGATGGAAGAACATACTTGAATAGGTAATGTAATATTACTCTTATGTATTTAATGGAGTTTTAATCATCAATAGTAAAATTACGTAAAAGTACATGTTAATACATGTCATCATGTGCCTGAGATTAGCTACGAATAATCCTCTTCGACTATGCCGTGCCAGGTTTTTCAACGACATGACTCAATCTTATTGGAATACATATTCGATTCGTGTAATTCCGAGTGATGAAAAATTCTGTCTCCACACCAGTGCAGCTATAAATCGAGTATCCTACGAATGAATGCCCTCTAAAAGTTACTATTTTTAAACTCAATTTTTTTTAAATAGAAACAATTCGAGTGGAACTAAAATGAGTTATTAATTTGTTTAGGTCCATAATCACATTCGTGGCCATAGTATGGTGGGCGAAAGTCCTCGGAGGATCAGAGAACCTGTTTTGGGATCAAGAGAAAATTTGCATGTGCTGTTATTACAGCTGAATCTTTGAGCTTTATCACAAATATTTGCAGTTCAGACATTTTTTGGACTTGCAAACACTGATCAATCTTACAAGGGGATCCTTAACTCAAACAAGGATAACATTAGGAAGATGGTGGGCCATCTTAACAAGCCAAATCCGTGTTCCTGAAGAGGAAGCCTCTGAGCAGATTCTTTGTTAATGAATGAATGAGCACTACAATGCATGGATAAAGCTGAATTATCTTCCATAAGGAGTTACGCTGTTGGTGGAGCCATACGGGATGCCTTTAGTATAATTGTTAGCTTGCAATTGCAGTGTCATTAAAAGGTACCAAACAGTAGATTGAACATATCTAGCTCAACCGACTTCGCTGTTGCTATTAACCACTTATGTATATGCGATACAATGTTTCAAAATACATATTACATAAATATCTATTATATATGAGCATACAAAGGCTTACACGTAAGGCCACTGGAATACACAAAGTAAACTGTCATGTAATTTTTATGGAATTAAGTAGGGAAACGCCAAATAATATAATGTTATTAACGAAAACAACAAGCAAGATTATGTTTTTCATTTATCATAACCTAGCTTGTCTTAAGCACGGTGTAACAAATCATATTCCCATCTTCGAGTAAGAAAACAGAAAGTATTTTTAATACCAAATTTTGTATTGTTCATGTTAATAGTTTCTCTTAGGATACAAATATGTAAATTTTGACTTATAGCTAGTAATAGATCAACAAATAATGCATCGACTTCATTCGATATGGAAAGCGATCCGATTCAAATGTTTGTATGTTTTGACTTCCGATTGTAAGCACACTCAACTATATTTTCTTTCATTTAACCCGCAGCGATGCCGTAAACAAAACTAGTAAAATCAATTAGCGCTATAAATTTCTCTTAAGTTTTTGTGTTTATTTTTATTTCACATTGTTCTAATTGTGTTCTTTATAGCTGAAGCTAAAGACAACCAAAAAGTTTCTCTCTTGTAGGTACCTGTGGAGGTAGTACTAATGTTGGTTTCGTGTAACTACATAATGGAAGGTAATTATATTGGTAATAAAACGTGCGCATCGCTAGAGTCAATAACTCGTGAATAAATCGTAAAATTAAACTAAGACCTGCAGCTACAGTAGTTAACTTTAATATGTTTATAACTTTTGGAAAGGAATTAGAGAGGCGGTATAGGGAGAATGCTTCAAAGCTACTATCAGTTACTAGAGTTAAGGGCTTTAATGACCCTTTCAGAAGTAATTTTACACAACATATGAAAGACTAAAGAAAAAATTTAAGATTTCTGACAGAAGCAACTTTAAGTTCATAAAAAATGAATGTAACGATTAAAAAATATTAAAAAATAAAATTAGAGAAAACCTATTATTGGTCTGAAAGTGAAATTATGATGAAATGGGCGTGGCATTTTGAAAATTGTAATTGCAGTACATACTATGATTACAAAACAAATGTGGTTTCAAATAATTATTCAGTCAATTGGTAGTTACAAATGTTGAAAATTTACGACCCCCGGTTGCACCACGTTTTTGGAAAAATGGGTATATATTGATTACTATCCATGTTAAGCATCCCGGATATGTCGGACCCAGAAAGACCGCCTTGAACAAACGGATCGTTTGGCTAGCATCGACGGATTGGCCTAACTATCTGTCAGACGGTTAAGGTGACTGCGTTGCGGTGCTCTAGATAAGGGCTGATAAGGCCTCGCTAAAATCGGTGGCAGTCATATCAACTATGGATAAAGTTCCGAAAAGTGCTGATCTTTGATTTTTTTTTTACATTTTTTGTACATGTAGTCCAATATATCAGAAGTAAAAATACAAAGCGGTTATTGGCGCAAACTACTGAAAAGTACTAAAAGGACATGCAAAATTTGAAAATCCTGGATAAAAAAAAACTCAAATATCTTTAAAACTGTTACACGTATATATGTGCATATATAAATGATACTGCAAATTAAACTTGAAATTAAGGAATGTCAATTAAAATATAATGCTTTGAAATCCGTTTACAAGTTTTGAAGATATAATCAAATTTGGGAAAATGTGCTCATATTTTTTAAGGGAAAAGCTTTTATTTAAAATAAAATAGTATAAAGGTAACTTTTTTTACTGTATTAAGAAACTAAATTGTAAGACCTTTTTAACGTTGCCAAATATATACATATATGTACCTACATCAAAATGCTCAGAAAAATGCCCTCTACCACAAACTAAAATACCACATACCCTTTTCTAAAAATTTACAGAATGTATGTATATTGCCTTTAATAAATCTACATATGTAATTTTTTATTTTCTCAGATGTATGTTGCGAGTTCAAGCATGTCGGGTGGGGTTAGCCGCAGTGACTATAGCGCATGTTGGGCCATGCAGCAACACAAGTGCCATTCGTGAATCCTGCCCTGTTGATTGTAAGAGTGCACCAAAAGATGGTCCAGTTTGTGCTTCAGATGGGAATGTATACAACTCGACGTGCGAAATGAAACTACTAACGTGTGGACAAGGTGTTGTGAAAACTTCTCGTAAGCACTGTCAGTCAACTAGAATGTGTCGTGAATCTTGTTGGCGTGTAGCCAGGCCAACATGTGGTTCTGATGGCCGTCTATATGCTAGTCCATGTAAAATGCGATCATCTAATTGTGGTAAACATATTTTCGAAGTACCATTGTCTTTCTGTATGTCACAAGAGAGGAATGGCAATCAGAAGGAAAACTGTCCCACGGATTGCCCTAAGACTGAATCACCTTCGCAATATGTTTGTGGAAGTGATGGAAATATATATTCATCGCTTTGTGAACTAAAGATGTTAAATTGTGGGTGAGTTATACAGAATAATTGTATAAGATGTTTGATGATATTTTAGAACTTTTGGTTTTACTTTAGACCTCAACGTAAGTCTATACAGAAAATCAGTATGGATAAATGCAAGAACCGTTTGAATCGGTGCAAGCAGTTGCCGCCTTGTAAGGACTTTAACAATCTCTTTGGGTCGATTTTTTCTTCAAAGCAAAACGATAAACTTTGCGGTACAGATGCAAAGACTTACAATAATGAGTGCGAACTTGCACATGCAACTTGTCTGTAAGTTCGGTTTAAGTGAAGAGTTGAGCTTGCAAGCCATATTTCTTTTTTGCTTTTTTATGTCGCTGAAGTACCATTTTTAAAAAAGTTCTATTCTAATTTTAGACGCGGAGTTCAACTGGCACACATCGGTCAATGTACTGATCTTAAGACTCCACCAAGGGATTGTGGTGAGCGTTGTACTTACGAAGATGTAGAGAGCGGCCCAGTGTGCGGTTCAGATGGCAATACATTCCCATCTTTGTGTGAATTTAAAAGAAGAACGTGCCATTTACGCGTAGTTCCAGTTTCTTTAAAGAACTGCCCTCTTACGGAGCATTGTGAATCCGATTGTGATGCTCAACCTCCAAACTTTGTTTGTGGTTCTGACAATAAATTCTATAAATCGGAATGCCATATGCGCAAAGAGAATTGTGGAAAACACGTTTTCGTTGTGCCAATCAAGCGTTGTCTCTCTTCCTTCCAATTTAAGGGATGCGCTAAAATATGCCCCAGAGAGTTCGAACCAGTTTGTGGCACAGATGGTAAGACCTACTCGAACGAATGTTTCCTTAGCATGGAAAACTGCCGACAGGCGACAACTCCTGTAAAAACAAAGCATTATGGTGCTTGCGGAAGGCCAGAGGCTCCGTCAGTTAATTATCTGTATTAGAAGATAATTCTTATCGTTAATTAAGTAAACTTTAGTGTAAATAAATATAGTAATTTCGATTCAAAAAGAAAATCAAATATCTGTGGTTCGTTTTTTTTTTATACTTTTTTTTGTTTAAATGATAATTGTATTTATGAAATCAAAAAAAAAAAAAATTAATTAGTTTTCACATACTATTAATATACGAGTATATTTTCATATACAATTATATTACAAAAGCGAATTTCTATTTATAACTTATGTATGCTTTAACAAAAAAATTTGTAAGCTGAAAATTATGACCAAATAAAAATAATAAATTAAACGAAGCATGTTTTTTCAACATTTAGGCAGAGTCATCAAACAGTTTGCTTAGCATAGCATTGACTTCATGCGGCCTGTATTTAATATATTTCTCCGGATTTTTACTGAACTGAACGGCAACATACCTGAAACAATAGAAATACAAAGTAAGTTAATAGGGAACAACTAGTAATAGTAGATCGTCAGGTCCAACAACTCATATAGCTTAGAAACTTTTTAGTAACGCGTTAGTCTCTTTTCGTAGTGATTTATCATGATAATTGTTAATTAATGTACTTACATTTCATAAAATCGATTATATTTCGGCAAAATATGTTCGGCATTGTCCCGTTTAATTCCTTCCCGTAATATCACATCAGGAATAGAGATTCCTCTTTGTGTTTTGCATGCTTCTTCAAAATCCTTGTTGAATGTCTAAAATTACAAACATCATATTAATACCCAAGCTAAGAATTTGTCTTCTAACATTCTTACCGAAAATCGTTCCTTCAGAATCGCTCTATCCTTATCCTTAACTTTACCCTGAACCGGCTTTGGCAACTCATCCAAAGATGAAATACTTCCCAGCATTTTGGACCAAGTTTTCTGATAGGAAAACTTCAATTCACGTATCATATCCAAATAACTCCGTTCACAATCCGGTTCGGCTAATGTTACCAAATCGATAAGATTCGACCTTTGGAGGGACTTTAGAATATAATGAATGTTATTTAAGCGGAATAAATGTTTAGTCGCCTGATCACTGTACTGCTCACATTTGCTCATAATAGTAAGGTTGAGCTCCGCAAGTGCTTTCTCTACATAAATACAAACGGGTATGTATAAAGAATAGCTCAGACAAACTTTAAGGTTTAATCATACTTATGTAAATAGCTAAAAGTGCTTTATTTCTCTCCTCTGGCATTAGGGACTTCTTCATTAGTATAGTATCCAACTGGGTTGAGTAGAGAACGTCGTGCTGCAGTATTTCACCGATGACATCAAAGTGTTCAAATAGATGTTCGACAAACCATATGGTGTTTGATGTCAACTCATGCACAGTAGCATCTTTGGGAACCGTTGAGTATCCTAATGTACTGGAACTCATTCCAACCAAATTAGTACCCGATTCACCCTTTACTACTTCCAGGAAATGTTCAAGTGCTTTGGAGCCCTAAGAAAATTTCTGTTAATAACTATAACTAGGTCAAATTTATATAAACTGGTTTACTGTTTGCTGAAGGCGATTGAGGACTTTTGTCAGTTGGTCCTTTTGATGCGGATCACATGTGCGTTCGATGTCTGGTTGTAAAAGAATCACTCGTTTTAGGGCTGAGAATATGCCCAAAGCAGAGGTCCATTCTTTGCGTGAAATACAACGGAGAATTCGGCCTGTTATAGCCTATTGGAGTAGACGACAAAAAAAAAATGTTAGTGAAATATTGTTAGCTTAATTTAGTGATCTATCTTACCTCAGCATCTTTAACCACAAGTTCAATAGAGCTGTATGCTAATTTGGAAAACACCTCCGTGTGCTTCGATGGTGGAATTATATCGTTCATAAGATTTCTTTCCCAGACAAGCAATCGTTGCAGGCCAAGAAGTAGCACTATGTACTTGTCTAGTTCCTGATCACCGTCTAAATAATCTTCAGATGAGAGATGATCGGAATGAGAAACAGTTTTTTTAATAGAAAATCCAGTCGACTGCTCAATTGTTTGAGTAGCACGTAGATACAGCTTATTTGCCTTTTTTTCAAAACTGCAAATAAAAATTGGTTTGGAGTACCTACTACATCAAAAACTTGGTAGAAAACTACTTACATTTGTTGCAAGCGGGCTGATGTAGTCTTCTTCGGTTCCACGCGACTGCTATGACGAGTTCTCTAAAGAAAATATGTTAAAATTACACTTTTCTTTTGTCCTAACGTTCTTACCAAAGGTTCGTTTCCCCAGCTACCGCTCTTCTGATGGTCTTTTAGATTTTGAAGAGATCTAAAAATTATTTCACTTCGCTCCGATGCATAGATAATTGTGTACTCTCTACGTAAGTTCTGTTCCAGCCAAAACGATATTGTGTTCAGCTCGTCTCTTGTGCTTTGGGAGAGTTGTTTCAGGGAAATGTAATCTTCATTCGACGAGTCATCTTCAATATAGATCAAATCCAGCAGATCCACTGGTTTTAGTACATAACTATGCTTTTTTAGCAGCATTTTATAATGATTATTCAAACTCTCGCATCCAGTATTAAATAGACTGGTTACATTTTCAAGTTCCACACTTTGTGAATTATTTTTCAAGAAGTAATCCATGGCGGAACGTAGTTTACCAAGAGCTTCCAGGAAGATATTGATGTTACCTTCTGCAGGTCCCTGGTGTATAAGGTTGCAGACTTCTTGAGAAACCTCATAGTGTGACAGAACTGTATCCAAACACTGTAGAGTTGCATCTAAATCTGCAAAGAAATGTCAGGGTTTAAAGCCCTTTGATAGGTATTTTTGTTGTACTTTGTTGTCGTTTCTGAAGGTGCTCCGTTTGGTTGTATACTGGGAGAACTGTCTGTTCTAGTTTGCCTAATCTTTGCTCAAAGGTTGTTAGAATACTGGACATCGATGTCGTCAAGTCATGGTATTTTTTTACCCGTTCCTTTAGGAGGGTTAGATTTGCAGCTTCCTATAGTTTGTTTTTATTAGACTTTATCTGTGAACGAGTTTTGAACAAATGTAGGCAGTACCTTCTCAAGTTTATCACCAAATTGCAAAGAATTTTCAAAATTATTCATTTTTATTGACAGGACACCCCTTTTCAACAAAAATTAAAATACAAATCAAGTGACAACACAGCTGACAGTTGTCATGATTGTCTAGAGAGCGTTCATGGTTCTAGTTTCTGATGGTAGTAGGGTTATCAAGATTTGGTTATCTTCTCTATTACGATCGCAAGCAGAGTTTACATAAATAAATTGAATTTAAAGAAGGGATGCCACTGGGAGGACTTCATAAAATAAATAATTATATATATTTGCTACTAGAACCCAAAAGAATCGGAGAAGTTATCAAATTCATTCATACGAACTTACTTTGCAAATGTTTGGTAACTGTATGTTCCTACTTCTTCCAAATATTCCTATTATTCTATCTTATGGTGAACCTGGACCTGGGTGAATCGAAAAATATCTCCAGTCCAACTGTTCGGTGTCTTGATATGAATCAAATAACCCGTTTTCCATGATAGGGTGGATTAGTTAAATTTATGAAATTACATGTTTTTATTATATTTTCTTAAAATTCAGCTTTTCTGTAAAATTCGACCAATCGCAGTCTATTCGAACAGCCCAAATACGGAACATACCGATGCGTATTTCAGTTTTGTTTTAGTCGAACAAACCCCTTCACTTTTGCGTTTAATTTGTGTGAACAGGAATCAACAGGGATTCGAATTTCTTTCGTTTGAAATTTGATTAATTGATATCTGAATTATGGAAATTGATCAAGAAGTTAAACAACGCTTTATACAACTTTGTGCCGGGTTTGGAAGTCTTCGCACAACAGCAGCAATCGAAATTTTGAAGCCAATTTGTGACAAATGTAAGCAAACTTTGTAGGACAGTCCAGGCGATTTTGCAAAATTCATACTTTCAGATGAAGTCGAGCTGCCGCAAGAAGAAAAGTTCAAACAATTCATTTCAATTTTGAATGATGATTTAAATCAGTATGATCACGACATAGCATTCGTTAAATATCCAATTACGAAAGAAGAGTTTATAGTGTTCCGTACGGTCAATTCAAAAGTAATTCGCTTCCTAAACCATCTTACAGAACAAGATAGAAGTTATTTTCGTCTTCTTCTGATGACTCTTGCTGTGAGTGATAACTATGGGATTCCAGAAATCCAGGCAATAAATTTAACATCTCAGATGCCTGACAAGCCATTGGCCAAGAATCGAGCAGAAACTTTGCTTCAAAATTGGAAGCAAATTGGGTATTTTCTTGAGTCTGACGATACTCTCTACTTGGGGCCAAGAATGATGGTTGAATTTGAGAGTTATTTACTAAATTGTTTTCCAGATGATATAAAGGAGTGTCCACTATGCAAAAAAATTGTTCTTTGGGTAAGGAATTAGGTGATAATACCAGAAAATATGTACATATGTATGTAAATCTTTTGTTTATGTTTCAGGATCCAGCTTGTAATGATTGCGAAACAAAGTTTCATTCGGAATGTATTCGCAAGTACCTGATAAAGTCATCGAACTGTCCGGCTTGCCAAAAGCTTTGGAGCACATCATTTGTTTAGATTAAGTTTTGTAAGATTGTTACAGTAAAAAAGTAAGTTTTTAAAAATTTATGCATTTTATACTTTTGAATTGGTAGAGTTTACTATGCATAATACTGCAAAATAGTTTAAAAAATATTAGGACTTGAAAAGAGAGGTCTTCTTATTAAAATTTCTGTTTTTCTCTTCTGGATTCTTGATTTGTTATCTCTTGGGGAGGCGGAGGTACCTAATTGGTCTTTCACTTTTGATAGTTTACGGAAAATATACAACACATCAGGCATCGTAAAATCGTCCCTTAGGTCTCCAATAATTTTTGCGCTAGACGCCCACCATATACATACATACATACATATGTACATATGTATATACATATTACCAGCAGTACTGAGTTGGGTATTGAAGTTGAGGTCTAGCTCTGCCGCGTATTATTGAGATCGGTTGAATAATGATTTGTAAGTTCCAATAGTAATACAAAACACAATCCAGGACATCAAAAATTGTCCACGACTGCTGATCGCCGTTTGCGTAAGTAAATGGAAGTTTATCAAGGTTAACATCCGAGCTTAGGTTGATAATGCGTAATTTGTTACATAATACCATTGTCGTACCTAAGACCTTCGTTGTTATAGAAGTTCTCGCTTCGTGCAAGTCCTGTTTTTTCTACCCTTAGCTCCTGTGCTCAGTAGCCTAAGCTAACCGCTACAAGTTTTAATTTTCGCACAAGTTAGATAATTCTAAGCTCAAATTGAAAGACCAATGTAATACCAACTTTATCAATAAGGAATAACAATAACAAACGTTACGTTTATAAATATGTATACAAATTTATTTCTTACTAATTAATATTCGCACAAATTTCGGAGTCATATTCATCCGTGACAAGTTTTGCCTCAAGTTGTAGACCCGCATCATATTCCTGGGCTTTCTGCTGAGTGATGTCAATGCCTTTTTTTGCGTTTTCTTTTATGAAATCCACGACAATGGTTTCATCAACAACAGACATTTCTAGACTTTTACCCCACGCTAAAAGGGCCAATGGACGCAATGGCTGAAGCAAAGTCGACGGTGTAATGATGTGACGATACAGGCACGCGTTCATATAATTTCTCAATTTTTCTACTTGCATTTGATAGGCACATGGGTGATAAAGCATTACGATAGCACCATATTCTAGATTATGCATCCATCTCTGAATGGGCAAAAATTTGTACTCCCCATATTTCGGATAGAGATGTCGATGCGCACCACTGAAATTAAGAAAGTGTTCTTCATTTATTCGTGGGTATTAGGAGGCATTCTTACAATGTAGGTATTCGCTCTTCATACTCAATCGTTCTGTTCAGACAATATGATGGAGCCTAAATTGGACAAATATTTATATAGAATTGAATGGATTGATAGAATGGATATTTGTTTTACCTTATACGCAGGTGGAATAACATACTCTTTCTGAATAGGGGACGTGGCAAAACTGGGTTCATATTTACTTTTATGATCTAAGCATAGATAATTGTAGGAATCTCTTTTATTGTCCGGGTCAAAATCGATGTCGATATTATTCTGCAATTGGTATGTTCAGAAGAAATACCTTATAAAATCAGATCGAGCTCACCTTTCCGTCATCACATTCTGAGGAAGCTGTAGTGTCATGTCTACCGGTGGATGTTACAGTTTCTTCACCTGGAGTGTAGGGAAACCATTTACCCTTCCATGATTCCGTAGAACCTTCTTTTGTTTCTTCTTTTGTTGCATTAAATAATTTATTAAGATCGTTGTGTACTGTATTCTCTTTCTGTGGATTCAAAGGAAACCACTTCCCATTCCATGATTCGGTGTCATTTGTTATTGCTGAATAACCGTTGACAACGAAAAAAATTAATATCCAGAGATGAAGAGGATGGGGCATTTTTTCCTAAACTAAATTATGTTGCTATTAAAATAATAAAACAAAACAAATAATTTAAAATAAGAAAGGAAAACGAATGCGAAAAAAAAAAACAAAAACGTCACCCAGATGATTTCATATACAAGATACATATGTCATGATAACAATGACATCTCGACATCCAAAGAAAATGCGGAACTGTTCTCGATTCCGTATCGCTGGACTGAGACATGTTAGCATAAATCTTTACTAGCGACTAATGTAATCACTAGGCAAATAAGGTGTAAAACTTGGCTTGGTAGACGTTAAGTTCTACGTTTGTGCGTACGTACATATACATGTAGCTAATGTAATCGCAAACAGAAGTGAAAGTTCTTTCTTTTCCTCTGTCTCTCCATCACTGGATTTTAGTTAAATTTGAAAAAGTGATTCATTCGAAAAGAATTGTCGTTTATCCGTCAATCACATCAAATATAAACCTTTAAGTCAGATATATGAATTATGCTCATTCGTCAGACTGAAGAAATAATCTAAATTTTCGTACATACCTACATACATATGTATCTACTTTAGCCATTAATTCTAAAAAATATTGTAGTGGTATTCCAATTTTATAAGCATGTCAAAAATTAAGTCACTTAAGATTTGGTAAATTATTTTTAGACAGTTTTTTTTTGGTATTAAATTGCCATTAATTGGGAGTATTTCTTGAATATTTATAAATAATCAAAATGGACTATACAATCAAGAAAGATAAAAAACAGTTGATCCCCAATAGATCGTATTATTTTGTCTTTCATTCATTATGTACATATGTACATGTGTACATGAAATTTATAACAAAACTACTTATGAAAAGGTATGCCATAGGTATTTTCCTTGTCGTTTCTAAGGCCGCCTCTGAACGTTTTGTGCCTAGGACGTTCAGTTCAGTTCATTTTTTAATGAACATTTGCCTATTCTCGTGAAAATAAATGTAAAATTTCAAGCGTAGCGCGTCTATATATAAAAAGAAAACTTTGTTGTTTTCTGTGATTCGAACAGTAATGGAGAGAATTAAGCACAGCCCAGCCGCTCACATTACTAATGTGGAGGTAAAAGGGACTTTAGACTTAAGTACAATCAATAATGAGACATGAACATAATAATTCTCCAATTAGATAGAAATATGTCCATATGTAGGCAGATACAAAATCCCATTTGAATGTTACATACATATATAAATAAGTACGTGTTACATTTTTCATCAATTGTACTAGAAGAATCAACGTTTCATTCTTATTAGCAAGCAAATGTAATCACACCATTGCCTTTCTATGTATCATATTTGCCGCATAACATTAACCCCAAAAGGCTGTGCAAGAAGTGGTTTTTTATACTATAATAGTTGATGAATGTATTTTAGTTTGTATGAATGTATTATTATTCATGATTGTTTATCACATTTAGATCCTAAAATAACCACATGTTTTCGCTATCAATCGGAAAAGTGCACAATAGTTTCACACTATCGTTCAAACTGGGTGATTGTTCCCTTGCCCAGTTGATGACGTCAAAGAGGGCTCGTCTCTAGACGTTGCATAAAATGACAAGTAAATAAAGCACAAGTACGTAGGAATATATTTATACTATTGGGTGCGCGAGTCTAGCGTGAGTTAAAAATAGACGAAAATATTTACACGAGCCACTTGCTTAAAAATGTGTGATCTCATTAAAGAGTTAATCTTTACGTAACCTTCCAAACTACAGAAATTACCACTTCAAACTGCGTGGCAATAAACATCTTCTCTGTCAATATGTAAATATACAAATCGGAACAGTCTGAAACGAGTTTTTTGCACACATTTGCTTTTGTTTTGATAAATATACATACTCGTAAATACGAAGATGCCTTTTCAACCGGCCTACACACGGTGTCTAAATTTATTATTGCAAAATATTTTTCCATTGGTGACGCAAACAATATAGTAAATATGTTAAAATGCGATATTTTTATTCGTGAACTTTCTGCTTCACTATTCCTTGATAAACATCCATCGATCCCAATCGGAACCGGATAAATTCGATAAACGACAACAAACCCTACCAAGATAATGACACTATGACAAATTTGTTGGTAATACAACAAAATAAATAATAATACAGAGAAATAAAAAAATCGTATCGTAAAAAAAAGAACAAGATTAACCCCGTAACAAATGTGATTGATAATAAAAGCAATCGGCAACCGCATGTAGTATTCGTACTCGACGTTGTCGCCTCCTTGGAATTTTTTCGTGATTGGGGCATTTAGAGTGGGCTTGTCCCTTATCGACATGGTTAGTAGAACATTTGTATTTATTCGTGTTTTAACTGATGAACAGTGCGGACCAAAGTTTTTGAGAATTGCTTAACATTTATTGGCAATAGTTATTCGTTTTGTAAGTACATACATATTTGTGGTGTAATGGTCTAGATAGAAATAAATTCCTTAACAAGAAAGTGCAACCAGTTTTTTTTTTATTCATTTACAGACAACAGTAGGTGTAGGTAGGTAGTGTTGTTACATTGCCACGAAGACAATATTTTATTTTTTTTTGTATTTATGAGGTGTTTAAAATAAATTCGCGAGAAAAGTGCTGAGGTCCAACGTTTGTTTATGCAAATGATGCAACAGTAGTTCCAGCAAAAGTGTTGTTCATTAAAATAAACTGAGTTGTAAGGTTATCATAAAATCTTTAGAAATATTAACAAACGTAAACACTTTAATGGCAATTTTTGATGATGTAACTGTAAAGTTTATCATTTTTAGAATCCTATAAAATTTTATTTAAAAATAAATATTGAACTTGAAATTCTCTATATATTTTTGTTAATAATTAACCGTGCGATTCAAAAAAAATTCATTCACACAAAATCGGTTGGGCAGGTTTTTATGCTTCCTTCTGTACCTGTTGCTTGGTATACTAATGATTTGAACAGGTTTTAGTAATTAAATAAATGTGCAGCGGCCATTTACTAGGTGAAATTTGAATTAACGTTCGCAATAAAAAAAAATATCGACTGTCAGCAGGTGTTTTCAATTTTATTTTTAGTCTGCGATATGCAGACATAGTGCTATGTCTTTTCCTTATAAAAACTTTCTCTTCTTTCGTCTAGACTCGTCTAGTTAAGAATAATTAGTCTTGTGAGAGAACGAAGCACTTGATGCATTATTTAAATCGATAAAGTCAAGTGATTTTTGTTTGTTTGTGCATAGTAGATGATCTTAATTGATTTTCATTTGAAAGCCCTCCTCGATTAGTTTCTTAATTAAAATTGTAAGTATCTCACAGATTTAAGAGAGGATATAGATTTGTTCCTCTGAATTTTAAACATTTTCAACAAAAAGGGATTAGTAAAATTTTATTTCGACGGACTTACTATTCTGAATACAATTGTGCACAAATTACTGTAACACTCCCCTCTAATGTGATTGGTCAAGTGTTTCTTATTCTGCGTGTGCTATCAATGCAGATAAGATGAATTTTGTTTTTTTTTTTCTCGAAGATGCTACCATTCGACCTTGGGAAGGTCTATGTACGTTCCTGTAGTATCTATTCAATAGACTATTTAATTCATCTCGATCGGACTTTGCTCCACAATAATTTCCTTATCTCAAAAAACACTTGTGGTTCGGGAAATTGGCGTTATTGTATTTTCACAGTACATACTTGATCAGAATAATCGCAATCGAATATTTGTGTGACGTTCTTCGTACTGGTCAATACTCAAGCTCAAGATAACGAATCGGCTTGTTCAAAATCGTTATTGGCATTGATGGTGATAGTAGTGGCTCGCCCAATTTTGTAATCTTATGCCAGCAGTTATCACCGCAGCTAGACGTGGTGTGGCATATATCTCAACTCCTATTCACCCTGTAATAAGCAATACAGAGTCCTAGTCATGATTTATTTTTATTACTATCACTCTTACTGTGATTTTAGTTTTGGACAGAGTTTATCTTCAGCTCCACCAGTGTCAGTATAAGATAAGTAAGACATCATTGTACTCCATCTCGTAGTGTTGACGAAGCGTAATGAAAACTATAAGTTGGTTTATGTTGGATTTTCTTGTGCAAGTTGTTTATTTATGTAGCCAATGCCTCACAGTGCTTGCAAGCGCATACGTATAATCAATCGCTGCAAGTATTTGTGTACTTTAACAATTTCCTTTCTAAAACGAGATAATGCCTTATGATTATTTATCTTATCGCAGTTGATATGAGTTTAAGCTCCTTAAAATATTACGTTATACATTTATATATATATATATATATATATATATATATATACATATGTATATATGCATGTACATATGTACACATTGGATTAACGTAAAAAAATGTTTACTTCTTATTTTACAGAATAATGACGGCTATAAAACGTGAACGCCTTATTGGCGTCATTGATGAGGGAACAAATACCGTAGCCTTTTCCATATACACAACGCCCGACTTTAAAGAAGTTGCAACCAGTAAACTCGAAATGGCATGCATTTATCCACAAGATGGTTGGGTGGAGCAGGATCCTATGGAAATTATAAAAAACATTCGAATTTGCGCCGCCGAAGCTCTTGGAAAGTTGCAACACTTGGGTTATAGAAAAGAAGACGTTGTCGCAGTTGGTATAACGAATCAACGCGAGACGACAATTGTGTGGGATAAACACACGGGAAAGCCATATTATAATGCCATTATTTGGAATGATATCCGAACAACAGTTACAGTTGATAAGATTCTGGACAAATTAACCGATCAAAATAAGAATTGCTTTAAATCGATTTCTGGACTACCAATCTCCCCCTATTTCTCGGCATTGAAGATACATTGGTTAAAGGAGAATGTTCCTGCCGTGAGAAGAGCTTGTCGGGAACGACGTTGCTTAGCAGGCACAGTTGATAGTTGGATTGTATGGAACCTAACGAAAGGTTTGCACATCACGGATGTGACAAATGCTTCACGCACATTGCTTATGAATATTGAAACATTGCACTGGGATCCAGTGCTACTTAAGACATTCTCTATTAACCCTGATATGCTTCCTGAGATTCGCAGTTGTTCGGAGATATTTGGAAAGGTGGTGGATGGAAGTGCGTTGAACGGAATTCCAATAAGTGGAATTATAGGGAATCAGCAAGCATCGCTGATGGGCCAAATGTGCTTTAAGCCAGGACAGGCGAAGAATACTTATCGAGCGGGATGTTTCCTTTTGTGTAATACTGGAGAGAAGCACGTAATTTCCTCGCATGGTCTGCTGACAACAGTAGCGTACAAACTAGGTAAAACTGCACCTGTAACATACGCATTGGAAGGTGCGGTGGCAATCGGTGGTGAAGCTCTTAAATGGCTTCAGAACAACATACGAATTCTTCCGCAAACGAATGAGGCTGAGAAAATGGCTGAAAGTGTCGCTTCCACAGGAGATGTTTATTTTGTGCCGGCATTTACAGGCCTCTACGCCCCCTACTGGAGAAAAGATGCTCGCGGCATCATCTGTGGCCTTACGCAATTTTCGACGAAAAATCACATTGTGAGAGCAACACTGGAAGCGATATGTTTTCAAACACACGACATCCTGGACTGTATGAATCAAGAATGCGGCTACAGTTTAAATAAATTGCACGCCGATGGAGTTCTTACGGCAAATAATCTACTCATGCAACTTCAGGCAGACATTGCTGGTATTCCAGTGTTTCGATCGCAATTGGTTGATACAACAACTTTTGGTGCGGCAATGTGCGCTGCTCTTGCAGAAGGCATTAACGAATGCGAATTCGATCCATACAAACGCTATTATGACAATGTATTCTACGACACATTCTTGCCAACTACAACAGATGAGGAACGAGAGCTTCGCTGTGCCAAATGGAAGAAGGCCGTACAGCGTAGCATGGGCTGGGTAGTAAAGAAAAAGAGTCAGATCATGACCGATGAACGTTATAAGCTGATAGCTTCCATACCAGCTAGCATTTATCTTATATCCGTTTTTGCAATGCTGGTGCACTCTAACATGTTTCCATCAAAGTAGTATAGAATACTAAATTTTTAATTTTATTTATTGGTTACCCTGCTCGCTTGTGTAAGTGCTATAAAAAAGCAAACTGGTTGTGATCTATACCACATGAAATGCGGAATTATATGTATATATATTTTAACATCAGTATGTTTAATTGTGTTAGTTAGATAGTTTAGCCAGTTGTACTTTGGAATGTTTTAATTAAAAATAAAAATAAAAACAGCGACGCCGGCAAGCCTCTTCATCACTACATTTATGACTACCTACTCATTCATCATTAGCAATTACAAATTATTGTATGTACAGTTCCTTAAGCGAACCGATCTATGTTAACGCTTTTATCAAAGGTTAAATTTTTTACTTCCAGTTATCGCTAGTTTTCCAAATAATACTTACATACATTGTACTTTTGAACCTCACCAATCTATGTATGCATATACTTCGATAAGAAAGTTTGTTTGGTTTTTAATTGAAATTAAATAGTCATACAAAGATCACACGTAAATATCTCTACTTCAGTTTATAATACGCCTTCAATATCCGCTATGTACAAAGATAGTAAAGTGATTGTGTTTTATGTTATCCCTATAACATTTAGAAAGTAACCGCTTTTGTTTTTGTTCTTAAACGTAAAGCATACTTGAAGTTCAAAGTGATATAGTGACATTTGAAAAATGTATGTACATACATATATAAGTACATGTATACATATATATATATTATTTTTATAGCACATTGTGAAGAGGTCATTAGAAATTTTAATTTATTTCCTTCACGCTTTCCAAGTTATACTCTCTTATCTTGCTTATTGAAGTCAATTATTCAATACGAATTGTTTTAATTTTGTGATTTTGCTGAAGTACTTAAATTTATTGTTATGCTTTTGTTATTTTATTTAAAAATTGAAAATTAAATAAAATTAAATATTTGATATCATTTTGTTGTGTTTTATTAGTACTTGTTGTTTGGATTGTTAGGGACTTGGTCTGAATTAAGATTTGATGTTCGACAGTTACATACTTAATGTGTAATGAGTGCCGTACATTTGTTTTCAATGTTAAAATGTGATTGGAAATCTGCGAGGTGTTAAGTTTCTAAGGATTGATAAACGTTAAAAGGTTCGGAATAAAAACGATGTAGATAAAGTCTCTACACTTTACCATTCCAAAAGTCTTAATATTTCAATATGAACTATCTTATCTTATAGGAAACATGAATGTATATGTAAAATAAGTATGCATTTGATAAGTTTTAAATTTTAAAGCAGATTAAGTACTGGTCCGTGCGAACATAGATTTTTTTCAAAGATTACGGGCAATTTAATAGGCAAACGATTTGATCAGGCATGTATGAATACGCTGAATACGCAAATGCATTTTCATGGATAAGTGGAAAAGGTGAATAGATAACAGGATAAACAACTGAAACTCTGTTTACTCTGCGATTTTTATAATTTTGTTATCGTTGTTATGAACAATTATTGAATAAGAACTTTCTTGTATGGCAGATAGCATTGTTGGCTTGGCTCAATGATTGCGTATCTATGGACCATATGCTATGAGTCAGCCTAATATTTATTTACTTGAGAAGATTCTGTCTACGGTTTGCTGATCAACACTTACTCACATACTGTGAGTGATATTGATGTTTTTTCATGAAACTGAATTTAAGGATTAGTTGATTGTTATTGCGCAATGTTAGTATTTTCAGAAGCATGGCATCGACTTGATTAAGGAATTCTTCAAAGGAATTCGAATTTCCTAACATCATGACTTACCCTTATACCATGCATGGCTTCATAAAAACGACCTCGAAAATTTGGTATTATCGAAGGCGACTGAATGACTTTTTAACTTTACCGTGAGTTTGTCGTGTAAATGATTTTTTTCTCTCGATCACTGCACTGCCTGCATTGTGAATCTGTACACATTCCTGAATACAAACTCAAAATGAAGACATATCGCATTACGTTCCGAAATGAATTGTGAACGCTGCTGCGCAAACAAAAGCAAACAACGCATCATGAACTAACACGATGCAAATGACATTTGTTATTGTTACAGTTCTTGTTTTATCTTTAAAATGTTTTTCATGAATATTCGATTGTCACCCGTACCATATTCGTTTAATTAAATGAGTTGCGATTAATTTGTTACACTTTTTTGCAGATTTGGAAAAAAGAGATTGTGAGCATCGTATAACATTCAAAAACGTCATGATTCACAATTCGCAACAATTTCCGCAAGACAATGCGTGAAAGCATTGTGTGTTTGTATTACCGATGAAAGATGCAGTCACAATGCGCATTAGCTTGAGGAAAAGAAAGAACATTTTTCAGGACGAAGATTACAGGTGAACAACAATTCATGTGTCTAATCTAGGAAATGGAAATGACCTAACTTTAATTTGTTGTTATTCGCCAATGGAACGATTATACTAGAAGTTGAGAAGAATGGTAACACACATTTGTTATTATGAAACACGACCTAATCGTTTTTAATTATTTAAGAATGATGACTATTCAATGCATTCAAACGAATGTTTTTAACCATTTTTAAGCTCCTATCATAGCTGTTTCCAAAATGATATCGATCATATCATTATTTCATTTAAATACAATCAACGTTCAAACCAAAATGTTTTCTATAATAACTACCTGAATTAATATTCAAATTATTTACGGATATTTTAATAAGTACTTAGATTAGATTCATATTTATTTATCATTATTAAAACCTATTTTCCCACACTTCTATTTATGTACTTATGATCAAAAATTTATGCCTAGAATTATAGCGATAATATCTGGAGTTTTCTTTTTTCACATTATTATTCAAATGTATTCCTTTATTCTAATTGAGTAAAAAAAGGGAATAAATACGTCATTATTTCTAATTTATAATAATAGAAATATGTACTTAAAATTACACAATCAGTTTCAAAACGTTGGTTTGCTGGTACCAATGCCTCTAGCTGGAAGACTGTTTGTTTTTACTGTTGGATTATCCCGCGCTTGGGAATGTGCCACCACAATGCTTAAGTACTGCACCCATTCTTCAGCGTTCTTACCGTCCTTGGGTTTGAGTATTAATGTTTGATCAGCGGTAAAAATCTCAAATGCTTTAGGTATGTTTCGTGCTCCGCGAGATACCTTGACTGATCGTATTTGATTAACGTCAATACTCTCTCCTCCACTCTGATTAATTAAATACATATTTTATAATTAATAGTTAAATTTTACATTTAAATTAGATTACCGATCCTTTGCATGAAAGATGTGCTCCCGATAGTGTAAAGTATCGAGTTCTCCATCGTCGAAATAGTCGCCATTTACCCTTCTTTTCCTTCAATTGACCCTCAATGACGGGTTGATTGCTGCCACTGAAGAATCCAACTGCTTTGTCTGGATGATTACAAAGAAAACATCCCCATTGGTACTCCAATTCGTTACAGTTTGGATTAGACTGATCTGTTTTGGAGACTTCGAACACATCGAGAAACCCTGAGTGACGTAATTCATTTACTAGAACTTCTCGTTCCTGCAAATATTTAACATATGTATAGTTATTGGGATAGCAAAATTCACATATGAATACCTTTGCATTTGGAAATTGACTTGTAACTAGTTCGGTAAATGTTCGGCTCTCACATTTAAGTATTTGCCAAATATTTTTCAAGTTACTGATTCCAGGTTCTCTGGTGCTTAGGACACATTTCTCTTTGACCTAAAATGATAAGATTTCTAGCAATGATGACTTATTTATTACTTGTTTCACTTACATAGTGCCGCACTTGAAAGTCCAGAAACATAAGATGAATCCAAGTTTTTGGATTACGCGTACGCATTGTGAAACACGTTTTTGAATAAAGGCAGTGTTGTCCACGGATTTGACAGGCAAAGTGTAGCTTGGCTACTTTCTTTGTTCGTCGTTCTAAAATATTTGTGTATGTATATTTTTAATCAATAGGTATGGAGCAATTGTAGATCAATCTAAGCTATTCTTTATACGTATTTATTAGGTACATATGTACATATATGTACGTCTACGTATGTGTGTAACGTCTTTGTCAAATTGGTCTATTTGTTACGATTTTATGTACCGGAGCTATACATTGTAAAAATATCAGGATTACCAAATCTGGTGAGAGAAACTATGAAGGTATAGAACCTTATAAAGGCATAGAATCTGTCGATTCTAAAGCGTTTTAGTTTTGAGGTTGCCTTGGCTACAAATTTCAGACTATCATTACCTATCATTGGAATCCACATCATGTCGATTTAATGTCAGGATTTCAAAATGAATCGTAAAATGTGTTATGTAATTGTTTGTAATTATTACTCACCTTCTATGCTACACCTCGTTGGTGGAGGTAAGCAATTTGAAACTTCATCCATGTAACTCTTGATAGACGGGAAATGTTTTTCACAAAATTGCTGCACTGGGTCCCGCATGTATTGATATGGCTCAAAAGTACTCATCCGTTGATCCAATATACTATTGTTTGCATTTAGTAGAGTTCTACTTGTATTATCATTTCTACGTGGTGTAACATTTGTGGTTGGACCTGACACCACTACCTCATGATTGCTCTAGAAAAAAAAAATACATTTTTTTTTCGGCTCTTGAAAGAACAAATTGTGTAAAACAAACCGTTCCATTAACTGGTAACTTCATCACCGATTTTTGGTTCCCATTAAGTGGTGGCAGCGCTGGCGAAGCATGATGAACTGAAACACTGTTCTGTGGTATTGAAATTGATCCTTAAAAAATATAAAAATAATAAGGTAACAAACATATTTCTCTTTTTGTTTTAAATAATAGTTTCTTATACCAATTGACTGATTCAACGCATCGGTACTATACTTCAGCAAAGCGTTGCTCGAACTCAGTAACGTTGTTGGACCCTGCGAATGTGGTCGACACTTATTTGGAGAAGTAGTTACTGTGACACCGCCCGAAGTTACTTGCGTCGATGGTATTCCCCATTTATTATGACCAGTGATGATTACATTGTTACTCAACGGTGGAACTGGTGTAATATAAGTAGGATTATGTGCTGCAGGTGAAGTAGTCGATTTTTGATGAGCAGCTGCCATTTGAACAATTACATTTCCACTCGACTGACTGTTTGCCACTGAATTAGGTGCTGCCGTATTCGAACTTGATCCATTTTGATTAATATGCTGCGAGGAACTCAAACGTGTCATACTTTTATGTAAGCCACCTACGGATCCTCCTAAGAAGAATATGATTACTCTAATGTTGAAATACTCTTTATATCATGGACGTACCTGTGACGTTAAGTCGAGTCATACTTCTATGAGTATTACTAGACGGGTGTAGTCGTCCAGTGCTCCTTGAGTCACCTAACTTTGCGCGTCTAGTGTAGCCAGTGTGAGGTGGAGTTGGGGGAACTGCAGGTGCAGCGCTATTTGCTATTGCCGCGGAAGATACTTGGAGTGGCATATTTGTAGGCGTATTTACTGTAGCTAATTTCAAAAAGTATGTGAATTTTAAATGTTTAAGAACATGCTGGTATGTACGAGTACTCACAAATTTTTATGTTACTTGGCACTGCTATTGATTTCCTAACGTCTTTTGGACTGCTCGGACTACTCCGACTCTTTTTACTTATCACAGTGCTGCTGCTACTTACGACGTGACGGCTTCGCGATATATCTGTGTTTATTGTGGTAGTTGTGGCCTGTGTGCTGGGACCTAATGTAACTGGCGTTGAATTTAAATTCACAATCGTCACACCTCCTGATGTCTTATTACCATCAACATGCACTTCGGATGACGCAGAAAGCTTTTGTTGACTATTATCGAGAAAATGTTAAGTTATAATTGTTTTATGGTCAAATCTATGTAAATATGCAACCTTATGACGTTTTTTTGTCGAACACATGCCAGTACTTTGTCGTTAAATAATATCGGAAACGTTGAACATAACATAGTTGCTTCATGCAATAATATTGTTTGTGAGGTACGGTCAGCATGCGGTAAATGTTCAAGCACGAAGTCAAGAGCGTATTGTGCTGTATCCTAGTGGCATAATTAAAAAATAAATAAATTTGTTATTAGTTTGTACTCTATCTTTTAACTACTTAATGATAGTGTTTTATGGTCAGATTAAAAGCGTCATCTCTACTTGGTTTCTTAGCATACTCTATTTCATTCATACATTACATGCATTTAGTTATGTTTTTCAATAATATAATTATCTGCAAAAGTATTGGCAATGATAATATGTAGTTAACATAAATTTCTGATTGCATAATGAAACACACATGTATACCTACACATATTAATGTTAATTATTTTACTTTTGTCTCATATAATCTGACTGACTATTACAATCTTGTAATAGTTGCGAGAAATAAATGTTGATGACTCAAATTGTTCTTTTAACACAGACGAAACCACGAAACCATTTGTGAAAACGATTACGACTCTTGCGCTTAATCGCCAACATATTAAATGATCAGTTATAAAATATCAAAAGTATTTCTGATTTTACAAAACGATTGAAAATCAAGCGGACTACTAAAAAAAAATTTTTTTGGCGACCTTTCTGTTATTACGAGTGCAATGTAATGTGGTTATGTACATCCGAATCTAAAATCACTTCATTTACATATATGTATGTACATCTTTCTTGTATATGTATGTAGTTCGATACCGATTCTCTCAACTTATCTTGGACAATTCTAAAGAAGACACAAAAATAAATTACCTTGTTATTCCGTCCAGCGGTAGCAAGAACTTGTGCAGCCAATGAAATTGTGGTAGGGTTATTCTTTGCCGTTGATTTTATTTTATCAAATTGCTCAACAATTAGTTTGGGTGAAGACTCTGCCACTTTCAATAGTATTTGCATTGTCGCTGTTGCAGTTTCCGAGTTCAAAAGAAACTCACACAGTTCCGGAACACTACTCTCAAGGACCTAGTTTATAAATATTTGTTAATAAATATTCAAATACATTAAAAATCCACTATACAGTTGGAGTCTTTTGTGCAATCAAAATGTAAAGCTGCAATAGCGCGAGTTTCTCTTGTAAGTCACATTGCGGTAAAAGTCCTATCAGTAATGGAGCATGTGGCGACACCTGCTCTGGTGAAACTTCATAGATTTGGGAAAGTACTCGACACAGTCCATAGTTGCCTAAAATATATGTATAGAACTTTTATTTTAAACTTATTAAAAACGAACTTGATGAGAACTAACCAGCAAGAATTGAGTCCATAATAGAATCCACATGAGGACTTAGTAAATAAGCGTAATCAATAGCAGCCAATGATAGGTAACTAGCTAAATTCCTCGAAAGTTCCTTGTTGCCTTTTGGAAGGAATTGCACTGCTACAGGCAGAGATATTTTCATTAGTTCTTTCTTGTCGTAATTCTGAAACAGTTCCAAATTTCCTAATTTAATATATTGAAATTTAAATGTGAATACAAAAGGAATTACCAGAAAAATACTGGATATAATGTCGGCAGCAATTTTTGCATGAGGTGGATCCTCTTTCATTGGTCCATGTGGTTGTAGTGGCCATAGTAGACATGTTTTAAGTAAATCCACTAAAGCTGAACAGTACCGCTCTGCAGTTTTCGTCTCTCGAATGCACGACAATATTCTCGTAACACAAATCTCCACCACAGATTGGTCATTGTTATTTTTTAGATAATCTGGTTGTGAAATAATTGGTCCGATTTCTAAAAGCTAAAAAAAAGGTTCTAGGTCTTTATCACTATTATATGATTACTTACAACTTTCGTAATGTCATTCACAATTTCAGAGTCCGATACAGAGAAAAGATCACCCGCTCGGGATAGATCACGTTTTGATAAAACTATTGTAAAAAGTTCATGCATTGTTCACAGTTGAATTTTAGCTCAAATTTCTTAAATAGCAATTTGATCTTTTTAAGGACGGGTCAGCAGCATCTTGATGCTGATATACCATATCTGAGAAAAAAAAGAAACAGTTATATGTATTATATTTGATATAAGTTTATAATATCGACAAGAACATCCATACCGTTCCAAGTTCTAAATGTTAAAGAAAGATAATTAACAATAAAATTCAAGTAAGGGTTGATTGAAGGAATTTGAAAATCTCTTGCAACCCTTGGCAAAGAGAATTCCATTTTGGATTATCAGCTCAATGGGTCGGGACAGAAAAAAGAATTCGTATTTAAGTTTAGGATTAGAGGAATTGGATTAGCTTAAATAACATGAAAACAAAAAACGTAAATTTGGACTGAAGGGAATGGAAAATCTTTGTATACAAAGCAATTCCACTGTTATATGGTATTATTTATTCGCACCTGTCTTGAATAGATTGAAGTGTAAAATCTGAAAAAGGCGTTGATTAGTAGGTACACGAAATATAAAAAAACGACAGACATAGGTTTGTGTGGACCATGGTGCAGTTTTAATGGGAAAGAAATTAAGTATACCTACTGTAAGTAATTTTTATCGTACGATTTGAGGTAGTCTTAAAAAAGCAAATAAGATGAAAAACCGACTTATACATCATAGGTACATAATTATGTATGTATGTACATACATTGAAATATGCAGCTGCAACTATGAGTTATGTTTCGAACATCAAACTACATACATAGCCATCTAAGTCTTGAAAATATATGTACATACATATGTATGTAACACAATTACCTACACAATTGACGGATCTGTAATCCTGTGAAAGTCCTCCTAATCAATGGATAAAGTTTTAACGCTTCTACTGTAACACCATTGCATCATCCTAAATAATTCAACGACTAGCCATTCTTGGTAGTAAGTATTTGCTATTTCCAAAATCATGCATGATCACCGATCGGAGAATTCCATTTCACAACCCGAACCACAGACCACAAGAAACTCGTGTCAACAGACACACTTTACTCGTTTAATGCGCACCACTGCAAAAAGAACAACGACCAGATCTAATTTTAATTCCCAAAATGAAATCATCAAAAGTGACAAAAGCACAAAAGCAAAACCACTGATTACGTCTGATTATACTATTGCTTCACATGCAGCTAATCCAAAAAGATATTTCTTAAGACAAATGTACACATTTTTCTGGAAAATATTTCGATCACACTTTTCTATTGCTTCCACCGCCCAAACCGGTGTAGCAGGTTCACTACGTGTAAAGTGGTGTGGAACTCTTGTAGCCCCGCTGCTGGTCCTCCAAGATCGAACAACTTATTCCTATTAGAAAGTTTTCTTTAATAACTTCCTTGAACTGTGTTTACTATAAATCCACTAACTAAATACCAACAATAGATACATGGATAGGAATTTCTTGTTTTTTTTAATTAAAACCCCAAGCAATTCAAGTCCAAAACGAATTTTGCAATGCTAGCATATTGAACTAACCTTTACATAAGCACATACACTATGTTGTCTTCTTTACCATCATCAATTAATAAAGCAATTCTTCAGTACGAATCGAACAAGTTAATTTCCATTTTTTGGTATTAAAGAAAACACAAGAAAATAGTAGTTGTTGCTTGCAATTTGCACACAATGCGACAAGCGGTTAATCTCGATCGGGAAGCGGACAGAGTAATCATACAACCGTAAACACAACAAAAACTATATACACCTACATTTTTCCTGCAATCAAAAAAAAAACAAGATACTTTTCAGGTGAAAACAACGCAACCGGTAGTATCTGCGCACGAAAGAGATAACCGGATGAATATACGTGTAAAATATCGCGATACAATTCACGATCACGATTCATTTAACCGTAACGGGATCCATGTATCTTTTTGTTATATCAATTTTATTACCCTTTTTTTCATTTTTCTACCATTTTTAAAATTGTTCCAAAACTTGTTTCTGAGTTACCTTTTCTGCAAAATATCACTAGCAATAGATACAAATGGTCTACTCAGCACGATCACTTGTGTAAGTAAGAAGAAAACACAGTCATTTCACATTGCAGAAGTTGCTGGCGAATGTATCTTTTACTTCCACCGTACTCGTATCTCTGTCTTCTTTTTTCTTCATCGGTAGTGCTGACGAAGAAGAAGGTGCACTGGCTATACATTTGTCGTTCCTTCGGGCAAGTGTCATCGGTCAGCTGGTTTTAATTTATTATTTCTTTAGTACTCACTCTGTCTTTACGGTATTGCTGTCCCGTTTCGGTTTGTTTATTTATCGTCAAAATCCAGCAACATGTGGCATAGCAGATACCTGTTATTTATTCATTCGCACTTGTGTGCATTATTGCTATAGAAATACCGATTTGTAATCATTAATTGTTGCGGGCCATGCAATGAAGTAGTGATACATCTACTTATGGATTTTCATGAAACATTTGGTTTTGATTAGAAATGGAAAAGACAAATTTGAGTAAGTTGCATACTTATACCTGTAAAAGCTAACCAAATCATCGATCTTAGTTTACATACTATCTAAGGACTTAGTGACCATAACTACCACTACGGGTTTTTCATAACATCTCGTATAAAGTCTACTATTTTGACTAGTTAAGACTTCCATTCCACTTTGACTAGATTAACGTGACTTCCAGTATCAATCCATTGATGGCGGAGTTTTTCCTCGACACATCTCCTCGTTACTCGTTAAGTCTACGAAAATTTTAAGTGTAGATTCTATGCACATTGTTCTTAGTTTGTTTCCTGGGTAGTTCAGCAATAATATCATTGTTATTCGAAGATTGTAAAGGATTCGTACATATTTAATTTACTTTACATAAGGGCGATTCACACATCCTCCTTAAACATAGAGACTTTGATCTGTAAATCAAAAACATACCTACACTACACTTGTCTGACATAATTCCATTGAGTATGAGTGTTGTCATTGAGTGAATAAAAGTTCATCCCTTACCTTGTGTCCAAAAACCTTACAAATTACAAAATTATCTGCTCTCTGTTGTCACCGGTAACTACTTCTAAAAATTCCTTCACACGTTGACAAACAATCTGAATACTCACTTGCGCTTAGGTGTTAGTTAACATAAGAATTCTTCAAACGGAATGAACAGTGACGTCAATCGTTAGGCAAGTCACCTAATGTACTTATCTAAAGAGCTACTTCGACGGGTGAGGAGGTTTCAGAACTGTGTGTGTAATGACAAGTAATTCCGAAAGTGGACAACTAATATCCGTTTATTAGAGTCCTTATCTTAGTTTTAATCAAGAATTTAATCCTTCCTATTGGGGTTTTGCGTCTAATTAACTGCTTTACCATGGAGAAAATTATGTATGTATGATCCATGACTTTGGCAGACGAAATAAGATTGACTGGTAAATTTTTGTAAACAAAAACTGTCCAACTCGGCAAGGCAATTGAGTAGTAAGGTCCTATCCCGAACAACTAAAGAGATTCTATATAAGACCTTGATCATCCCAGCCCCACTTTATGGCGTTGAAGCATGGACTTAATCGAAATCGAATAAAAATATACTCCGCCATTTCGAGAACAAAATTTGTCGCAAAATGTTTGTCACCGTTTGCGTTGACTAGTTTTAAAGGAGCAGATTCAATAACGAACTATGTATACGAATTGGACAGCGACATCGAGCCAGCCAAAAAATTACTCCTCGGTCATCTGAGATGGCGAGGACTTGTAAAGTTAATGGACACATCAAATCCAACGCGGAGGGACAAGGGAGTAGAGGAAGACCTCGCCTTACGTTTCGTGTACAAGTAGAAGGGGACCTCCAACCAACTTAGGCTGTGTTTATGGCGAAGCGTATTCGCGTCGCGTGACGCTATGGCTTTTCGAGCGATTGCAAGCGATTGAGTGTTTATGAGAGAGCGATTCCGCCTAGTTTCATTCGTATTTTGACAGTGATAAGGTGAACGACATGCGTGCAAAAATAAGGCGGTTATTGTTATAGGAAAGCAGTTGTTTAGTGCGTAAAAAATATCTTAAAACCTTAAAAATTAAGAAGAAATTTCAAGTGCATCCAATTAACAAGGAACGCAGAAGTTATGGAGAATTTCAGAGATTCCACAAACATTGACTTTCACGCACAAGTTCAATAACATGATGAACGAGCGATTCGCTAAACTGATTCAAACTATTTTGATTGCAGTTTTACGTCGCCCGCAGTCGCTTGCAGTCGCTTGCAGTCGTTCACTTCGCTTTTCGCTAAATCGCATAGCGTTGGGCGACGCGAATACTCTTCGCCATAAACACAGCCTTAGAGTACACAATTGTAGGTAGTTCTGTAAGCAAGCTTCTTATTTGAGGTCCATGCTTCAAAACTCTAACACGAAAATCATTTATTTTATATTATTCGTCATAGGGGAATAAGCATAAGTCTCTAGGCTCTCTAATTCAGACCACAGAAATATCTATTATTTATATTTACTTATATCGGAACTTGTAAGTGTATGAGCAATCAAAATCCTACACATACAAAATATAGTTGCACGCAGATCTACCTTATATTAGGTTATAACTTTATAAGTGATATACACCCTACTCACTCCTAATAGAAATTTAGTTTGTTTTCGCACTTCCCACTCTCTGAATAAATAAAAGAAATGTTAGATCAATAATATCTCAATTGGATTACAAAACATTGCTCGTTGTTAGTTCCTCTAAGCTTTTTAACAAAATATTTCTGAGTACATACTTATACTCGTGCATACTCACGTACGTATGTATATTTGGAATTAAAATTCAAATATAATTAACCTTTCTACTTTACATAAAAAGTCCAACTTTGCCCATGTTTATTTATTTGGTTCAATTCCATGTATGTAGCTGAATAGTCGACGAGAAGAGTAAAGGAAATCCAGAAATTTTAATGCGAAGTCAACGACGTTCTAAAAGCATTAAAGTTATTCTATTTTAAGCAGATTACCATTTTATTTAAATTATACATAGATACCTGAAGAAACAAGTAATTTTTTACTGCCTCAGTATTTGTTGCTGGACTATGACATTTTGCCGATCAAATGTTTGTATGGAAAATTTTTCTTTTATTTCTATCATTGTACACAATTAAACCAGAAAAATATGTCATTGTAAAAAATATAAATCTTTATTTGGTAACTCAGTCATTTCACAAGTATTGTGCGCTCAGCTTCTCGACTAAAGCAATATATTCCTCTTTAGCGGCATCTTGGCTCTTGCCCTTATTGTCGTTCCAAGATTCCCACTTAGCCCGACCCTTGAGGTCAAGCATACCTGGTTTACTGGTATTATTATCTCCAACAGTTGCTTGTTTGAAAAGAGCATACAATTGCAACAGTTCACTGTCTGTTGGACGTTTTGTGAAGGTCTTGACCTTAGTAGCGGCAGCATTAAATCTCTACAAGAGTACAATAATGAAAAAACACAATTACAAATCGAATCAATAATCGTATGTATTTATCAATCACGATAGATATCGATGGTCAAGAGTTAATATATAGATGATTGTAGACACACTGGTACTTACTTCATCGAGCGACATGATATTGGATTTAGGTAGAAATCTGAAATCAATAAGTAAAAATAAAACAGAAGATTAGATAAGCATGTTGCTTGTGAATAAAAGTTAAAGAGTTAACTCGTTTGTGATCTAAGACCAACAAACACCATTATCACACAACAAACAGACGATGTATCTCAATGAAAATAAACATCGTAATTACAGCAATTACTTGCTGATTTTATATACATATAACTTCATCTTTGTACTCGTTCACTTAGTTTAGAGATTGTCAATTCAGTGGTATGGAATAAATGCGAATATTTGTTACATTGCATGAGATATAAATTTGTGTATGTTGTCAAGCATCGAAATGTAAAACTATTAACTATTTCATGAATTGAAGTGGATCCAAAGAAAACGTGATTACTGACAAACGTGAGCACCATTTAAATGACAGTGTTTAAAAAAATTTTAACGATTCTTAATTCGATGCAGATACATATGTGTATTTCATTTTTAATTATTTATCTAATTTTGTCCTAGGCTTCCGTAATTTATTTAATAGCTTGGACGTCAATTGGCAAAAAAAAAAAACACACACACACTTTTTTTCGGTACGGAGTTGTTACTGACAAACTTATTTGAAACTACAACTTACTGCTTACTGGAGGAGGAAGAGAGAATCGAAAAACTGCTACAACGAGCAATTGTTAGACTGAGCCAACGTACAGCCAAGACTTGGTGTTATAAATTGAGTTTTACTTAGAAAAAAAGAAATACTTCCAGCTCCAATCCCATTCCATTTGATGCAGAAAGCTCAGAGCTTTCGGCACTCATACACAGGCAGTTTTAGTATCTTTTGCAATGTTTTACACTTGTTACCACTAGCAAACCCAGATAATTGTGTTGGAAAACACAAATTCGATCTACTTTGATGATCAGGTACGCTTCAGGTATAAAGTGCATGCAATACGTACATATGTATGTACGTTTATATACATAAATTAGGAAATAACAAGATTAAGTATAACAATTAGTTAATAACACAACGGATTGTATAGTTTGGATTAGATAAAGAAAAATCCGTATGACTACAAAGTTTACATCTTTTATTTTTTTAAATTAATTGTTGAAAACATTACGAATATTGCAAAAGGAAAGACACCTCAAATTTTGATAAATTAAGGTTTAGCACAACCTACTTTGTTTTTACGTTCTCTAAATACTACAGCAATTAGATTCGTCTTTAATTGCCTGCCCTACGGTAGTGTCGTAATTACCCATCCCATTAAATAAAAACTGAAATTATTATTTGGGCGATTTTTTATAGGTGTCACTGTGAGGTGAAATTCTGTTTAATACTTCGCAGAACATACTTTTTTTTTTAAATTAATTTATTAAATAAATGTATGTTGTTTATGTTTTTTCCGTCTCTTCGAATTTGTGAACCGTATGGTTTTTTCGACACATATACAAACACATACATATACATATGTATGTATGTATGTATGCATGTATGTATGTAAATATGTATGTACATATAATATTTAAATAGTTAACTAGAAAATGATTTTATAATAGGCTCACGACGAAAGGTCGTAGAAAGTATATTCCGGTCCTTAGAGTTGATTTGTCAACAACTGGTCTTAAAAATGTATATAACGTGTATGAATATACATATACATAAGCAAGTGCAGAATTTATTAACAACAAGTATAATCGTAATGCATGATTCATGTAAGTGCCGATACCTACGCAGCCAATGCAAGCTAAGTTTTGCAGGAGGACATGTCTAACTCCTTTCCAGATGCTCTGACTGTATCTAATTTCGATCGCACTGCAGTTCGGTATGACTAAAAAATATTTCCACTCGGTACGATTGGGATTAGAGTTGGTGTAGAGTGACAATTGGTAATTTCTCCGCTCTAATAGGTCGTTGATAATTTCAAACCATTTGGTCGTCCTCAAATCATATAAACGTTGTTGACTGAACTATGTAATATGTACCTTGCGCATTGGGCTATAGGGGTTGTCGTCGTGTCCAAACCTGTGGAAGTAGACTCTGAAACATCCATGGTCAGTAAATATCTGGATCAGGTAGAAATTCAGCTCCCTATACTCCTTATTGTTTCCAAGCCATAAACGATCAATCTCAGCGTCTACTTGCATTTAACTGAATGATACCATATCTCCTGTCATTCTTTCAGAATTAACCTTCCAGACTTGATCTTGGTGGTTCCCCAGTATCACTTGGACTTGTCCCAGTTGATGCCGTTGTCCTGCTGGCACTGTATTTCTGTTGTGCTCCTTTAGCAAGAAGGTCTGTTGGTAACATGCCAGCCACTACACATGCCGCGTCATACATAGGAGTTTGTTGGGAAGGCTCTGCATCTTGTGGTTTGGGCCGCCGATATTTGGCATTATTCTTACCAGGACGGCCGTTCCCTTTGCTGCCTTCACAGCTGCATGTTGTAGATGTTACTTAAAAGGTTGCCTTGTGCGTGTGCTTGACTTTATTCAAAGGTTTTGTTGTTTGAGTACAATGAAGAACAGATATTAACTCAGTGGAGTGCAATTCAGACATTTGCATATCAAAATCTATAGTCAACATAGGTTTTAGTCATACTTTCAACTAACCTAACACGCCTACTTTTTCTCTGGGTTCCAAATTATTTTTTCAAACAGATTTACTCTATTGGTGTAGGCAAATTGATTTCCAAGTACTTACCTTAATTTTTTTAGTTAAATAATTTGTTATCTATCGATGGAGATAATCTGCACTAGATAAGATAAATTTTAACAAATAAGTGTTTTATTATAGCTACTCAATACTTAATCTTTCAGATTTCGGTTTTTATATTTTATGTTGCCCCTGGGCATTCGTTATATAATTTATTTTACAAGATTTTTTTGTTGGACCAAAATGCGTATCGATCTGTAGAAAAAGGTAAGCTTTTAAAAGCAGGGTTAACCTCGCACTTAGTTCTAGATGTATTAAATAACAAATGAGAAAAGGTTTAGATTTATTATTCATTTATTTAATAGCTCTTATAAATCAGTGATAGATGATTTTACTGTAAAGCAAGTTAAAAAGTGATTAGCGTTGATGATCATATATGTACCTAATAATTGTATTTGGTGAATTAATAAGCAGCTTTGGGTTTTGCTAATAACGATCGGACACCAAACGCAGTCATGGATAAAAAGATGTATTTATACTTACATATGTATGAACGCAAAGTATTGCGCCTGCATCTCTCCTACTTTTCTTGTTTGTTTAAAGCTTTCTATGGGTATCGATCGATACCACACTGCACTGTGCTCTCAAGTTAATATTGGATAATTGTAATGTAATTATTTTGATCAGTTTATTAACTTGTAATTATTATATAAGAGGACTTATTGCTAAAGAAATTTTGTCTCATATCTTCGGCATTTCATTTGATTACAAACATTTTGCTTAGCGAAAGAGGGATTATCTTTTCCATTCTTAATATGCTACATGACACGGTAATGTGGCGGTCTAAGGGAAGAATTTTTTAGAAGAGCTACTACATCCAAAAGTGCGATGAGATTATCAGGTAAAGTCCGACGATATGGTAACTTATAACTACCAATTCAAATAAGTACCATTTGTGACTACATTCAGCGTTATTACATGGGCAGCTTCGAAGATTCACAAGAAACTTGGATTTTCAATGTCAAGAAGAACTTGTTCAACTTTTGTCCAATAGTGTTTGGCGAGATAGTATTGCACATGATGTCGGTATGTCTTCGGTCAACGTTCTCAATCTGACTCTTACTTACTCCTCAGAAGGACTCGGAGACAGAGTTGTTCCAAAGAATGAATTATTCACTTATTCAGTATTATGTCCAATAACATCTCTACACTGTTTGTTTTAAAACGAGCACTAGGACATGCATTTTCAGAAGGGTTCAAACTCCAACAATTCAAGAGAAGAATTTTCTTCGCAAGTTGCAGACATACTTCGGAATACACACTTTGATTTGCTCATTTTCCTGACATCTTTTTCGGTACTATATTTCGGACTATATTTTCAAGATATATGAAATCCTTTACTCTTTCTATCGATTATCCAGCAATGTAGGTTGGTACGAATTAATTAGGCTTATCATCTTAGTCGATAACTGCATCCTTCATTCGTTTAGAGCAGGTTTGTAATTCTGTGAGAAAGTAAGCATACGTCATCATAAATAAGAGCAATAGTAACGAAAGAATGTAGCCTTCGAAATATAGATCAGATAGTCTTCTAAGAACATAAACTTTGGGACTCTTCTTGTGACACTTTAATAATAGCTATTTATCTATCCAGGATAGCTCTCCTAAGCAAATAAATTCTGTGTTGACACTGTCGAACCCCTTCTCTAGATGATGTATCTATTAATAATCAATGCTAAATTTAATGAATGAGAGCAGAATGTAAATGTGGAACAAGAGGGTACAGAGAAAAAACGGCTTCGAGTGTTTCTAACTCTTACAGCCTGGAAGCAGCTATGTCTCCAATTTTTTATAAGGTATAAGCAACTCATAAGCAACTCCTTGCTGGCCTTTCTTATTGTTTTCAAACAACATATTATGGTTAAAATGCAAACCTTTGTAAATTTGTGAATACTTAGGTGGCGCTAATTTGTTAATAACTAATTGGAGAAAATGCATTTAGATGACCTTGCATTACTAATTTCCTGATTTATCGTATCGGTTTCTACTATTACTTGAAAACTATTAATGGGTAGAGTTTTCCCCACTTTCCAATAAACTTTAAGATAATGTTTTATCTTCGATAAATATTTAAACGGTTATAAATGAATTAATAAATGGTTTCTTATCGTATGAATCACAAAAATGATTGTTAAAAAGCGGCGCTTCCTCGGTAAAACCCTTAAATGATATCACTTCCAATATGATAAAATTTGGGAGTGGTATCTCTATTAACTTCAGATTTATCAATAATTTAATTAAATCCAAATTTAAAGACGACCTATAAAAGTAGCCAGCGCCAACTACAAATCCATCAGTTGATATCTCATTCTATCAATAAGAAGTCTAGAGGTAGGATACACTTTACAACAAAATTTCTATCAAATTGGATTAATCTAAATTGTTTGTAATATTATTATTTTTTTAACCATTGCAGCTAAACTCTTCTCACAACACAAAATGGCTGATGTAAGATTTTAACTTTTCTGTGCATACATACATATGTACAATTTTAACACAACTCTACCTATATTTTTGTTTTTCAGTTCGTCGAAATTGCAAAGAAAGCTGCATCATTCAGCAAACAACCAAGTGACGCTGAATTTTTGGAATTCTACGGACTTTACAAGCAAGCTACAGCTGGTGATGTCAATGTCGACAAACCAGGTGTATTGGATCTTAAAAACAAGGCCAAGTGGGAAGCCTGGAACTCGCACAAGGGCTTGTCAGCTGACGAAGCAAAGGCTGCTTACATTAAAGTTTACGAGAAATATGCTCCAAAATACACATAAATATTTTAGTTATGATGTATAAATATGCAGGTTCTCGGTTTAAAATTGTTCTAGACGATAGTAAATAAAGTAAACAAATTAAAAAAACATCTTTCTGCATTTCCACATTAATGAACTAACTGTGCGAATTGATATTTCAGAAAGTGCGTTTATTCAAATGCTTACTATGTATATTCATAAAATAAAATCGACACATTTATTTACATAATCTAGGGCGCTGAAATCTACGCCTAAAAGCAGTAAACGCATTAACCATCTACACTTGCTTCCGATTCCGGCATCGCAATAATGGCAGCTATTAATGGTTTTGTTTGTTTCGATTTGGTAATAATGATTCGCACAAGTGAGTTCTCCTTGGTCAATGTAACTGGCGGTAGACCATCTTCCGCAGATAGAATTGCAGTGATCTCAACATCAATTTTTAATGGTGATCCTGGCAGAATAGCGGGCAACTGTAAAACAAAATAATGTATATGTACGTTAAGTAATTTAAATAAATTTTATTAGAAAAGACAGCAGGGACAGGAATTGATTATTATCAGGCACAGTATTTTTTTAAGTTTTTGAAAAACATCTAAACATCTAACAGAAACCATTTGAAACGACTTCAGCAATTATTTCCCCAAAAATATGTGTTTTTCAGAAAAGTTTGCAAATAAACACGAGAAGAAACTGAGAAGACGTTTTTGGTCAATTTGGTTTACGTTAGAAAATTCTTGACTTCGTGAAGTTTTTTAGTTTTTCTCGTTAATTTTAGTATTTATTGCGGATCATTTAATAAATTTTATATATATGACATTTATAAATTGCAGTGAAAAAGAAATAATGGTGAAAATCAGGACTTAATAAGGACTAGAGTCTTTAAAAGCAGGTCGAGTTAGTTTCTACACGTTAGATACGATAGAAAAACGATTTTATAAGCAAAGTTGTAAGGAATTTAGATACAAATAAGACAATGATTATGAATATCCTCAAAAGTCCTCGGTTTTAAGAATATGGAAAAAAATACATTTTCCTACCCTTAATATAGAGCTATAAAGTTAAAATTTTGTATTTGAAGATCTTGATATTTATTTATCTTGAAAAAAATTAAATAACTTACTTACTGAGTTACTGCTAAAATTCCAGGAAATGTTTTCTTGGGTAAAGCTAACAGTAATTTCAACAATTCCCACTTAGCTCCTAGCAGCAAGTCAATGAGGACCATAATCAAATTCCTAACTATGATATAAATCATCATCAGCATCAGCTAGACGAAGTGATATGATACTGGAAAACCAGAGGGTTCTGAAAGTCCATAACATGAAGGTGAAGTGGTATGGATGGTTGAAACTAACACCTATATAAGAACTATCTAGTCATATCCTTGCTTAATGTCGTATTTGCGATCCTTTTCAACGTACTGTGGGAACGTCTGAAGACAAAACCAAGTACATGTTCTCAAGAAACAGAAAAAGCATCTGTTCACCGCTTAGGACAAAACGTCATTGTTGACAGCACCAACTCCGAAGTGGTTAAAGTATGACATCCTAGTAGAGATCTGGCGAAGACTTAATGGATTTGAAACTCCTAAATAGGAAGACGAACTGCATGCTCTACAAAACATTGATCCTGTCAGTTGTGCTATATGGAGCCGAGTGCTGGACGATAAATTAGGAAAGCAAAGCAGATATTGAAAAATTACAGAATATTAAAAAGGTAACCCTATTCTAAAATATTCTAAAAATGAAGTTTCTTGAATTTAAGTTTTCATTCCTTCAAAAATAAGAACAAATAAAAACCAGTACGTGCCGCAAGCAAAATCAAATGTTTTCACTAGACGCAGTAGAGGTATTTCTTTCGCTCGTGTAGTTTTTAATATGATTTCACTGCTATTTTAGACGCATCGATTTTCCATAGACTTGTGCAGTGCCTATAATTATAAATTTAAACATTGTAAACTATTTACACTTACATATGCCACTGATTTCGCAATTTTATAATGCCTCCGGTCTGCATGCAGTAAAACTCTTAAATTTGTCGCAACCTTGTACGATGACAAATTTTGTATCGTCAAAAACAATCGAAATACAGGCCCTGCTCCACATACTTCGGCTGCCACTTTTATTGGCGCATGAGCCACATCACCAGAAATCATACTCTCGGCCGAATTTATTGCCTCAACAGTTGCGCGAGCAGCTGTGTGTCGTAGGCGCCATAATTCCACCTGAAAACTTCCGTAGGTAGCTGAAATATATTATTAAAATAATTCCATACAATCTATTTTAAAATATTTATAACCTTTTGCATTGAGCTTTTCCCTCAGAGATTGCTCAATAAATATTGAGCTTTTCTTTGGCTTATCAAGTAAGGAAACACTATTGCCATTGACATCATTTTTTCGATTCACTACACCAGTTCCTAGTGCAGGGACGTCAAATGTTGCACTACGTTTGAGAATTTTCACAAACATATTGCCAGCTTCTGTAATAAGAGTAAGAACATATTCCTCCTGACCCAAACGGCCAAAAATCATTGCCATAACTGTTTCGGCCATTTTGAATTCATCCACAATAAATTTTTGTATATACAATTGAACGAGCCCACCAACCAGAGCAACGCAAACCATTGTTAATCCCAAATGGGGTAAGCAAATGGGTATCATGCAAATTGGTGTTGCACTAAGTGCATTTGAGTAAAGCTGTTTCCCTTTTTTCGAATAGCATGTTATCTGGTTGTCCATTCCGGCTACAGCAATGGTTTCATCAATCGGTACCAATACTAGTCCTGCGAGTGGGTAATTCAGTTTAAATATCTCCTTTCCTTCAAGCCAGGACTTTCGAAGCAAATGTACAGCACCATTGCGTGTAGCTACAACAATGCGAAAATCTGACTCGTACTGACCATGGACGCTCATCAGACTGGGTGTCGTGTCATAGGAACATGTCTTTGCCTAAATTTTGTAAGAAATGCAATAAGAATTCCATCGGAATTCCCGAACACTCAGCTTTCCAAACTACTTCAACTTACCTGATACAAAATGCTGAATCCAAGTGTATCCAAAATAAATATTTCTCCATGCTCTGTTGCCAAAACCAAACATGAAGGTGGATAAGTGTCGCTAGATACCCTTTGCAAGCATTTCATTGCTACAGTCGTAGAAAACTTCTGCAGCGGAATATCAGAATGTTCCACGATAAAGTTCTACAATAACAACAATGATTAACTGAGCATTAAACCGCAGTCGTACAAAAATATCACATTTCGGTCCTGAACCGATAGCTGCAACAATTTTTGAGACATTCTTGTCAACATATTTCTGTCGAGTAATTTCAACCTTTCCACAAGAAGTTCTTGATTCTCTGCACGTTCTACCGACAGTTTTCTCCAAATTTCCTTCTCCTCGTCTTCAACTCCCATCGCTGGGAGAGTATACTTGAAATATGGTTTCATATTTCGATAAAATAAAATCGATTCCCCAATTGCCACTGCAATAACTTCAAAGGCGGTAACTTATACATACATACATAGGTCGACTCACTTGAGTATCTAATTGAACTTACTTGGGGTTTTAGGTTCTGGCTCATCGATGTAAAGACTTTCAATAGCCGAGGGAATTCCAGGAAGGCCCTGTTCACTAACCAATCCAGTCCCTTTGAAAACCTTTAACTTAGATACTTGCTTATTTTCCTGCGAAATGTCTGCAGCGACTAGTTTTATGTAATTGTCACATTTTAAATCACATAGCGTTAGACACGATTGGATAGTATTAATCTGAATAGGATGGTCCGATTGAACTTCTAACCATTTGTGATTTTCCATTTGAGTTCGAGATGTTAATATTAACAATCTATTATCCAAATTGGAACTTCCTTCTGATGACAAAAATAAAACTATTCTATGTCGTTTTGTTTACCTTAGTTACCGGAATAGTGTTGTGAGTTGCCATCCGCTTTTTTTGTATAATTTGTTTCACTCGATACTATGATACGATATAAAGTAAACTAATTTTTGAATTTATTTCAGTCACACGTCGTATCGACATCATGAGAATAAGATCATATTCGATGAGATTGATAACCAAGGTTTAGATGAAGATTTTTCAGGACCTTGTCTTTTGTTTCATCCTCGATCAGTTTCTCTATTGACCTCGAAACATTTCCCTTATGATTGTCTATGACAGATGCCAATAGCAGATGATGGTACATCTTCGGTTTTGATGTGCTGATACCAACATTTTATGGCATCGAAACGACTTTAGTTATATTATGTAGAAATTGTAGATATTGTCTGCGGATCGGAACTCGAACCCCTTGCTTCGTAATCCAACACACTAAACACTTGAGCCAAGGCGCATACAGTAAAAATGGGCTATAGGGAAATATTAAGACATATTAGCTCTTAAAATTTCTATAGATACTATCGATAATATGTTAAATATATCGTGTATGAAACCGATAGCAGAAGATACTTTCAGGTACCTAACAGTTTTGGTGGACTATGTAAAAAAAATCTTTTAACCTACCGCATAGTTATAACTGATTTCTACTGTATTTCATTGGAATATATCGCTGTGAATAACTTTATCAGACATCACTATAAAATTAGCAAATGCACTGGTTTCAACAGCAACACAATGTATTAGTTAGTGAAGTAAAAGTACAATAAAATTCACACCATGGTACAGGGGCTTGGTAAATTTTCATGAGACTAAAAAGTATGTCGTTCTTCTCAGCACCATATGGCATTTGCATCTATCGCATCGTCTTATCACATATTTTCACATTTGTACGAGCAGAGTGTTCCATGAGATTATGAATATTTTCTGATAACACGATTTATAGTATAAGTACATGTATGTAAGCATATTCTGAGGCTTTTATAGACAACATGGCACTATCGTGTAGTAACCAATCAGAATAATCAATGTATCTTGCTATGCAAAATGACCGCAAAGTACGATTTTTTTTAATAGTCCGTAGAAAGTTTGTCTCAAACTGTGTTAGGTAGAAAATAGGCTAATAGATATTTTACTATTTTCCTAGGAGAAGGAAGCAGGTTTGACCTAAGAATACACTATCGAATCGGTTTTTTTTTTGGTTATGTATAAATATATTTTGCTTAGTACGACCTTCAATGCAAAATATATAAATATGTACATACATATATCACAACAATATTTAATACGTTCTCTGTTATGATTTAAAGAATGTAATGCATTTCCTTTGTAACTGCGCGTAAGGGGAATACCCAACTGAGTGGGTTTAAACAGAATACTGATAAGCCAGAAGAACTCTATAAAAACAAGTGTATATCCCATGTCAGTCAAGTAGACAAAATGTAAAACATTTGGTGTTTAGGTAAAAGCGAACCTAAAGCCATGTCAAACCTACATTTTAGGATACTCCCTTGGGATTCCATTATGACGACATTTTGACTTTATTTATATGTACATACATACACTTGTTAAAATGTTGAAAATTCTAAGCTTTTGGAAATGTTTTACCTTTTGGAAATGTTGGTCAAAGTTGAGTAGTTCGACGACATTTGAATAGCTTTAAGTCTGTTCAAAATGAGAATACTATATGTATATGTATGCTCTAAATAGTTAACTCAATTTCATGGAAACTAATTTTTCGGTGTTTGATTTCTGGTCATTCTATGCGTATGTCGAGAGATATCTTTAGGTTTAGTTTTGAAGCAGTTGATGGGCATATTGTTCGCGTAAGATAATATTAAGGTGCTGTCATCGACATCGACAAAACTATAAATATTGTTGTTTGTTCGTTGTAACAGATCGTTACCATATTTTGGAAATAAAGTAATTAAAAGAAGGGACCCTTGCGGCGTTCCAACATTTATAGCAAACTTGTAACTTGAAGTAACTTTTCTTTAAGAAAATCGTGAGTTGTACAGGCTTAGAGGTTATGATTCTCTGTGCTGCTCACGTCCACATCTACTATGTACACAGTAGATATCGTGTCGAGAGGGGGCTTTGCAAAACAATACTGCCAGTCGTCGCTTATTATTTTGTGTTCACATACATACATATATCTACATAAATACATACATATGTATGTATGTATCCATTTAAATGTGTATTTTAACATTTATCTGGATAGCATAGACACCAAAACCAATGCGTCATCAAAGATAACACGTGCAACTTAAAGTGCGTACCTACATACATACATACATACATACGTACATATGTTTGATAATAAAATAAAAATTCAATCGCAAGCGAATTAACAATATTTGGATTCAAAACTGATAAATGATGAATGCCTTTAACACAGTCGCAGAACCACCAAAATTTGATGACGTACATATTAAGTGATTAATCGTCAACGAATATGATCGGTGACGCTTTCCAGTTGCAATCGTCTGGGTATGAAAAATTGAAAACACTCATTCACTTGTAACTATCGTAGCCACGTAGTAATTTTTATTTCGTGGCTCACTCAAGATTACAAGCAAAAAAATAAAAATAAATACATATATCAACAAGCAGTTGTGCGTGGTGATTCACTTTTAGAAACGACGCTAACCAGATACCCAGTCCTCGCGTCACTTTAAAAGGTTTACTCCATACTCTCTGCAATCCACTTAGCCAAACGAGGTTCATTTTTTTGTGCTGAATAATACATACTTTCACTTCAATGGCAATGAAGAACAATACCGCCTTAGGATACAGATATGGATTCTGTAAAATCTCAAAGATATATATACTATGTATGTACATAAATCTATCCCCAAAGTATTCGACTGATTTGTTGGCCACCCACAACCGCAGTACTGATGATAATGTGGTAGAACATAATCAAAACATCGTTTTATTTGAATGTCCTAATTTCGCAAAGTTTACTGTTCAATATTTATTTTATGATTTCCCGTTTGTATGTTCAACATACTAAAATTCGATAATCTTCAACAATTGGTTCCTACGGATATCTACCTTCTAAATATCTTCACTTCACATACAAGTGCTAGTTGACGATGGCGACATGGAACATTGGCCGACACGTCATATGTACTTTATCGCTCCGCATGTACATATGTATGTATGTATGCATTCTACTTTACCCTAATGCCATCTGTAAACTGTAACTATACTCCATGCCATGAAGTGTGTAAGATACATAGCTGGATTCGATCCGAACAAGTAATTTCACAAATCTGCCATAAGTAATTTAAGTTCATTGAATTGCGCGCGCAACTTTTCAGAATAACTCAACCTTTGTGTATTTTTATTTATCAACAAAACTAACAATCCCCAGTTCCAGACCAGCAGTGTATAGAATGTTGCTCGTTCAGCAACAAAAGCAATGCCCAAGGCGGCAGAAAAGCTCCTATCTCCTTTGGGTTACATTGTTCAGACACAGCAGTCTCAGTTTGATCGTGCTCGCGAGCGTTTGACATACATATACGTTTGTACTCGTACTCGAAATGTCTTTTCTGCAAAAAATGAAAATACACTGATCATGCAGTTTTTGTTACACTACTTGGTAGTCTTTAATCATTCTTAATTAGTATTTCCGGCTAAATATTTATAATGTTCCCCTGTCTATCTTTTGATAATTGTGTTCTTAAGTGATTAACTAAAGTTTTTCAATAAAGAAAAATATGTACATGAGTATATATGCATCCCTGAGAAATCATATGAGATTACCTTTGTGTCGATGATAAGTGGAACAACAAAGTAGTGATAGTTGTATTTATTGGATAAGAAGCACACGCTTATTTTTGGATTTTACCCGAATTTTGGAATTGACACGAAAAACAAAAGATTTACAAAATGTAAGTTCCAACGTGACTTTCTATAGATTTATTTCAATTTGTTTGATTGGCAATTATTTCCGTCAACATTTAGTATCATTCTTCAGTGATTTTCTTACTATAGTCAATGAATCATACTTGGGTATTGAGTTTCCAGATTCGAAGTGTTTTTTGTTTTTTTCTAAGAAGCATGACCGAGTAATCTGAAGAAACCAACTCCAGTGAATAATCAGCATAAATCTTTTTTTTTTCCCTTTCTTATTGTTTTCTTAGTTATTGTCGTAAAATTCCAAGATAATTGCAATGGAATTCTTTTATAATGACATTGAAGAAATCTAATGTAATTTACATTTTTGGTTTCTTTTACGTGTCTATTCTGTGGCGGGAATAGGGAAAAGAGGTCATTGATACCGAATTCATCACAATAAGATGGGCGGTATTAAGAGACGAACAGAAGTGATCTCTGTAACAGACGTCGGCCGCTGGATGTAGATTTGAGTATATTTTCAACCACTGAGTGCTTTCAACCACTTCTCACTTCACTTGTGTAGCTCCAAATGAACCAACTAATTAAACACAGAGTCTAAAAATAAAACTCGTTGCCAGCTTATACATACATATATTTTTTTTTTTATTGAAATTATAGTTATTTGAAATAATGAATGATGAATGATTATTTTATAATTAGTGAATGGGTAAACGCCATGTCTAGGGTCGCATCACCTTTGTTTATGTTGAACCTAATGGTGATGAAATTACTGGATGCATTTCAACGGTACTAGACACATGTATACAATGTTTTGTTGTCGTCATAGCTAACTGTGGAAAAATATATTTGTTGTGGTTGGGAATTGAACTTCCAACCTATGAATTCACCGTATACCAAGGTTACCACAATACAATGAATTACTAACTTTAGTTGATTCATTCTTATTATTATTTATTTCGAATAAATAAATATCGAACGTTATAACCAATCCTAAGGAATGCCACTTAATGAATGACTAAATATTTGATGGAGTATTGAGAGTGGATGTATAGCAGTTTACAAGTTGAGATAAGGTACCTAGTAGATAATTGAAATTCATATTTAGTTAATCCAGTTCAATCTCTATGAAAATTGTAGGTCATTTGATAATTTTCCGGCATTAGTACAAAGTGATGAGGGTCATGTTACATCATTGTGAAAGAATTATGTGCATGTTCAAATTCAAATCAACTCATCAAGCTACATTGAAAGTATGTCGCACGTTTGCTGAATCATGAGCAAAAGGCACGAAGCCTTCAACAAGTATACATGGGATAATACAAATTGCATGACTGTGTCCAAATTATTGTATGTATTCACTCCCACATATTGATCACATTGTAATGAAGAAATCGATGGTACATACATATTATACAGAACAAAAATAAATTATTTCAATATCATTCCATAGACCATATCACTTTTGGTTCATTTCTATTTCATCGTTTAGGTTAAAAGGAATTCATGCTAGAAATGTTAGGTTTTAAATTTCATCACTCGTAAAGATACATACAAATGTGTTAATGATTTTTTTTTTTGAAAATCTTTAATCACATGTGTAACTCGAGGTTTACATTTCCAATAACGAGAACATAAACGTAAAATTCATAAATATGCATTTTCTTGACAGACGAATTTCATGATGAAATCATAAGTTGCTTCCAAGCTCTGTTCTTTTTTTTGTGTCATACCTATGCATATAATGACCCGGACTATGATTTCAGGCAAAAGCGGTGGAAATAGTAATTGCATTATTCACCAACGTGAATATAAAGAAGTTGCCCTTGATATTTCTAGAGCTTCTGATAGTCCCATAGGTAGGTAGGTAGCAGGGGTAACTGCATACGAAGCTAGCATTAGAATCACCAATAGACCCCTTGTGTACCGGTTTTGTGTAGAAACCTAAAAGAATCAACAATTCGTTTGTGGCTTTGAGTATGCGGCCCCCTGAATCAACTCAAGATTGTTATAAATTTTTCCTGACAGGTTGCCCAGATCTCCGAAGTTCTGCATAGGCTAGGGCATTCACATAGGAAGTGAGATATGCGTCTTCTGCGCCTGTATTTAGTTGCATTCTTTTTCGGTGGGCCATCAGGGGGTTGTGGACGGTAAAGACTGCTAAATGCTAAAAAAAAAAAAACGATTTAGTGTTGTGTCGAGTTTGTTAGATTAGAGTGCGGTCCATCTCTCATTGGTTAGTCTCAGGAAGTTTTGTTTAACTAGTGCCTGCGGACGTAGAATAAAGGTAACGACCATTGTCAGGTCCTCTTCGGATCCCCTTATTTCTAATTCGTCCCCTAGTTCATTTCCTTGTATACCGGTGTGTCCTGGAGCTCACCAGAGTGTAACTATGATGTAGATGACGATTACTTTCCTGGAGTATAGTTTCGTGTGGATAATTCTCATGCCGCTACTGCGATTGGCTTCCACTTAGAACACCGTGATTTTAAAGTCTCAGTGAGCGTGCCACCTTGGGTTCGGACCAGTAGATGCCAGAACCCGCTATTTCATCGGTTTTTGACCCGTCGTCGGTGAAAATCGGGATTAACCCAAAGTTAAGGGGAAGATTGTGTTAACGTTTAGACTGAAGTCAAGGGATGCTGTTGCAATAGTATCATTATGCAATACTTGGATAGTTTCAAACGTAGAACACTCTTTGCAGCTATTTTCTTTATGTGCAAGTCTAATAGAATAAGTATCAATATAATTCCAAGGGCTACAATCGAAATGCATGCTAAATCCATTGCATGACAATTCTTGTAAGAAAATTTGATTAGGGTTTAGAATATACGGAAAAAGGATTGTGTAAACAATTCATGCTTTCTTCTGTTCTGCGCACAGTAATCTCAGCGGTTAGTTTTTTTGTTAAAATTTTCTTTCTCTTTTGCAAGCAGTTAGTCCTGACTTAACCTATATTTGTATTTAGACAGATCCTCCTGCTCCATTTAGGTTGATTGCAGCTAGAAAGCCATCGGAGTGTTGCATACGTAACACGTCTGTCCTGGTGTTCTAAGACTTGCTTAGAATCGATTAAAATAGTCGAAATCAAAAGTCAGAAAACTAAAAACCATTTCTTTATGGAACAGAATGTCCCATTTGGGTAACCCACAAATCTTTAAAAGTCACTCGCACTGGTTCAACCGTAGTTAAATGATTTTTCTACAATAAATTTTGGTCTGTAACAAGCAAACAGATTTACAAAAGATAAAATTATAGATTCAAACTTTCGAAAATTCTTTTCAGAATGCGGTCTGCATCCGCTCTCAAAGATTCCTCATCTTCTTTGTGGTTATCTAGTCAGAATGCTTTAGAAAACCAGTTTAGTATCATCATGAATTTAATGCGATAATAAAATTTGTTTGCTGAGTTTTTGGTCAGGAATGCTTGTCTACGATTTTGTGCTTTGAGTACCTGTAATATTTACACTCAATTTGTTAACAAAAAAAAATGTTCCATAATTTGAGATATATGTATAGTATGCAATAACTTGTTAATTTTATACATATTTCAATATTTGGGATTTTGATATCTAATAAGCTTGTCTATATTCGGCGATAATTTTCCTCAAAGAAGTTTGAATATTAATGAAAAATTTACTTATAATATTCTTCTAGAAATATATAAACAAAACCAGGATCAGAAAAGTCGTCTTGGTAAATAAATGATCCCAAAATAAAACTTTGTTTGGTTACATAATACTGGTTACATAATACTAAACAAATGCCCTCACAAGCCAAACTTTATAAGTGGAGACCAGCTTGTCCTGTTGTTATGTTCAGCATAAACTCAGTCATCTCTAAATGTATGGTACACTCCAAAATAATTCATTTAGAACTAAAACAGGAGATTAAAAGGAATAAAATACTTGGAATGAAGTTCAACAGATGTCTTACAAAATACACCTTGAGCCAAAACTTCAAGGTCACATTTCCAAATATCAGAAACGACCTTTGCAAAATATTTTCATATTTGGTATACTGATGGATAAATGGTACACTGAAGTCGGAATTGTCGGACCCAACTACAAATTGTCTGCGCCATAGTTCTACTCTATTTCTATTTTCCAAACAGAGGTTTTTGCCTTCGAGCTCTATGCCAAAGAGTGCATCAGAAGAAATCTCCGAAGATCATACATAAACATTTTATGAGATACCCAAACACTTTTGACTTTTAGTCTAAGCTAGTTTGGAACTGCCTTAAAACCCTCCTACAGCTAGCTGTACTCAATAAAATCACATTAACATAGGTCCCAGGATATACATACATACATATATGCATCCTTGGCAATGAAGCTGCTGACTAACTTGCCAGATTCGGTATCCAGTCTCTATTTATTGGCCCCGAACGCTACACAAAAGGCTGTAGTCTACCTGTTAGCTAGATAAAGATAGAGCTATATTACTGGGAACTAAAAGAAATCTTTTTTTAATAGAATTCACAAATTGGGTTAAGACATGCCAATAAATTTCTCAATTTCTCAAAAAAAAAACTGGATTCTAGCAATGACCAAACATACCGGCAATATCCTTACGGACTTCCTAACTTATGCTGTCTCAAATACTACTTCAAGAAAATAAACAAGTAATTGGCGCAACAGGTCCATGGGACCCAGGGTCTAGCTTCTCAGAACCATTCATGTTGTGCGTGTTATATTCTTTACACAAATGGAAGGGACCACGGTGCCCGGTTTAAGAAAATTGATATTAGAAAAGCGGACATGTGCTGACTATGCCTTGAGAACACTTAAACTGCCGAGTATATTTTATGTGAATTGCTCAAACATATCCGCCATCCGATGTGACCTCTTGAAACCACACAGCATCTTAAACAGGATAGCACAAAAGATCTCTATGAAATCGTAGTGCTGCTTAAGGCTATTTCAAAGGCCATCATACCAATTATCTTTAAAAAAAAGTCTAGGGTACTATGCTTAAAGCTATTCTAGGTATGTATTTAAAAATCAGTGAACCGTTGCTACAGTTAAAATTATAACATCCGTTATCGTGCCAATTTTTTCTCGTATTGTTCTCATCAAGATTGGATGTGCGTTTAAAAAAAAAGGTCGCCTTAACGATTATTTTGCTTAAATTCCACATGTGAATGAGTTTCAAACAAACACCATACCTATGTATAGTTGCATTTACTTACGACGCGTGCACTTTATTTCGTTTTACATCTTCTATGTATATTGAATAATTTTTTGGCTTTCGACTTACAGACTAGACAGGTATAGGTATACGTCCATCCATTGCCTTCTATGTCCCCAAGTACTTATTCCCTGTCGCTTGATTGCAGAAATTTCATCGTAGCTTCTTCCCTTTTATGTTTGCGAAACGATCGATATTTTTGTCACGATCGATTGGATTATTTGTCATATTTTTTTTTATGATTCCCCCTATTGAACGAAATCTTCATAAATTATCGAGGAATGTAAAATTCTTCTCTGAGATTGATTTCTTTTAAAGTGTAAGCCGGTATGAATTTAATTTGTTATCACTTTATCACTATAGTTCATTTTTAAAATACTCTCTTAAATTTAAAATATAAGCCTGTATCCGTATTATCGTATCTGAAAAGAAAAAGTAAAGTTGAGTCAACTTTAAGATGGTCTTGTATTACACAAGATAATTAACTTTAACTGATAGTTGTTTATAACTCATTAATGCAAAAATTGTTTAAATATCAACCAACTCTCCATAATCGACGCATTAAAAACAATAATGGTCTCCTATTTCAACCGGTCTACTCTGTTTTTGTTAAATTAATGATTTTTTCCTTAATGATTTCCACAGTGCAACTTTTCGCTACATCACTTTATTTTGAAGATAAACAGCATGTGCACATGTGCCTGTTAAGTATTGATTTTCTTATTATATGTGGTGAAAGTATCTAAGCCAATATGTAACAAGTTTTGGAAACTATAGGGAAGGTCAATACATGCGTACTCGTATGTATTTGGTTTAGCCTGTCTATAATGATTACTAAAATTATAGGGCCAATAGTAGACATTTTAAAAACTTTAACTTAAATACTAAAAATCCCAAATATTTATGACTAAACAGATAGTACTCGTATGATTAGTGACCTACATACGTACATCTTTTGAATGTATTATTGAAAAAAAAAAAAAAATGATAGTTAAAATTATAAAATTGTATTATCTGTTAATAGTCAAATGAGGAATGAATAACAAGTAATATTACAATTATATTCCATAACCATGGTACAAAGGCTAGCAGAAGAAGAAATCACTCCAATCCACGCATTAGTAACTCACTCAATCAGTTGGTCAAAACTCACCAGCGAAAGCGATAACGAAAAACAACTTCAAAGAATGCTCTTCTCATACGAACGTTGTTATTACGTATATCAACGTGGTATCACAACAAACAGCCTGAAAAGTGGGCAAGTTCACTGTTCAACGTCTCCATCGCTGTGGAATGTCAGTTTCGTGCTAACGCTCGTTGGGTGACCGTGTTCGTATTCCAATCGCGCCTACAAAAAATAAAAGAGAAAGAAGTTACCATAAATATTTGAATTAGAAATGATGTCAAGCTACTTCGACGGGCTCTGGTACTGGTAGTGAGATGCTAGTTATTTGAGCGCAAAATTCGTATGCGATTGTAGTAATGATAAAGTATCTGGATAAGTGCGTTAGAAGGATATGTATCGTGCTACTATCTATCCAGTTCAACGTGAGCATGTGATAATACGATCGATCGTAAGATCTTGATGCCATTAAAATGAGAAAAAAGCTACTACACCCAATTCGGGTAGCTATACTAACACGAAAATTAATTCAAGGTGTGTGCATCGCCTAATAGTGTAACACGGTTTCATTTTTGTTTTTTTTTTTTTTTTATCTATCAGTGGTGGTTAATATATAAATAATTCGATGATTGGGGTTGCTATGTTCATCCCTTAGTTAGCCGTGGGGTGTGTGCTGACACACTATAGTGCAATACATTAGAAGCAACCCTTATAATGTGTACACCTGTATTTAACTAATAGTTAGCTGGCTTTGTTTTGGACACAAATCACCAATACATTCAGTTCTGTGCAAGGTTCGTACTAATGTGGTTGAGTTATATCTATAAAATGCAAATTAAAACGAATTTTAATTAAATTCTTGAAAATAGAAAGTAAATGCTGTGTTAAAAAAAAACCACTTTAAAGAGTCACAAGTATGTTGTATTGAATTTATGTTTAAAATTATTGCAAATTTCAAAGTAGAAGCCATAACAATGTACGTACGTACATTTTTCAGTTAATAGGCGCTATTATTATACTTTAATAGTCCTAAAGATACGTGTTTGTCGTTCTTTTTGTTTTGTACTCTTTTCACATTTTTAGATTATTGCATTACGTCTTCTTAAATTGTATTATAATTTGCATTTTATTCTTTTAAAGTTTTAACAAAATATTGCCTATAAAAGAGGTCAATAACTTTATGTTAATTTACATATTTGTCATTATGTGAGTGTGCGTTAGAATATATTTGTTGTTTTTTTATAGGCTTCAACAAATAAAGAAAAGCTTTTCTTGTACCTAAAAGGAATTTTATTTTTATTTAAATAACCAAATGGATCTATGAGACTTTCAACTGGTTTACTTGATCTGAATAGCTACTATAAAATGTTTCCTACTAGTAAACCAAACTAAGAAGTAAGAGTTAGTATATTAACTTGACCTTATTTGTTTTGCTCTCTAAATCGATAAGCACATTGACAGGTTTTCTAATAGCAATACATCCAAAAATATGTAACCTTTATAAGAATATGCTATATGTAGACCTAATTTTTAATCGCCTAGAGGTTTAGATAGGTTATACCATTCAAAAATAGAACTATGGCAGGATCACCAGCCAATTTTCTCTATCAGAAAAACGAACAGCAAGACAGAACTAAGCGTTACGGTGTTGGATTTCTAAAAAAAAAGTACCCTCTTGAATGAATAACCCTATTCATGTAACAAAACTTTCGTGTTGCGTGTGTTATATTTTTCGCACAATTGACAAGGACGATTTTTGAATTATCCGAAGGAATATGTTTGAAAAACATTCAATGGGCCTCAATCAACAAGCCTCTTCAGTTAGCCCGGTCTTTTCCTAACAACAGTTAGGCTCCAGTTGCGCGGAGTGCTGGTATACATTCGCTCTACATATCCTAGTCAGCTTAGACAAAGAATACTAAGTTTTTTGACGAGGTCGACGTCGCTGTACAATTCGTATAGTTATTTGTTGAATCTTCTCCTCTCGTTTGCCGAAGTGTGCAAATTTCTAAATAAAAAAAATATAAAGCCTCACTGATAGGGACCAATAAAGGTTTCGGACGTTCACACAATATTACAGATAAAATCTGCGATTTTGAGGAGACTGAAAGCTCTGTAACTGACGCAATTGAGAGGATCTCGTTTATTGTAATTTTCGAATCACAACGTTCAAAATACCACTGACTCCGATGAGAAAGCCTAATCAGTTAGCAGCAATATCTGCTGTAAATTTCTCATTGTCAGATAATTCTCTATCACAATATAACTTAACTACGTTTAACAAATTTACTGAGCCCTCCACTTGTTTTGAAAATGCGCGAGTCTAGGCAATTTCCCAGCCAAAGAGGGGAATACATCAAGCGACCCACAGCCTCAATGTCAGTAATTTCCAAGGTCACAGAAAGGGATGTAAATTACCACTACATGAGATATTTCGTTCACAGCAGCTCTTATGGTGTATCTATCCTGAAAAAAAGCAGATTCCAAGTATTTCTCACAAAATCTAAGCGTATGGTGTCGATAACTCTGCTCAACTCAGATTACGTGATTTGCAAGTAATCAGTGATATTAAATGAATATAGTTCTACTCCATTCTCTATTAATGCTGGCATACCTCAAGGCTTAGTCCTTTTCTGATCTTGTTCCTTACTGACATTCACTCTCTCACTCTCACTTGAAATACAATGCGTTCGTTCGTAAACGACAGTACTCTTAACTTCGTTGTCTTAAACAACTCCAAGGCAAGGTCTCCAAGCTGTGGAGAAATCAATCGTCCACTTTGATACCTATTTATGCATTTCGTCAAAAACTCAATTCTATCTCCTGGAATGCTAGAGAACTAGAGACCTTCACTGGAATTAATTTACTAAGTGACCAGTCAATTACCACTGAACCCTTCTGTAGGATAACTTGCCCCACTCAATATTTCCATTAATTTATTTCAGTAGTGAATTAATATTTGCACAAGCGCTCTCGAAATAATGTTTGTCAACGTAAAAAGTTTTGACCACAACAAATCCTTGTTGTCCAAGTGTTTCAAATGATTTAAGAAAAAAACTTTTCATGACTCCTAAAAAATCTTGATGATCCAAGCATATTTAAAAATCTTGTTAACATCAACATGAACAAACAAAACGAAATAAAATCACTGTCAACGAATTAAAATATAGGAATGCAATCAATCCATGTCATTAGAAGTGTCGCATACAAACCAAATGATGGGACTTAAAGGAAAGAGAACGTGTCAGAAGAGTGCTTAATGCGATTAAGCTTTAAGTCAGTAGACCTCCACATAAATGTAGGGCTTACATGTAAATCGATAAATTGAATTCTCACGCGATATTCCTTCCTATTTCCACACAAATCATTTAGAAATATCGCACCATGACTTGCACAATAAGCCCTGCGTTCAATTTGCGGTGGGTTATCGAATTTTAAATATATTTAAATGATTTGCATTCATTTTTAAAATCCCATAAAAGATTGATTGCTTAAGTGTAGTGATTTAGCTATCTCTAACATCCGTGTTTTTAATAAATTAAAAAGTTGATAGCATCACTTGAGTAGGTACTCAGCCCAAAGATGAACAAAGTCATTTTTCACCAACCGATACACACGTGCTTCCATTGGAAAGTAACCTTCTACTTTTCTTTATCATTAACATGTTTTTGACTTCTATTTCGCAAATTCTGCGAATTACTTATGTTCTTCACCGAAAAAAAGAAGAATAACTGGTAACTAGTTTTATTTATATAAACTTGTCTGTTTTTTTTTTTTTTCAAACCACCTTTGCATCTATTTTATTCTGATCTTTTAAAATTTAAACTTTTTGGATATGTATTTCCGCAAAGATTTTTTTTTGTTTTGAATAAATATTTATTCGAAATCTGTGTCAGAATTTCACTTTTATACCTATATGTGTTCTAGAAGTGAATACGTAAATAAAAGAGCGATGATACAATGCAGTTTACAAAATTACGACTATGTTAATGAAATAAAATTATCATTTGAATAAGAAATTTCTAATTAAATTATATTCTTTCTGGGATCGGTATCGACTGAGCAATCTAGTAACTAATAGATGTTATTTATCATAGAAGTGTTTGAATCACTTGGAATTGTTTTCATTTTCATGTAAATTTTAGATTTACTTTTAGTGATACCAAAAGTGTGTCATATCTGTGTCTCTGGTACTTTATTTCATTCATTGGATGGATGTATCGAAATTAAGTAATTTTTAAACATGCATATGGGCTAACGACCCAAAAGCAGCCTATGCACTTCGTTAAGAATGCATTTGATTCTACTTCAACCGTGTGAACTCCTAATGTGTTTATAGATAGAACTCGATAGAGTATTTAGGTAAAATTGACTGAATTGAAAATTTATTACGATGTGATGGGGAAACTTCTAATGTATCAGTCTATTTAAATTAATATAGATCGTTTAATTGGTCGTTTTATCATACATCGGTTACTTCTGAACCATTTTCGTTTTCGAATGTTAAAGAAAGTGCTTTGGAAAGGTTCCGATCGTGTGGACAAATTAAAGATCGTTGGGCAGCACATAAGATAGTGCATCCGGTATTTGTTGTTTGGAATATGTTCCTGTACTTTCTGCACTACAAATCGTAAAACCATAAATTTCCAACAGTGGAGGATAATTCTCTCACAGAATGATACAAATTTGAAATGAATTAAGGATCGCACCGGACAACAAAACCAGTGTACAACTGAAATGTCATGTATGAAACTGCAGAAAACTTCAGAGTACATAATTCCAAACTACATAAAAATTAAATTCTAAATTAATTTGATGACTAAGAGAAAAAGAAATATCTCAACTAAAGTGGCAGTTGATTACATAGTAGTTTGACAGATCGTATACAACTTATCTGCAGAAATTTGTTCGGTAAGAATTCGTAAGTTTTGTCACTGAGAGAAAATGTTTTACTCTCTCGATTGTCGCTCTTTTATGATTTTTTTTTTGTGTTAAGGAACGCAGTTTGACTAGAATTCGTAACGATTCGTATGAATGTTTGTCTTGCTATCAAAATTTTTTACCATTGGGTGGTTTCGATTAGAAAACTGTTGTTGATGGACTAATTCAGGTGTGAAAAATAGATGGGTTCGCCCAGCAAATTTTAAGTAATGTGTTTTTTATTTAAAATAACCTTTTCCTTATTTTAAGTAAGAAATTTATAAATGAGTTTTCGAAGAATGAAAATTCATTTGCCTTTGTTCTGGAAGACAAAAAGTTTCTCTTTTTCTATTGTAGCTCATTCAAATATTCCCTTAAAAAGGGAAATTCCCCATATTCTGGCAGCACTGCATGAATCCCCATATGATTAGTTGCCGTGAACCTTCTTCAACTCTTCTGATATCTTGACATTGCAATGAGTTGCATATGACCCATGGGCGCTCATATAGCTTCCTGACTCGTTTTCTTGTAGACATCCTATCCGTCCGTTGCTTGTGACTTTTTAAGTGCGTATTACAGCATAGATTCCATATTCAAGTGCAACAGTCGTGGCTTGATGCTTAAGTTAAAAACATTTCTGAAAGTCTGTTAGAATCCATAGTCTATTCTTGCTGACACAGGCTTATGACGTTTTCCAGTTAAAGTTTCCATCAATTTTCGTTGCTTTTCCCCATTGGTGTTGAACTGAATTGAATTCGGTCCACAGGCAAATTGGAAGGCTAGAAGACTCTTCAATGTAATTGCTAATATCATTTGGAAAACTAAGCCACAAATCTTATCAATACAAAACTTTTCGATCGACTCAATATTGGACCAGAAATAAAGTGCAGTTGTTACACCCACAAATTGTTCTTTTCGTACTATGACATGAATATTTGGTAAAAAATAAAACTCTCAGCAACATGTACCATTAAGGTTAAAAGACACAGGTTACTAACATCGTTTAACGAAAACAAAGTAAATTGTTATTCTAAAATTACATCATACTAAATGCAATACTCTATTATAAATTAGATAGTGTATACCTCTTTAGTAGTGCGGTATCAACAAAAGAACAAAATAATTGTCAAAAGAACACCTTACCCTTGCCATATTGAAAGCATTCCCCTTTTTTGCAAGTAACTACAAAAACATTCCAATGAAGTAATTTTCCAGACATACATATGTACATACATAAGTACACCTGCGCACAATATAAACAATTAAGTTTATATAATACCTCACAACTGCTCTGCAGTTAAGCTGGATTTTTTTTGGCTTGATAGAGTATCAATTGGTATTCAATAGAAGACACACTGTATTGGGAGCCAAATAATAAATATGTACAGTATTAGTCCAGCGAAGAGACCGTGCGATGTGGTCGTCGATTTGTATTCACTGTATAATGCTTTAATCGGCTAAGACTCACTTTCTCCTTCATTATA